>OX438709.1:10000000-11218750 GCA_949316375.1 Mythimna vitellina
ACCCTTCGTGCGCGAGTCCGACTTACACTTGGCCGATTCTTTTTTTATTCCTGGTGGAGTAACATCTCTCTAAGGAACTAACCAATAAGAAACTTGTAAAAGAAAATACTTTTTCGTGGTTTTATATTCGTAAAGAAATTAAGTTTATTACGATTTGTTTGAAAGAGTTACCTTGGCCCTGGAACACAGAGAGAAACACAGGTGGGTTTTAGTCAGTAAAAGTCTGACATTCCCTCTCGTTCCATCCAGAGTGGAAGGACGGTGCATACTCTGCTAAAGTTTGCTTTAAAAACAAATAAATGAGTTTAATTTCGTACCTAATAGTATTTGACTGGCCTTTTGGTCTAGTGGTTAGTGGTCCTCACTGCTATGCCAGAGGTCGTGGGTTCTCACCCAAGACAAATGTTTGTGTGATGAGCACAATCATTTGTTCTGTGTCTGAGTGTAATTTATCAATAATATGTATGTATTTAGAAATATATAAATATGTTTATCAGTTGTTTTGTACTCATAACACAAGCTTTGCTTAGCCTGGGACTAGAAGGCGTTGTGTGATAGTTGTGGAATATCATTATTATTATTCCGTTTATTTATTCTAAACATGTAAATTATAGTTTTAAATATTTCAATAAAAAATAAAACCTAACATTTAAAAATATGAAAAAAGAAAATATTAGCCCACCTGTATCGGGAACAGGGTCCAAGCTACCGGCAGTCAGGGCTCCAGACAGAGGAAACTCCTAACTATACGAGCCGTGTCCAGAAGTACAGCTTTCTGAATCAAGCCTTTGATCCACTCGCCTAACGAGAGCCTCCTAAGGTGTTGATCACGGCTCCTGTCTATTAAGCCATTGGCTGACAAGACTATCGGTACAGTGATCGCCGAGTCCACATCCCACACGTCGACAACCTCGCGTGCCAAGACAACAATACTTAATTGGTTTATTATTATTATATTAACAGGGAACACATTCATTGTGCGTACAGCTAAGAAGTGGAATTCCTTGCCGGAATCTGCGTTTCCTAATTCCTACAACCCGGGAATCTTTAAGTCAAGAGTGAATAGGTTACTTCTAGGTAAGCGCGCTCCATCAGCGACCGCATCTTCGCTTTCCATCAGGTGAGATAGCGGTCAAGAGCGAACCTATCAAGAATAAAATAAAAAAAATATACGGTCGATTACAGTTTTCTCTTAATATACAGATAGCCCTAGTTTGTGAGGGTTCATAAGATTTTTGTAAAATTACAATAAAAAAAATTCATATCATGATTTATTTTTTAAAGGCAGTTGCCCAGACTAGACACAACAGCTGTCTGTTCTGAGGATTCTCCATGGTATGTAGTGGTTTCGGGACTTTACATGCTGTTCCGCATACATCTATAGAGTTGCCTAAACCGTCAAAAAATAAAGGAGTTATGATATGTTAGTCTTCAAACTACAAACACATTTCAAACAATACATCTTGCTTGACATCATTTAGGAGGAGATAAATGGTGCTATCCGATACCTATATACAAGCTGTACCCGCTGCGTTGGCCAGTTTTATCTCGACAACAAAGATGCAGCTTCTGTGGCCATTTGTCAAACTGACATCCTGGATACGTTGCTGTACGATCATTATGGATCCAAGCACGTGTATTTTGCACTAGAGGTTTAGGGAATTGTGATGTTTTTACTGTAGTATTTTAGGAGCTTTGTGTAGTTTAGTTGGGTGTTGTTTTAACCATGGTAAGATTTTAGTCAGCTGAGTCCCTCCACAATTTTAGCTGTTTATCAATATTCCTACCACTTTATGTAAGTGCCGTGTCATCAAACTCTTTTTCTGTTAAGTAGAATAAATCTAACTATAGAGCATTATATCTATGAATGTAAGTTTGTTTGTTCTTTACGCTTTTACGCTTTAACAGCTGAACGGATTAGGATAAAACACCGGCATACGGATAGTTCATGTCCTTAAACAGACGTAGGGAACAATTGTTCGTTTCACATAATTTTATTTAAAGAAAGTTTTCAATAGAATACCCAAAAACTGAAAGACGTCTAGACTTTTTGCAACATCCTTTTTGCATGATTTCAACTTCTTTGTCCAAGACGTTCTTAATTGACATTCCAGACATTATCGACAAAAAATACAAAAAAGTCTATTCTTTAAAAAAAATTGCTGGAATTTGGTTTCATTCACTAATTACTTAAGTTTAAATTAATCTTTAAGGTCATTTTGTAGACTTCTTAATTAGCCTGGCGTTAAATTTAAATTCAATGAATGTATATACTTTACAGAGCATAAATTTGCACTGAACTATGAATGAAAATTAATATATTAGTCAAAAGACCTAATCGTGAAAACTATAAAACTTAAAATCTTTAGATTTGATTTACGTATTAAAATCGAAAACTATCTACGTTATTGAGCGTAAGTTCGATCATGAAAACAGTATAGAGTACTGCTCTCATCTTTATGATCTGTCAGATACCGGCTTGATGCACTTGAGTCAATTGAAAAACGAGCCGAGATCATTAGTAATGATGCACTCGTCGAGTCAAAGCTTCAAAGTCTTAAGCATCGACGCTGATTTACTAGCCTCTCGGTTTTCTACCGATTGCATTTTAGGAAGTATGCGTCGGGATTGCATAACTCAATTCCGCCAAGCCCGTTCGATCAACGGACCACCAGGCATACTGGGAAGTGCTGCGTTTGGGTACTGGTGGACGTTCCGCCCATATTCACAAAACGTTTTGGGAACACATTACTTGTGCGTAATAGAAACAGATAAAGAGTGAAATTACCTGCCGAAGTCTGTGTTTCCTGATAGCTACAACCTAGGTTCTTTAAGTAAGTGGCCTTGCGAACGGCGAGCAATGGGTAGCTCGCCGTCCGGACAGAGCTCAAGTTGTCGACGGCGCGTACTGTTACCGTTCGCGCGCCACAAGTAGATGTCAGGAAACCGTAAGGGCCCAGCAGGGTGGAAACCTACTGGGGCCAAGGGTCTCCTTCTGAAAGGAGCTGGTATAAAAGGCAACGAAGAAACAAAAGTGGGTTTTTAGTCAGTAAAAGTCTGACACGCCCTCGCGCTCCACCCAGAGCGGGGGATGTCATTGGATGATTTTCCTACCTACAAAAAATGGTCTAGGTCGTTACTTCTAGACAAGCGTGATCCATCGTCGATCATGTCATCTCTTATCACCATGTGTGATAGTGTTCAAGCACGAGTCTATCAATTATAAAAAAAAAACAAATATTAAAAAAGAATTTTTCTTTACCAGTTTAAAATGGAAAATTTCTTTACCTGTTTTATCACACACTCGCCGACTTTTTTATTTAAAATTGTGTGCTAATAAAAATAGTTTTCTTTCTTAGTTTCTGTAATTGTTATAAAACATAAGTTTTTTTCAATTTAACCCTGCACCAATAAACAGCCAAGTTTCAAATAACAATATAAGTTTTCAAGGTTGTCTGGAGATACCACACTTTTCTATTGAACATTTAAGTTAAAACAGTTCAAACTTAGTAAAGTTGTAAATGTCAAAATGAATATTGTTGTGGGGGATGCTCTGATGAATTAAAATTTTATTATGTTTTGCATTTTGCAGGTCAGGGTCACCTGTGTCAAGTTACCAAATGACTTTTTCATGAAATAGCCATTCAACAGGGTTTTTTTTTCAAGGTAGAAAAAAAAACCGAAACACACAAACACACTCACAAACAAAACACAACAAGACACAACAACAGTTTAAGTTCTCATCATCATCTTCCTGCCCTTATCCCGTATTATTTGGGGTCGGCGCAACACGTTTTTTTCTTCCACTCTGCCCTGTTACTCGTCATGCTATCACTAACTTCCTTTTCTTTCATATCACTCTTCACACAATCCATCCATCTTTTCTTTGGTCTCCCTCTTCCTCTCCATCCATCCACATGTAAACTCATAACTCTTTTAGTAACATGTGTTTCATCCCTCCTCTTCACATGACCATACCAAGACAAACGATTCCCTTTCAACTTTTCAGTCACTGGCGCCACTTTCAAACTTCCCCTAATATATTCATTTCTCACTTTATCCATTCTCGTCACACCACACATCCATCTTAACATTCTCATCTCCACTACATGCAATCTTTTTTCATCCATCTTTTTCACAGCCCAACATTCTGATCCATACAGTATGACAGGCCTTATCACGGACTTGTAGATTTTACCCTTCAACTTGAGGCTTGACTTCAACAGTTTAAGTTCTATGTTCAATAAAATATGATTATCAAGCACAGCAGTTTTGTTTGGTATGTGTCTGATAAAATCCATTATCGAGGTTCTCAAATAACAATTAAAACCGTGCAAATTTAAAATGAGCAGAACGAAGCCGTTTGGTACAAAATTCTAACAAATCCTATTGGCATAACTGACTCTTGACTATACTTCCCACGGTAAAATACTACCGTAGTAAAATATGAAAACAGTTTCGTGTATCCATTCTACAGTTTCTTTGTATTAATTAGGTCGTCACTCGAATTAAAATATATTAGAAAACGGAGATACCAAATAATTTAAAAAGTCGACCGTTTTTTATAAAATCTCTTAGGCTCTTAATAAACTAGTAAACGTTGATGGTGTACATCAACGATTGTATCACTGCTTACTATTAGGTGGAATCGTAGTCAAGCACTATAAATACATATATGAGTCTATCATACAAAATGAAATACATGTTTAAACATGATGCTTGAGCTTGCAAGATGCGTGTTGTGTACATATTTCATTTTGCAATGTACCGTATAGTCATCATCATCATCATCATCATTTCAGCCGAAAGACGTCCACTGTTGGACATAGGCCTCCCCAAATGCCGCCACAATGACCGGTCCTGTGCGTCTCGCATCCATCGGATTCCCGCGACCCTCACCAGGTCATCGGTCCACCTTGTGGGAGGCCTTCCAACGCTGCGTCTTCCGGTACACGGTCGCCATTCCAGAACCTTTCGTCCCCATCGACCATCTGTTCTGCGAGCAATGATACCGTACCGTCATGTACGTACGTATGTGCTTGACCGTATAGTCATAAGATTCATTTTTCCCTAATCTCAGAAAATGCTCTGCTCTAGGTGAGCGCTGACCCTTAATCGGAACCGAAATCGGAATCAATCGGAATTTACGAACTTGAGAATCGAAACACTGTAACATCTCTAAAAAAAAAACAGGCTGATGTTTTCAACTCTTCCTTTTGTAACCGAAATTCAACAACCACTTTAATAACCATCACCCTTTTTACTTAATTCAAGCTCACATATAAAAGGTATTAGACGATAATACAGGCTGATGTACCCGGCTGTATTAAGTGCGGTCGTGTTTCCACCTGAGACCCTGCATCAGGACGGCATTACACATACATGATGGTGCGACGACTTGACAGTTTGGCTTGATACTTTAGTATAGATGGTTAAGTGGCTGTGGCGTTGATGTAGATATATGTATTCTGTTGTTCACAAAAATGCTACAACATGTATATCGATACCTTTCGAAGTAGGTAGAAATGTAACAATCAAATGAATGAGTTTATTTTTTTAGATTTATATGATTCATGTGGTCGAGTGTTGTAATTATCTTCAGCCATAATTAAATTATAAACTAATTTCGTAATTATTTTTCCCCATCTTCCTCCCTCACGTTAATATTGTCTTCTACATTTTTATACGAGGTTAAAGAATATTTAACAGTAATCATACGTAAAACTTTGTATTATCTAAGAGTCTTCGCCCATGAAGAAGTCGAAAATTATTCCAAGAGATGGTTTATCCGTACGTCAGATTTCATCTAAATCAGTACAGGCCTGAGTCCCAGCAGTGGGAATTAACAAGGCATTGTTGAGCATTATCATCTATTTTAGTTATATATTGAAATCACACTATTCATCATCACATTTTCACACTCATTAATAAATTTTACTTGTTGGAAAATCGTAAGCTATACTATAAAATATAACTTGTTGAATCGCGCAATTTTTTGATTGGCGCTAATCTCAGAAACTGCTGGTTCGAATTGAAAAACGCTTTCAATGCTGCATAACCCATTTATCTAGGAAAGCTACTGGCACGGGCTATGTTACAACACGCAACGACCAATAGGAGCAGGGCAGTAATCAAAGATGCGGGTGGAAACACGGGTGACAGCTCCTAGGTGCCGATAAAATTTCACTTTATGTAGGTAGTGACATCTTTTATAACTCTCCTAACTATAACAAGAACCTTATTTTGTCATTCAGTTCTAACTAAACAGGGCACAAGTCTACTATTTTTTTTTATAAATTCGTCATTCCAACACGATCCCATTGTCATTTTGCTAAAAGTTCGTAATCTACTAATTCATAATAATCGATCATTGATCGGTCAATGGTCTCATAATAAAGTTGTGGTAGAATGACAATATCGAGCTTATTAAAAGTAATGAATGTACAATGACGTTCTAATGGTAAGTCACTGATCAAAGGAACTGTCATTTTAGCAGATAACCGCATACTTCAGACATTCATTTGTCAATATTTATGAGATTACCATTCTATGCTACTTCCCTTAACGGAATGTCAGTGGTTGACCATTGGAAAGTCATAATGATGCCATTAAAATAGTAGATTATCAAACTTGTCTAAATCAACAACTATGAAATCATTGATAGACTATTCTGACACTATTGTAATAGCAGACTTAAGGCCCAGGTCATAATATCATACCCTCGTTTACAAAATTTTTTGACCAGCTCTTTCCTACCCTCCAAATTACCTACTACAACTGTCCGAAAAGTGGGTAGTTTATTAAATATTCTTGTACCTCTAGGTGACGTCATGTCCGTATAGCTTACATTTGCATAATTAAGGTCGGCCATATTGAATCATTAGTGCGCTTGTAACATGCCTTTATTTTTATGTCTCCTTTATGCAGGATAAGGGAAATATGTGTAAATATGTTTAGGGGTAAGGAAAGGGTGGTTTTCGGTAAAATGGTGGGTGAAATGATAAATGATTTGATGAATTAGTTTTTTGTGTTTCATTTGAATGATGTTATTAGCATATATTTTTTTTATTATTGAAATGATAAAAAAAGTTCATAATTATCTAAAATGCTACTCGTGTTTGACCACTGCTCATATGGTGCAATTGATGATCACACGGGCGGAGCAGTAGGTAGCAGCTAGTATTCAAATACATCATTAGTCGAATAACCATCTCCTACTACTATTTTATGCATGTGCTACATGTAGCACATGCATAAAATAAATTAGAATTATTAATCTTTCCAAGAATGTCTTGATACAAAGTACATCGCATACAAACTAATAATAAGTGCAATAAAATATAATTAATTGCGTGTTGACATCCTCTCTCTACTTAAGAGGGCTCCTTAGCCAAGTTATAACCGTTACGTTTCGATTTACTTTCTTCGATCGCCTCGAGTCGGCCATGCCTCCGATTCCTTTGTTCTGACGTCATCTCAACACTCGGTCACATGGTCAGACCAAAGGAATCCTTTTCCTTTGGTTTGACCATGTGATGATGGCGTGGCCGACTCGAGGCGATCGACGTAAGAGAATCGAAACGAAACGGTCGTATCTTGGCTAGGCCTGCTGATCTGTCTTTTCATCAACGTGAGCATGGTTTAAAAGCTCGTGGTTTACATCCAACGCAGATGTAATGCAATGTTTGATAAAGATGTATAATAGCGAAATAAGAAAGATCACGCCTAGACACTCTGTTGGCATTCGGTAATTCTCTCACTTATTCGAATATTTCACAAAACTTGTTCCCTGAAATACGAGTATTCTTAGAAACCTTAAAAGTTTTTGGAAAATTATTTCATCTTTTTAGAATTTTCGTCATTCAGGATTTTATTATTAGTACATTATGAAGGGACAAAGTTCACCCAAAAAAAAAACAGATTTTCAGAGGTCTATTCAGGATTAGTTTTACATAAAATTATAATTTATTTTATGTAGAAACCTTGATAATATCCCTAAAATATCTGTGTTTCCAAAATACCTAAAGAAAGATGTGTAATAACGTCATAATTACGTAAGAACGGTTGTATGGAAATGTATTCTCGGGTTGTGCGCTCTTAAAGATGGCCGACCCATTTCCTTGGCGACAGTTATGATTGGGCCGAGATGACAAATGGGCACAGATTTAATATATACCTTCATAATTATGTCTTTTATTTATCACTTAATATTTACAATTGACTTATGACTTATATGTCAAGCTAGAGTTTATCTTTGGTTCTTATTAAATGAGCCTAGGAATTTACGATTGTGTTTTGTTGTTGTAAAGAAGTCTACATTCTTGCTAAAGGTTTTTGATAAATTTTAGGTCTTTTTGTGAAGTTATTGGATATTCGTTTCTCTATCACGGGAATGGCTGAAAAGATTTGGATGAAACTCATTGTCACAAGTGACTACATTACCATCATCATCATTTCAGCGGATAGACGTCCACTGCTGGACATAGGCCTCCCCTAAATGTCGTCACAAAGAACGGTCCTGTGCGTCTTGCACCCATCGGAATCCCGCAACCTTCACCACCAAACCACCATCACCTCCATTACCATAATTCACTGACTAAAGTCCATAATGTTTGGGATTATCTACGTAACCTTTTGTAAAATATGTCACTTACAATTTGGAGATTATGACAATATTTTATTGTACAGGTTTGTACCTAGTGAAGGTAGAATGCAGTTATTGCCTTTACCTATATTTAAGTAAATTATTATTATTATATTACCTGTAACATATACCTCTACTTATATATAATCTTACGTTGTTGAAATTTCAACGGTCCGCTGCATCGTTTACACCGCGTACATCGAAGGACTGGAACAATTTGCCTGCTGCGGTCTTCCCGTCCAGCTATAATTTAGGTGTCTTCAAGGCTAGAGTGAATAGGCTCTTAAAAAAGTAGTGCGCCTCTCCATCAACGATTGCATCTCTGCTTACCATCAGGTGGGATCGCGTAGGAAAATTAAAAAATCAGACACTGACGAAATGTTATTTTGTGTTCTCGGTTGAACTAAGAATTCTTTCTTTCTTTTATTTAAGTAGATATAAAAAAGATGCGAAAAACAAAACATATCTATGTTTATTATCTTGTCTATTTTAATACTCTTACAGCTAACATCAAGAAGAAGAGTTATATTCTAATTTTCAAATCATATTACCCTGTCAAATTGATACAAGTCATGCATAAAATAGCCGAGTCAGGACTATGAATAGATCAACTTAATAATTGACAATTATCCACACTATAGATAGAGACATATAATAAGATGTAATTATTACAAAATATGGGCTCACATTCATAGATGATTTTATGTTGTAATTATAGGAAATCTTTATGGTATAATTGTTTAAGGGTGAGAACTTTTTCTTAAAGTTTTAGGAGATTAGATTTTTTTTATTATTGTGATTAGGCTGACGTTTGACCACTATCTCACCTGATGGTAAGCGATGATGTAGCGTGATATCCACCACGTGTCCACAGTCCACGGTCCACCTTGTAAGACGCCTTCCAAAGCTGCGTCTTTCGGTAAGTGGTTGCCACTCTAAAACCTTTCGTCTCCATAGACTATCTGTTCTGCAAGCAAAATATATTTTATATTACAATCATTTTTTAATCAGCAATCAGTGTGCTAATAAGTCTTTTAGCAACTAGAAAAACAAATATTTTTTACAAAAAAAAAAAAATTAAAGTGACCACACACTTTGCCTTAACAAATAAAATGCAAGGTAACGCAGCATTGTGTAGAAGAGAATTAGATATCTATAGAAAATTCCTATGAAAAGACTTGTTATATTAACCAATTGAACAAGGGTTTTTTATTAGCAACTAAGTAAATCGAATTTATTATGTATATTATAAATATTCTCACGAAAACTATCAATAGGTTTTTTTTTTAATAATCATATCACGTCATTTATTTTGTAACTACGTGTAACATTGTGTAGATAATAAAATAGAAAAAATAAACATTAAAAACCGGGCAAGTGCAAGTCAGACTCGCGCACTCAGGGTTCCGTACAGACTTAACTATGAAAACAGGTCAATTTCCAAATAGAGTTCTTTTTGTGACGTAACAGCAAATTTACAGTTTTCAGACTTTTTCCTATACTTGTGCTATGAGATCTTGCTTCATGCCCAATTACAGAATTCTAGGTCAACTGGAAGTACCCTATGAATTTTGATTTCCTTGAGAGTGTCGAAAGATACGTTTTTTGCGACATAAGCGGCCGTATCTTTTCTTTTCGTTAACTCAGAAGTTTGATTTTTTCACAGCTTCAAGGGATCGCAGACCGCGGACGCGTTCTCAAGATAATGGGTCTTTACGGACGGACAACAAAGTTATCCTATACGGGTACCGTTTTTTCCTTTTGAGGTACAGAACCCTAAAAAGAACGATTATAACAAAAAAAAAAGATAAAAGAAACAAAAACCACAATAAAATCCTAATAATAAACTAACTCCTCCCGGCGGCTTTGCCAGCTTGATAGTGGAAAATTATTTACAAGGGAACATACTTCCGCGATAACAAGGATCCTATGTTCTATTCCAGGACATAGTCTACCCTTGTGCCAAATTTCATTGAAATCCTTTCAGCCGTTCGAGCATGAAGGAGTAAAAAACATAGGTACACACACACACTTTTTTGTGATTAATCACTGGATTTCTTACAGACAGCTCCATCTCATGAAATATAATCTCTTGTGTAATAATTATGTGTAATTATTGTTTAATTAAATGAATTTTTAGTTTGTGAGTTTCCATTGTTTTACTGTAACTTTAAATTTTACTGTCGCAATGAAACTGGACTGTAAAGTCATGGCCTGAAACACAGGTTTAAATTAACCTAGATCGGGCGGTCCACTATCAAACATTGCTATTCCGAACCACTATTAATTGCACCTTTAATAATATTATACTTTAAGTATAGTTTTAGGCACTTTAATTGTATGGGGGGGAACCTTGTTACTGTTGGCTTTATTTTTTTTTGTAAATGTTATTTGAATCAATTTTTTTATTATTATTGTACAACGCCTTGGACAACCTCTGTAACGTTATACAATTGCTTGTAAATAAATAAATAAACTAGTAAGCTTTATTATTAAAGACTGCATCACTGCTTACCATCAGGTGGCATCGCTGTCAAGCATTGGAATAAAAAAAAAAATTATTAGCTCCAAAATGTGGTTTATCGAAAATTAATTTCCAGAAAGCGAGCAATCAATATCGAATTTAATCGTACAAGAAAATACTATACATTCTTCTGTTCAAAAAGAAATCGCAAAAACATAGTTTAAAACTAATCTTCCACTCTTACGTCATACCTTGTTCCAAAAACCGGGACCTAATTTGCCAATACACCAAATACACTGCGGTCAGCGTCATCAATCATGGCCGGTACAGTCGGCTGCATCATCAACTAACAAAAGCTGTAATCATATGGTAATTAAATGTCGACTGCGGATGCATGCTAACATAAATCTTACCTTGAAAGCAACGTGAACTGTACCACTGAAATATAGCTTTGTTTAAAGTTAATTATGTAATTGTTCAATGGTTGTTATGTTTGGGTAAGGAAACCGTTCGAAAATGTACAAGACTAGCTCCTGCCAGCAGCTTCGCCCGTATGAAAGTAGATTCCTCTATAAAAACTTTAGACCCTCGTGGTGGGTAAATTTTGCAAAATCATCTCTTAGTGCTCGCCTACATCATAAAAGAAAACCTTGTGCAAAATTTCACGCTCCAACTCCCAACCTAGGGCAACTGAAGGAACACAGCGGTTTTAGTCAATAAAAGTCTAACAAGCCCTCTCGCTTTACCCATTTTGGTTTCCCACCATCAAAACAAAGGTTAAGCTACACATGGCGCGGGGTTGTAGACCGATGCACAGACGCCGATGGCGTTCAGTGTTCCACGCGCTCCTCAAATAGATGTCAGCAAATCCGTAAAGGTGAGAGTCGCGGGAGTGCGGTGGAAGCGAGACGCACAGGATCGGTCGTTGTGGCGTCGCTTGGGGGAGGCCTATGTCCAGCAGTGGACTTCTTTCGGCTGAAATGATGATGACGAAATCCGTAAAGACCCAGCAGGGCCGATCGCTAGTCATGGGGAATTTCAGGACCACGGACGGGTTTCAGTCAGGAAAAGCCTGACACTTCTCTCGCTCAACCTAGAGCTATATAAGATATTTGATGATTCCAAAAAATGATATACCTAGTTACACACACATCTACCCAATATCGAGACATACAGGTTTGATGATACTCGTATGTTTTGTATAATATACAATGTATTTCTTTCCCAATTGATCCTATGAATTTAAAGATAAGAGTAAATGTTTATTAGTTTGATAACAATATTTGGGTTACGAAGTCACAACACATTTATTTGTTATCTTATTTGTTGAATAAGGTCTTTGTTTGCAGGAAATATGTATGTTCTTATCTTCAATCTTGTGCTGATTGCTTCTCCTGGTTTAAGACGTTTATTTCTCAAAAATAATACAATTCACATAATATGAGAAATACAAGTTATTCCTAAATACTAAACACGTTGACGTGAAAAATGTAGGTATTCAAATAAACTAGTAAGTATTAAATTATCTAAACACAAAAATTCTACAATGTCATGAACTCCACACACCTATCTATTATTTACTACACAATAATTTATACCTACATATAATAATATACACATATTTATTTACATTACATCAAACAAACTGATTAGCATCCGTAGACTCATACCAAGGTTCAGTTGAGAACCAGCGTCAGGCAACTGCTACATAGTGGCCTGTCATTATGCTGAACTGGACCTATTTGGCGCAGCCGTGAGACACACAATGTTAATGTATTTTTTAAGTTTAAGCATTTAAGTTTCTATATTGTTATTGTTATTTCATTGTGTGTACCTGTGTGCCAAATAAATGTGTTTTCTTTCTTTCTTTTCTTTAACTCGTAACAAGAAAAAAATACATATTTGTTGTATTAGGAACTCATTACGTATCGTTTCTTATGACAAGTCGATAGCAATTACATATTTTTATAACATTGTATACAACTTTTTTTAACAGTTACGGTGCCTTTGTTGGGCAAAAGGTCAAGTCCTTCAGACATTCTTCTCCCGTAACATCTTGATCCAGTCCTCGTGGCACGCGTCTAGATCATCTCGCTGCCTCTTCCTCGTCCTAGATGGCGCTTTGCATTTGCAGGAACCCACTACTACTCTAGACTCACCTCACTGTTGACACCGAAACTCTAGCCAAAGAGTCACTGAAAATTGTAAATGTGTGTTCTTAACGTTTCACGACTTAGGGTGGAATTCACCAATAATACTAATCGCGTTTTAACGTTTGGCTCGCATAATCGCGTTTAGCCGCTGTCACTAGTGTCACTTGTAAAAATACAACAAAAGAAAAATACGGACAAGTGACACTAGTGACAGCGGCTAAGCCTAAGGGCGGAATTCACCGATAAAACGAATCGCGTTTTAACGTTTGGCTCGCGTAATCGCGTTTAGCCACTGTCACTAGTGTCTTGTAAAAATACAACAAAAGAAAAATACAGACAAGTGACACTAGTGACAGCGGCTAAGCCTAAGGGCGGAATTCACCGATAAAACTAATCGCTTTTTAACATTTGGCTCGCATAATCGCGTTTAGCAGCTGTCACTAGTGTCACTCGTAAAAATACAACAAAAGAAAAATACGGACAAGTGACACTTGTGACAGCGGCTAAACGCGTTTAGCGAGCCAAACGTTAAAACGCGATTAGTTTCATTGGTGAATTCCGCCCTTAGGCGGGCTATTGATCCTAGCTCAGCATTTGGTCTTACCAATGAGACTGTCAAATCAAAACACTCACAATCATTAAGAAAAAATGAAACCAGTTATTCCCGTCACATTTATAATACAAAAAACATCACTAAATGCCATTTCTCATTCTGCAAACAAAAAAAGAATAATAATCACACGATTCCACCTCAATAACTTAGCGCTGAGAATCGTTGTCAATACAAACGTACAATAGGAATCGTACCCCATTCCAGCGCATTACGCCCCCCCACCTCTGCGATTACGTTCAGGAACCGTGCCAATGATGGATAACCGGAACTTACCGGTGCTCCAACGCCGCTGTCTATACGTACACCTTTGCCTAGGGTTGCCTAAATCATTAGACCGGTACGAGGTTTGAAAACCCCTTTAATTTCATCGTTTGTGAATTATGGGTTGAGTTTAATGTATGTATGATATTCTATTTGTTTCTGGTTGTGGAAGGATTATAATGAATGAGGTGATTTGTCTTTGTCTTTAGGGGTTGATGCGTGTTTGGTTAATGAATGGGTAGATAATTTGAAAGATTTGTGGAATAATGGCGTCAAATCTCATCAACATCTCTTGTTGAAGCTACTTGAGGTCGGCGCAACATGCTTCCTTGTCCTTTTCTCTATACAATCTGTACATCTTTTCAAGTGTCCAGTGTTTGCAATTGTCTTTTGCTATGACTTAGCTGTTACCCCCTGTTACTGGAGTTCCAGTAGTGGAAACATTAAAAAAAGGCTGATTATGCTTATACTTCAGCAGCATCGGGATAGACTCAAAACTGAACTTACGATAATAAGAAATAGCTGGGTAAGTCGATTGTTTTAGAGTTCCGTACCTCAAAAGAAAAAAAGGCATCCTTATAGGATCACTTTGTTATCTGTCTGTCTGTCTGTCAAGACTCTTTATCTTGGGAATGCGTAGAGGTATTGAGTTGAAATTAAAACCATATATTCAAGTTTGCGGTCCCTTGAAGCTGAAAAAAATCAAATTTCTAAGTTACCGAAAAAAAAGATATGGCCGTTTATGTCTCAATAAACATATATTTCGACACTCTCAAGAAAATAAAAATTCATAAGAGTACTTCCCGTTGACCCTGAATCCTGAAATTTTGCATGAAGCAAGGTCTTATAGCACAGGTATAGGAATAAATCTAAAAACTGTAAATTTGTTTTTTACGAAACAAAAAAATCGAAACTCCATTCGGAAATTGAACAATTCACATATGTAGGTAAGTTTGTACGGAACCCTCAGTGCGCGAGTCCGACTCGCACTTACCCAGTTTATTTTACTTTGATAATTTCAATATCGCTTTGTATATTTCTACAAGTCAATAACCTTACGTGTATATACCTGAGAATAAAGTCGAAGATGGGAACCCTACTCCCCCACCACATCGCTCGTTTTTGTTTGAGCACGTTAAAATATGACCCGTCTCGCGTATTGGACGTTTTTCATATCCGTATTTTGTAAATTTGCTTACGGTAATTCGTTTTTTAATGTTGTTTGCGCAATGAAAGTAGTTTTTTATAACATGAAATCTGTTATTATAGAATAGAGCTTTATTTTTTGTTGGGCAGTGATGAAAACAATTTTTTCAGTTGATTGGTTTTTAAAACACTATTACATAAAAAAAACGTTTACCAAAAAAAAAAGTAACCGACGTCACTTCTCACCGAACACTGAAGTTCGGGAAGTTCCTGCACCGGATTCGTGCGGAAGCGACGCCAGGGTGTTGCCACTGTGTGGACCGCCCGGAGGACACGGTGGAGCACACAGTCGAGATGTGCCCCGTTTGGGCAGAGCAACGCCGTGTCCTCGCGGGCGGTCCACACAGTGGCAACACCCAGGCCTGCTGGGCCTTGGTTCAGGCCATGGTCCGGAGCGAAGAGGAGTGGCAGGCGGTCGCCTCCTTCTGCGAAGTTGTAATGCTAGCAAAGTAGGCGACCGATAGCGTGAGGCAAGGGTCCTCACGCTGTAACCACCGCCGGAATTCCGATCCCGATTTCCGGCCACCGTAAGCACGGGCTTGCGGACGGCGAGCAATGGGTAGCCCGCCGTCCGACCACCCGATAACCGTCCGGACCGAGCCCAAGTCGTCCACGGCGCGTATTATTTGTTCCACGCGCGCCTCAGGGAGATTTCAGCAAATCGTAGGGGCCCAGCAGGGTCGAAGCCTACTGGGGCCACAGGTAGTGTGAAAGTGAAACCCGGGGCCCTGGGACGAAGGCAAAGAAGGAACAGGAGTGGGTTTTTTAGTCAGTAAAGGTCTGACACTATCTCGCGCTTCAAACAAGAGCAGGATTGGTCATTAGATGATTTTTCTACCTAAAAAAAACCGAAGTCACTAAAAAAAACACTAAAACGATCAAAATACTGAACGATCAAAGACTGTAAAAGCACTATATGGTTACCTGTAATATTTGAAGAGTTCCCTCGATTCCTCATGGATTCCATCATCAGAACTGGATTTTGCAAAAAATGGGACCAATCTGTATATCCTTCAAGCCTAAAAAAAATTTTGCAAATCGGTCCATAAACGACGAAGTTCTGAAATACAACCGAATTGAGAGCCTCCTCCTTTTTTTGGAAGTTGGATAAAAAATGGGCACTATTGAAGTATTTTTAGTATTTACTTACCCGCACCAAAATCAACAGCCAGCTTTTTATTAGGGTCTAATTATAAAACTTTTCTCATATATCAAGCCTCTAATTAATTCGTTTAGTAACACAAATAGAAAACCTAGAATTAAGACCAAACTTAACTAAATTCTGACCCACAAAACTTAACTAATTACAATGAAACTTTAATCTTTAACATCTCTTCGATATATGATGAACGTGACCTTTTCACGTTGCGATTTCTCGCGCTGAACGACTCACATCTATTGACACAAATACCTACTTAGTGACATCTCGAATTGATGTGGGATAATTTCAGGTATTTTTTTTTCTTATTTAATTTAAAGTAACATTGCAGCAAGCAAGACGAAGATGGACGGACCATTGAGGCTCTATCATGCATAATCAGCCTTTTAATATTCCCACTGCTGAGACTTAGGCCTCCTCTCTCTAGGAGAAGGAATAGGTCACTACGCGGGCCCAGTGCAGATTGGTCTTCGAAGTTTTGGTTCTAGGACATGCCGGTTTCCTCACGATGTTTCCTTCACCGTTTTTGAGAGCAGTGGTGATGAAATAAATTTCACAAAGTAATGCGCCTCGTAAGTCGGGGCCGTTACCACTCGGCCACCACTGCTCCAGGAGGATTTTTAAAGGGATGGAGCCGTATAGGGTGTGTTGCTCCATCCCTCTTTCTTGCTCGCATGCTTGACATTTTAACAAGTTATGGTAAGGCCCCAGGCCTCTTACTGGAGGACAGACGTGTATTGAAAAGGAAGAAAGAGATTTTTGGTTGATTCGGCAAACGTTCTCCGAAGACCGATTCGTCATTAGACTGTTTATCGACAGGAGAAAAGGTGCTGCCTATCGGCGAAGGTGTCGAAGATGAAAGTTCCTGGCGAAACATCCATAGGTGAAAAATTCTCCTGGGAACGGCAAATACGGAAATAAATGATAGGTTCTGTCGACGACCATTCTAATAACGAATCGGTCTTCGGGGATCGGTTGCCGAATCTTTTTGCTCAGCTGTTGGACATAATGATCTAGCTAGATAGAACAGTTTCTCATGGTCGAAGACCCAGTTTGTAAGCCACAAGGTATGAAACGGGAACTTTGTCGAATTAAACATGAAAAGGGAAGTTAAGTAAACGTCTTGCGGCGAGGACTAAGAGGATCATGATGATAGTGAAACTTTGCGGTTTGTTAAATAACTATTGAATGTCAATGGATCCGTGGGTGGAATCCTTACGATTACGGGGAATATTTTCCTTCATGCGTTGGAAAGCTTTGCCGGGATTCACCACATTCCGAGTGTGAAGGTACAACTCACTAAGTCTCTTTTGACATTGCCGTTTATATTGGGATAGGTTTTCCACACAAAATTACGTGCAATTTCGTGCGGCAGGTTCAGGTGATCATACAATATGCGATGTGAATTGATTCACATCGCATATTGTATGATCAAAACAAAGAACAAAGTTCTTGCGATGCGTCGTGCGAGCTCAGAGATTTTTACGATGTGACGTCAAATCGTAATTTTGCGTTTGGACCCTTAAAGACCAGCTAGATGCGAGAAGCCCAGACCAGTCAATGAAGTGATGATTGAGAGTATCCTGTGTCCAGCTATGGACGTCTTTTTATCTAAAATTATGATGATGTAGGCGAATTAAAATGAGAACTATGATATTAAAATGGAGGCAGATGTGCTTAACCCGTTGTATTCCGAAACGCAGATCTACGTGGGACACAATGGCTTTTTCATTGCGTCTCTAATTACGGCATACGAAAGGTTAAAAGGACTTAACTAAACGTTCAACTTACGAATAACTATCTAAGTGCTTAATTGTTCAAAGAGACACAAAAGAAAATATTAGGAGACATTCCATCAACTACAGCAAAATGATGACTATTTTGCTGTAGTTGGCTTCAAAAGGACGCTTCTACAAATTCTCGTAGACTTGAAAATAAGAATCTTAATTACACGTCATCATTAAAAGTGACATCTGCGTTGCACAATTCAAACAATTCCCTTTATAAAGCCGTAAGTCATAACTAATAGGTTGCGTAATTACATAATCGTGGTATGATTACAATGCATTAGCTCCCAGACGAGGCAGGATTGTAAAAATTGTAATTGCAACACATTACCTTTTAATAACATAATTGTAAGCGCTGACGCGTAGCATGCATTTCCTGGTCGCGCGCGCCAAGTTGAATTTAAATTGGAGTATAGAAATACGCGGTTACTAGTTCTAATTTTTAAAGGGTCAAAGAAGAAGGACTGGCCTGTTGGTCTAGTGGTTAGTGGCCCTGACTGCTATGCCGGTGGTCGTGGGTTCGATTCCCACCCAGGAAAAATGTTTGTGTGATGAGCACGATCACACGATCATTTGTTCTGTGTCTGGGTGTAATTTATCTATAATATGTATGTATTAAGAAATGTATAATGACGTTGTAACTTGATACCAGTATTTATTATGCGTGTGTTTTTCTGTCCTTTCGCAGGTATGCTGGAAGAGATTTCTTTAGAAATAAGCATCACCTTTGTACTATTTTTCTGTTTCCTTTTTCTTTTCTTTTATTAGTATGTGTACATAAATTGTTAAATAAATAAATAAATGTGTCAAAGTGGAGTCCAGTCAGGAACAGAGCGTGTGCGCGAGAGAGAGTCGTTTGTTTTTTATCTTTAGGAGAGAGCGGGGGTGCGGGGCGGGGCGCGGGCGGTAAGACGCTACCATTAGGTTGGTGACAATGTGTCGCCAACCTAACATGTTATACCTACTAGTTTTTAAGACACATTCTAATGGCTTTTTTTTATTTTTTTCAGGTAATTTTTCGATGTGACATCAAGTGTATTTTCGCAAAAATAAGAAGTAAGTTAGAACCTTTTAATGTTTTTATAAAAACCAGGTAAACGTGTCTAACAACTATGAATCAGTTCTCGAGATGCGTAGAATCACACACGTTAAACTGTGATAGTTTTTCACACCGAAGCTTTAACTTTACATTTCATTAAAAAATCTCAAAAAGCAGTAATAGTTCAAGCAAAAGTAGTATACTACTAAGGGTCAGTTCACACAGAGACGCGACGCGTTGTGACACTGCGCGAAGAGCGATTCAAAATATAACATTATTTACTACACTAAAAGATACAGATTTCATTTTGAGAATTTAGAATACGTTGCACCATGCAAAACTGCGACTTGAACCATTTCTATCTAAAATATGAATCTTTTCGTGTATTAAATAAAGTTACATTTGAGTCGCTTTTCGCTCACTGTCGCGTTGCGTCGCGTCTCTGTGTAAACTGACCCTAAAAAGCCAGAAAATCAATTTCCCATTGAAAATGAATTGTCACATTCCAGTGACATACGAAAACAATTTAAAAACATCAATTGGCTATGGACTGGTCTGGTTCGGTGAAATTTATCGGAAATGGAATATTTTGCTGTAGATTCCCCAATACAGAATGACAGCTTCGAAATTAAAGTTTATTATATTATTAATTTAATGTTCTGTTGACATCAAAACAATTTAATTATTGGAAATAATTTGGAAAAGGTTGAACCGGGCATTGATATTTTTAGAAGCTTATCAATACAAAATTATTTTTGGTATTATATACGAAACCTGAATATACTTTGTACAGAATCAGTAATTGAATCGATTCCAATAATTTGACTGGCCTGTTGGTCCAGTAGCTAGTGGCCCTGACTGCTATGCCGGAGGGTCGTGGGTACGATTCCCAACCAGGACAAATGTTTGTGTGATGAGCACGATCGTTTGTTCTGTGTCTGGGTGTAATTTATCTATAGTACCTATGTATTCTAGAAATATATAAGTATGTTTATCAGTTGTCATAGCACAAGCTCTGCTTAATTTGGGACTAGATAGATGGCTTTTTATGATGGAAAAAAAAAAAACAATGGGAATGTTTGGGTGTGAAATCATTAGACCAAGAGACCAGTCATAATATTAGTGTCATGTGACGATTTTTCATTCTAAAATGTATAGTTCTAGAAAGTACTTACACAACATAAGTTACCATATAACAAATACAGGAAATTCCATCTTCTCAAGGCCAAAAACATATTGCTTCGACATTTTCTATGGGGGCCTTTCGTACCCTAAAAAGCTATGGTGCTATTTATAACAATTACCATTGAGTCCTCTATCCGCTGGTGATATTTCTCAATCATGGCCCTATTGAACTCATGTAGGTCGATTCTTATACTTTTCTATAATAGGCCGTTAATGTAAGCTAGTTTGATCGAAGATAACTTATGTTTCTTAGTTTTTTTTTTTTAGTTTGGTAATCAATTACTTTTCCAGCTCTATGGTGGAGCGAGAGGGCGTCTCAGACTTTTTTATTTTTATTCTTGATAGGTTCGCGCTTGACCGCTATCTCACCTGATGGAAAGCGACGATGCGGTCGACGCTTACCTAGAAGTAACCTATTCACTCTTGACTTAAAGATTCCCGGAAGACTTTTGTTATTAGATGGGAAATCATCTAATGACATCTTCAGCCCTTGGGCGGAGCAGGAGGGCGTGTCAGACTTAGCCTTCGTTTCAGGGCCCCGGGGTTCATTTTCGCAAAACGCATGGCCCCAGTAGGCTTCGACCCTGCTGGGCCCCTACGGTTTGCTGACATCTCCTTGAGGCGAGCGTGGTAAAACTCACATGTGTCCTTCATTTGCCCTTTGCATTTGCAGGCCGCGGTCAGACTTTTAAACGTTTCTGTAGTCCTATCAGCCCCCCTAGCCAAGTTACGATCGCTTCGTTTGCGTCGAACGCCTCGAGTAGGCCACACCTCTGATTCCAGTATTCTGACGTCATCTCATCGCTCAGTCACGTGGTCAGAACAAAGGAATTGTAGGCGTGGCCTACTCGAGGCGTTCGACACAAACAAAACGATCGTAACTTGGCTAGGGAGGCAGGTGTGGGCCCTTTCAGTTTTGCCGACATCTCTTAGAGGCGCGCGTGGAACACAAAGCCGTTTGAGCGACAAGAAGTAAGAAATATTACACCATCACTAACTATCGCCTTTATAATAATTAATATAAGTGTTATCAAAATACCTAAACATATAAAACCGGTTCCAATTCCCTCTACTGAAGTATCATTGTACAAGACAGGATGACAGCTGTCCGTAACACCACCGTTCTCTTAATGAAGAACTCTTGAGTTAGTTCTGCTTGTACCCTAATTGTATATGGTCTTGAAAGCGACTTTTCACGCCTCCATATCAAAATTAATCTTCATTTGGATGACAACAGTTTTTTAGGGTTATTAAGACCCGCATGTTTTTGTATTATTTTTTGTCATACGTTTTTCGTTATGCTCTTTTTAGATTTGATAAAAAATGCTTCGGTTTAGATTAACTGTTGATAATTGAGAATATCTGTTGAAGAAAATATTAGAGTTACCACACATTAGGAATTACTAAGAATAAGTTTTGTATCGTGGGTTATTTTTAAGGTGAAAATCGTTTAATGAATTTTTTGACTCTAGGGCGAAACGAGAGTGTGTATCAGACTTTTTCTGACTAAAACCACACATTTTTTCTTTCAGTTGCCCTCTGCGTCCCAGGACCACTGATGCTTTGCGTTCACAAACATGTAAACTTACATACACTAGACACCTAGAACCGGAACAACTATATCAGTCATAGAAATATTAGTTATTGTAGCATTCTTGCACATTCTTCTCCATAGAGATCTACGCTTTGGAGTGTGCAATTAGCATAATTTTTTCTGATTGACTTTTTTTTTTCCGGTGGGAAAATCATCTTATGACATCCCCCGCTCTTGGGCGGGGCGGGAGATAGTGTCAGACTTTTACTGACTAAAAACCCACTCCTGTTCCCTCGTTGCCTTTCGTACTGGGGCCGAGTCTTCCTTTCAGAATCAGACCCTTGGCCCAAGTAGGCTTCGACCTTGCTGGGCCCCTACAGTTGCTGACATCTCCTTGAGGTGCGCGTGAAACAGTACGCGCCGTCGACGACTTGGGCTCGGTCCGGACGGTTACCGGACGGTCGGACGGCGAACCACGCATTGCTCTGACTGACTGGCTTCTTGACATTTCAAGAGTGCTTGTTAATGGTTTATTTGAAATAAATGCTTTCGAATCTTTTGGACATAAGTAACTCCTAAATCCTTATTTGAAATAAATGCTTTCGAATCTTTTGGACATAAGTAACTCCTAAATCCCACAAAGCACGTACTAATTATACATCAAATAAATTTCCCCCGACGTGCTTACGCGAACAAAAAAGTTTATAGTATTCAGTCCTGCAATCCGTCTTCAAACATTTTATTCCACGTCATTACCCTGGCAAAATACGGTTTACCAGGAAAATGACCGCAAAAAAACAATACACAGCCCCATATGTCAATCTTTTTGTGCAAGACCGAGAAGGGAAAAGAAACTCTAAGATTAGAAACATAGGGTTGTGATTTGATAGTTACAAATATCGATGGTAAAATCAAGTTAGTCTATATGTCACAGACGTCACGGCCAATTTAACAGACAGACAAAGACTAAAAAAGGAACCTTTAATAGCTAGGACATGCGTCCCTTTTAAACAGTTATATAACAAAACACATGTAAAAAGAAAACATGATATTCGACTCTGATTATGTTGTTCGTATGTTTTGGTGTTCAATTTTAATATTTATTTTGGGGCAGTTAAGTGTCATATTCAATTGACAGTTGTTGTTGTGGTTGTTTTTTGTAAGAAAACGAGTGTTTCTGACATTGTAAACAGATGACTAAAATAAGTTTTAGTAATGGGCCTTACTACAAACAAACATGGTGACATTATTCACTTAAATTTTTATGTTTTTTTTTTAGTTTTACTTTTGTTTTTTTTTTTTGACTTGCCTTTGATTAACTATGTCACCTGATTGTAGACCATGATGCGTTCGATCAATAAGCATACATGCCAAGAAGTTAGTTATCGGTAAATCGCAGTCTACTTCTGGTAATAAATTCGTCTGTCACCTTACCCCAACTTTTTACTTCCCACCAACAAAATCTAAATAAAAATTCGCTACCAATACAACTTGCTAGTTGATGTCCCTCCAATCAATTGAATACGAGCAAATAAACGTATTTGAATAAATAACGCATGTGGAGCAGCCCTAGCTCGAGCAATTGGCGTCAAATTCAGCGCTCGGTGAAACATCAAAGCGCGCCGACATGTCGCTAGGGTTGCCGCGCTGTTGATTTGTGCACGATACTTGTTTGTGTATTGATAAGGAATACGTTAAATGTGGGAGATTCTATGTGAACTAGTTAGTATAAATATTTTTATGGGACTTAAGAAAACATTTTAAAGTTAGTTTGGCGTTTTGTTTAGAATTTTTGGGAAAAAGGTTTTTTGTGACACATTTTTTGTTTACTATAAGATATTGCTCTTAATAAGTTTAGGAGATTCAGGGCGGGTTTCTGAATTGAGTATTTTAAGTTGAAAATGTCTCAAACCCTACTGAATTGCCAAAATTTGACAGGTTTTTGAAGCTAAAGTAGAGTGAAAGGTCTGGTCATAATGTCGGTCTGCGTCTGCGACGAAATTCTTTTATTTTGAACTTTAATGTTTAGAGATATATATTTATTTTACTATTAATTCACGCTAAATACTCTCCAGCGTTTGATGGTCTATTAATAGTTTGCACGTGTTATTGGCAAAATTGTGGTGTCTTTTCCACAAATGCCATTAATTGATTAAACCCCGAGCGAACGCCGGCGTTCGCTTGGTCATTGTCTTTCTATTGTGTCTCTAATTACGCTACTCAAAAAGTATGAAGAGTTGAAGTTGAAGTTGAGTGTAAGAAATAATCAACTTCAAATGCTTAATGCTTAAATCAGAAGTCGGGGATCAATAGACTAAGGGACCATATAATTGGGCGATATGGCGACGTTTGAGGGGGCCTATGTTCAGCAGTGAAAAAGAAAAAAATAGTTTATTTGTGCTTTACACAACTTAAATAGATACCCATAGATTTAAGTTTATGTATAAGTTGTGTTACTATTTTGGTGTATAATAAAGTTTATTCTATTCTTTATGAAATAAAAAAAAAATGAATAAAAATCTGAATGATGGTGCTACCGGTTTTGTTACCCCAGTACGAAAGGCAACGAAGGAACAGGAGTGGATTTTAGTCAGTAAAAGTTTGACATTATCTCCCGCTTCGCCCAAGAGCGGGGGATGGCATAAGATGATTTTCCCACCGAAAAAAAAAACCGGTTTTATTACCAATGTTGTGATTTTCCTAATGTATCTACGTGTTTTATCCAAAGTGAAGATAGAATAAAACAATATATCTTTTGTTGGGATTTATAGGTGGACACCAAAGCAAACACAGTTTTAAGGATTTAAAATAATAACCATTTATTAATCCTTTACTTTATATTGGAAGGTGTGTTTCAGTAATACTAAGTGAGACGTGTGCTACTAAGCAAGGCTAAAGGAATACAGTAACTGTAACCATACTAGGGATTTCAGTCAAGTGCTGACAAGGGACTCAGACCAATTTAATACAATATTTATTGGTTAGAAAGAGAAAGATATACATAATGTTCAAGTAGGATGGAATTGTTTTTGTTATATTCCAACATCTTTCGCAAATTAAAACTTAGAAATCAATCGCAAGTATTTGTTATTAACTAAAACCAAACATTACTCACTTAATCCTATAATACAACACTATCTAACATCCAATATCCTCTATAATCCAGAATATTGATATAGCCATGGCTTCACTAAGCAATGATATACCGTACGGTAGCCAGTTCGATGCCCGGGGGTGCAATTACGTGTATCAGAGGCAAATTTCCTCTCACATAGCCTGACCGTAGGTTAATGATAATAACCCTCATGGATACGGCATTGTTTCACGATGTATATTATATTAGTACAATCTATTTCTAGTTGGTTGAATATAATTTTATATTTGACCTCATTTCCCTGGCTACTGAGTGTATTTCTTTGTTAGTTTGTCTTATTAATCAGATGGGTTCTCCAGGTTAATTATGATTTTGTTTCATTAGGAATTTTGTGTTTTTTTTTTTTTCTTTTAAATCTTAGAAGGTTATAGAGTATTTTTATAAATAATAACACATTTTTTTTTTATTATTATTATCAGTGGACTACGGGTTTTCTCGGAAGAGTTACTCCCCCCTGGTATGCAAATCACTACAGAAACATACGTGGGTTTTAGTCAGTAAATGTCTGACACTCTCTCTCGCTCAACCAAGAGTAGAAGAGTTATTTGATTCATCGGTTTCTGCTCAAAAAAAGAAAATCACCCCTTTTAGTAACCGCCGCCGGGATTCCGATCCCGATTTCCGGCCACCGTAGGCGCGTCTTGCGGACGGCGAGAAATGGGTGGCTCGCCTTCCGAACGACCTGTAACCGTCTGGACCGATCCCGAGTCGTTGACGTCGCGTACTGTTCCATGCGCGCCTCGGGGAGATGTCAGCAAATTGTATGGGCCCAGCAGGGTCGAAGCGTACTGGGGCCACGGGTAGTGTGAAAACGAAGCCCGGGCCCCGGGATGAAGGCAAAGAAGGAAAAGGAGTGGGTATTTAGTCAGTAAAAGTCTGACACTATTTGTCGCTCCGCCCAAGAGCGGAATTTATCATTAGATGATTTTCTCCCCTAAAAAAAACCCTTTTTAGTAATGAAATGCTTAGTTATGAGTAATATGCTTCTAGCTATGCATAAAGCTAACAAAATCCATAGCATTGATATTGTGTATCATGATATGTGTCTTGGCCAGATCTTAGAATTGATCACTTCATGATATGGCCAGCTAAAACTGGCCAGTAGGGTTACCATGACGTTTAAAGTAAGATTGTTTTATTCTTATTCCATTGTGAGTAAGACACGGCGCTAGACAACCTGTATAGCTCTGTCTCTTACCCACACTGAATTAAGAATGAAAAAAATAAATTTAATTGTTAGCATTTGTTGATATGTCAATCCTCGTTTGGCTTTAACATTCATGTAGGATTTTTTTTTGTTGAAGGTCTAAAGAAAGTAGGCTAAACGAAGATTAAAATATCATCAAACTATAACGTTTAATACAATCTGGCCAGTTTTGCTTGGCCATATTATGAAGTGATCAATTTCTAAGATCTGGCCACGACATATACATAAGACAGCAACCAGTAATTGATTCAATTACATTTGAGTTCAAATATATAAAGCCTAGATAATTGGGCAGTACCTACCATCAAGTTACATGATATGACATCATCAAAACTATCAATTTATTGATTAAAACCAATTTGAATTGTAAGAATTGGTTAGAAATACTTTTGACCAATTAAAACGCCTCCCACAACCTTCCATCGCTGCGTCTTCCGGTACGTGGTCGCCATTCCAGAACCTTTTGTCCCCACCGACAATTTGTTCTGCGAGCAATGTGCCCTGCCCAATGCCTCTTAAGTTTGGCGATTCTCCGGGCTATGTCCGTAACAAGGTGGACCGATGACCTGGTGAGGGTCGCGGGAATCCGATGGATGCGCGACGCACAGGACCGGTCATTGTGGCGACGTTTGAGGGAGGCCTATATCCAGCAGTGGACGTCTTTCTGCTGAAATGATGATTAATTAAAACAACTGAATTAAAATGATTCTTAGGTTTGTTTTGAAAATTATTTTTGTAATACCTAACTTTTTAAAATTATAAAACAAACACACCATCAACATCATTTCAGCCGAAACACGTCCACAGTCGGACATAGGCCTCCTAAGTGTCGCCATAAAGACCGGTCCTCTATGTCTCGCATCTATCGGATGCAAAACAAACAAATGCATTTTAACCTAATAAGAGTTTTGGCTGAAGCTAGCTAAAACAGTATTGATAGTAACGTATATGTTACAGTATTGACAGTAACAGAATGCTGGGCTGTGATAAAGACGGATGAAAAAAGATTTCATGTAGCGGAGATGAGAATGTTGAGATGGATGTGTGGTGTGACGAGAATGGATAAAGTGAGAAATGAATATATTTGTGAAAGTTTGAACGTGGCGCTAGTGACTGAAAAGTTGAAGGGGAATCGTTTGTCTTGGTATGGTCATGTAAAGAGGAGAGTTGAAACGCATGTTACTAAAAGAGTTATGAGTATACATGTGGATGGGTGGAGAGGGAGGCCAAAAAAAAGATGGATGGATTGTGTGAACAGTGATATGAAATAAAAGAAAGTTAGTGATAGCATGACGGTTGACAGGATAGAATGGAAGAAAAAAACGTGTTGCGCCAACCCCAAATAAGATGGTACAAGGGCAGGAAGATGATGAAGATGATGATATATACCAAAACAGATTCTAATGAATATTATAAATTCACATTGAACAGTTTATACCTTAGCCGAGGACCTAGAGGTCATTTGACCACACGTTCTTCAAACTGCACTTTAAGTAATACTTTGACCTTACTGTTAACCCGTTAGTACTCATAAAGTCGATTCTAAATGTTTGCTTTCTTTCACAAGTCGCGGGAATCAATTGAAATAAGACATTTTACTGCTTTTCTTAGACGGCAATGTTACCTTTTATGTTATTTTCAGTTTTATGCGAACTGTTACGGGCTTTGCGTTGCCGACGTGTTCAGACACTTTTGAACCCGTGTTGTACTGTTATTTTAAATCTGTGTTTTCAACCTGTGGTCCCCGGTCCACTAGTGGTTTAGAGCTAAAATATGGTCCGCAAAAGGTACGAGTAACATTGATGCGAACAGATCTCTAAATTCTCTGTCAAAATTTTTTTGTTTTCTATGATAGTCGCAAATCTTTTTATTTTAAAGAATAAGGATGGGTTTCTAACTTAAGTATTTTATGTTAAGCACGTCTTAAACCATAACTTAATGCTAATTTTGACAGGTTTTCAGGCTAGAATTTGATAAATTCTAAATTTCAAATGCTTTAATCAAAAATCGGTGGTAAGTGTGCTACAAGGCTTAAATTTATGATATATAAGTAATTTTATTTTTATTAACCTATCAATGGTCGTATGATACTGCTCGGGTTCGTAAGAGACAGCACTGGAATCAGCAGTCGGACACCGTAGGTAAAAATACCTTTTAAAATAACTTTTTTATTTATGTCTTGCGTTTGTTATATGGAGATAGGCGCTCGAAGTGTTAACATAGTTAAGTTTCCTTCTTGATTTCTGGTCCCTATTAAACACAAAGAAACCGAAGTGGTCCCTGGTTAAATAAAGGTTAAGAAACTCAGGTTTAAAGTGTTGTGAGTTGGTAATAAGTAAATGCTTTCATGTTTAGTATTTAGTTGAGTTACTACGAGTGAACGTTTGTATTAACGGTTCTTTTGCGACCCTTTTGTTCAGCTATAGGTATGTGTACCTAAGGTAAACCCAAGATGCCTTTAATTCAGCTGGCATAAAGAAAAAATTTAGTGTTAATAGTTTTGATTGAATTTATTTCATCACCACCGCTCTCAAAACGGGTTCTTGTAATTTATTAATATCTCAAAACTAGCCCAAAATCGATAGCATTTTGTCATTAAATCCTAATTGAGTAGCCAGGTCAATCAGAAATGTTCAAAGGTATTTAGAAGAGAATTACCGTATCATACCGTTATGAATGCATGTAAGCATTCAATTGGGCCGTGCGTACCGGCTTTAGGAATCCAGTAAAATATTTCGTGACAGCCCTGTTCAGACGAAATGTATCGAATACCTGAATTCTGAATACCAATGTATCCTGTGTGTTAACTGTGTACCTGTGTGTTACTTATGCACTTGTAT
The DNA here is from genome assembly GCA_949316375.1 of Mythimna vitellina. Taxonomy (NCBI): domain Eukaryota; kingdom Metazoa; phylum Arthropoda; class Insecta; order Lepidoptera; family Noctuidae; genus Mythimna; species Mythimna vitellina. Next base: position 10,029,247 of record OX438709.1, read on the forward strand.
GTTCAGGTAAAAGCTTGAGGATAGAGGGCGAAATTTAAATCTTTGTCTGTTTTTTGCAATAATAATATAATAAAATTAACTTAAAGATTTTCGAGGGGACATTGTACTCCTCCTCATTATGAACAACTTTTACTAAGGGTCCAATCCAAAAATCAGCTGTTCCCTACGTTTATGTACGCATAACTCGTCAAAATGTATGGAGCAGCTGCTGATTTTTTTTCACTATTTCATGTTTGGTCCCATAGTAAAAGTTGTTCATAATGAGGAGTACAATGTCCTCTCGAAATTCTTAAAGTTAATTTTTTAACACCTTATATAATATGCGTGAAAGAAATATTTAATAATAATAAGCCTGATATAGTGGTGGTGGACCGAAGCGAGAGGCGTGGAATGATTGTTGACATATCCGTTCCGCATGATGAGAACCTCGTGAAAGCTGAGAAGGATAAACAAATCAAGTATATTGACTTGGCTCGCGAGGTTGTTGACATGTGGGATGAGAACTTGGCAATAATTATACCGATAGTCGTGTCAGCCAATGACTTAATAACCAGGAGTCTCGACCAACACCTTAGGAGGATCTCGTTAAGCGACTGGATCAAGGACTTGGTTCAGATAACTGTACTTCTGGACACGGCTCGTACAGGTAGGAGGTTCCTCTCTCTGGAGCCCTGACCGCCGGTAGCTTGGACCCTGTTCCCGATATCGGTGGGCTATCTTTTATATTTTAAAATGTTTTATTTATTTTTATTGAAATATTTAAAAATGTAATTTATATGTGATATTAATGAATAAACGAAATAATAATAATAATAAGTCTGTCTGTCTGTGAAGACACTTTATCTCGGGAGCGCTTGGAGGTATCGAGTTGAAATTAAAACCAGATACTCAGGTCTGCGGTCCCTTGAAGCAGAGAAAAAACAAACTTTGAGATAACAAAAAACATACGGCCGTTTATGTCGCAAAAAACGTGTATTTCGACACTCTCAATGGAATAAAAATTCATAAAGTACTTCCCGTTGACCTAGAATCCTGAAATTTTGCATGAAGCAAGCTCTCGTAGTATAGGAAAAAATCTGAAAATTGTAAATCTGGTACGACACAAAAAAAACTATTTTGCCATTCGGAAAAATCTTCGTAACTTAATTCAGGAATTGAACTGTTTTCATAGGTATGTAAATTTGTACGGAACCCTCAGTGCGCGAGTCCGATTCGCACTTGCCCGCCTTTTTTTTCCTATTTGTTTGAACAGAGCTAAGAAATGGTTTTTTTTATAAATTAAAAAAAAATATGCAAATAGGGAATATTATTTCAGTGCGGATCGTAAGGTAAAAAAAATATACTTGCGGTAATAACATGTATGTATTTACACAATTATAGCCATTAAAACTATTAACTTATCTCTTACTTAGAGAAGAGCTAAAATGTGTCATTTATAAAACAAAAGCCTCTAGAGAGAGTCAAAGAGAGTCACGGGACTCTCTGTCTGTTTGCAAAAAAACTCAAAAACTAGTAAACTGATTTTCATGCGGTCACCAATAGATAAAGTGATTCATGAGGAAGCTGTGAATGGATTTTATATATGGATATTATAGTAGACAAAATGGAGAGCGAAGCTGGGGTGAATCGCTAGTATCAAATACGAGTGTAACCCGGGTGTTAGAAACATCCAAGTGGTACCCACAATAGTAAAGTTTTAATAATGAAACTAATCAATACTATCTCCACATAATATAATTTTAACAGCGATAAGCCCCGAAACAATAGATTCACACCCCTATACAAGGGAGGGGGTTCAGTGACCTTACATTGTTAAATTGAACAAGCGAAATTACACCCTAATGTTAATGTCTAAAGTTCAATTTAACTTGTTAAGTTGATCATTTTGATTATCATTTTGACGGTAGGTGAGGTGTAACTAAAATTTGAAATTTATTGTTGGCGATTCTTTAGTATTCATTTGTAAGGGTCGGGAACGTACTTTAGACCTTTAGTAAAATTATGATTTATGGTTCATTATTGTGTGGTGAACTATAGTGATGTGTCTATTTTCGTTGAAAGGAGTTCAAGTACATTTAAGGGCAGGTTATACGGAAACGATGCGAGTTTGCGATATCAAAGTAATTTTTTTTTTAAAGACGTTTGTAGGTTGCAGATTTGTTCGAAAGTGTCACCACGGCTGTGGAAGGCAAAGGGCAATTTATCCTTTAATTGTCCTTTTTTTTTTCGGTGGGAAAATCATCCAATGACATCTTTAAGACTTAAGACAGACTTTAAGTGACTAAAAACCCACTCCTGTTCCTTCGTTGCCTTTCATACCAAGGCCGAGTCTTCCTGTCAGAATCAGACCCTTGACCCCAGTAGGCTTCGACCCAGCTGGCCCCTAGAGTTTGCTGACATATCCTTGAGGCTCGCGAGGAACAGTATGCACCGTTGCTTTACGACTTTAACTCGGTCCGAACGGTTACTGGACGGTCGGACGGTGAGTTATCCATTGCTCGCCGTCCGCAAGCCTGCGCCTACGGTGGCCGGAAATCGGGATCGGAATCCCTGGGGCGCGGAGACAAGGACTGCCCTTTTTTGTTCTTGGAGTGTTTTCCTATACGGTGCCCAGCGTCAATGATTTCTTACCAAAAACGTCAAGTCGGGTTGTGAAATGCAGTCGCTGTAAGACCTACCCTTAAGACTTTTTCGTGTAGTGGCCAATCATCAAATAACTGCTTACGCTCTGGATAGAGCAAGAGGGAGTGTCAGCCTTTTTCTGACTAAACCCGTGTTCTTTCAGTTGCCCTCTGCGTTTCAGAGCCACGATAACACTTTCATACAATCCCTCAACTTTGACATGTATCGGTCCAAATGGACCCCGGCCATTTTGGTGACATCTCTTTGAAACACGCGTGGAACACGGCGCGTTGTTTGATAGGGCCCTTAAGACTTAGCGCAGACAATCACAAAACTGCGCAACTGTCATTGGTATGCAAAACTAGTAAGTCGAGGGTGTTCGCAATCCCTTAGGGACGAAAGTTTTCATAGTTTCGAGTGTGTGGATGCGTTTGCCTATGCATGTGTAACCCCTTAGCCACTCGTAGCCCCCCGAGGAATGGGGTGGCTTGCACGTGGCTCGTTTTTATTAAGTGTTTTAAACGGATTTAGATGAATTATAAGGCACTTGATCTGATAGGTTGTGTGATTTTTTTTATTGTTATTTTTTTTTATGTTGAGAGCTGTCATGTTGAATAAAGGGTTTTGAATAAGTAGTGAACAATTTTCAAATATTGTTTTTATTGCTCAAAGTTCTACAAAGACTCATCTCTAGAATTAACAATACAAAAACTCTTTGCAAGGCTTGTAACTGGTTGATTCATTTTATATAAGTTCGGGAAAAAGATATTACAAAAAAAATATTTACAATTTTTTTTTACCAAACTTTTCAATTGATATGTACTTAGGCAAAAGTTTGTGAGTGTGTATGTTTGTTACTTCTTTACGCTCGAACTGTTGCGGATTTGGGTGAAATTTGGCACCCGGGTAGACCATGTCCTGGAATAGCACATAGGATACTTTATCGCAGGAGTATAATTTCTTGGGACAACTTTTCATTTTCATGCGGGTAAAGTTGATCGGACCACCAGGCGTACGGCAATGCGCCACCGATACATGGTGGACATCCCACCTATACGCACGAAACGTTTTGGGAACACATTCATTGTGCGTTCATCTAAAGAATAGAATTCCTTGCCGGAATCTGTGTTTCCTGATGGCTACAACCCGGGAATCTTTAAGTCGAGATTGAATAGGTTACTTTTTGGTAAGCGCGCTCCATCGTCGACCGCATCGTCACTTTCCATCAGGTGACATAGCGGTCAAGCGCGAACCCATCAAGAATAAAAAATAAACTTTCTGATTACCGATTGAGCTGAAATTTTGCATCCATGTGAAAATCAGATGACAATGCAAAATTGTTATGACATGGAGCTGATCTGATGATGGAACTTGAAGGTTGCCATAGGAGCTCAGATAACCCTATCGTGTTTGAGCTTTTTGGAATGTTATTGATGAGTATTAACTATATAAGTATACACCGCGCTATAAAAAAACAAAATTCTAACTACAGAAGTGTTCCTAGAACGTTTGTGGAATATCTATAAAATAATCTACCGAATATTTTCACAAAATTCCTGCTCCACTATCCCACATCCATTTCTCAGTCTTATCACCTCAAAAAACCCTTATCATAAGCCACTAAATCTTAAGAATAATACTTCACTTTGGCTGAATAAAATCCTCGTTCCTCCCCCTATTTGTTGCAGTCCGTCTGAGCTACGTGTCTAGTGGAAATCTAGGAGATTGATCCAGACATTTGCATAGCATTAGGAGATAGCTCTGTTTTAGTTTCAGCTTGAAATTTCTAGATTTTTAGTCTGATTTATCGCTTATTACATTTGTGAGTTAGTAGATTGGATGGGTTGGAAATTGGTTTTTTTATTAGTAGATCAGTGTTTTGATAAATTGTATAAAATCGTTCGGCTCCCCGCAGAGACGTCTTGGGCTTTTACTAACGAAAACCAGACCTGTGTCCTTCAGTTTCCCTTTGCGTTTTAGGACCACGAGTTTCTTATATGAAATCGCCCTCAGGCCCCTACAGTTTGGCTGACGTCTCTTTGCATCACACACACTTAGGATGACAGGACATGGTCTACCCATGTGCCAAATTTCATCCGAATCTGTTCAGCCGTTCGAGCGTGAAGAAGTAACAAACGCACAAACATACAAAATTTCGCCTTTATAATGAATTGACTGGCATCAAAATCCATTTCCCACTACAGTGCCACACCACAGTGTTGTCTTTTTTAACCCAAAGGTGACTGGTAGAGAATGCCTTGTTGTATTAAGTCCGCCTATGTACCACAACTGTACATGAAGTTAAAATAAAAAAAAATTCCAAATCTAACAAACTAAAACAAAATAATTTTCCCAAAAGAATTCTTTCCCTCCAATTCACAAATCCGCGGACATGTTTGTTCACTGAACATAAAAATGAAACGCTTGACAAGTACGTACCCTGTAAGAAGTGCCCCGGAGGGTAGATATCAAATATAATGCGCGGATCTTGAAGGTAACTCGTATGGCCGCCATTTCGGCGATAAAAATGTAAACACCCTCATACATAAAACTATTACGAAGTAGCGATTTTTGTTTTTGACAACAATATTTTTTTGGTTCAAAGTGTTTAATGGAAGTCCAGTTTTAATAACTTGGACGTGTTTTTATTTTAAACTAGTTTCAGCCAGCGGCTTCGCTCGGGTTTCTCCATACAAACTTCGAACCCCCGTTTTACTCCCTTAGAGGGGAATCCGTTCTTAGCGGATGTCTACACCCTGTAAGGAACCTACCTGCCAAATTTTAAGTTTGTAGGTGTTATAGTTTCTGAGATTTCGTGATTAATCAGTGAGTAGTGTTTCGCTTTCATATGCATAAGTAGATATAAATCAGAATAAAAAACGTATTTTGTCAGGAATCAAAATTGAAGTTACGTTGTGAATTTGTGGTGATTTTAGTAAGTAGGTTTTTTGATTTAATTTGGATTTATTTCTATTTTGACGAACCAACTTTTAAAATTATTCATGAAATAGCGTCCATGTATGTCCAAAAATAGGTCTACCCACATAATTTTTTATAGTTATTACTACAGTTACTCCTACTACTATACAAGTAGTTGTACAAATACACACACAGCTTGTTTCCACACCCACCTTTTATTAACCGACTTCTTAAAGAGGAGGTTCTCAATTCGGATGTTTGTTTCTTTACCTTTTAGGATTCCGTACCCAAAGTGTAGAAACGGGACCTTATTAGTTAGACTCTACTGTCCGTCTGTCTGTCTGTCACCGGGCTGTAACTCATGAACCGTGATAGTTAGACAATTGCAATTTTCACAGATGATGTATTTCTGTTGCTATAGCAACAAATACTAAAAAAAAATACCACACTGGAGAAACTGAGAGGGACGGTCAGACTTTTATTCTTTAAACTCACCTGTTTACTTTCAGTTGCCCTTTTCGCTCCAGGCCTTCGATCAAACTTTCGAACACAACCTAGCAAAGCAAAAACAAAATCCAATCACAATAAAAATAACAATTTTTGGGCGCCATCTTACTTGTCAAATTCTGCTATTCCAGTGAACAATTTATAACGGTTTCAGTGTACAGGAAACGGATCCAAGTGAATTCACGTGCGTAGTTTAACGGCTGAAACATGGGATCCGGAAAGGACGGTTACGGGTTCGTAAATGTGAATGTACCCTTGTACCTTTGTCCAGTGTGAGGTGGGCTTTATTATCTGCGAATTTCAAAAACGTCTCTTATAGGAAATGAATGGTGATGTATGGGCTTTAAAGGATTTAAATTGTTAGATTAAATGGACTTTTTAACACTAGAAGCGCGGCCGTCCCAATTTTGACCCATTCCTATATTCTTCCTGCTTTAGTTTTATTATGCGTAGAATCGCAAATTACACCAAAATCTGTGTGTCATAATAAAAATAGTTTCTTAGTAGTTGCAATGAAAGGCATCTGCCCCCCTAGCCAAGTTACAATCGTTTCGTTCATACCGAACGCCTCAAGTAGGCCACGCCTCCGATTCCTTTGTTCTGACCACGTGACTGAGCGTTGAGATGACATCGGGACAAAGGAATCGGAGGCGTGGCCTACTCAGGCGTTCGGCGCGAACGATACGATTGTAACTTGGCTAGGGGGGCTGGTTAGATTTAAACTGTTATTATATTGTATTAAGCACTTTTTAATACATTTTGTTTAAAAATTACGTCCCGACTTTTGTATGACGTCTCCCTATCTATTGTTTGAACATGTATCCATCCTAAACTTTTTAAAACCTAAACCTTAAAAGTATAATATGCCAGTTTGTGAGTTAATAATAACTGTGACCTCCATAGGCGCCACAGTATTATCACTTTATGAGTTACAAGTTTCATTTGTATGCCTACAATCTCTCCATATTGCAAAAATAAAATTGACATTGATATTCCGCGCTTCTATTTTTGAGTGATTTAGTATTAGTATCTTGTTTATTTCATGTAAGGGTTTTTTTCTTTGAGGTGGGAAATCTAGTCATCTCTAGCTCTAGAATGGAGGGCGTGTCAATATTTTACTGATTATAACCATACCTGTGTTCTTCAGTTGCCCTTTGCGTTTTAGAAACACGGGTATCATTTAATGTAGGGTTGGGTCTTTTCACATTGGTTTTTTTTTTTTGAGTTGGAAAATCATCTAATGACTTCTCTCGCTCAGAGCAGTGGTGGCCGAGTGGTAACGGCCTCGACTTACGAGTTGTAGGTTGCAGGTTCAAACCCAGCCAGGCGCATTACTTTGTGTAATTTATTTCATCATCATCAAGCTTTCAAAACATCGTGAGGAAATCGGCATGTCCTAGAACCATAAATTCGAAGACATGTGACATACACCAACCCAGACTGGGCTCGCGTGGTAGATTACGGTCCAATCCCCTTTCCTAAAGAGGAGGCCTGAGTCCCAACAGTGGGAACATTATAAGGCCAACTATGCTATACTCTAGATTGGAGCGGGATTAAAAAAATATTCTATAATTAGTCAATACTGGGTGCGTTTCAGTTCGATAATATTATTTTGTACCTCTTTTGATGACAGCATTATGATCTATTTTAACCGATTTAAAAAAAGGAGGAGACCTCAATTCGCTGTTATTGGTTGGAAATTTCTTGTGTTGTTTGTATTAAAATCGGTTGTTGTATTATTTTTTTTTGGAAAGTTTTTTTTTTGTTAAAACCAGACAGTGTCAGTATGAGATGGTTTAAAATTGAACATTGTAAACTAAAACAATTGAAGTATTAAAATTCTAATGGTATTGATATCTCATGCAGGTGGTACCAAAAGATGATGAGATAAACCGCATACATAATGAGATATTCATTAATTAAACTAATTACCACTATCTCCAACCGCTGCAAGTGTGCACAACATAAATATTCACGCTAAATCTTAAAGGGACTGAGTAGTAAACATTTTGGAACCCCGAATGTCACACCGACTGACTTTTCCACTAATGTTATCTAATATATGTTTGTACTTCACTGTGCTAACCAAAACACCTTAAGCACCTTGTGCACCTTAATTCTTTTGAAATAAGGAAAAATCCGACTGCAAATGTATTTTGCAATAATTAGTATGCCGTGGCTGTGCGTTTCGCTGATTGGCTGGCGAAACAGGGAGAAGGGGGGATTAAGATTTCCCCCTTTATCGTTTCACTCAAATGACTGACTTCAAACTTGATTTCCTAACATTTTAAATATAAATAAATGGGTTCAGTCTATTGATTGAACTCGCTATGAAAATCGAGTAATAGCTTGTGAGATTATTTTGGAACATTTAAGTATAAAGGACAAGGACTATTAAAATGACATGAAGGCTGTCATTTAAAGTTAATCGACTGTCAACTTTGTCATGAATATTTGATTCAAATTGAAGTTAATCCTGTTAACGTTCCCTACTGAAAATGGACTAGGGTATTATTTTCATGAGTTAATAATGTTGTCATAACTATTATGAAAGATATGGGCGCTGAGTAATAGTAGATAATAATATTAACACAACAAACAGGTAAGTATGTATAAAATTAAACTCCTATAAAAATCAAACTAAATCATTGAATCAAGTAAAGGATAACGAGAAAAAAAATGAGCTAATGAGCTAATGTCAAAATATTCAGTCAAGCTAAGGACATGTAAATCATCAAGCCTAAGATACATGTTCTATTTTGAAAATAATTTGATTTTAATTAATATTGGCATGCATGTATTATTTTAGATTTACAATTCAAATAGGTCGAATTATACAGCATTAGTTTTAGTATATGCGAAACCTGAAACACGTGTCTAGTATTTTTATGTAAAGAATCTATGTACAAAATTTCATAACTGTATCATGATAAATCACAAAGTTATGTGCTGGTTATGTTAACTGGTTGTCCGCATAAATACATTATCACCGGGCCATCCGGGCGACTGTGAGGTTGTTTTTGCTCCCGCACCCAGCTGTGCGCTGGCGCCTCATGCCTGCTATACGTTGTACTTAATGGCGGTGGGGTCCAACTTGTGTGACCTTTTTTAAATATTTTTGGGAAAAACAACCAATGTGTAATAGTGTAAAAATTATTGGAATCGATTCAGTTATTCTGAACCAACTGTATTCAGGTTTCGCATAAACTAAAAATAATGTTTTATAAAATTAATTATAACTGCATTAAATTTTATTAAAAATTTCATAAATGATGTTTGGTATGTCATTCAGTCGTGTCAAATAAACAGAAACGGATAAATGTTGTTATATTTTAACTTAAACAGACCTAATAATTATTTAGTTATTTATCGTCATCATCCTCACTTCAACCGGAAAGAGTCTACTGTGTCCTCCCTCAAGTATTGCCACCAAAACTAATCCTGTGCATCTGTATTCATCAGATTTTTGCGACCCTCACCATGTTATCGGTTCACCTTGTGGGAGGTTTTTTTTTTCCTAGGAGGTTGTCGGCTGCTTAACCGGTCTTGCCTGTGGCGGCCTCGGTTAGAGAATCAAAGCCTCCAGCCAGGGCTTATTTATACTAACTTAAAACTACCTTGTGGGAGGCCTAGTTATTCGTATTTTATTTTAGTTGCCATTTAGGTCTGTAAGTAATTTTTGACTATTTCGGGCATTTAGTGGGCGTCTCTCTTTGTATTTGATGTTCGTACTTAAGTAGGTAGATACCTAGCTTCTATAACTGAAGCCTGCTGGGGTCAGGAGTTAGCTTCCGAAAAGGAAAAAGTCACGCCACCTGCTCGGCGCTAGAGCGAGAGAATTTATTGGATGATTTCCCGCCTAAAAAAATCGGGCAAGTGCGAGTCGGACTCGCGCAAGTATCTATGAAAATAGTTCAACTCACGAATTGAGTTACGAAGATTTTTTTGGTTCGGATTTTTTTTTTTTGAATTAACTATAAATTTACAGTTTTCTGATTTTTTCCTACAATTGTGTTATGAGACCTTGCTTTATGCCAAATTTCAGGATTCTAGGTCAACGAGAAGTACCCTATGAATTTTGATTCCCTTGAGAGTGACATAGGCGTTTGATTTTTTCACAGCTTCAAGGAACCGCAAACCTGAGTATATTGTTTTAGTTTCAACTCTGTATCTCCACGCGTTCCCGAGATAAAGGGTCTTGAAAGACAGACTGACGGACAATAAAGTGATCCTATAAGGTTTTAGTTTTTCCTTTTGAAGTAAGGAACCCTAAAAAAGATAGGTACCAAGTTTCTATAGCTTTTGTCTGGTGGTATCCAAGAGAATTAAATGAACAATAATAACCTATTAATAAGTTCAATTTAGGCGTGTTATAGCCACGTCTAAACCTAGCATACAAATCAAAACAATTACATTTACATCACTGTACCCTTCCTAATACAATCACACGTAATCCTTTTGCGAACCGGTTAATAGATATATTCTAGTATTCTCCAAGGCAGTACCTACTATAAGTTTTAATTAGTTTAACACTTCGCACAGGCGGGACTGGGAGGAATAGATATAGTTTACTATAATAATATAAGCGCTTTTAAGTGGTTATATTAACGTGTCTAGCGAAGCCTTAAGAGCGTATGAGGAGACTTCAATATCGGAAAATTGAAGTGTTATTTTTATTAGAGAAAATATGAATACCGTTTAGCGTGAAATAGTTTTGGCAGTTGTCCTTTAATTTAAGTCAAGAGACAAGACAAGAGTGAATAGGTTACTTCTAGGCAATCGTGCTCAATCCCTTTCTATAAGGTGAGATAGTGGACAAGTGTGTGTTTGTGGTCACCAAAATAAATGTTTCCAAACTAAAATATTACTTCAAGGCTAGAGTGAATAGGCCCTTACTAGTGCGCTTCACTTCAATTTTTTTTTTATTATTATTATTTTTTATATTCCACAACTATCACACAACACCGTCTAGCCCCAAGCTAAGCAGAGCTTGTGTTATGGGTACTAGACAACTGATAAACATACTTATATATTTCTAAATACATACATATATAAATAAATTACACCCAGACACAGAACCATTGATTATGCTCATCACACAAACATTTGTCCTGTATGGGAATCGAACCCACGACCTCCGGCATAGCAGTCAGGGCCACTAACCACTAAACCAAAAAGCCAGTCACAGTCAAATTAGTGCATCATTGCTTATCATCAGGTGGGATCGCAGACAAGCGCTAGTTAATATCATTAAATAAAATATACAACATTTGTTTTAGTATATGCGAAACCCGAAACACGTGTTTAGTATTTTTATGTAAAGAATCTATTTACAAAACTGTATCATGAAAAATCACGAAGTTATAAACTTGTTATGTTACCGGGTTGTCCACACAAATACGTGGTTACCGGGCCATCCAGGCGACTGAGGGATTGTTTTGCTCCCGCAGCCAGCTGTGCGCTGGCGCCTAATGTCATTAATGACCTGCCGTAAATCGTGTTGTTCAGTGTCCAACTTGTGACCTTTTTTAAATATTTTTGGGAAAAAATCTAACACGGTGTAAAAATTATTGGAATCGATTCAGTTATTGATTCTGAACTAACTATATTGAGGTTTCGCATATACTAAAAATAATGTTGTATATATATTTATCAAAAACTTCCTAAATAGTTATGAATCTGTTGATGATATTTAACTAAGATATTCTTTTTTGTGTAAGTGGGAAGTCTTTAAATACCTTCTCCCGCTCTGGGTGAAGCGAAAGGAAGTGTCTGCCTTTTAATGACTAAAATCTACGTCTTTTCCTTGAGTTACCCTTTGCGTTCCAGGGTCAAGGTAGCTCTTTCCAACAATCGGAAACCCTGAAAGGCATCGGTTCTAATGAACCCCGTCAATAAACGTACATTGCGTTCCAAATAAGAATAGGACCGATTGCCATGTTGTGACGTCACGTCATACTGTCAAATCGCAGGAAATTAGGAAAAATTGAAGAACTCGGAAATGAGCAAAATTGAAGAACTGGATTCTGATTAAACGTTTTTCGTTCACAGTTCGTAAATAAATTAAATTTTAAAAATTTCTTTTTTTTCTCACCCTATTAATTCTTCGATTTGACAGTCTGACGTGACGTCACAACATGGCAATCGATCCTATTCTTATTTGGAACGCATTGTACGATATTTTGAAGACATAATAACATGTTTGCGCGGATCAGGCGAAAGATTGCGGATTATTTTAAATTTAGCATTTTTACATTGTGGGATTGGCAAGTCGTAGAGAAAAATAGGGCAGAGCATCTCATCTCTTAAAGGAAGGGTTTCACAATACCAGGATAGAACCTTCATTATAAACACACACACACACCCACACATACATTATACACTACACACATTTCAATAAAAATATCTCTTTCCCTTCTCTTTTCATAATCTTACAAACATAAGATTCATGTTTATGTGCCACAAAATGCGATTATGAAAAGGTGTGAGTCTGGAGATCTGTCATACAGGTCTCGAACCTAGTTCAGACTAAAGCTCTCACAAAGGTTTTTAGCTTTCAGGCAAAATTTGTAAAATAAACTTGTTACAATGTACGTTTATGAGAGAAATAAATGATACTTATTTATTTATTAGACCACACCACAGCTTAGAACACACGCTCTTTCGACGCACAAACACCAAATTTCACATGATTTCGGATTTTGTTGAAGAGTGCGGCGCACACAGTTCATGTTACAAAGTACTCTAGTTTACGCTATTGAAAAATGCGGGTGTCATTGAAATCTCATTCCACAAACGATTACGTGGGGAGCTCACTCCCTCTCATTCGATAGGTATGTGCAGGAAAGGGCTGGATACAGGAATTGCAACATCCAGCCAAAAAAAAACTGGGCAAGTGCGAGTCGGACTCGCGCACTGAGGGTTCCGTACAAACTTGAAAGGTAAATTGCGGTTTACGATTTATGACGTATAAAAAAAAAACTACTTACTAGATCTCGTTCAAACCAATTTTCGGTGGAAGTTTGCATGGTAGTGTATATCATATATTTTTTTTTAATTATAAAAGTTACAGGGGGGGAACACACATTTTACCACTTTGGAAGTGTCTCTTGCGCAAACTATTCAGTTTAGAAAAAAAATATATTAGAAACCTTAATATCATTTTTGAAGACCGATGCACAGATACACAAGTATGGGTTTGATGAAAAAAAAAATTTGAGTTTCAGTTCTAAGTATGGGGAACACCGATTTTGTTTTTCTATTTCTGTGTGAAAATCTTAATGCGGTTCACAGGATACATCTACTTACCAAGTTTCAACAGTATAGTTCATATAGCAACAGAAAAAAATGGCTGTGACATCGGACGGACAGACAGACATGATGAATCTATAAGGGTTCCGTTTTTTGCGACTTAGCTACGGAATCCTAAAAATAATTTATTGCGATGTGTTGCACGACAAACTGCGTATGTTTAAGTACAAAATCAAAAGTATACATTCTCTTTTTTCTATCTAAACACATGCCTTAGTAATAAAAATAAATTCCCATTTGTCAATAATTGATTTATTATTATATGAATAAAATGTATTGTAATGTGGCAGTACTCAATAAACAAATCAATAACTGTTCAAGAAATTACTTATATCAGTGGAAGTCATAATAACTTGAATAAACTGACCTTAGAAACAACGCAAAAGCCAATTAATCATGTTTCCTCAACTAGTTCTGAAAACCCCTCAAATAATCGCGGTTGGTTTTCACACAAATTCAAAGTCAAAAGCTTATCCTATTCATTGATACCCTTTACCGTTATTTTGATTAATTAGTCACAATCCCTTAATTTGAATGCGACAACTTTAGAGTCGTATGAATTCGTAGGCACTGATCACTTTGATTAAATTACTTACGGTGAACTAGGAAATAGAACATTAATTACAATGACTTAAGGGTCAGTTTACACCGAGATGCGACGCTACGCAGCGCGAAGAGCGATTAAAAATATCAACTTTATTTGCGATACGAAAAGAAGTACACTTTTCAGATCGAGATGCCTCGCGGAGCAGCGCTACGTGGTGTAACGTATTCTGAATTCTCAAGCTGCGTATCCACTATGTTCGCGAACTAACTGCTTCGCGTGTCTGCAATATTGTTTTATAATTGTGATTTTTGCTTTGTTTTATTGAATACTATAATGTATTTTATTTTTCTCCTCTCTAATTGTGACGGTACTCGCTTACAAACATTTTTCATCCGACCACTCCATATCCGATGTATCACGTTCCACGCCGCCGAATATCCGAGCGTGGAACATGATACAATGTACGCACTAAACGTGGTATTTTGCGCGCGTCCACGAACACACTGCTTTGTGCATGTTCGTCCAAAAAACGCCGACGATTGGAGCGCTGAGCGCGAGCACCGCTTCACGCCCCAAGAGCGCGAACGCATCCACTATGTGGAGCAGTTGCAGGAGTGTGTAAAGTAAAAGTTTCGCGAACATAGTGGATACCCAGCTGCAAAATCTATAGGTATCTTTCGCGTCGCGTCGCGTCGCGTCTCGGTGTGAACTGACCCTAAGGTGACAATGTATTATCATAGACATTGTTCTACATATATAGGACAATGTCTATGAAAAATGGCTGTCGCACCGTTGTCACATTGTCGCGCCTGTCAAGCCTTTATAGTTTTGTCCTCATTGTTTAAAGTTATTGTTTTCGAAATGACGAAGTCTCCTTTAATTATATTTTCAGGCTTTATCAAAATTGTTTATTCAACGAACCTGAATTTCAGGTATGGTTTATTATTCCGCTCGTGCAAAATATTTATTTCATGAAAACTAATGAAGAGAAATAATTCCTTTTTTAATTACGAAAGGTTTTTCATAGTTTATTGCGAAATATATTTTTTTTTGTGTAAAATTCATTGAATTCGTTCGCCAGAAAAGGGCTAATTTTTCCTTGAATAATTTTGAATAACGACGAATAATTTTGTTGATTTCCAAATGAAAAGCGGTAAAAAGGTTATTTTACCTATATTTCGGTGAAGTTCCGACATTTTTAATAAAGCTTTATATAAATGTTCGATGAACATGAAATTAAATATTTTGCCCCAGCATTCATATTATAATTATAACGGTACTTTTATTAATCCATACTCATCATCTTCCTGCCCTTGTCCCATCTTATTTGGGGTCGGCGCAACATGTTTTTTTCTTCCATTCTATCCTGTCAACCGTCATACTATCACTAACTTCCTTTTCTTTCATATCACTGTTCACACAATCCATCCGTCTTTTCTTTGGCCTCCCTCTCCCTCTCCACCCATCCACATGTATTTCACATTAATCCATACTATCCATACTAATATTATAAATGTGAAAGTAATTCTGTATGTCTGTCGGTCTGTTACAAAATTGCACTGGTACAGAGTAAGCTTGACTCCAAGGAAGTACATTGGCTACTTATTATCTGGCTTCGAATTCGCGTCCGCTGTAACCGAAATTCACGCGGACGAAGCCGCCAGCAGAAGCTAGTGCTGTCATAATTTTATTTAAATCGAAATTGATCGAACAGGCTTTGTGAGATAGCATAATTTATTTATGTTAAAGCTTCTATTTCTTTTTTCTACGTAAATACTTCCACTCCATACGATTAAGGTTCGTGGCGCTCTTTGGACAGGGACCGCGGTCCCAGCTTCTACCTATAAATTTAGTAGTATTTTGGGACCATATGGAAAAAAGCATTAAAGTACAGATACCAAAAAATCTGTATTTATTTTATTTGTGGTCCTTAAAAAAATATTATTTTTATAGATTGGAGTTGTGACCGCGGTCCCGGTCCAAAGAGCGCCACGACCCACGATTTACGGGATTCCGACCAATCAGATAAAAGCCCGGATGCGCTTGCGTCGACTGTTCCTTGCGGTGCGAAAACAGATTTAAATTAAGAATGTCTCACTGCAAAGATTTATATCATTTTCTAGTTAATTTCGCTTTAAAGTCGCTTTTTATGTGTGCTTTTAGAAAGAACATGGTTTAGTCCAAATAAAAAGTAAACAGTTGCTCACTGACGGCTTCTTTGTTTTATGTTTACATCTATACATACCTACAAATAAAATTGAAGTGTATGTTAAGCATAGCTATGAAAGAATATTCGATACTTACCTATAACAAAAATGTAATTTTAATTTTTTTTAACGGTCTTGCTGTCAAGACCCTCTTTTAGGAACTTTTTTGTCCGTCTGTTTGTTTGCTTGTGTGTACAAACAAACAAACAGACGGACAAAAAAGTGATCTTATCCCTATAAGATCACTTCGTGGTTCCGTTTTTTTCCTTTTGAGGTACGGAAACCTAAAAAGGTTTAAAAGTCTAATCTAATTTCGATTGGAGTATAGTTAATTAATAAATACAATCAAGAAAAAAAACAACATCATTCCATTATTTCCCAATAAACACAAGCTCAACCATTTTTCCTCTTTTCTACCCATTTTCGTACATCTTAAATGGTGTAGAAATAATTGCATTATGTAGAACATTAATGGCTTCGGGACAAACGTATCTGCAACTGTCAAACTGGTCGTCAAATTAATGAATGCCAGGGTCCTGAGGTAATGACATTGTGGGTCACTCATTCGGAACTGATAGTAGCTAACAGAATAGAGTGGGGGGATTGAAAACAGCGGGAGAGGAAGCGGGGAGCGATTTGTTAAGAAGTTTCACGTGCATCTTTATTATATATATAATTCTACTGTACGTGCGTTTGTCACCTAACTCCTCCTAAACGGCTTGACCGATTTCAAAGTAATTTTGGGTGAGTATCTGAGTGGTTGAAATGGATGAATTGAAAATACAATTGAGCCCGGCAGCAGACGCTGTAATCGGGTTCTTAATTATTTTTCTGACGGACAGACAGTTTTTGGGAGGACAAAGTCTACCGGGACCGCTCGTATATTATAATTCTTCTGTACTTCCGTGTGTGTGTCTCCTAACTGCTAAACGGCTAGACCGACTTAAAAGTAATTTTGTGCGTGTATTGAAGTAGATCCCTGGATGGTTTGAAAATACAGTTAAATCCGTAAGTGGCGCTGCAATCGGGTTCTTTATTCTCGTTCGCACGCTTGCCATATTAACACGTGATGGCACGTGATGGTAAGACCCCTGTAGCCCTACTATACGGACTCAGAATAGTCGCATAGTCATGCATAGCATAGTCGGCCTTATAATGTTCCCACTGTTGGGACTCAGGCCTCCTCTCTAGGAGAGGGAACATAAGTCTAGACATACGTCATGATAGGGCAAAAATAGCAAATGGGGTAAAAATAGCAGACTTGGGTCCCAGATCCTCTGATCTGGGACCCAAGTCTGCTATTTTTATAAATTAGTCATTCCAACACGACCCCATTGTCATTTTGCTGAAAATTCGTAATCTGCTAATTCATAATGATCAATCATTGATCCGTCAATGATCTTGAACTAGAGTTGTGGTAGAATGACAATATCGAGTTTATTAAAAGCAATGACTGCACAATGACGTTCTAACGTTAGGTCACTGATCAAAGGAACTGTCAAAATTTTAGCAGATTACCGCATACGTCAGATATTTATTTGTCATTATGCACGAGATTACCATTCTATGTCACTTCTTTCAATGGAGTGTCAGTGGTTGAACAATGCAAACTCATAATGACGCCATTATATTAGTAGATTACTAAACTTGTCAAAATCAACAATTATGAAATCAATGATAGACTCTCATACTATTGTAATAGCAGACTTGAGGCTTAGAAGAAATCTCCAATTTTGTCATAACTACAATCTTCTATGAGACGAAGACAAGTTCAGTTTCGTTTAGGATAAACAAGCACTGTTGAATACTTTTGGTAAATATGTTTCGAGGTTCATGAATATGTATTGTATAAAGTGGTGGTTTTGTTAAATCTTCAGGTTTTGTTACACAAATGTTGGTTTCACGGTTTCTTAAAACTTGGAAGTGGTTTAGATGGATAGAATAATGTTTTTAAATATATCTTTTGTCAAGAAACTCCTAATGTTTGGATGAATTTAGACCTCTATACGTTGCTTCATTTAATTTAAGAACTTGTATCTAACCGTAATTTCATGATCATCGTTTCAGCGGGGAAAGACGAACACTGTTGGATATAGACTTCCCTCAAGTGTTGCCATAACGACCTGTGCTATGCGTCTCGCATCCATCAAATTCCCACGACCCTCACCAGGTCATTAGTCCACCTTGTGGGAGGCCTTCTAATGCTGCATCTTTCGGTACCTGGTCGCCACTTTAGAACCTTTCGTCCCCATCGACCATATTATCTGCGAGCTGTGTGCCCGTTGCCACTTTAGTTTGGCGATTCTTCGGGCTACGTCGGCAATCTTGGTTGTCCTGCGGATATATTCATTCCTGATGCGATCACGCAAGGAAACTCCGACACTCCGAGCATAGCCCTTTCCATTGCCCTTTGGGTGACTTTCGTCTTGAGATACTGTGGTATGCTGGAAGAGAAGATACCGCGCAGCTTCCCCAACGCTGCCCAGCCGAGTCGGATTCGACGATTGACCTCTTCCGAAATATGTAGTAAGTATACGGGAAGTAGTAATAGTATAGTAATATGAGAAGGCCATTGAAGTCATTTAAAACAATGACATCAACGTCATCGTCTTCCCCTATCCGCTGCAGTCCAAGCCCCACTTTATCTAGCAGAAAATATCACCCGTATCTCTTCACAATAAAGTCTAGAATCCCCTGCACCATCACCAGAGGCTCACAGTGGCTTTCAATTGATTTGGCCAGAAGCAATCTCTCCTGATTCTTTGAGAGCACATTTCTTTCCCAGCCAAGTATTTGCATTTACTTGAGTGTATACAAAAGGGGGAATTTGCTTACGTTTGTTAGAATTTGAATAAGATAGTCAGTGGGATAGAAACATATTGCTTTTTTTTTTCTTTTCGTTTTTTTTTTGTTTAATGACTGCTTTGTTTGTTTTTGATGGAGAGTGGGGGTTTATTGGAGCGGTAATTAAAAATGGTTGAGATATTTGTGCTGGTTCATTGATTTTTATTTTAGGACTTGTTGCAGATAAGTGCGAGAACGGTGTGATGTGACGATGCTTTGTTTAGATTTTGTCCTATCTGTAGAACAATGGATAAGATGACGCGTTTTCATGGAGATTCGTTTTTAGTTATATATTCGTTGATACCTGCAACATGTAGCATATTACTGAATCGATTTCAGCTATTTTTAAAAAAGGTAATTTTTATAACCTAAAATAAATTTTGATTACGTCATAAGAGTTTTCGTGTGTGCGTGCGTAATACAATACCGGTGAGCTACCAATGTCGTGCGTTGATTCCTATATTATTTGCCCACAATTTAGGTAACTAATTTCTTAAAATTTCAGTGCTTGATTATGATTGCAACTTAATTTTCTAATTGTGATGTATAAAGCTAGAACTACATAAGACCACCGCACATGTGTAACACGCATGATTTGTACTTAGAACGAAGTCGCGTGGCGTGGATCAAGTGTAGCTCTGCAAGTCTAGTTTCCATATAAAATGTATGGAGACTGATGCGCCCAGATCGGCGTAAAATCATCCATTGACTTCCCGTTTTTTATGCCGCGGGAGGGCGTGTCAGACTTTTACTGACTAAAACCACATCTTTGTCCTTCAGTAGCTCTTTACGTTCTGGGACCACGGGATTCGTTTTCAGAAAATCCCTGCTGAACCCCTACGTTTTGCCGCCATCTCTTTGAGGAGCGTGCTGTGCGCTATCGAAGACTTGGGCTCGCTCTGGTCGATTACCAAACGGCCGGACGGAGAGCTACCTATTGTTCGTCTTCCGCAATGGGTGTAGTATAAGGTTGTGCGTTATTGAAGTTACATGTCATATATCAATCTAGTCATTAAGAAATGAATTCACCTATTTAGATTAGTTACAGGGTTCGACTATAATAGCCATTGCTAACACAAGTGCATTCAGAAAAGCTTAATTAGTTAGTTAATATAATTACCGATGCGTTTATTATTAATACATTATAATAATATGCGTAATTACAGATAATTACCTGTCACATAATTCATGAAACCAGCCAGGCTTTACATTATCTACAGATGTTATATGAGTGTTATGTGCTGGACTATGAACTGTATCGTAGTTCAAATATATAGAACTAGCTTCTGTTAGCGGCTTCGGCTTATTTCCTTTATTAATTTGCAGTACACCGCAGACTACCCCCCTTTTTCTATTTCAAATTTTTACATTCCACCCTTAGGTTGTCTGGTAGATATCGCTGTCAGCGATAAGACCGCCTTTGTACCCGTAGATTTAAGTTTGTGTAAAAGTTTTGTTACTATTTTAGGTGTACAATAAAGTTTATTCTATTATATTCTTCGCCCGCGAGAAACCTATTTTCTCCATACAAACTTTGGACCCCCGTTTCATCCCCTTAGGGGGTGGATTTCGGAAAATCCGTTCTTAGCGGATGTCTACACCCTATAAGGAACATACCTGCCAAATTTTAAGTTTGTAGGTGTTATAGTTTCTGAAATTTCGTGATTAATTAGTGAGTAAAATAATCAATTAAAAAAAAAAAAAAAAAAGAGTGGTATTTCGCTTTTATGTATATAGATACTCAGCCAGGCGCATTACTTTGTTTAATTTATTTCATCACCACTGCTCTCAAAACGGTGAAGGAAAACATCGTGAAGAAACCGGCATGTCCTAGAGCCAAAAATTCGAAGACATGTGACATCCACCAACCCGCACTGGGCCCGCGTGGTGGATTACGGCCCATTCCTTTTATTAGAGAGGAGGCCTGAGTCCCAACAGTGGGAACATTAAAGGCCGACTATGCTATGTTATATGCTATATATATACATTTGGATAACAATACACTTATTATACAGTAGCTTTGGTCAGCAGCTTTGCCTGTGTAAAAGTAGGCTTCTCTATACAAACTTTGGACCTCCTTTCATCCCCTTAGGGGGTGAATTTTGGAAAATGCTTTCTTATTATTTGTATACATTATAAAAGGAACCTTTATGCAAAATTGTAGCGTTCTAGGTCTAAGGGTTTAGGCTGGACCTTAATGAGTTAGTAATAGAGTCAGGACTTTACCATTTATATATTACAGATATGTGCCTGGAAAAAGAGATTTTGTTCTGGCTCTAAATAAATTACTTTCAAAAAAGTGCTTAGTGCCAGTTCCCACTGCTGGGACGCGGGCCCAGTGCAAGTTGATGGATGTCACATGTCTTCGAATTTTTGGTTCTACGACATACCGGTTTTTTCATGAAGTTTTCCTTCACCATTTGAAGAGCACTGGTGAATAAATAAATTACGCGCAGTAATGCTTCTGGCTGGGTTTGAACCTGTGACTTTTAACTCGTAAGTCGAGGCCGTTACCACTTGGGGGCCGTGGAGCCCTTTGGTCCGGGACTACGATTCCATCTATAATTTTTTTTTATTAGTATTTTGGGACCACAAGGAAACAGGCATTAAGACAAGTTACCAAAAAAATTGTATTTTTTTTTATTTATAGTCCCAAAATACTACTAAAAAAATAAATTTTTACAGCTGGAAACTGGAACCGCGGTCCCGGCCTAAAGAGTCCCACGACCCACCACTTGGCCACCACATCTCTAAAAACGATCAACAATTACTTAATTGACACTTAAATCAATTGCAGCCTCCGTGTCAATGATAATCATTCAATTATAAAACCATGTTGACATTGATACGCTTATCATTATTATTGACATGTACAGACAATACCCCGGGAGAAGATCGCATCATGCATACTAATGAAGCTGCTGCAGTTAGTGACGTTTTCATCATTAAATCATTATAACTGACTAGTTTCTTCAGGCGGCTTCGCCCGCGGGTATTATCCTAAGAGAACGCATGAGATATAAAGTACACTTTTTTATCCTGCTCCAAGGTCTATCCCTATAGGTACATAATTACCGAAAGATGCCAGTGCTGGACATAGGCCTCCCCCGAGTGTCTCCACGAGGTCCTGTGCGTTTCGTATCCTTCGGATTCCCGTGACCAACACCAGGTCATAGGTCCACCTTGTGCGTGGTCGCCACTCCAGAACCTTGTCTCATCGACTATATGTTATGCAAGCAATGTGCCCTGCCCACTGCCACTTAAGTTTGGCGATTCTTTAAGCTGTATCGGCAACCTTGGTTCTTCTGCAGATATCTTCCTTTCTATTCACGTAGCATAAACTCCGAGCATAATCTTTACTATTGCCCTTTGGGTGATTATAAGTCTTCTGATGAGGCTCATGTATACATAATATTCATCAAAATTGTTACAGCAGTTTGGGTGTGAAAACGTGACAAACAAACATGCGGAGTTAATTTCGAAATTATTATATTACCACCTTTTGCTAGAGGGTTCTCTCGCATAAAAGTAGACAATAATTCCAAATACCATATTCGCGAGTGAAAAAGTATCTTATGATTCGAGACATGGTCTTATCACCCATTTCATCCAGAACCGTTTAGATGCATGAGCTTAAAAGATTAACAAATATACACACATACTTTGATAAATACTTCTCATTTCCTCTGCTATTCGATTTTTGAATACCTTTCAAATCACATTTCAAGACACCAAGAAAAATAAACCTAAAAACCCAATCTTCCAATAGAAATGTCACAACTTTTCATGTTTACGTTCATCATAAATAGATTGAATTTTATACCGAGGTCGGAACAATAAAAATAAATTGCTTTTCGGTCCGTCAATACGCAGCGAATAAAATGGCAATAACGCCACCCCGTGGAAGCAGACGAACAGACAGATAGATATCTATTGTATGATAATCTGTTACAGTAAGCAGAGTAATCCTGATCTGTGAGGGACCAGCCTTGTGTCTACCAAGCAAGCAGTAATCGCTCAATAAATAGTTGGCAACCCTAACGCATCTGTCACTTAACTAGTAAAATATACAAACGTCATTCAGCAACTCAGTGAAAAATCGCACCGCTCTGCACCACCCCTAGCGTGTACCATCAACAAACGAAACGATTCCAACTTTAAAATAAAGCATTAAAGTCGATTTTTATATGCGCACAACAATGAATAAATTTAAATATTTGTTAACTTAAAATGTAACCCATGTTACCGGAAATACAGTCTAAATTGCACGGGTGAACATTTGTTTCTTCAATTGTGTTTAAAGCAAGGTAAAAGGTACTCTATTCTTTGGGTTTAAAGATTGAAATTTAATGTGTTTGTTTTCGATTCCCGTCAGTCTTATGTAGGGGTTATTTAACTTTGAAGTCGTTCAAAAGACCCACGGTTTGGGATTCTGGTGGATTTCTTTTTGGATTAAAGACCCCATGAATATAATGATAATGCATTCGAGGGTTATTATAGAGAGAGATTTTGTCACGCGTCAGCGTTTGTATAGGCTTTCTTTTTTTATTAAAAAGTCTCGTGTACTGAGATCAAACAAGAAGTTATAATGATGTGGTTTTTAATTCTATTATTACGTTAATAAGGGGCATTGCTAAAGAATTTTTTTCTTTATAAAGTCAGTATTGAATTTGAAGTACAGAAATTGGGAGTGCTAAGTTTAACAAAAAAATGAATTGAACACAGGAGAAAATTTTGACAAAATCTTTTTAAAAAATTCATAATTCATTCTATTTTTTTTGACATTTTATTTAGTGATATTTTTTAAATATTTAATCTCTGAATTTATATTTAATCTGTAATTTTAATTTCATAATTATGAAATTTGTTTTATGGGAAAAATACCAAATAGAGTTGTAGATTGTCGCCACTATGCGACCATAGAGCTTCGGTAGAGTATGCTCTACTTGAATAAAACTCTTGGGAGGCTATTATAACGTTTTACGTGTACTTTTCTTCAGGATTCGATATCAGCTCATTGCGCTACAATGGTAATGTCCGAACTGAAAAACTAGACATATCTTTGTTCTCAATTTTTAAACCTATTCTAGAATTGCAAAATCCTTAACAGTATATTTTACATGCCAGTTCGTTAGCTATAAAAACCTAACTCATGTGATCTTCTTTCGATATCACATGATTACCTGATTAATTTAATAGAATTGATTTTTGTGTAATTTTAATTTCATAGCTACTAACATATATTATTATTATAATTTATTTTTTTATTTTTTTTTTTGTCATGAAATGCATTATTATTTTTATCAAAATAGACACATAATTTTTTTGAACGTCGTATTGCAATAATCTTTTTCGCAAATAAAACTGTAATTATTAATTCTGTTATGTCGACAGTACTTAGGGTTATTCACAAATAACCCTTTGAAGCGATAGTTACTAGTGTTTGCTTTGCAAAAAACATTTTTAATTACAAGCAATGTGTGATCAAATGTTTGATAGTTTGAGGGCGAATATTTGCGTTTATGGTCGATTGGCATGTTTGCCGGCGTTTGTTTATTTATACTTGTTTTTTTTTTTATTGCAGGTATTGGCTGAAATCAATTTGAAAGCTGGACTCGTCGATATTTTAAAGGCTGAAACTACGAACTCTGATTTTTCATTGGTGAGGTTTTATTGAGTAATTTTTTTTTTATTGCATATCTGCACCTAATAGACGTTGTGATTTATAAGTTATTGATCCTAGGGAAAATAATAATCAGATATTTTCAGATAAAGATGAATATTTCTCAGCCTTTCAAATGAACCATCCAACTTACACATCTACTGACAGATCAACAATCTTAGTACAATTTCCAAGCAACACGTACTTGCGTCAACGGGAGAATTTCCCCAAATAATTTAAATGTAAAATTTATGATAATGACATTCACACCTCGAGTGTTCTGTGAACCACGGTGGCTGGCCTGTTTTCTGTGGATAGACATAGAATAAAAACTTGAAGAAGAGAGAGACCGAGGCGTCTTTTTAGGGTAAGATTCTTACCCTAAACTACCTACTTTTCTTACCGTAAGATACCAACACAGCGGTGGACGTCCCACCCCAACGCATAAAATTCACACAAATATCACACAACGCCGTCCAGTCTCAAGCTAAGCAGAGCTTGTGTTATGAGTACTAGACAACTGATAAACATACTTAAATGTTTCTAAATACGAGTACATACATATTATAGATAAATTACACCCAGACACAGAACAAATGATTGTGCTCATCACACAAACATTTGTCCTGGGAGGGAATCGAACCCACGACAGGCATAGCAGTCAGGGCCACTAACTACTAGACCAACAGGCCAGTCAAAATGTTTTGGGAACACATTCATTGTGCCTACAGCTAAGGAGTAGAATTCCTTGCCGGAGTCTGTGTTTCCTGATAGCTACAACCTAGGGGTCTTTAAGTTTGACCACTATCTCACCTGATGGATAGCGACGATATCGTCTTTGATGGATCACTCTTACCGAGCAATAACCTGTTCACTCTTAACCTAAAGACCCCTAGATTGTAGCTATCAGAAATCACAGATTCCTGTAGGGAATTCCACTTAGCTGCTGTATGCAAAATGAAAGATCTGTCTGAGAATATCAAATTAATGTATTATCTTGTCTTTCTATTTTGTCAGACGTCACGTCAATTCATCATGTATTGTCAATATGGTTTATTACATTGACATCATCATCTTCCTGCCGTTGTCCCATCTTATTAGGGTCGGTGCAACAGGTTTTTTTTTTCCATTCTATCCTGTCAACCGTCATACTATCACTAACTTCCTTTTCTTTCATATCACTGTTCACACAACCCATTCGTCTTTTCATTGGCCTCCCTCTCCCTCTCCACCCGTCCACATGTATACTCATAACTCTTTTAGTAACATGTGTTTCATCTCTCCTCTTTACATGACCATACCAAGACAAACGATTCCCCTTCAACTTTTCAGTCACTGGCGCCACTTTCAAACTTCCTCTAATATGTATATTCATTTCTCACTTCATCCATTCTCGTCACACCACCCATCCATCTCAATATTCTCATCTCCGCTACATGCAATCTTTTTTCATACATGAAAAATCAAGTTGCTGATCTGTCTCACACAATTCCCATACTTATAACTAAACATTAAAGACTTCAAACGGAACCGAATCCTCCATAAGTTCTCTACTCACCCCCTTTAGGCAAAACCGTGAGTTAGATAACATTCTATTAAAGAACACCTTTCCGAGCTAAAATTCTAGATAAGTGCCCATTGTGCTACTATTATCTTATCTCGACTTATTTATGGTAACCTAGGACCCAGGTATTCTAGGTCGCAAGCTTGGTTACCTAGATTTTAGACCGAGAAAGGCTTTTGGTGTATGTTTCACTGTAAGTATATGGGTCCCAGTAGCGCGTTATATTCAAATGCTTGTGGTTTTATGTAGATAAATGTTTTGTTTGGTCCCTGGGTCGACTGTGTTGGGTCTTAGTATATATAGATAAGACCTTTTTTGGGTGATTTTCATTTTTGATGGCTGGTTATCTAGTTTTCTTGATGAAGAGCAGTTTTTTTTCTTGTAAATTAATAATCTTTATTTTAGGCCCAGTTAAAACAAATTGTTAATATCAGGGGCGCCGGCTTTTAGAAAACCTGATGGGTTTTCTAAAATTTTCGAGTACACTCGAAAAAGTGGCGAAATGTGAGACGAGAAATGCACACAGATCGACCGACAATAATATATACGATGACCGACATAAATAAATAAATGTCCTTACATACTGCGTGCTTAATTACTAATTATGTTTGGTAAAAATATAAAATGAAACCATTACTTACATAAAATTGAACTAGTTTGTATTATCAAGAAATTTATAATTTATACGTAATCCAAAAGGCGATTACTGATCTGTTTCTTGATGTCTATTCTCAGGGGTGCTCGGCACCCACTGTTTATTTATCATGAGTGCTCGAGCCCACGAGCACCCACGGAGTCGGCGCCCCTGGTTAATATCATGAGGCTGTTTAGCTCATATGGGTGATTTTTGAACTTTCTTTGTGATTGTATTATTTGTGTCAGTAAATTTTACGATAGAATAAAAAAAAAACATATAGATTTAGCGTCTCTGGACGGTTGCGAATTTGACAAAAGCTTTGTGTTTTTTTTACTTTATTAAAAACATTATATTCCACAATATGTTTGCCACATCTTTTGTATGTTAAAGTGCAAAAAAAAAAAAACATTTTTTATAAGCGGTTCTCGTCGATTTTGTCATCTAGACAACATGGCAATATGTCAATATTAACGTACCTACAGTCGAAATTACTGGGACAGCGAGTATGATTTTTTTTACTAGGTTTCCTTTTATGATGCAGGCGAGCACTAAGAGAGGAATTTCCATCATTTACTCGCTAAGGAAATAAAACTTAGTTTCAAAGTATGTGTGGAGAAACTTACTTTCAAATGGGCATAGCCGCTGGGAGAAGTTAGTGTTCAATATGATTGTTGATCAGAGATATGAATTCACTTTTACGTTTATTGCTACCTGGCTATTTAAACTGTGGAAATGAAAAACCTCTACCATCTTCCTCCCATCTTATTTGGGGTCGGCACAACACGTTTTCTTCTTCCATTCTATCCTGTCAACCGTCATACTATCACTAACTTCCTTTTCTTTCATATCACTATTCACACAATCCATCCATCTTTTCTTTGGCCTCCCTCTCCCTCTCCACCCATCCACATGTATACTCATAACTCTTTTAGTCAATGATACATGACCATACCAAGACAAACGATTCCCCTTCAACTTTTCAGTCACTGGCGCTACTTTCAAACTTCCTCTAATGTATTCATTTCTCACTTTATCCATCACATGAAAAACCTCTATAAGTTATAAAAATCCTAGAGACAGTTCTCCAGGTTCCACTGTATACGTACCCGCCCATAACCGTACTACCAACTAACTTAGACCCTCCTAACTACTATTGCAACTAAGTTATTTTAGTCAAATAGTCTGTAATATCGCTGATATAAACTTAAACTTACTATCAACGAAAGGGCTAAGTAAATCTTATATGCAAATTTAGTAACTTAGAGTTTGGTACAAGGCACTAGAGATTAGCTAGGTTCGAAGTACTTTAGTTTTGTGACATTAAGATCTGGGAGATTTGAATCGAGATTTGGGATTGATGATGACTTTGAGAGCAGAGCCATAATTTATTTTATATACGTGCGCAATGGAAATTTAGTGCCGGAGACGCATGCTTTAGATCCCACAGACCGCGCATTGAACCAGTCTTTCGATCCTGAAAGAAAGAAGAAAATATAATCTTTATTAGATTTTAGTTAAAAAAAGGATTCTCCAAACAAATTTTGTTAAAAAAATGAAACCCCCGTTTCATTTTAGAAAATGAATTTTGAAAAACTTCTCTTGAAAATTTCATGTTTTTATCCCATTAGATTTAGCTGTGCGTTGATATGTCAGTCAGTCAGTTTCTACTTTTATATATATAGATTAATTGAGCTGTTGGTCTAGTGGTTTGTGGCCCTGACTGCTATGCCGATAGTCATGGGTTCGATTCCCACCCAGAACAAATGTTTGTGTGATAAGCATGATCATTTGTTCTATGTCTAGCTGTAATTTATCTATAATATGTATGTATTTAGAAATATATCAGTATGTTTATCAGTTGTCTAGTACTCATAACACAAGGTCTGCTTAGCTTGGGACTAGACGGCGTTGTGGGATAGTTGTGGAATATTATTATTATTATTAATTCTCTTATCATCTTACACGTCATTTCTGTAACCATACATCAGGTAACAGAGCTTCGCAATCAGCAATCTTAATCCTTTCTTCTTCAAGCGTCTAGTTAGTTTATTTATAGAAAAAATCGCTTTCCGCTCGCACCTTGGCCTCTCCCTATCTCATCCGTGGACTGATGATATTGCATAATAGTTGTCAAGTGCGGTCTCTCCGCCAGATGGCGACGCAAGCGTTTTTGGGAATAGCAAATATGCGGCCTTTAACCGTTAAATAAATATTTGAATAAAACGTAGGCAAGTGTGTTTAGAAAAACTTTATTAGTATTTTGTCGTGAGAGTTTTGACATAAAAACTATATGCCAAATTGCCAACATTACAACGGCCCAAAAGAAATCTTTTGTATGCCTTATATACAGGAGGTATATAAGGCGTACAAGCGTCGTTTGTACATACGTCTGTACAACTTGAGTGACCTTGAAAAACGCTTAATTGTCATCGTTTTGTACACACGAGTGTACGAAAATTATTCGGCTGAAAATTTTGGTCTCTATATCTTCCTTTTTCCTGGAAAAATCCATAAAAAGTTTTTTTTTGCGATTTTACGTAAAAACGCGCAATGAAAAAAAAAAACACAATTAGCCCTAACCGATTGAAGTAAAAGTTTACAGACATGTTCACTTTGAATGACAATGAGTGATTAGCTTAGTTAAAGGAGTGACCAGACGGTTGCTAACTAGCGTTCCAACCAAGGTGACCTTGGTTTATGTGTTTGGTTTGTGTTGCGGCTACATGGATGTAAACCACGCGCCAATACGTTCGGTGTTTGGAAAAACGCTCCTCCCAACCAAAGGCGTTGAAGGTCATGGTTTACAACTGCTGTCTACACGGATTGAAACTAGCAAGGTCACTTTGGTTGGGACGTTAGTTTGCAACCATCTGGTCACCCCTTATCCAGTACGGCGGACTCTAAGATGGCGGCCCAGTTATTTTTTATGCACCGTCATGATATGAGTATCAATTAAAATTAGAAAGCACGGTCGGTGCATTGGTTGAGCGATTGCCTACTGCGCCGGGAGTCGCGGGTTCGAACCCCGCACGGAACAAATATTTGTAAAGCCTACAAAGAGGTTTTCGGTGTCTGGGTCTCTTGTATATGTGAGTTTACATATTTGTGAACGCACCTACGATACAACAGTAATTCCTAGTGAGGGGCAACGTTTAAAAAAAAAAGAAAAAATGGTGGAACATGTCCATTTTTAAAATCAAGCTATTGTGGCGTAAAAGAGTTCGCATGCTGATTAACTTTCAAACTCACAAGGTGATAATAGCTTTTTAAGGTTTATGGTAAAAATAGGCATAAGGGTTGATATTGGAAATATGATTGATTAGAGATTGTCAAATAAGAAAAATATAGACGGACGTAATTTTTTTATAATAATATAACAAACGGAGCTTCTAGAAAAACAAATAGTAATTATCTGAAAAGAAACCGTTTCATTCAAGCCCCGTCTCCAAACTATTATTTAAATATTCTGAAAAGAAGAAAATAAACTTTATGTTAAATCGAACTCATCGATTTACAACATAAAAAAGCTTGTCGCGAGATTGTTCATTTACACAGAAAAATTGTTATTTTTTTATTACCTATTATTTTTTACTACTAGCTAGCTAACTTTTTCTACAGATTTTGCTGAATCCGTAGAAAAAAATCTAGTCCACAATATTATCCTTTTCACAAGAAACTTTGTACTCAAAAATCAGTCAGAAACGGTCAAATATTTCACAAATGCGCATCTCTTCTTAGAATAATCACCTTCAATCAATCATAATTGCTTAAATCAAAACTTTGACCCAAAAATAAGCAGATCAAAAGTTAGAAGTCAAATCAATCAAAATTTTAAACCAATTAGGTATTAACTTGGTTAAGTTTCACCTTGCCTGCTTAACTTTTTCAAATAACAACCCTCTAGATAATTTAATGACCGTTTAAAATTTAACTTTTCACTTTAAGTCAGTTTTTGACGGCATTAATTACTCATATCGTGTTAAAGAAGACTATATTAGGCGATTGATAACTGAAATATTAATCTGGGAACTTTTCTTGTTAATCTTCAAAAGATAAAGCTGTGGTGGCCGAGTGGTAATGGCTCCCCGACTTGCGAGTATAAATTGTAATTTATTTCATCACCACTGCTCTCAAAACTTTAAAGGAAAACATCGTGAGGAAACCGGCATGTCCTAGAACAAAAAATTCTAAGACATGTGACATCCACCAACCTGCACAGGGCACGCGTGTTGGATCACGGCCCTTTCCCTTTCCTAGAGAGGCCTGAGTCCCAGCAGTGGGAACATTATAACGCCGACTATGCTAATGCTATGCTTCAAAAGATATCCTTCCTTATCTTAAATTTTGTGGTTAAACATAGCATAACATCATTATCAGTTCAGCCGAAATACGTCTAACTATTGGACATAGACGTCCTTCAAGGGTTGCTACCACGAATGGTTTTGTGCGTCTTGCATCTATCAGATTCTCGCGACCCTCACCACATCATCAATTAACCTTGACTTCCAACGCAAGCTAAACATAATCAGCCTTATGATGTCCCCAATGCTAGGACTCGGACCTGCTTCCTAGGAGAGAAAATGGAACGGAATTCCCTGCCGGAATCCGTGTTTCCTGATGGCTACAACCCGGGAATCGTTAAGTCAAGAGTGAATAGATTACTTCTAGGTAAGCGCGTTCCATCGTCGACCGCATCGTCGCTTTCCATCAGGTGAGATAGCGGTCAAGCGCGAACCTATCAAGGAAAAAAGAAAAACGAAATCTACTACGCGGACCTAGTGCGGATATTAAAAAGTCTTTGAGTTTTTAGTTCTAGGAGATACCGGTTTCCTCACGATGTTTTCCTTTACCGTTTTGAGAGCAGTGGTCATGTATTTACACCGATTAGTGTCTGCTTGGGTACAAAACGTAATCCGGGGATGTAACCACTCGGCCACCCCATCATTTTCAAGATTTCCAAAAATATCTTCAGACCAGATTGTAATTAGCAAATTTAAAGTCACGACGAATCGATCACGAAGCTTTTGGAATAATGAAACATTTCATTATTAAAAATAAACCTCTTATAATAAAAATGGATGAAAATGATTCCAATATTGAAATGTTTTTATTCAAATGAGACGTTTTAAGTACACATAATTGCCAGGGTAGAGCTGTGGTTCGATGCAGTGATTCTAGTGAAACCCAACATTAATTCAAAATGTCAAAAATTTCGTTCACATTTCAATCTGAAATTAAAAGGTTTTGGGCTGAAGGCTCACCATTTGGCTTACGTTTTAAATATACATACATAAATATTAATTATGTGTAAAGTAATTGTATACAACTCCCGCAACGCAAGGGAAATGCTTGATATTTCTGTCGCTTCTACTTCAACCCAAGATCCAATATTTTAAATACTGCTTCTGCACAAAGAAATGATTAACTTTATACAATACTTCAAGAAAGTTATGACTAATTCAGAATAAATATTAAATTATGCTATGATTTCTTTGAAGAACTTGGTTCCTTTTCACGGGTAGAAGCAGTATCTAAAATATGACTATTTATCCGTTGTTGAATGTAATTTTCCTTCATGCTTCTTTAAGAACTTTGATAACAGTACTCTGTCTAATATTATCATTTTCTTCTTCTGTATCTTTCACAATCTCATCATCATCATTTCAGAAGAAAGACACCCACAGCTAGACACAGGCCTCCCTCAGGTATCGAAACAACGACCTGTGCATCCATCGGATTCCCGCGACTCTCACCAGGTCATCGGACCACCTAGTGGAAAGCCTTGCGTTCACAATCTATGCATCATTTATTTGATCTATCCTTACGATATCAGCTTCCCATATTTGTACTCTAGCTTTCAGCTTTTTAATAAAAAACTAATATAAAACCTCAAAAGAAATAAATCCAAGTCAGTAATAACACACCAAAAACACAACTGTTAGCAGTTATTCTGAACCATTCGTTGTATATTCCTAATTTTCTTTTTGATTCTTTCCTCTACTTTCACCCTTGACCCATCATTCGTTACTATTAGCTAAAGAACCTTTACCATCTAAAAAACATCTTTTATCATTTGTGTATTCAATCCAAATTGAACCTTAGAGTTTGACAAGAAAGTTCTATTTTGACAGATCTTTTGGGTGTTTATAGGATGTTTGGTCTTGTACAACAATGTTGCCAGCCTTATATAAATGGTAACAAAATGTCGGGTTCGCGTGATATACACTACTTATCGTACTTTTACTATTTTGCATATAT
Organism: Mythimna vitellina; assembly: GCA_949316375.1. NCBI lineage: Eukaryota > Metazoa > Arthropoda > Insecta > Lepidoptera > Noctuidae > Mythimna > Mythimna vitellina. The sequence continues at coordinate 10,062,325 of OX438709.1, forward strand.
TACGGTGCTATGCATATTCTGTTGACGGTGACTTTACCAATTTTATGTTTTTGCTTCGTTCGCTAATGTAATCAATGCTAGGTTCCAGCTTTTCGTCGATGGAAGATATGATATTGTTATGTTAGATAATTTTTTCGTGTAATGGAAGTGTCTAGGAAAATAGGCTGTATGGTCGTTGGGAAATACGCTTGTAAAAAAAACTTTTAGAAACTAAAATACCGTAAAGCTTTTGTTCAATAATGACTGTGCCAGAATTCTGTGCTATATAGGTAATTAAGAGGGCCCTTCCTATTATCGTGAGCTTGATTTTTCATCCAACGCAATGTTTAATATAGAGGCATCGCGAGAAAAGAGAGATGATGACGAATGAATGGTAACGGTAATTCTGTCACTCACTTGAATATTTCACAAAAGTCCTAGGGAATAATTTTTTTCTGTGAAAAAAAATTCTTCATTCAGAAATACAATTAAATGGGCAAGGTTTCTATAGTGTTTTTTTTTTTTAATTTATGAGTAGGTATATTAAAAATGGATTAGTTTCATACAAAATTTATGATTTGATTTGAATAGAAACCACAAGATATTTAGGTGTTTCCAAAATATCTAGAACGAGACGTATAATAACGTCATAATCACGCGAGAGCGCTTGTATGGAAATTTATTTCGGGTTGGGCGCTCTTAAGGCTAGGTTTATATAAAAGGGATGTAGGGATTGGGGAATGAAAAACATGGTACCTGCTTGCTAAGTTGTAAAACTTTTCGGAGGGGACCAGTTGCTATGGGGCGGGCAGGTTCGTGCCTGGCTACCTGTCAACAATTGGGTTTTTATATGTAGGTACGTATAGTTTGCAGTTTCCTGAATTTCTCCTAAATCATTAAACTCCTGGGAATCTTAACAATACAATTTTTTAAAAGTTACTTTTAAAGTTAACAGGTGTTACAAATCATTGAAATTCTCAGCTTTTCTCTACTATAAAACGCATGTATTATACATCTAAATCTTCCTCATGAATCAGTGTCTATTGGTGAAAACCACATAAAAATCCGTTCAGTAGTTTTTTAATCTATCGCAAACAGATAGACTGACAAATGCGGTTGGGAACTTTGTTTTATAAGTATGGAAGTGGTAAGCGGTTTTCGGAAAATCTATATTTTTTGGTCACTTACGGTAGTGACTTCATATTTTTTCCTCTCTGATTTTCTTCTTGCTTTGATTCCAGTTACATATTAGTTGAATATCACTTATGAAACTTGTATTTGCATAATATTATGGATAAACCACTGAATTATCGTTTACGTTCAACACTTAACTACCTCACAACTCCCCAAAACATTTCGCTCACATTTACAACTTAATCAAGTTCACGGAAAACACTTCAAACTGAAACTTGCAACTTTACCTGGATTCAGCAAATCCTGGATCGGCCTAAAGCTGCGTGGAGCTTCCAAGGGTTCACATTATCATAACTTTGAGTTGCTTGAGCCCTTAATCTCAGGTATAATCCTTGATCAACGAACGGCCCCCTCACAGAACGGCCCATGATGGGCCACTAGGGCGTTATTTTAATAATGCGATCGATTCTGAAGTTAACAAGTAGGTAACATTTGCTTAATTCCTTTTCGCAGTTTTTCGCATTTGTTAAAAGTTTTGAGTGTTTTGTTGCATGTTGTTTTTCAAGATGGGCTTGTTTATTGTTTTTTTTTTTTATTCGTATGTTTGTTTTATTAGTAGGTATTGGTAAGGACGTAGTAGGTATTTTCAGTCAGTTTTCTGGAGCTGCGGTGGCCTTATGGTAACGATCCCGACTTACGAGTTGTAGGTCGCGGTTTCAAAACCAGCCTGGCAGTTCATCACCACTGTTCTCAAAACGGTGAAATCGGCATGTCCTAGAACCAAAATTCAAAGACATTTGATATCCACTAACCCAAACTGGTGTCACGTGGTGGATTTACCGACCATTGTCTCTCATTGAGAGGAGCCCTGAGTCCCAGCAGTGGGAACATTATAAAACTGTTATTTTCATTACTTTTTAATGGTAGTTCCTATCCTTTGTTTATTTACCTTCATAGCAATAGCTATACCTTCATTCTTTCTTATCTAAAAATACTTCACGCCTTCGAAAAGAATTTCACGGTGAAATACCCAAAAAATGTTCCAACACTTTTTCACCGAGCATTTTTTCTTAAAATATCTTCGAATTCTTTAAACTTTCGCAAATCTTGAAGGAGTTCATGCCTCAAAATTCAGACTAAAGTCAAGAAAGCTCCATTGTTCAAGCGCCAGTATCTGAATCTACTTACCGGAGACTTCGAGGCATCCAATGCAATCACTTTGGACCTCCTAGGAGCCCCCAGGACCTCCCGTGGCCCCCTGTGAAGGGATGGGACATTTGCATTTTTATCGATAGAGAAAATTGTAAGACTTTATTGAGTGATCATTGTTGATATTGCGATTATATTTTAGAGAGAATGGTTTGAGTTGTATAGATGTATTTTGTGTGAGAAGTATTTTAGGAAAATTACCTTTGTAAATTTAACTAGAATCTGTCAACGGCATCGTCTGCGTAAGAATTAGCTCAATATATTCCTTGCATAAAAAGTATTCTGTGTATCTACCCGTCTGTCCGTGTGCAGCCGTTTAAGCGTAAAGGAGTATCAAACATGCATACATACAATCTTTCGCTTTTATGATATTAGTAAGATAAAATTGTAGTAGGTAGAGATGAATACAACAAGTTACAAAGACCCGCTTTTACTGTAACTAACTTTGCTATTTAAAGGTGTTATTACTTAAACCATTCCATAAATCAATGAAATTTCAATTCTAAAAAAACTTTTTGTAAAATAAAAATCTACTTCAACAGACTCTTCGGAAATTTAGCTCTCTAATTAAAAAAAGCAATATTTACTACGATACGATCCATTCTCGATTGATAGGCTAGAGTTGGCACCAAAACTATCGATGTCCAAACGGGGATCCATCTAAACGCACCCGATGCGCCGAATTTCCATACGTACACAGAGCCAAATCCAACTGAAGTTATTGGTCATCCCGCGGGACTTCAATATATTCAACTATTTTTATTTACTTGAGAGGAAAAGGTTTCGCGCGTTCACTACGTTCCACGTCTCGCGAACGTAAAACGACCGTGGAATACGTTATTTTTCGTCACATCTCTATTCATTATCGTTCTTTTTTTAGCAAATTTAAAATTTTATGAACGCACCAGACGCGAAAAAAATTGCGCATATTTTAAAAAAGGAACGTTACTCAGAGGAAAGGTTCGATGTTTAAAACGTAACCAAATGGCTGTTTATATTTTGAATGTGTTGTTCTTATGTTTTTGTGCTTGCTATGTAATTTCAAGTGCTTTTATAAAAAAAATTGAAACGCTTTATAAGTATTATTTTCAATATAAATCGCTATCATAAATTCGACAAAGAAACTTGTCTCGAAGTTTTAAGCGTTCGCTTTTAGAAGGTTATTTAATACTATCATGGGCAACTTAATGTGATGTAGACCACCCACGATCATTAATGTTTCCACAAGATTTTAACTTCGAACTCGCAATAAAAAATATCGTTAAAAGTAGAGAAGATGTTTGTAATAATAGATAGCATGTTATGTCATGTATAGTAGATATTTATCAAAACTCACGGTTTGCTTGCTATACAGAGGTGGGAAAAAAAACTATTCCATTTTTCTGCCCGAAGTTTAACCTGTAAGCTACCATGACATGCGACCATCGCGTCATTTTTCACTTCAAGAAAGACAAGCATTATGTCAACCGTTTTCTGTTGAAAATACAGCAAATTTTCACCTGTTTATGACGTAATTTCTACTCTAATATTCCCAAAAATATCAAAAATTTTAGACACCCCGTAAAATCTACTCAGCAAACATTAAGACAACTTCACAAACAATAATTTGTGGCAAGAGAAAAAAAAAACGCGGGAGTTTTTAATTAACAAAATGGCGGCCGGAATTTCTGCAATTCAAACATGGCGGGTCTAGCCAATGAGCGACTCTTTATGTACGTATGCTAATGAGTGACAGCCCTGCGCGAATGGAATTGTCATGTAAGGGCTGTCATTACGTTATGCCATGAGGTTACAGGGATGAGACGCAAATGTTATTTTTGCATTTGAATGTATCTTGTCAGCTTTGTTACGTCATTTTTCGTTATGTCTTTGTTGGGGAGAGACAACGTTTTAAGTGTATAATCCAATTGGGATTTGGGTTTTGGTATTGTTAAAGATACCTATGTCAAAAAATTATTAGGACATGTTAATGGCATTGTTATAAAGTACCATTAATGGCAAAAATTGACTGTAAAGCTGATTGGCTGCGAGAAAGATTGAATGTGGCCCTGGAACGCTAAGAGCAACTGAAGGTATAAAGGTGTCATTAGAACCTCGGCTGCAGGCTGCGGATGCAAGCAGCACATGCGGCGGCTGCACGAAGACAGCTGAAGCTGCACGACCGGTTTTCTATGTAGTATTATAGATTTTTGTGAAAACCATTCCGAACGCGGCTGCAAGTCGATGCGCACGTAGGTATGTCAATCAACCTTAGTTTTTTAGTTTAGACAAGTCTTGAAATAATCGCTACTCAGAGCCGATAGCGCTCATATTGGATTTATTCATAGATTTGCGACTGGCAGTACGTGCAGCCAGCCTCGGAATCACTCCCGGCTGTGGATGCAGGCAATGGCTGCGTGTCATTCGTGTGCTACCTGCGTTTGCAGCCTGCATCCGCAGCTTGCAGCCGAGGTTCGAATGGCACCTTTAGTGGGTAAAATTATTTCAAGATGCTGTAGGTACCTCATAGAAAGTAAATTGACTGACTATTACGTTTCATCCATTTTGTATTGAGAAACTTTAGTGATGTGACTGATAAATCGAATTATTCTTTAGTCGAATATAAAACAGACGTAATTATCGACTAAAAATATCGCTACCTTTGTTTAGTCGCTTTGACAGATTTCAACAATAATTTATTATTGTTATTATACGTTTAGGTTGATCACCTAATAAATTATTATACAGGTCCAACCAAAACATTTCATACGTCGATCTTCCCAAATGAACCCGTCAAACTTGAGCAACGTTCAACAGTTTTCGAAGAAGGTTTTCATAATAATAATTAGAAAGTTTATTTTGTAAGTAAAGTTGGTAGCGATAAAACTGCACGTTTACGATATTAAACGACCTGTGTACGCGAAAGTTTGCGACCCCCGGGAACGCTTTATGAAACATCTCAAAGAATTAATGAATTTTGCAAATTCTTAAGTAGGTGAGGTACGGTGGTTCTTAGATAAACGGTTTATAATAAAAATTGGGATCTTGGTTTCTAAAGCAACCATGGGTTTTTTTTAACGAGGGTAGGCAGCCCTTGGCACAATTTTAGTTTTTTTATTTACTGTCTTTTTATCAAGAGTCCAGCAGCCGAAGAAACAGGAGTGGGTTTTTAGTCAGTAAAAGTCTTACACTATCTTTCGCTTCGCCCAAGGGCGGGGGATGTCATAAGATGATTTTCCCACCGAAAACAAGCGACTGTAACACTTAAAAACATTTAACGTACGAAACATTTCTAGTAGATATAAAGATTGCGTTCGTATGGATCGAGTTTTTAGTTTGTGTGTTACAATGGATCGATTATTTGTCATTGTGGAATTCTACATTTATTGTATTTAAAAAAAAGCCTTCTAATTTCATGAAATAGAAGTATTATTTATAGAATTTTAAAAATCTCTAATCCAGTCCTGTTATTGTGTTCTCTTATATTTTATTTTCTAAATCTTGTTTTTTTTGTTACAATTAAACTATAGGATCTACTTTAATTATTTTCATTATATTTGTATAAGTTATCTATTATCAATTAAATTCTTGTCTGCAAGCATAACATTTGTAATTACAAGAAATTAACTCCATTACGTAGGTAGGAGGAGTCTGTACAAGGTCCGTACAAAAAAAAAATTGACAATAGTCAGTCCTCCTAATCGACTAAACACAACACTAAATCACCGAATGATTACATAAAGAAAAACTATTCACAGGTGAATCGCGTTTGGATTTAAGACGTCCTATTCACAACATAGAATGTTTTTATGCCAAGCAACGAGTGAACTTAATACTCGCGTAAAAATTTTCGAAGACGCTCAAGGGTGTTGCAAATCGTTTATTTTACCGTTTTTTTCTTCTTCTATAAAGCAACCGTTTCTTACGCTGAACGTGAGACGTTAACGTAGAATTTATTGCCCTACGTTGGCTCTTAAAGGTGAGTTTTGCTTGAAAACTAAATCGGTTTTGTTGGTACTTACCTTTCCAATTTACACAGGGTTGTGAGGTATTTTGTTCCTTATTTGACTTGGGACAGTTGTGAACAGAAGCGTTGGAGCGTGACGTGTGAAGATTGCCTATTACTTATAGAGTTTCTTACCGTCAAAGTAACTCGTTATTCTCTAAATTAAGTTCATTTAGTATTGATACTGCATTTGAGCTACAAACAGCTGATACAATGAATGTTTGTCTTCTATTTTCACAACTAAAACGTCTGTACCTACTTGTATCAAGTTGGAATAAAGCACTTGTGCACGAATGTGTACTAACAATGTGCTGACCAATGTGTAAAGTTCTGTTTCGTAACTCGAAACTTAGCTAACTGGTTTCGTACCAAGAATAAACAGTCTGGATGCAGAAATAGGACCGAAAAACGCAACAGTAGAAAATTGGTCGTATTATCTACAGAGAATTGAGGAATACTGAACCTAGATTGTAGACTGGGGCCACGGGGAATATCTACCAAGGAAACCTGTTGTCCTAGAACACAAAGAGTATTTGAACTACAGCCCCCTAGCCAAGTTACGATCGTTTCGTTTGCGTCGAACGCCTCGAGTAGGCCACGCTTCCGATTCCTTTGTTCTGACCACGTGACTGATCGTTGGGATGTCCAGTGGAGTTCCTAGCCGGAATCTGTGTTTCCTGATGGCTACAACTCGGGAATCTTTAAATCAAGAGTGGATAGGTTACTTCTAGGTAAGCGCATTCCATCGTCGACCGCATTGTCGCTTTCCTTCAGATGAGATAGCGGTCAAGCGCGAATTATGAAGAATAAAAAAACAAACAAACTGCTAACTAATTCTTAATTCTTTATTTTTATTTTTTTCTTTTTACAGTTCATAAACAAAGGCGAGGTTAACTCAACAATTCAGCTAATATTTCAACATTCATAGTACGACCTACGTAAATAAATCTACATACAGAAAAAAAAAAAGAATTAGAACCATAAATCACAACGATGTTAGAAATTGGTTCTGTACGGTACAAATTAAAATCAACTCAACCAAGCTACTGAAACAAAGCAGCATAATTTAAGTGTTACAAGAAAATCGTACAGCAAAATGTAATGAATACTCCACGTAAATTACTTACCTCGCAAATTCCAACATTAGAACGATGTAACTAGTGTTGCCAGGTTCAGTAACAAAAAAATCGGGATTGAAGATGAGAATGATCGGGACAGCTGATAAAATGGCCCAAAAAAAAGGCCCAGTAATCCTGGCAAAGAAGGAGGCCGCAAGTGCACGCGCGAGGCAATGGTCCCCGCGCCCCAGCCGCCGGGATTCCGATCCCGATTTCCGGTCGCCGTAGGCGCAGGCTTGCGGACGTCCAATAACCGTCCGGTCCGAGCCCAAGTCGTCGACGGCACGTAGTGTTTCACGCGCACCTCAAAGAGATGTCAGCAACCGTAGGGCCCAGCAGTGTCAGTAAAAGTCTGATACTACCTCCCGCTCCGCCCAAGAGCGCGGGATGTCATTGGATGATTTTCCCACCGAAAAAAAAACCTTAGTAAAGCTAAGATTTCCCACCTGATGGTAGCAGTGATACAATTGTTGATGGTGAGGCGCACTAGTTTATAACGTAGAGGTTTCAACAACGAAAGGGCGTTACTCGCCGTACCTCGGGTTGTCCGATGGTAGAATCAAGAGGAGATGGCGGAATCAAGCCATGCAATTCTCGCGCACACTTTTTAGAATACATCCTGTAAAATATTGAAAGGGTGGCGAAATTGAAAATATATTAACAGCGTACTTATATGACCAACCCGCACTGGGTACGCGTGGTGGAGTACGGCCCATTCCCATTATCATAAACATTAAAAGGCTGATTATGCTACTTACATGACGACGATGACAATTTATCCGACAAAATCAGCAATATAACTGATTAAGGATGTTAGTTAAAAATTTCTATTAACCCTTAGTCGGGACGTGTCAGACCCTTGAAAATCGGGATTTCTGGGCAAACCGGGACACGTCCTGGCAACACTAGGTGTAACCGGCAAACGTTTCTCAATAAATAAAACTAAACGAAATAAATTCCTTTTGCAACTACGAAGCGCATATATTACACCTAGATAACGTAAATGTGTTCAGTTTTCAAGGAATACTAGAAAGTTTGCGAGCGAATTTCAATTGTGCCTTTTAAATAAGAGTGTATGTGGAATTTTGAAATAGTGATTTGTGGGTCTTATTGAAATGGTTTACAAAAGTGGTCAGAAGACTTTTCAGTTGGAATTTGGAATATTTTGTTGAAAAGAATTTTATCAAGATAGACTTATCTTACTATACATTTTTATCATTGGTTGGTTTACCTACCTTCTTTTTGATAAATGATGTCAAAGTCAAAAGTTTTTTATTTCACATAGGCCTACATGGGCACTTATAAAACGTCAGAAGCTAGTGCACGGTTCCAAATTGGAAATGGTTGATGAATTATATGATGATTTTGCTAATAGGTTTTACATAACACATTTACACAACAATTTTGTCGTACTTACATCTAAAAAATACTTAACTAAATATAATTAAAATAAAATAAAATTAAAAAACCCTACGCTAATTACAACTAACTAAAATCAAACTAAAATATGGGGTCAAAAAACTTCCACATCGCTGTCGACTGGTAATGTGCCCAAAAGACTGGCGGCATTGCCACGCTGTATGGCAGTGCTTATCCTCTGTCCGAGGTAAAAGCCAGCCCCTTGGGTCACGCGATGTATCAACTAGACGTTTTGACAGATTTTTATACAACTTGTAAATGGTCGTTAGTTTAAACTAGATAAGGTCGCTGTTTCCAAGCTGACTACCCTGAGAAGAAACACCGAAACAAACCCAAAAGAGGGATCGAGCTATACATCCTATACAGGGTGTCTTAGACATCGACGCACAAACGAAGATCACGGATCCAGTACATGATTCTGTACCCACCAATGGTGGAAATTTTCGTCGGGTCTTCCTAATTAAAAAATAAAATTCTTTAAGTTTTTTAATTTAAAGTGTATAAAATCATTATTCTAACAATTTTAGTGAAAAAAAAATAGATTAATTACTTTTAAAAATTTCATCGGGAATGATTAGAATAACGATTCTACGCCGGTGACTTTTTAATTAATTTCTAATTTTTTTTTTCTTTTTTACTAAAAATATCATCGGGTTTGAAATTTTAACTAAACGTTATTCTAACGATTTTACACAGTTAAAATTTAAAAAAGTACAGTATTTTTTAAATTAGGAAAAAACCGAGGAAATAATTCCACCACTAGTGGGTCCAGAATCATGTACTGTATCAGCGGTATTCTTTTGTGTGTATAGCTCCATACCTTCTTACGGATCGCTTTAAAAGCTCAAGGTAGGGCCTCATAACTTTTTCTCAAGCATAAGAAGGTAAAAAAAAATTGGTCAACTGTAATCGTATAGAATCACTTTCCGCTTCATTAAATAACAAAAGACTATTGAAACATCATTTAGAATTAATAACAACTTTTGTATTCATGATATCAATCTAAGATACTTATAATAAAAGAAAAAAATATTATAGACCTATTAAGTAGCTTCGTATATTTTTTTTGATTCCAGAATTTCATTTGTCTTATGTTTTTTCTGCTTAATGTTTGTCTACTTCTAAAATAGAATCTTGGACTTTGTTACTATTACTCGTATTATATTACTTAAATAAGGAAGTTAGTGATAGCATGACGAGTAACAGGGCAGAGTGGAAGAAAAAAACGTGTTGCGCCGACGCAAATAATACGGGATAAGGGCAGGAAGATGATGATGATGATGATATTACTTAAATAAGTTTATCTAAAAATAATTAGATTGTATTGATCGAAAGTATTGTCGGATCGAAGGTTCTGGAATGGTGACCACGTACTGGAAGACGCAGCGTTGGAAGGCCTCCAAGGTGGACCGATGACCTAGTGAGGGTCGCGGGAATCCGATGGATGCGAGACGCACAGGACCGGTCATTGTGGCGACATTTGGGGGAGGCTTATGTCCAACAGTGGACGTCTTTCGGATGAAATGATGATGATGATGATTGATCGAAAAGCAAACGAGATATAACCAATTCTAATAAATAAATGTAACTGGCTCTCTCGCTAAAAACGCCGTTTTTTATGGCGACCATAATTATTATGTGCGTGATGGATTTTTACGTCTAAGTCCATGTCCTACTTATCTCTCTTTAGTTTTTTCCTAATTATCAGCTTTGAAGCTGATTAATAACATCATCACTGTTGATGATAATATTTTTCTTTTTTCATTTACTGTTTTACTTTCTTTCTATTTATTTATGTACACTCAGACACCTAAAAATGAAAAGAACAAAAGCAGATAGAAGAGCACAAAGGTACTGCTTATTTTAAATGAAATTTCTTCCAGCAGACCTGCGACAGGAGAGCTGAATGAGAGACGTATATATAATGACACATACAGTGTATACAAATAAGTTAGAAAATTAAAAATATACTATCGATGGCGCATTTTAATCCCATAGGTTGAGATTTGGAAAATTTTTGACTATCTTTTTCACTTTGTTTGGTCTCATATTATGCTTTATCTACTTCAATCTTGAAGTCTAGAACAGTCAAGTCTTATTATAAAAATATACTAAATATAAGCCTCTTTTATAATGAAACCCGCATTGCAGTAATCTTAAAAACGCTGAGCTAATCACATTTATGGAATAAAGACAAAAAATTACGTGTTTGTATGTATGTTTGTAACTCTTTCACAGTGACGGGTTTTAATGAAAGTTGGCACATGGGCAGACTTTGTCCTGGAATAGGAAATCTTCTTCAAGGTCTTTTCACTTTTGCCAGAGTGGTCGTGGTTATCTCAAAGGTAGCTGACGTCATACGCTGCATGACTTTTAGCCACTTTTGCCTGCTGGCAGTACTCCGGGTGCATTCGTTCAATGGGTCGCCAACAGCAGCATTTACCTGGTCAGTCCATCGCATCGGTGGTCGCCTCGTCACGTCCACCTGCCCTTTTATAACAAGGCGTTCGATGGAGTCACTTCCACGTCGTCAAATATGGCTAAAATATTTAAAAATATAAGACAGGAATAGGACATAGACTAGAATTTTATCCCGGGAGTATATTCATTTAAGATAATTTTCTGCTTGTATTCAAGCGAAGCCGCAGGCTGAAATTAGTCCTTAATAAAAGATTAAGGTTTGAAAATCTTAATATGCGTACCATGTTTAGATGCAGCTTTTAGGCTTAGCCTGTTAACATTAAACTTCAAAACCTATTTTAAAGCCGTTTTTTTTTACTACAAAATTATTTTTGACAAATGGAAAAACGTGTTTCATTGAACAAATTAGTTAAGATTTTAGTATCTTCAGTTTTCATCGTACGTCGACTTTGTAAAGGACAAATTAAGGGTTGGTTCTGTAGTTCGGTCATTGATCCTTGTTAAAAATAATTCGTAGAAAAAAAGTTGGCGTTATTTTGTGTTTAGTAAATCATTTTTTCATTTTACTTAAAAAAAGTTTAGTTGTAAGCTTTATTGCAGAATTCTATTAGCTTTTGTTAATGGCTGTGATCCCATGAAAGTCGTTCAAGGGAACACAGAATCCCTCGTAACTGTCCTATGTCCAAAGTACAAATCTATATGCACGTCAAAATTGATTAAAAATTGATCCAACGGTTTAGGCGCTGACATTTAGTTTATAAATAGCTCGTGCCCGCATCAGACTCGTAAAACAACAAAATGCCATTTTGTCACAATTTTAAGCCTAGCCTAAGTTAATCCCTATAATATCAGCTATCTACCAGTGAGAATCCTTTCAAAATCGGTCCAGCCGTTTCCGAGATTAGCCGGAATAAAGAGACAGATAGACTGACAGTCAAAAATTTAATCTTTGTAAAGATTACATTAATTTACATTTACGCCGTGGATTATGGTGGAATCAAATTCTTACAAACTCGTGTCTAACTTTTTACCATATCGCTCTCACATGCAATGATTTTATTAACATTGCGACGCAAACATGACCATAGGACAAACATTGTCTAGCCGAGCAAATACAAACTTAATATACATACGTAGGCAGCTGGGACGCATTCAATTCTTCATGTTTGTCGCCAAAAGCGCAAACAGCCGTGTTTTTTCAATATAAAGTACACACACCTCCAAGTTTACTTGGCGTTTCGAAGAATTGTTTGATTTTGCCTATGCTGAATAGTTTTTTACGCTTTTTCTGTGTAATGTTGGAGTGTGGTGTACTGGTTTTCTTGTGTGGTCTTTCGAGGTTGTAGGGCTTTTGGGACCGCGGTCCTTAATTCCCCCTTATTATATTATTATTTAGCTTATATTTAGTTTCACCTGTCCCGATGTTTGTAATCAAATCTTGCAAATTAAATTTGATCCACTTCCCGGTTGCCGATTGAGCTGAATTTTTGCATGCTTGTGTAAAGCAAATGACAATGCAAAATTATTATGACTTAGGGCTGATCTGATGGTGGAACTGGAAGGTGGCCATAGGAACTCAGATAATACTATCGTGTTTGAGTTTTTTGGAATGGTCTTGATGAGTATTAATTATATAGGTATATACTGCGCTATAAAAACTATGAAAACTTGTTTTATTTGTGGTCCCAAAATACTACTAAAAAAATATATTATTTTTATAGGTGAAAGTTGGGACCGCGGTCCCGGTCCAAAGAGCTCCACAACCAGTCTTTATACGATGTTTTTGCTCACAAAACGGTGAAGAAAAACATCGTGAGAAAACCGTGTCCTAGAACTAAAAATTCGAAGATTTGTGACATCCACCAAACGGCAGTGGGCCTGCGTGGTGGATTAAGGCCCATTCTATCTCCTAGAAAAGGAGGTCTGAGTCCCAGCAGTGGGAAAATTACAAGGCTGATTATGGTAAGCTTTTGATATGAAAGTGACAGCTAATCTTTTTAACTTCGTGAGTTAAGAGTTGATGGATGAGTATCACAATCCAATTATAAAAAGAAAGCTGTTTTCTTCACCGTTGAAGATGATAAAGTCGTTACCCGCGAAACCAATATTGAAAAGAAAAACTGATTAAACGATCCCTACTTCGCCAATATAAGATCTTCAGTACAACGAAACAAGGCATTGCTTAACCATTTTTCCGAAACATCTATACTTATAAATATAAAATTTGCGTGTCCATTTGTAATATCAAAATAACAGTATTTTACTAAATGCACGTGAAAGTATATTCGATACCTATAACAAAAATGCTACAATTAAAATTTTTGTCTGTTTGTTGGTCGATCTGTTTGATCCGACTAATCTCCGAAACGGTTAGTCTGATTTTGATGGGACTTTCACTGGTAGATAGCTGGTGTAACTAAGGCTACTTTTATATGAGAAAAAGAATTAGGGGGTACCACCCAAAAAAAATCTTGAAATAGTGATCTAATGGCATTATGCTGTTCTACGAGTGAAGTCGCGGGTAACAGCTGGTTTTCTATAAAACAAATAAACGGAAGGGAAAGTATTTTTCGATATTTTGTACGTAGAAATAAAATAATGTACCTAAATTATTTCTTTTATCCTTCACGTAGAAGGGAATTGTTCCCGAATACGTTGTTTCGTTCGACAACCCTTTTGATGAATATATAAGCTTATTTACCTATAGGTCTTAGGACAGAAATTGGTCCGTTGGTCTCCGTCCCATCCATGAATATTGATGATTAATTGGTTCATGATGGAAAAAGATAGTGACTTATATTTGTAATAAACATAACTTGGGACTTAACTAATTAAAACTATATATACACTAGTTCATGATTGAGTTACAAGTTTGTATAGAAGCAACAAGAAATATGTAACCAAGATTTATATGTATAAAAGGAGAAACTGACTGACTGACATATCAACGCACAGCCGAAACTACTGAGACCAGGAGTGAGAAATTTTGCACAAAGCTTTTTTTTGTGACGTAGGCGAGCACTAAGAGACGATTTTCCAAAATTCACCCCCTAAGGGGATAAAAATGGGGTCCAAAGTTTGTATAGAAAATCTATATTCACGCGGGCGAAGCCGCTGGCAGAAGCTAGTCTATATACATAATAAAAGCAGAAACTGACTGACATATCAACGCACAGCCGAAACTACTGGCACTAGGAACGTGAAATTTTATACAAAGTTTTACTTTCAAAGTTTTTTTTTTAAGAGAGGATTTTCCAAAATTCACCCCCTAAGGGGATGAAACGGGATTTTTTATTTATTTCACATACAAATTAGTCTAGAAGAAATAGTGATAAATAAAATAACTTATTGTTTTTATGGTATGCCAAGGTCGCCGACATAGCCCGAAGAATCGCCAAACTAAAGTGGCAGTGGGCAGGACACGTTGCTCGTAGAACGGATGGTCGATGGGGCCGAAAGGTTCTAGAGTGGCGACCGCGCACCGGAAAACGCAGCGTTGGCGCGGCCTACCACAAGGTGGACCGACGACCTGGTGAAAGTCGCGGGAGTGCGGTGGATGCGAGACGCACAGGATCGGTCGTTGTGGCGTCGCTTGGGGGAGGCCTATGTCCAATAGCGTCTTTCGGCTGAAATGATGATGATGTTATGCTATATTAGATTTATCTAGATCTAGTATTTTGTTCGTGCTGAATCTCTTAAATTCAAATCCAATCTAACTTTACTGTTTAAAAGTCTTAACAATTTTTCTAGACTAGATATCTTTACAGTCTAGAAGCTAAGAGCTCTATTTTATTTGTAGCTTTGATAAAGATAACGCTGCTTTGTACCGACTGAGTGTGTATTTGTGTGTGTGTGTGTTTTAGTTTTAAATTGTAAATCTTGATTGCAATGTATAAAAAAAAAAACGCAAAGCATCTCAACGATTTCTGAGTTTGTGTATAAGTAACTCTAAATTTTAAATCTAGTTGGTAAACAAAAAAAAATATCACAAAAAATTACGACGATAAATCCATCAAATTTAAATTATTTAACGTGTGCTTTTTAGTGATATAATATGTCTTTTATCTAAGTTATGTTAAGACGGAAACAATAAAATTTAAAATAATTAAATCAAAATTAAAATACAGAAATTAATAAAAAAAACTAAACTAAAAATATAAATTAAAATCTTGTATCATCATTTTTTTTAGGAGCAGTGGTGGCCGAGTGGTAACGGCCCCGACTTACAAGTTGTAGGTCACGGGTTCAAACCCAGCCCGGCGCATAACTTTGTGTAATTTATTTCATCACCACTGCTCTCAAAACGGTGAAGGAAAACATCGTGAGGAAACCGGCATGTCCTAGAACCAAAAATTCGAAGACATGTGACATCCACCAACCCGCACTGGGCCCGCGTGGTGGATTACGGCCCATTCCCTCTCCTAGAGAGAGAGGAGGCCTGAGACCCAGCAGTGGGAACATTATAAGGCCGACTAAGCTAAGCTAACATCATTTTCAAAATCAATGCTTCAGTACAAAAACATACCATAACAGACAAAAAAAATAACCTTTTCTGATATGAAAATGATTTAAAAGACGGTCCCAAGTCCCATGGTCCCCCAAGATATCGACTTTACCCAACTAATGCTTTCGATCCTGAAGAAAATGATATCCGTTTGATGTGGCAGCTTTATACATATTTAAATGACTCAAATATTTCGCTACTACTGCGTTCCCATGTTTTTTTGTTTGTCGTCTATTTTTTCTTTTGCCCACGTATAAGTTTTATGATGTAAGGAGATTTGTGGGCCTTTTTTCCGCTATGTTATTAAGTTTTCGGTAGATGGTTGGTTATTTGGGGGGATTTGGTGATCGTCTAGCTGAGGTTGACTTATGCGTTCTGTAATAACATCTTATGTTTTTTGTTGTTTGTTGTTTTTGGTTGCGTTTGACCACTGTCTCAACTGGTGGAAAGCGACGATGTGGTCAATAGAGCACGCTTGCCTAGAAGTAACCTATTCTCTCTTGACTTAAAGACCGCCAGGTTGTAGCTGTCAGGAAACACAGACTCCTGTAGCAATGAATGTGTTCTTAAAACGGGGGAACGTTTTGAGAACACATTCATTCACTGACCATATACATCATCCCGAAATCATTTATCGGGCAGTTGCAGAGATCAGACAAAACAATCGTCTGGTCGGAGGATCTTCCCTTTTCATCGGACGTTTGCGGGACTTTACACTGCATGCATAGACGAGTGGCCTGAACAGTAAAAGACTTATCCAGGATATATTCAATAAAAAGTTCAGTTCAGACTTCAGTCTGAACTGAACTTTTTGCACCTGCAACTTCATTATGCACATGTCAGTCAGGTACAAATTGAAATAGACGCCATTTTAGATTATTACGTTGCTTTTCTTTTTGGCATGGAAAATCATCCACTTACTTTTCGCGCTCTAGGGAGGAACGAGAGCGTTTGTAATTCTTGTACTGACTAAAATCATACCTGTGTCCTTCAGTTGCCCTTTGCGTTCTAGGACCACGGGTTTTCTTATCAGAATCGGAATTAGCCTGGCCCCCTACGATTTTTCTGACATTAATTCGCGCTTTCGACGACTATATGGGTGGACGGCAAGCTACCCATTGCTCGTCGTCCGCAAGTCCGCTCCTACGGTGAGGATGGCTTTTCGCGTGCAAACGTTGCTTTATTCCATTTCATTTATTTAGTAATCAGATACACGAAATACTTACAAATGATTCATCATCCATTTTAGGCCTAATGTTTAATAACGATACAGTCTTGATTAACCGTGGAGTCTAGCTGTCTTTGACGATGTTTCATTAAGAAATTACACTGATTAATGAGCTCACAAAATTAGGAGCCCTAGATTTTAGGACGACTGGGTTTGGTAATGAAATGAAACATTTTTAGTACTGAATTATTTGGGTTGGCTCAGCTGTTTCATTCTAAGTTACTTTACTAAATAAAAAAGTTGTAAACCTTAAGTCTGTACTTACAAGTGTTACATTTTATTCTCCGCCATTTTGTTTTTTTTAATTTCTAAGAAATATTTTTTTTTTAATATTATAAACTAGTGCTTGACTGCGATCCCATCTGATGGCAAGCAGTGATGCTATCGTTGATGGTGAGGCGCACTTGTTTATTAAGAGCCAACTGTTTTGACTGGCATGGTGGTCTAGTGGTTAGTGGCCCTGACTGCTATGCCGGAGGTCGTGGGTTCGATTTCCACCCAAGACAAATGTTTGTGTGATGAGCACGACAATTTTTTCTGTATCTGGGTGTAATTTATCTATAATATAGATGTATTTAGAAACATATAAATATGTTTATCAGTTGTCTAATACTCATAGTAGAAGCTCTAATTAGTTTGGGACTATATGGCGTTGTGTGATAGGTATGGTAAAAATAAAAATATGCTTATTTTTCAGTGTGACACTCTTACCGATATAGATAACATGATATAATATAAAAATCCCTTTAAAAAACCAAAATTAATTGAAAACGGGCCCAAAATGAATAAAAATAATAAATTTTCCCTCATAAGTGTACCAAAAAACCGAGGGGTAAAACGCCCCATTGTCGTCCAACTAAATACGTCGATTATATTTTCACAAATCCCATTTCCGTCAACGTCCCGCAAATGACCAAGAACGCTAAGGTAAACGGCACAATTGTTGTCCGGTGGCCCCCAGGTGTTTCACCCGTACACCGCATTTCTCCACGTCATACCAATTCAGTTTTTACTGTACAACGTACAATTTATATGTTTATGTTTGTTCGTATGTTCGTGGGGCATAAAGTTTTAGTGCAACTGCGGTTAGTGTGATGCAGAAATATGAATTTTAGTTTTTATCACAACGATATGAAATTTTTCGTGGTTTATGCTTTGCGGTAGAATGTAGGTATGCATTTTTTAGCTCCTCTCCTGTTTTGTTTTATGCAATGCTTTGTTGCTTAATGTAGGTACCTAAACGTGTGAAAAATAATTTATTTTACAAAAACTAAATATATTTGTGAATATATTTATACCCTTAAATCAGCATCTCCCTATCCTTTTCCAGTTTAACCGATTGCGACTGAATACCTGTGTGTGTGTGGGAGTGAGTGTGTGAGCTATTGCCTATCAGATCTCCACAGCCCAGTTACTGGGCAACACACTTTGGATAAAAAGATAGAGGTGGATAAAAAGATGGAGGTCAGACTTTCTGGCATCTCATTATACCTTATGTCACTTTAAATATCACTCTAATATTATGAAGGCAAAGTATGTAAGTGTGTGTGTGTGTTTGATACTACTTTACACTCAAACAGCTGAACGGATTTGGATAAAATTGAGCACCTTGAATAACATACTTATAGAATAGCTATAAGTAAATCCCTTGGGATAGTCGATGGGGGAGAAAGGTTCTGGAGTCGCGATCGCGTACCGGAACACGCTGTGTTGGATGGTCTCCCACGAGTTGAACCGATGACCTGGTACGAGTAAGGGTCGCAGGAATTCGATGGATGCGAGTCGCACAAAATCATTCATTGTGGCGACACTTTAGGAGGCCTATATCCAACAGTGGACGTCTTTCGGTTGAAATGATGATCTTTTGATATGTTTTGAGATTATTTTCTACTTTTACGCGAGTGAAACCGGTGACGGAAACTAGTGAAAGAAAAAAAAACTTGTATTCAGAAGTGCAGAAGTGTTATTATTTTTTATTTTCTTTTTACACTACGTCTTCGTCAGCCGACTGCTTGTTCGAGTAATTGTATTTTCTCGGATATCGTCAAGGTCGTGTTTAAAGAAACTGGTCTTGTAATCATTGGTATTTTTTTAGCTTTTATACTTTACAACTGCCATCCACTTACAGTTTCATCGTTGGAACTTGATTTTTACTATTTAGCAGGCTTTGTTTAATATAGGTAACGAGGTTTTGTAGCATAGCATAGTCGGCCGTATAACGTTCCCACTGTTGGAACTCAGGTCTCCTATCAGGAGAGGAAATAGGCCATAATCCACCACGCGGGCACAGTGCGGGTTGGTGGATGTCACATGTATTCGAATTTTTGGTTCTAGGACATGCCGGTTTCCTCACGATGTTTTGCTTCACGAGGTTATGTAATGTTGGTAAATAGTATGAAATAAACTAACAAAACTAGTCATATTGCCAGATTTTTAGTGATTGGTTTTATGGTGGCACAAAAATATGATGATGAATAAGCACATCAACAGCACAGTCACTTACAATTCAAATAAACTTACATCTAAAATTAGCATTTCAGTAACCATGCAAAGAACAGGTATGCATGACATTGACCAAATGAATATTGTATATCTATGGTTTATTAGTATATCTATTCTTGTATTCGCCTTCTCTCTCTCTTTTATGGCACCTACTACCATTTTTCTCTGCATCTGCCAAAGGTCGACTGGTAGAAAATTCCTAAGGTATTAAGTCCACCTGATGGAAATTCAACAGAAGACTTCTTCCGCTCGAGGAAGGCTTATTATATTAGACTTCATTCATCAGTGGCATACATTATACACTACACACATTTCAATAAAAATATCACTTTTCCTTTATTCTAAACATGTCATTTTATAAATCTCTCCTGCTCATAATCTTACAAACATAAGATTCATGTTTATGTGCCGCAAAATGCGATTAAATGGGTGTGAGCCTGGAGATCTGTCTTACAGGTCTCGAACCTAGTTCAGACTCCAGCTCTCACAAAGGTTTTTAGCCTTCAGGCAAGATTTGTAAAGTAAACTTGTTACAATGTACCTTTATGAGAGAAATAAATAATATTTATTATTTCGTTTATTCCTTCAACATAACATATAAATTATATTTTTAAATATTCCAATAAAAAATTAAAAACATTTAAAATATAAAAAATAGTAGCCCACCGGTATCGAGAATAGAGTCCAAGCTACCGGCGCGGCGGCGGTCAGGGCTCCAGAGAGAGGAACCTCCTAACTATACGAGCCGTGTCCAGGAGTACCACTTTCTGAATCAAGCCCTTGATCCAGCCGCCTAACGTAAGCCTTCTAAGATGTTGGTCGAGGCTCTTGGCTATTAAGCCATTGGCTGACACGACTATCGGTACAATGATCGCTGAGTCCACATCCCACATGTCGACAACCTCGCATGCCAAGTCAAGTTACTATTATTATTATTATTCCAGAGCAACGGTAACTCCTTAAATCGTTCCCGCAGTACTAAGATAAATTAGCACCATTAAGCACAAAACAAAAACAAATCCTACACCAAAAACTCCATCCTCCCTTTCAATATGCAAAACAAAAAAATTAATCATCAATTGTCATCAGCACAGCCAGGTGTGTTTCATTTTACAATTCACTGGCTCTCATACAGCGGGACCCACTATAAATCATGCTTAACCGTGCCTCCGGGGATTGTTCGCGTTTTTGCTGGCCTTCCCATCAAATCCCATTAGTTTACCGCTAGTAATGAGTCTAGCTTTTCTTTTTATTTTCCCTTCGTTTGTGGTAATTAATGTTGAATTTTGTTAATGTGCGTCAAGTTGGTTTTTGTTTTGTGTTATTATGGATGGTGGGTTTATGGGATGAAGATGTTTTGTTTGTTTTTTTGTATAATGTTCAGTCAACAATGTAGATAAGTAACCAGGGTTGTGAGATATACGTAGTTGAAGTTGAGACTGATGGATAGTCAGAAACAAATTGCAAATTTTATTTCGTTAGTTTATTATAGGTACCATCATTAGACGCCGAAAAAGCACAAAATCGTGTTCAATTAAAAAAATGAGACAAGGAGGGTGGACCCCAGTAGGATAAGATTCAACTATAAGAAGTCATACCATCGTTAGAAACTACCTAGCTGTAGGTGCTGAATGAGGATTTTTTATTTCATTTTACTTTGAACATCAAGCTAATATACCTATTGGCGCTAAGTGGAATTGGTGCTCAAACCACTTCCGAAAGAAGAACACCCCGAATTTTGTATGGAAACCTATGAATGTATATGACTGAAACATAATTAAATTCATAGTAAATAAAAATTCTCACCTCACTTAATTTCATTAATTTGTAGAATTTACTTTTACCAAAATTATACAAGACTTCACTCACATACATTCAGTTTGTCAATAGCACCAGATGTAACTCTCTATCTGAACCTATTATAAATTAACCTGCATCTTAAACTTAATTCCAATGATACAAATAAAACGAGGGTCAAACACGATAAAGATAAGAACTACTTAAAGTCGCTCTAAAATTAGATTGATGAATACACAACCGATAATATTTCAAAGGGGGATATAAATCAAGCACATATACATACTGGCGGTAATATAAAAATAAGAAAGTATAACACAGCATCTTACTCCAATGTCAACTTTAATTCGTATGAAGAAAGTTCATTTTCCAAGGATATAGGTGGAAAGAAAGGTCGTAAAACAATTTTGAACGCGATGAAATCTGAGCTATGTGTTATAGATTTAAGGGTTGTAATCCTAGAGCATGGTAAATTGAAATTTAAAGTGGCTGATGTATAATGCTTATCATCGAACATAACTGTAAACTGAGAACCTTACACTCGGGTTGTCATTAATCTACTCGGTCCGATTCATTTCGTTTTAATCTCGATAACGTCCCGGTAAAATTCATTTCAGTGAGAAAAAATAATTTATTGCACCGATTTCATTTGATATTCGGATTTAATGGCGGCACTTCTACGAATTATACATATGTATATAATATTTTGTTTCATTTGGTCGAATCTTTTTCATATCGTTATACCAATGTTAATATCCAGCTACATTTGGTTTGACTATGTTGATCTTGGCATATCAGAATAAAGGCTAGATGATAAAATCAAAGGAAACCTTACTTTACAGCTAAACGACACATTTGGGAATATGCCTGTCTAGGCAAAAAAATGAATCCAGATTCTAAAAATAAACCTCCCGAGACCGTCATAACCGAGAAGCCAGAATAAGATTATCTAAATATTCTCTGAAACCAGACGTATTGTCTATTCACGTAATACTAGAAACACAAGCTAGGATGAATCAACTGGTTCTGTAGTTGCTAATGAGACACAACCGGATCCAAAACAAAGCGAATTGAAGCAAAACGCAAGACTTGGAGTACTAAGATATGGCAGAACTCTTGGGAAATCCGATACAGACAGCGTTCATCACATAACTATAAATTGATTATCTTTGTAGCTTACATAAATTAGTTTAAGAGTATCTTAAGAAAATCTCATTTAGTTTTGATGTTCCTATTTCCTACAACAAAAACCAAGTTATGGCATATGAAGTACTTTTTTATATTTAAAAAATGTGACGCGTAGGCAGACCCATAACAACAAGATCATAAGCTTTACTCAAGACCGGTAACAATCAATAACTTGAAAATTTTATAGACCACTTCAACGAAACTTATGACCTTTTATGCTAAGAGGGATTTGAGGCTAACATGAGGTGGAGTATTTCCTTAACGAGACACCACGCGAATAGGCACTTAGCGTATGAAATTTTCACAGCGCCTTCAATACTTGAACGGCGATTTAGTGGGGGAATGCATTCGCCAAATTGTAGCCGACGCGGAGTTACGATGCCAACAACTGTACGTCTCACCTCGCTGAATAGTAAAATGAAATTTTATTCACTACGTTTTATAAAGTCTTGAATTTTTTATAGCAAAAGTTTTGTGGTTTACTTTTGAAATTGTGGTTTAAAAGCACTGATTTCTACCTGTTTCGTTTGTTTTATCTTTACCTCTGGCATTTACCACAAACATTGAGAGGGTAACCTTGAACTACTCAGCGACCTCATCTAATTGATTCAATATTTTATCTTTATGTAATTTCTTGTACGTTGATAAATCCAAGTCAATACTATTCATCATCTAGGACCAAGATTTTAAGTCTGTCGTCAATATTTAATACTTGCTACGAATACTAAACACATTAACAGTATATTATATAGCCGAATACTGTAAGCCATAGTACTCTATTTCCTTCGTACCTCCTGCTTTACTCTAGAATGGACGGGAAATGGTCTAGATTCTAGATCCTTATCGCACTTAGGGAAATCGGTACTGTGCCACAGAACGCTTAATACTGCCGAGTTGAATATGCCAATATTTCCAACAAAATTGGTACATTACCATTCTACGTAGAGAAGTTGTGTTAATATAATGGTTGTAGAATTCAGAAAGTCAAATGAAAATGTTAAGTGTTAATTTGATTGAAATTCATAAGAAATTGTAAATTGGTTTGATAATTTAGAATTTGTTAATAACATTATTGGGGTTTATAAAGCTCGTAATAGTTATATAAATGATGAAGCTACGGTACAAAACATGAATATTAAACACGACACTTTACTAAGTAACAAGAAAAGCGACAACCTTCAACAAATACCTTCAATCCTAAAACAAAACATTGAAACCCATAAATATTCTCTAAAAGTATCGAACACGCCATTTTGCTAGGGTTAATGCAAAAACGACTTCCTTACCGTTGAGTGGAAAAATTCTTTTAAGTACAGTACTTGGGACCTACTTGGTCCCGCTGGCTGTAAACAGGGTGGGACCAGGGCAGACCTGTTTAAGGCCATGAAATTTTAACCCCGCCTGCGACGCAACGCTGGTTAGATGGGGTATGGTGTAAAGGCTCAACTGATGCGATCTTTATAATTTATTGAACTTTAAAATTTGATTTTTGATGACCAGACGGTGTGGACCGCTGAATGATATAGTGAATACTGAAAGTGAAAGAAATATGTTGGTTAATGTGATGTTCGATGGAGATGCTAAATGTTAAGTTACTATATCAGGTGACTTGGATAATAGAAACAAAAATTCTACTGCGGAAAATGTGTTATCTGTTTCATTAATATCTCCGTTTAAAATCATCTACAAAGTTTCTATCAAAAGTTTTAACTCCACTGAGTGACTCTTGCTTGGTTTATTAGCTCTAAGTTACCCAACTTCATATTTCACTTCGCTTTGTTTCCAAAGCCTTTCAAAACACTAATTATTATTATTTAATTATCCCGCTCTCCTCTACAAACTTTGGCCACGTCGACTAGAATGCACTGGCCATTCCACTCAGGCCATTTCTAAATTTAGATTGGACATAACCAACGATCCTTTTAAAGAATAACTGACCATCTTGCTTGTTATTACGAACGTTTAATTGCGTATTTGAAAAATGAGCGGCCATTTTCTTTTTGTAGTGTTCAATATTCATTTTTATGTGTCGAGCTTTTTCTAACGGTGCCTTTTTAGTTTTATGTCGTCTGTCGTGGGTTAGTCTCACCTCCTTTATTTTGCTAATTAATGTATTGACCATCAGGTATTTTAGTTCTTGCTTTTTTGTATTGATGTGTTTCCTTCTCTTTGATTAATTGTCCGAATGTCTAAATATTGTTGTTTCTCAAATCCAGCCACTTAGCACCGGTAACGAGCAAAACAGCTCCAGAATAAATACGGTTGTCTTAACCACTACTCAATGATTCCCACGATCCTTAACAGAGACATCTTAGCAACTCCTACACTAAAATTGATGACCCGTTGAGTTTTTAGTCCGACTCCGCTGCAACTGCAAATTCCTTTGCAAAACAAACTGTGAAACCGGGAATGGCAAAACAAACAATCAGTCAAGAGGGGGAGTTCACTCCCCCGCACCTGTGCTCGACCTCCCTCTAGAGGGCTAAAGAGGAATGGACCTCAGGATTGTTACGATAAATGACTGTTTATATTTCTTCTCAGCGTTTCAGACCTGTCTGAAGCCACTTATTCAAATTTAATTCGATCCACAACAAGCTCGTTTTACCGGATTTAAAATTTTTGCATTGTATTTTAATTTGATTAAAGTTGGTGAAAAATGTGATGATTTTAAATTCAAACGAGCCAACAAACCCAGATGGAGTTCAAAATTATGAAAAAATATATATTTCATCAACTTTATTGGATGGAGCGAGAAAGTTGTGTATCATTTTCATCATGTAGTTTTAATTATAAATTGTGGTTTAACATAGTTTAAAAATTGCATGGAGCAGAGTGATAAATTGAAAATGAATTTTCATTAATTCAAAAGTATTATTAACAAGCTTGTCAGATAAAAGAGAAACAGAGAATAAGGTGCAAATAAAAATGAAAAAAAAAAAACACAGGTAAGTGATACACTTCCTGTAACTCCCAAGAGCATTGAAGAAAACTCGTACGAAAACCAATAAAATTCTCCTTTCTAATAAAACGTGTACAATTGGACAATAACTCATGATAGCACCTGTGAAAGATCTCAGGATGGGTAGTCCACCTGAACTTCAGCAGGTCCCGGGGGGCTAAAACAATTTTCAGTTACGAGCTACGGACCCGAGCTCTCGGACAAGTCCGAACGAATTTCCTGCCGTCGTTAAGCATAGAAATATCGTCGAAACGTGAGAATTATTCTCATCGCTGGCTCATTGATCCCTTGATCGGCTATTCCCTTTTATTTCTCTGTAATGGTGTGTAATGATGACATTTACTTTGTTACAACCCTTCTTATGTTTTTCTTTTTTAATAAACGTTTGTTTTTTTTTTATTGGTGAGTTTGGGGGTTCTTTATGTCAAATACGATCTTGTACAAATTGGTCAAGTTCAAATAGAACATTTGATTGTAGATTAAGATCTGCTGTCATTATTATCACGCTCGTTTTATTTACTGAATGAACAGCATCGCCTTCGGCGTTAGGGTTGGCCATATCTTAAATAGCATAGCGATAATTTGTTGGGTTTCAATTCTGTTACTTTGAAAGCTATGATAATAACTTCGCTCAGGGGCACTATAGTTTCACTTATCATAACTTATGCAGGATATTAAGAGTCTGATTCTGAATATATGGCTTACAAATCGCGTATATCTACTTCTTCATTTGGATTAGATGCATGTTCTACACCAGATTTATTACTATTATTAACGGTGGCTTCAAATGCCTTCCTTTTAACTTATACAGTCCCACTGCTGGGAAAAGGTCTCAGTGATAAATTTGCAAATCTTTATTTCTACTCCTTTCGCTGGACAATCCATCTTAATATCTCCGTTAATGTTGTCAAAATTTTCCATTACCATTTCCAATGATATTATGGATTCCAATATTCGCAAATACCGTCAAAACCGAAGTATTCCATTAACAGAGGACTGGCTAGTAAGGGCAGGGAAGATTAATGAGCTAGCTTTGAGCCCCGGATTGGCGCACCTGAACCGGCTAGCTGTTCGGCTGTGCATTGTTTTCTGGGTAAACAGTTGGGAATTTCACGTTTTACCGCGCTAAAGATATATGGGAAATAGTTATTTAACTATTGGTGGAGGGAGTTGTTTGTTTTGTTGCTAGTTTCGATATTGCTGTAAAATATAATCTATGATGTTAATGTATAAGAACTACTTTTGTTAGAAGGTAAGACGTCTTTCTGTTGCCAATCAGCGTAAATTGGCTTGGTTTCCAGAATATTTATGTCAATTTAATTAAAACCTGCATACGATTACTTAAGTTAGGTGTAATAAATAATTAGAAGAGGTAGTTACTTTATAAAATAGAATGGAGAAAAAAAAATTGTTGAGCCTACTCCGAATGTCACGGGACAAGGACAGGATTATGATGATGATGATGATTTTTGGCCTAATGCAGTGTGTCGGGAACTCTTCAAGCTTCAATCAGAAGTTTTATTTTATTTTTATTAAGTTTCAGTTCGATAGATTACTATTTAACACAACCAGTTATTCCGACTATGTTAACAAAGTACTCATCTTACATATAAAAGCGAGCGCAAGTGTTAAAAAAGAAAAAAGTTACAATCCACATTTACGAACACTCCAGACATAAATCTTCAGACTTTGCTAAAGTTAGCACGCCGTAAAAACTAAGCAATAACAAAATCTTATCCAATTTAACACCTTTCTGCTCAAACGTGTTCAAGGGTTCAACGAAGAAATTTTATAAAGAAAAAACAAATCCCTTCGTTACCGAAAACTTGAACAAAACCGACTCATTAGGAGAAGACTAGACTTGTCCAGTACTTAATCCGGCTTTAAAGGAACAAGTTCATCTTACTTGGAGTTTATCTTCGTCATCGGTCGCAGGTGGCTGCAGTGCATCCCCTCCTCCCCCACAGGCTTACGTCCCACGATAACACATACTGTCACATCCCTTGATGAATTGCTTATTAGATTGTCGCCAGCATTCCCGTTTTGTGCTTATTTTCGTTCCAATAATCCCGACCCGTTTTTATTTTGTGTAAGAAATTTATCGGCCTCCAATTCTTGGTGCGTTTTACCCTATTAAGTTGTTACTCTTTTTGTTTCGTGTTCGTAAGCTTTGCTCGTGTGTTGGTGCGTTGTTGCCTGGCAAATGGCGAACTATAAAAAAATAATGGATTGCCAATCATCGCGCCTAGCTCTAATAATCTTACAGGCTATATTTTATGGCCTTCTACCATAATAGTGTTATATTGAGCATAAAAATGTGCTGCATTTTGCACAATAAAGGTTTATAATATAACGATCGACTTGTGTGAGCGTGGATGCTTTTAATATTTTTATATGTGCTTATTGATGAGCTTGTACTAAATGTTAAATTAACACTTTTGTAAAACCTTGCACATATTTTTGCAACTATGCAATTACTAAGTTATGTTCTTCTTTGAATACCACAATGTGTGTAACATTGATTACAATTTATTTGACTTTGTATGTGGTGCCAATCTGAATTGTGCTGTTGACCCGCGGTAATACATTACAGGTCTAATCCATTATAAAATGTTTACTTACCTGATTTTTTTGCAATAATAATAATAAATGACGTTAATTTTATATGCTATTTATTCTGTTGTTTAATTTACTTAGTCCCATATTGTTCATCAATCTGTACTTCTTTCTATACTAATTTTATAAAGAGGTAAAATTTGTATTTTTGGTTTTTGATATTTTTCGTTGTAATTAATAAACTCCAAAAACTACCGAACCGATTTTGAAAATGCTAATAGAATGCTACTTTATCACTGGCATATGTTTATAATAGTTAGGCAAGCGAAACCGCAAAGGGCAATGGAAAGGCCTATGCTCGCAGTTTATATCGGTAGTAGGGTAGTAGGATATCCGCAGGAGAAACAAGGTCACCGACATAGCTCGAAGAATCGCCAAACTCAAGTGGCAACGAGCAGGGCACATTGCTCGCAGAACGGATGGCCGTTGGGGCCGAAAGGTTCTGGAATGGCGACCACGTACCGGACGATGTAGCGTTGTTGATTATTGTTATTGTATTATGTGATTTGAGGACCTCTTCCAGCAGTAGCTCTCTCAATTTCATTATTATCATTACTAACGGATTTTTTTCTCCTTGTTACAGATGCAAAACCAAGATGAGCCCGGAATTTGACCACAGTCAACCACAAAATCTCTAGCAAGATCCTACCACCACCAGCCATGTCTGACCACCCAAACCTGGACCCGGTCCCGGAACCTTCTGGAAACCCGATAACAACAAAAAAGAAGAGTCTACAAGACCTCAAATATCTTCTAGAAGATAGAGGATATAAAAGAAGAGGATGTAGAGAAAGACTTAGCAGTAATAGTTGTGACAATAATTATAAAGAATATAGTGTAGTGAATGAAAGGTTTAGGAAAGGAAGCTGGTGCTTTAGTAGGTTTAAAACTATCATGTTTATGTTATTAGTGTTCCAAGTGATTGTTGATAATGTGCACGCCAGGAGTTCAGGTGAGTCTCTCTTTTACATTTTTTTTTAAATAATTCATACCAACGTGATTTTATTTTGGTGCTTTCTAATGACCCGTACCGGCTTCGCACGGGGGTCAATTATTGATCTATTATATCACAACATTATTTTTCATACAGTTTAATATTTTAACCTTTTGAGTAGCGTAATTAGAGACACAATAGAAATACAATGACGTTGATGTTGACAATGATGTTCATTAAACGCTCGCTCGGGGTTTAATGAACTAATAAATCTTTAATAAATCTAGACGACAATTTAAAATTTTTCTAATATCAAATTATAAAATGAAAAATGTATAAATGAGAAGAGAGAGAAGCATTTGATAAAAAAAAGTTTGTAAAACGAGTATTTGTAAAATAAAACATTTATGGAATGAATTATTTGCCAAAGAAATAGTATACAAAACGTTGTTTGTTAACTAAAAATTTGTCACTGGAGTTTTGGTGCAACATTATTGAACCAAGACACGGTTATGTTGGAAACTAATGAATTTGGGTGACTAGTCGGATACAAAACGATTTTTTTTCATAATATCTCAAGAAATTATAATCTAATAAAGATTTATTACAATCATAAGCAGTCTGTAATTTTCCGGGGACATTATACAACATAATTATTTATTTATTAGGAAACGAAAGCGACATATTTACAAGATAAAATGGGCGGTTTTCACATTTGAATGCTTTTAGATGGAAGCTGCTCATTGCGCGTCTAACCATTGGTCAGATGATATACATTTCAGTCAATCGGAACCCATAATTCGAAAAACTAGTGACAGCGTGCTGAGAAGCCAGCCGACGGCTTCTCAGCACCGCACAGTTTTTCTGCCCGACAAGTTAGGTACCTGCTACTTTTTCAGTGACTCGTTAAAAAAGAAAGCCGTTCAAAATACCGTAATTCATACAACTTTACCGTATTTACGATTAACAATAACTTCAAACATTGACTAAGAGAGATCCTTACTCATTCACAAGTGCAAATGAAATCAAAACTAACAAAGAGAAAAAACTGGCCAAGTGCGAGCCGACCCCCCACGAAGGGTTCCGTACTACAATTTTAAAACGAACAAAAAAATAAAAACGCAGACACAATAACGTTTCTTGTATGAGACTTCACTTTAATTTTTAACTTTATTTAAATTTTATTATTTTTTGTAGCGGCAATAAAAAGCGGAAGAAAGTTGAAATTTGTACATTCTGTGTAAATTTCAGTTTTCTACCTCTTACGATTTATGAAATACATCCCGATGACAGATGAACGGACAGACAGACGGACGGACGGACGGTTTGTGAGGTTTCGTAGTAAGGTCCCGTTGGCGCTTAGTGTGCGGAACCCTACAAAGTGAGTAATCATATTCAGTTCTTATAACCACATAGACGTAAAAAAACCCAAGTTCTACCTACTTGTGAAACAAAAGATTTACCTTGTATGAGTAAGCTGGGTAATTAGCATGTTTTAGTTCCAACGAAATTAGCAGATTTCTTGGTATTTTCTAGAATTTTGGGGTTATGAAGTGTCGGTTATTTTTATGTAAAACATAAACTTAGCGGCTTAATATTTGCATTTTTCTCTATATGATGCATGAAGTAACTCTAGTTATTTTCATTATCACAAAATTTTTGTTGTTGTGTACTATATTGTCTGTTAAATTTATTAAAGAAGGCCTTAAGCATAATCAGCCTTCTAGTTTTATCACTGCAGAGGATCTCAGGCCTCCTCCAGTGTATATTTATGGAATTATAAGTATTAAAATCACCAATAAAACCTCTTAAGTTTGTCTTACCGTTTTGAATGGCTGTTTCATGATAAAGTCATTTAACCAACTTATTACCTTATTTACCATTGAGCATGCCTCTTAACTCATTACGGAATATGTCCAATATCTTTAATTTTTGAGTCTAGGACCACTACGTACCTACTTCTTTAGCTGCATTGGTAATGAAATAAATTAGGAAAAAAATTACGAAAAAGTATAGTACCTGCTTTTTTAAAAGTATAGTACGCTCTTTGGCGGGGCGGAGGGCGTGTCAGACTTTTACTGACTAAAAACCCACTCCTGTTCCTTCGTTGCCTTTGGCTTCGACCCTGCAGGGCGCCTACGGTTTGCTGACATCTCCTTGAGGCACGCGTGGAACAGTACGCGCTGTCGACGACTTGGGCTCAGTCAAGTTACCGGACAATCGGACGGCGATCTATCCATTGCTCGCCGTCCGCAAACCCGATAGTACCTGCTTGGGTTCAAACCCTCGATTTAGGTTCTTTCTGCAAACACTATCTAGTATTTTCTAAACACCATTAAATAGCAACATTTCCACCCGAGATTCAGAATAAATAGCAAAACCGTATACCAAATTACAACCTATGAATAAAATACATCGTACAAAACGTTGTTAATTAATTCTACCAAGCCCTTTATACGCAAGTCGTGAATATAGGTATATATATACAGAAACAGTACAAGGAACGACTTTAAGTCGAGAGACTGCGACTCTCAAGGACCACTTGCACCGACTTCTGAAGTTGCCAACGATTTAAATAAAGGGGATTTAGAAGGGGATATAGAATTGTGTAAATGTCATGTAAAATTATTGACAGATTCAAAATTAAGTAAACATATATTATATAAATAGTTAGTGGATGGGTGGAGAGGAAGAGGGAGGCCAAAGAAAAGATAGATGGATTGTGTGAACAGTGATATGAAAGAAAAGGAAGTTACTGATAGTATGACGGTTGACAGGATAGAATGGAAGAAAAAAACGTGTTGCGCCGACCCCAAATAAGATGGGACAAGGGCAGGAAGACGATGATGATGATGATGAGTTAGTGTTATAGTTTCTGAGATTTCGTGATTAATCAGTGAGTGGTATTTCGCACATAGATTAAAGAACAAAACAAAATAAAAAAGTTGGTTATGTAGATCAAATATTGAAATCAAACTTAAACTATCCCGGACGACAACACGACCTAGGTTACCAAGAAAGTCAAAGTCAAAGTCAAAGATTTTTATTTCACATAGGCCTACATGGGCACTTATAAAACGTCAGAAGCTAGTGCACGGTTCCAAATTGGTCGTTTCCTATGGAGAAGAACCGGCAAGAAACTCCATGGTTACTCTTTTAAAAAAGAATTTGTTAAGAAAATCATTTAACCACTCTTTGATCTTCCAACCTACCTTTCTGCTTACCCTAGAAACTATAGGAAAACTTTTAATACAAGGAAGACTGTACCATCTCTTCTTGGAACAACATGGTGAATTTGCGATAGTTCTGAACATATAGAAAACAATGGGAGACTGATAAGTTTGCTGTCGTGTCAATAGTTGTGTAAAGGACTTTGCATTATCAACGAGTTTGTTGAGTAATTTATGGGCAATGACAACAGGACGTACCTATAACCAAGAAGTTTTCAATTCATATGTGCATTTCAAAATTTTTCTTTTTTAGAGTTCCGTACCTCAAACCTACCGTTCGGAAAAAATGGAACCCTTTAGTCAGGATCACATTGTTGTCCGTCTGCCTGTCTGTGTGTCAAGACCCATTATCTCGGGAACGCGTGAAGGTATCAAGTTGAAATTAAAACCATGTACTTAGACCTGCGGTCCCTTGAAGCTGTAACAAAATCAGACTACTGAATTAACGAAAAAAAAAAGATACTTACGGCCGTTTATGTCGCAAAAAACGTATATTTCGACAATCTCAAGGAAATCAAAATTTATAGGGTACTTCCTGTTGACCTAGAATCCTGAAATTTGACATGAAGGAAGGTCTTATAGCACAAGTATAGGAAAAAAATCTGAAAACTAAAAATTGTAGTTACGTCACAAAAAAAAACTGTTTTTTGCGATACGCAAAAATCTTCGTAACTCAATTCAGGAATTAGTTCAATTCCTGAATTGATAAGTTTGTATGGAACCCTCAGTGCGCGAGCCGACTAGCACATGGCCGGTTTTTTTATTATGCATAGGCTTGCGTTTCACCACTGTCTCACCTGATGGTAAGCGATGATGTGGCCGACGATGGAGCACGCTTACCTAGAAGTAACCTATTCACTCTTGACTGCAAGACCCCTAGGATATAACCATCAGAAAATATAGGCTCCGGCAGGGAATTCTTCTCCTTAGCTGTGCCCATAATGAATCTTATCCAGGACATTATTAACACTTCCTGCCTCGGAAAGCACGTGAAGCCGTTGGTCTAGGCTCTCATTCGTAGATCGAGAGAGGTGTGTTTAAAACTATTTTCTGAAAGAAATATTGAAAAATAATAATTAAGATGTAGAGAAAAATAAATAAACGAAATAATAGTCAAACCGTTTCGTGTTATGGTTTCAAATTATTTTAGAGTTATTTAAGTTGAAAGCGTTGTCTAAACTGGCGTAAGCTCTCTCTAAAGTTATCATTTCTGTCCCTAAAATAGACTTCCCTTGAGGAAAATATGTAAAACTTTATGTTTGTTAATTATTTCAAATTCAGTAATTGAAAATCTAGTGCTTGACTACGATCTCACCTGATGGTAAGCAGCGCACGCTTTCTCGCACCCGCACCGCTCCCCGCACCGCATTGCCAGTCTGGCGGAGCACTGATGCACCGTCGATTGTGAGGTGCAGTAGTTTATTAGCTATCACGCTACAGCCTTAATAGCGTACAAAAGTCTAATTTATTTTTAAAAATATATCCAAAACAGGATATTAGAAACCCTTTCAAAATTCGAAACATTCATCTCGCTAAACGATTCGCTCGCAAAGCCGATCGGATACGAAAAAAAATACGAAGCAAATTGGATTAAGTGTAGACATCGCTGAAAAAATTAATTTGTTATTTTCCCTAATTGCTCGCCTCAAAGGGACCAATAAAAAAGGTCCCAGTGCGTCGGAGTACGTTTAATACGCTATAGAATCCAATCTACAGGCGGATTGTGGATAAAAAGACTTGCAAAATGTCTGCAGGTAAGCCGAGTAGTCCAATCATACCATAATCCATTAAGATTTTGCTACGCTTCGACGCACACACTTCCAAACTCCCGCGAGGTAAATATTTCAACCTCCCTTCCAGCTTTCTCTAGTATAATGTATTCTACACCCCCCAGACCTCATCTTTCCATCCCTATTTTGCATGAAGGGGGAATTTAAATTGTGTAATCTAACTTTCAATTCATTCATACATTCAGCGCCATCTCTCGGTGATAAATTGAAACTGGGATGGATTCTTACAGTCATTTAGTTTTTGGACCAGTCTAGGGGCGGTCGTGTCGGCAAACGTCGCAGGATTGATATGGAAATGCGGTTCCCACGATGTTTTCACTGCGTTTAAGTAGTTAAATAACTTCAGTGGGTCAACTTTGTCGGCTCATAATATCTAGGGCACATAAAATTTACAAACTTTGTTACTATGTGTAATGAAGTAGTTTCAGTGTGGCAGCAACGAAACTTCCGACGTGTCTTTGTTTAATTAAATGCTTAAATTATGTTAGGAAAATAAATTCCTCTGAGGTTATGTAGAGAATGTTGGTTGCCAAGTTTTATCAAACAGGAAAAAAATGTTCTTGGCTACACACTTAATTGGGTACCAAAATTTTTTTTATAGGTCTTTTTGTCATCAATTTTCTTTTTTAATAGTAGCTACATTACTTACTATTTAAATATCTATTTATAAAATATTTTGTAAAAGTTTGTGGGTACCAAATAATGATTTTAAACGAAGTTCGTGGGTGTTGAATTAAAAAATGACTTAATCAATGAAGACCACACAGCATAGTGGAGATTGCAGTCATTTTGTATGGTTTTGGACATCAAAATCTTACTCATTAGTAGTTTATTTAATTTGTTAGTGACTCTGTTCGTGGGTACTTGAATGTGGATGCGATATTTGAGCGAAGTGTGGTTGGCCGTGGTCTTAGATATAGGTACTTAAGTTTATTCTATTCTATTCTATTCTACTTAATAGCTAAACAGCTTTTGCTTTGCAGCTTGTATAAGTATTATTATAACAATCAATTACAACTATCTAAAATATGGCGACGAAAAACTCCTCGTCGAAAAAGAGACTTGTGGCATTGCCACGCTGTACTATAGGTCCACTTTAAATGCCTTATCCAGCTGTGGACGTCTTTTGGCTGAAATGATGATGATGATGAAACAAATGGTAATGTTTGCAGCGAGTCAACAAAATTTGTACTCCTAAAATTCTTATCCCAATTTACTATACAGAAACTTTCAACAAGTTTTTGTAATAGAAACCATTTCATAATAACTACTGAACTAGCAGAAGATGCTAATCTAATCTACATTTCTCTCAAAATCTCAACCAACACAAAACATTTTATTACAAAACAAAAAAAATCACGGAGCGAATTCTGGTGGCGTTGTCAAATATCATTTTTGTTACTTTTCACAGGCTTGCTTTTATACAATTCCGAGTCGAATCCCTTTGTCTTCATTTAGAGAACCATTTCTCATGTTTAACCCCCCCTTTTAGTAAAAAAGGAATGCCAGTTTCGCTGCGGGATTGATCGAAAGACACTGCGGTTCTGTAACGTAACTGATTTTATGAGCTAAAGTTCTCATTTCAAATTTTGCCCATTAACAAGATTATTTGCCGATACAAAGAATGCTTTCTTCTTTGAAATGGGATGTCACTTCCTTTTTTCCTCATTGATTGTCGAGTTTGATTCGATTATGGAAATAAGGTGGATTTTGATGTTTCCAATTGTCTACCTTTCCATGTGTCTTTATGGCTGGGAAAGGCTCATTAAGCTTGCCATGATACGGTTGGAAATTACGGCAAAATGGGCCCAAAAGTAATCCTATTTCGGTTCTTACTTAGAAGCAAATAGAAAATGTTAATAAAGGGAATCTTATTCATGTGCTGGCATAATATTTACGAGCAAGACTGAAGCTTCCAGCTGACATAGCAAATATTGGTCGCAAATATGAGTTTTGGAAACCAATCTCGAGAGAACGAGATGTAAACATGTTTTGGTTAGACCAGAGTTGAAACCGAAATCTGTTTCAAAATATATTTCTTTTAATGATATATTTTCTACAGAATCAAATAATATAAAATTATCAAAATGAAAACATAGAAAGTTTCATTAAAATCTGAAATTCGTGGCTAGATTTGTTTTTATGTTACCTACCCATTTAGTTTCGCGAAATATTTAGTTAACATGGACTAAAAAGGCATTAGGACTTGGTAACAACGTAGCATAATGTTATATTTAATAGTCAATTTTGTGGCACCCAGGGGCACAAAATAAAAAAAGATATCTGCAATTTGCGACTTTAGCGAAAAAAACATAGTTCGTAAACGACAGTTACCGTTTTTGCAGGAAAGCGTATTCTTTTTTTTCGTACTTAAAAAAGTATTATTTATATTGTTATTTTTTTTTTAATTTTTATAATATGTTTTTCAATCAACTACTGATCTATTAGAAAAGTTTATATTAACATTCTAAATAAAAAAGAAAACCCCTTTCTAACAAAATGCAGAAAACGCCTTTTTTTCCTGAATTGGACCGATAATCCACAAAATTACATATATCGCCATCGCCTTATTTTTTTACCATGTTAAGGAATATTATATTTTTTGTCAGAAATCAGAAACGTTTTTTTCAACCAACCAACCAACTAATTACAGGCACTTTTGAATTGTCAAAATGTCGGTCAGTCAAAAAAGTGAAGCTAAATTGCACTTTTAAAGCTTAGATCTCTATGGAGAAGAACGTGCAAGAAACTCCATGGACACTCTTTTAAATCATATGAGCTACTTATACACTACCGTGTCAAAAGTAAATAGACACCTATACTGCCGTCATAAGAAAGAATGGCGTAACTGACAATTTTATCAGAAATGAGATTAAGATGGCATTTTCTTTGCTGATTCCGAATGTGTTAATAACTAATTTTTGACAAAAGTGTCAGTTACGGCCTTCTTATGACGGCAGTATAGATGTACTGAGTTTTTAAGAATATAAAAGCGGGTAGTTATGAAAAAAATATAAGAGTGCATGGGACCTAATCTCAGTTTATTAACACTATTTTAAAATGCCGCGGACAAGTGGGTCACTAGAATTAAGCGATTTTACTCGAGGACGCATTGTTGGCCAATTTGAAGGTGGTAAATCTCAGCGTGAAATCAGTACTGGATTAAATGTGCCTTTATCAACTGTTAATCGTGTAATCGTGCAGTTCAAAAGGAATGAGAAAACAAGTGTTTCTTCAAGACCAGGGAGGCCTGGACCTTCTGACAGACAAAAAAGGGCGCTAGTTCGTGAAGTCGTAAGAAACCCTGAAAAATCTGTGGATGATGTGGCTATTTCTTCAAATTTGTCACGAAGGACTGTTCAGAGGTACTTACACAGTCTTGGCTTTTATAAAAGAGTAGCCAAAAAGAAACCTCTGTTAACGAAATTTCAAGAAAAGCGGAGATTTGATTGGTCACAAGAAATGATTTCCAAGGATCTTAACTTTTGGAGGCATGTGATTTTTTCGGACGAATCGAGATATTGTCAATTCAGCGATAGTGGACGAAAATGGGTGTGGCGTCGCTCTGTGATGCAGTTGGAAGACCGATATTTGCAACAAACTGTGAAATATGGCGGCGTGAGTGTTATGGTTTGGGGGGCTATTTGGCATGGTGGAAGAAGTCGTTTGGTGTTCTGTGAAGGTAAAATCAATGCTGAAAAATATATTGAAATTCTAAAAGAAGGACTTCTACCAATCTTTGAAGGAAGCAATTTGAACCGCCAAGATTACGTGTTCATGGAAGATGGTGCGCCGTGTCATAGAGCTCAAAAAACGGCTGCCTGGAAATCCCAAAAAAGGCTAAAAATTCTACCGTGGCCCGGTCAATCACCGGATATGAACCCTATCGAGAATGGGCACGCCACAATTATGGCGGTAAGTCCCCTCTTTGAGGCGTGGTTGGAAAGACCTCACGGCGTCCTCACATTCCGCATGACGCAGGTTCTCACCGGACACGGTAAGTTCGGGAGGTTCCTGCACCGAATTCGTGCGGAAACGACGCCCGGGTGTCGCCACTGTGTGGCCCACCCGGAGGACACGGTAGAGCACACGGTGGAGGTGTGCCCCGCTTGGGCAGAGCAACGCCGTGTCCTCGTGGGGGCAATCGGCGGCGGCGATCTCTCGCGCCGGGCCTT
Source organism: Mythimna vitellina (assembly GCA_949316375.1). Classification (NCBI taxonomy): domain Eukaryota; kingdom Metazoa; phylum Arthropoda; class Insecta; order Lepidoptera; family Noctuidae; genus Mythimna; species Mythimna vitellina. The sequence continues at coordinate 10,100,513 of OX438709.1, forward strand.
GGTTCAGGCCATGCTCCGGAGCGAGGAGGAGTGGCAGGCGGTCGCCTCCTTCTGCGAAGCAGTAATGCTAGCTAAGGAGGCGGCCGATCGCGTGAGGCAACGGTCCTTACGCTCCAACCGCCGCCGGGATTCCGATCCCGATTTCCGGCCACCGTAGGCGCGGGCTTGTAGACGGCGAGCAATGGGTGGCTCGCCGTCTGACCGTCCGGTAACCGTCCGGACCGAGCCCAAGTCGTCGACGGCGCGTATTGTTCCACGCGCGCCTCAGGGAGATGTCAGCAAATCGTAGGGGCCCAGCAGGGTCGAAGCCTACTGGGGCCACGGGTAGTGTGAAAGCGAAACCCGGGGCCCTGGGACGAAGGCAACGAAGGAACAGGAGTGGGTTTTTAGTCAGTAAGAGTCTGACACTATCTCGCGCTCCGCCCAAGAGCGGGGATGTCATTAGGATGATTTTCCCACCCAATAAAAAAAAAAAAAAAAAAAAAAACCCTATCGAGAATGTCTGGCACATTTTACAAATGAATATTGCAAAAAGACCTGGAAAGCCCTCGAATAAAAGAGAATTAGAGGCGATGTTAGTTGAGGAATGGAGTAATTTAAGACAAGATCAGATTGATGGTTTGATTGATACCATGCAAGCTAGAATAAAAACCCTGTTTGAAAATAAAGGAGGATCGACACACTATTAATTATCTTGTAATAGTTTTTTAATTAAGTAATTAGAATTTTTGTAATAAATATTTTTTTCTAAACTACCCTGTCTATTTACTTTTGACACAGTAGTGTATCTTGGTTACATATTTCTTGTTGCTTCTATTATGTGAGCACAATGTAGATGAGTACCTAATAACAATAAATAAACTACTTAATTAAAAAATAGAAATTGAATTAAGCCACTGATAGCTCACCAGTCTCAACAGACGGCACCCGTTAACGAGCATGACGCATGCATCAGCCCCACCCAGCTCAACCATTTTGAAGGGAACCGAATGACCCAATAAGACGTGCCAGCATCAGCGAGACATTTGAGTGAGCAGTGACAAACTCTCAAACAAGTTGTAACCTAATAAAAATGCTCCATGGTACTTCACATTTATAAAACTTGAAAACTGGTGTGCAGTTAGTAATTCTAGTTTATCTAATTTTGAACTACTTCAATATCATGTCGCACCCCTGGTGCTACACTCTCACTTTTCCAAAAAATTCAAAAATGAGTTAAATATCTAAAAATGATCCTAAAGCACCCCTTTACTTGGTGCGATAACGTAAGTTAAAAGTCTAAGGGAAGTTGGCGTTGTAGTAAAAGCTGTTCATCTCATCTATATATTCTTAAGTCATTGTTTTGTGAGGTGTCAAAGTTTTAAATGCTTTTCCTGAAAAAATACATTTTTACATAAGTGACAGTGTCGCACCGGGGTGCGTATAGACACATATAAAAAACAGGATTAATGCTCCAAAATACAAAAGATTTTAAACGTCCCTGCTCCAATCAACTTCTACTTTATGATCTGCACACACCATTTCTCCCATTTTATCGTCTCCTAAAAATAGATTGAAAGAAAAACCGTGTCCGTCCTTACAATCAACGCTAATGAAAGGGTCCTGCTAGCCGTTTATCACTGAATTATCTCCGCACGTCTGCTTGTCTTTCCCTCTCTACCTCCGGAATTACTGAACCGTTTTCCGAGAGGTGTAAATTGAGACTGTTTAATGTGATTTTCATGTCTGCGAATTAAAAATGCCGTTGGTTCTGATTTTTATCGTGGAGGGATTTGTGTTTCTGCTACATTTGTGTTGAGTTGTAATGCGTCTTTACAGATTAAGTCTGATCTGTCTGGCCAGTCAGTCAGAAAATGTTGAGCTGATGGGTATTACAAAAAATCATTCACAAACCAAATTGTCTAAACACATGCTCATATCATGGATATGGTTTCGATCATTCTGACAACATTTTGTACAGATTTTTGTATATATATTGAGGATAAAAAATAGTGGAAAAAATTGTATCGCAATGTTCATCTATATCCACGACAGTCGTAAAACTCAACTAAGAGGAAAAACTTGTTTTATGTTCTGGCAAAAGAAAACCAAGTTTATGTTACATAGTTCATTACCAATCTCGTAAAAACAATGTCCTGTGTAGTTTTGTGAAATCTGGAAGTTATACGCAGGCTTAACACGTGAAAGGGGAAAATAAACCACGTATAGTCCGTGGTTTTTAGTTTAGGATTTTTCATGTGATTCAGTGACAAGTAAACGGGGGCCTAAGTCTGTTATTTTTATAAATTCGTCATTCCAACACGATCCCATTTTCATTTTGCTAAAAGTTCGTAATCTGCTAATTCATAACGATCGATCACTGGTAGGTCAATGGTCTCATGGAGCTCATCTAATGACTTCTCGCGCTCTGGGTGGAGCGAGAGGGCCAAGTTACGATCGTTTCGTTTGCGTCGAACGCCTCGAGTAGGCCACGCCTCCGATCCTGACCACGTGACTGAGCGTTGTGATGACGTCAGAACAAAAGAATCGGAGGCGTGGCTTACTCGAGGCGTGCGACGCGATCTAAACGATCGTAACTTGGCTAGGGGGGCAGGTGCTACATGTCGCAGGATCGATTCCCTCACGGAACAAATATTTTTATGACGTACGGATTGTTCCGGGTCTGGATGTCTTCTGTACCAATGTGAGTTACGAGTTGCCATTCCGTGGAGGGTAAATAATGGTACGATTTGATACATGTACAGAGAGTCGTGCAGATTTACTGGAGTTGGAAAAAGGTACTCTCACATAAGTTGTACACGCAGATCCGGATCCGGAGATCCGTTTTTTGCGGCTCTGTTCAGAATATAGGTAGGAGGTATAGGCCTAGAATAGAAATATAATCGACTAATTATTGTTTCGAAAAATAGAACTCTATTTTTAGAAGCGAACACAATAATAATATCATTAGAAATGAGGTAAGGGATCAGATAACCAAGAACTCTGTTTATTATTAATTTTCTTATAGTTATTTTCAAGAATTTCTCCGGCTATTAGGGTACCTAGGTAATATTATACCCTAAAGATCGAGTAAAAATAGAAAACCGATACTTCTATTATTGTTCTCTAGATCTATTTCTAGCCAGACGGAACGTGCCAATTTTGATCAGGTTCACATCCTGATTTAGAAATAAGTCAAAACTGGTGATCGGCTTTTCATATCACACTTCACACTTTAGAGAATACTATAATATTGAGAGGCGAGCCAGGAGGATCATTGGCAATGATGCACTCGTCGAGTCGAGGCTTCAAAATCTTGAGCATCGATGCCAACTTGCTAGCCTGTAGGTTTTCTACCGATTGCATTTCGGAGAGTGTGCGTCGGAATTGCTTGACCTAATTCGGCCTAGCCCGTTCCATCATCGGACCACCAGGCGTACGGCGATGCGCCACCGGTACATGGTTGACATCCCACCTATACGCACAAAACGTTTTGGGAACACATTCATTGTGCGTACAGCTAAGGAGTGGAATTCCTTGCCGGAATCTGTGTTTCCTGATGGCTACAACCCGGGAGTCTTTAAGTCAAGAGTGAATAGGTTACTTCTAGGTAAGCGCGCTTCATCGTCGACCGCATCGTCGCTTTCCATCAGGTGAGATAGCGGTCAAGCGAACCTATCAACAATAAAAAAGTAATAAAAATAAACAAATAAGTTTGTGTTTGTTTCTTCTTCACGCTCGAACGGCTAAACGGATTTCGATGAAATGGCACAAAGGAAGATCATGTCCTGGAATAGCACATAGGAAACTTTTTATTACAAGCTTTTATTTAGTTTCATCTGTCCCGATGTTTGTTTGTCTGTAATCAAATCTTGCAAAATTTGATCCACTTCCCGGTTACCGATTGAGCTGAAATTTTGCATATATGTTGAAATCAGATGACAATACAAAATTGTTATGACATGGAGTTGATCTGATAATGGAACTGAGAGGTGGTCATAGGAACTCAGATAACCCTATCATGTTTGACCTGTTTGGAATGGCCTCGATGAGTATTAATTATTTAGGTATATACCGCGTTATAAAAACTTGCTATGAAAAATTAAGTATTTTCCCTTGGGCAAACAAACATACACATACACATGTTACACAACACACACGCACCCACATTCACATTTCATTTATTTTTATTCTGGCTTGTTAGTCTAGTGGTTAGTGACCCTGACTGCTATGCCGGAGGTTGTGGGTTCGATTCCCACACAGGACAAATGTTTGTGTGATGAGCACGATCATTTGTTCTGTGTCTGGGTATAATTTATCTATGTGTATGTATTTAGAAATATGTTGTAAGTATGTTTATCAGTTGTTTAGTACTCATAACACAAGCTTTGCTTAGCTTGGAACTAGACGTTGTTTTGTGATAGTTGTGGAATATTATATATTATTTTATTTATTTATATATTATATATATTATTTTCGCCTTTATAGTATAAGTGTGATAATAATAATAAAGAGTTTTCTCGCTTCTACTATACCCATGATGGATGCTTCAAATAACACGAGAGCAAAATTTCGCAACGTCCGTTTTCAAAATTCATTTTTATACATCCATTTTGTTAGCTCTGACAGATGGTGAATGAAGTCAGAATTGTATTGCATAGTAACCCCATTCTTTGCTATAGTTTTTTTCTACTTTTTTGTGTGACTATTTGCATGACAATTGTAACAATGCTTATATGTATAAAACATTGTGAAAGGCTACACCTGTTTTGTGATTTTTGTAATTTGTTTTTTTTGCTGTTGGGTAATGTTCTATTGTGAGGTGATTTTGTTGGTTCGGGTTTTCACTGGAAATCTGTTCCTGATGATGTCATAATCTATGACGTCACTTTTGTTTCTTGCTTTATTTGTAATGAAGCATTGAAGTTTTCAGATTTAGTTTACCTGATTGTGTTGTTAAAAGCTTGAGAGTTATATTTTTTTTCAAATCTCAAATCTTTATTGCAATCCATAATGTACATGTCAGGTGATAAATAATAAAAAATTTAAACAATTATGGACCCTGTCGGGCACAGTAACATTACAAAAATGGTAGGAGAGAGGAAGAGCGCTGATATAAGTAGATATCTATTTAATTTTCCTATTTGTATATTTATTATGTCGTTTAATTCATTTCAACTGATTACTTATTATTGCTATGAGTATATACTATAGTTTTATATCTCAATTTAAATTAATACTTAATAATTATATTCTTATGCTTAAGTGTCAGATATATTTTTTTTACAATTAGTTCACATTAATAATTAAAAAATAATATGTCAAAAATAATAAAAATAGAATTGGATGTCATTAATAAGTATACAATAATATGTCAATGTACAATAATATGTGTATGTATGTATGTATTTTTGTAAGCATCGTACTTATTTATCTAGTAACTAGCTGTCTCCTACGGTTTCACCCGCGTCTCGGTCGTAGCCTGACTTTTTTTTTGTACTGCCTTGTTCAATAAATGAGTTATCCAACACTAGTAGGGCCACAGGAGGACTTATGAAAAGTTAACCCATGCTCCTAGAAAGCAATAGGCAACTGAAAGATTCAGGTGTGGTTTTAGTCAGTAAAAGTCTGACATGCTTCGCGCTCCATCCTAGGGCGGGAGAAGTCATTGAATGATATCCCACCTTAAAAAAATGTCCGAAGGTTATGTACTTTTTTTTTCATTTTTATCACCAGCTTTGTTTTAAGTATAGCATTTGATGCTGCTCATCATAATCATTACTGGGGATCTGTGCAACGTTTTTTTCTTCCATTCAGTCCAGTCAACCGTCACGCTATCACCAACGCCCTTTTCTTTGATATCACTCCTCAAATTATCCATAATCGGTACACAATTGGCTCATCCTATTAAAGATATCTCTTCAATCGCAAAATAAGATAATAAAAAAATTCTCATTAATAAAAATATTCTGTTCCCAACAATCCATCCTTGGATTCCGGAAAAAAAAAATACAAAAAAGAATAATTAAAGACAATAAAAAAATACTTTTCCTACAATCACATTACTGTCACAATCAACTTTGAGACTTAATTACACAGCTTTAGAAGTCAGTCTCGTTCAAATCAAACAAATAATTGTATGAGAAAAGCGTCGTCAAACTAGGACATAATTTTTGTGAAGAATATTCGTCCCGTTTTGATAACATTCAATTATGAAAAACGCAAATTAGGACGCGGTAAATTGTAATGAGAATATTTCTTCCCCTTTTTTTTTCAAGTTTTCTTTGTGAAATATTTTCGCTTCATTGATTTCGTCACAGTTGGCGCAGTGGTTGAGCGATTGGATTCTGTGTTGCGTTTTGCGGGTTCGATTCCCGTACAGAACAAACATTTGTATGTCCTACGGAATAGTTGTTCCAACTCTAGGTACGTTTGTGTGTGAGTTTTCATGTTTATGAACGCACTCACGATACAGGCCAAGTCGTCGATGGCGCGTAGTGATAAATGATATTTATTTTGTAAGTAGGTTTAAAAAAACACTTTTACACGTCAATTTTTTTTCGTCATTTTAAACTAGATGAGGCCGGTGTTTCCTAGCTGACTACCCTGAGAAGAAACACCGAAACAAACTCAAGGGTCAAAGTATCTTTTAAAGTCCATACAGTTAATATGTAATGGTCAAATCACATGAGAACCATGCAGATTTGTCTGAGATGGTCTTTTGAAGAAAGTACCACACAGTTTTGAGTGGACCTGTCCAGTCAGTGCAAGCATTTGTCAGTATTCGTATTTAGTGTTCCATGCGTGCCTCAAAGAGATGTTAGAAAAACCGTAGCGGTTCAGTGGGTCCGATGCGCACTAGGGCCGCGGTCCTAGATCGCAACGGGCAACTGATAGACACAGGTGTAGTTTAGGTCAGTAAAAATCTGACACTCTCGCACTACCCAAGAGCGCGAGAAGACATTGATGATTTCCCTTCCACCGTTAAAAAAAACCAACGATACATGATTCCTAGCGTGGGCCAGCGTTATAGAAAAAAAAAAAACAATTATGAAAAACGTAAATTAGGACGCGGTAAATAGTAATGGGAATATTTCTTCCCCTTTTTTTTTCCTTTGTTTCTTTTCTTTCCAAAAGTGAGTTTTCATTGTGAAATCTTTTCGGTTCATTGGTTTTGAACGAATTTACGGCTCAGTGAATCTTTATATATGTAGGTATTAGCGGCCATTGGCGTTCGGAAGGCTTTTTAATGAATTCTCCAATTGTAATGGACCTATTAAATGTTTTTTTGCGGTTTCATGGTCAAGGGTTCTGGTAATTTTTGTTTTAGTTTTGATGTGGGATCATATTTTGGGCAAGCCATTTTATCTCGTCATCGGACTATGCTATGCTATGCTATGCATTTTATCTCGTTGGTATTCCACGGCTTGGCTACTTCGTCGACGGCGCGAACTATTCCACGCGCCTCAAGGAGATGTCAGCAACTGTAGGGGCCCAGCAGGGTCGAAGCCTACCTGGGCCAAGGGTCTGATTCTGAAAGGAAGACTCGGCCCCGGTACGAAAGGCAATGAGGGGACAGGAGTGGGCTTTTAGTTAGTAAAAGTCTGACACTATCTCCCGCCCCGCCCAAGAGCGGGGGATGTCAGAAGATGATTTTCCCAACGGAAAAAAAAAGACGGCTTGGCTACTTTATTTCGTATTTTATTCCTTCATTAACTGCTGCTCTAATAGCACGGACATGACGCACTTATCAGCACCACTACCAGCTTAACCAATTTGAAGGATTCCAAAATGATCCATCGGACTAAGATAAATGAAGCAACAGAATATAAGTCGTTGTTGTTATTTGTTTTTATTTTTAATGTATGCGTCATGTTTGACGTAAATAATTTTTTCTTTCTTTCTTCTTTCTAATAGACAATGGTGCACCTGTGTTTGCGCACGCGCTTGAGTACTATAACATCTCCTGCGTACCTGGCTAATCTCCGTTGAGATTGAACACTATGATTGAAATTTATTCGGGAGTGTTAATGTTATTATTCCCTTTATTAATTTTATATATCTACATATAAGTTAAAGGCCCCATTTACGATTTTTCTGAACGATCCGTCGCTTCAGACCGATCGTAAGCGACGAATCTATATGTATGTCAAGATCGTTAACGATTTAACTTGACAAACTCTATCGTTCGAAATAAAATTAAAAAATAGCATCTAGCTTATCGCCATTAGGAACAGGGTCCACGCTACCGATAGTCAGGGTTCCTGAGAGAGGAATCTTCTAACAATAGCGCTATGTCCAGGAGTAGTGCTTACTGGATTTCCTTGAACATTCCCTTGATCCAACTGCCTAAGGAGAATCGGCAAAATGGCTGGCTATGTCCACTTTCCACATGTCAACAAGCTCGCGAATCAATTCAAGATATTTAGTTGGTTTATCTTTCTCAGTTTTCACGAGTTTTTTTTTTTATTCTTGATAGGTTCTTGCTTGACCGCTATCTCACCTGATGGAAAGCGACGATGCGGTCGACGATGGAGCGCGCTTACCTAGAAGTAACCTATTCACTCTTGACTTAAGATTAAAGGTTCTCGTCATTATTATTATTTTAACCCTACAAAATAACCTCGAAATTGGTTCGTCTGGTCAGTCGTTTTTCACTCGCTCATTCGCACCTCGAGGCATGTTCCTCACTCGCACATTCTCATTTCCCCCTATACGGACGTCGTGTTTATTGCAATGGCTCCGTCGGGAGAGGTCCGTGAATTGTTCACGGAGTTCTGTTTGTTGACCACTTCACACCGGCCATGTGGATGAAGATGGCCACTTCAGTTTCTTTTTTAACTGTTGTTTTTCTAAGTAATTGCTAGATTTGCAGAGTCGAGAGAGGTGGCGTAGACAGATAGAATAGTTTTTATTATGTTGGTAGATAGTTCGTCTTATTCTTTTCGAATCTACGGATAACTTTTTTGTGTACCGTGAAGGCTGTATGCTGCATAGAACCTTACACCATGCAGGTTGGCAGGACTTACTTTGACTGCTTCCAAGGTGTCATAAAGTGTCATGCGCGTTTCGAATCGATTTAAAATAGATGTGAAAATGGTTTTTAATTTTATTAATGTCCCACTTTTACTACTTGTCAAAGAACTAGTAGGTATCGTGTAAATAAATATTATTACTTTTTTATTTAATATCATTTTTTTATATAAAATTTGTAATTTTCTTTTATTTAATTTTTTTTATGTTCTTTTTTATTTTTTAGGGATTGTGGATTAAAACAATTGCGACTAGTGGCCTTACTATGATGTCTTAAAATCGTCATGAATCCGATGTAAGAAAGAGATTGCGCTATAAGGCTTGTATAGGTTCATCTCTGTTTCATTAAGGAATTATGATGTTTTCAAGACATCATGGTAGGGCCCCAGGTCTCTAGTCAGAATACCGTATAGATATGATAAACGCCTCTTTTGTACCAAAAAATAAAACGTCTTTATTTTTCTTTTGTAACCTGATTAGAATTACACCTCTTTGTTTAGGTGGGAAATCATCGAATGATTACTCACGCTCTGGGTGGTTCCAGGGCTCTGACAAGCACATAAGTCACTTCCCGTCCGATTATAATTTAGATGTTTACAAGGCTAGAGTGAATAGGCTCTTAATAAACTAGTGCGTTTCATCCTCAACGATTGCATCACTACTTCCCATCAGGTGAGATCGCCTTTTAAATCATTAAAAAGAAAAAACTTAATTCGAAGTTAGAGATACAGTTGTGCGACCAATGTTTTAAATCATAATTAGACCGCCATTGTACCAATGGATATTTTTAGAATTTTAATCTAAAAAACGCTTAAGTCAATATTTTTCTAATCTATCCGTTCTAGAACGACTCCAAACCGAATTCAAAAAACGCTTGAAACAACAATTTTTTTCCACGAATAAAAAAAAAACAAAGTAAAACCCAAAACACCAAACCACGTTGCCAATTAAAATAATGACCAACAGCGATAACGTTACACAAAACTTGTCCCATAACCGTAAAACAGGGTAACCCCATACAATCAATGGTAACCCTCCAGTCGCGACCGCTTTTATTGTACCAAAACCGATCTCGGACGATACGGGAAGCACCCTCCTGGGAAGGTGGCACTCCAACTAAATTTTTAAGCTGTAGCATCAGCAGGGTTATGGTAAAACCCTGTGAAAAGTTTTACGAGTTTAAAATAGTGGGTGAATTGGTGCTTGAGATCATTTTTGTGGTCACTTTTGAAGTGGTTAATGTGTGCTATTTTTATCGTTTATACTCAGTGAAAAATACGATCAAACTACATTATGTTTACCTAGTGTTTTTCTGTAACCAGAGGTGCAATTGGCATATTTTTAAGGAATATTTGCTTTCGTATCTCAGTCGTAAACTGACAATCAAAAACTTCTACTTTTTTTCGATTTTAAATAGTTTTTTTTTAGCTTATTTTCCTACTCTTTGACAACGGCCTTTCTTCACTACATCCATCTTATACGAGCTCGCGCATTCTCCTTCTAGTTCTGACAAAATCTGTCCTGCCCCCCTAACTAAGTTACAATCGTTTCGTTTGCGCCGAACGCCTCGAGTAGACCACGCCTCCGATTCCTTTGTTCTGACGTCATCTCAACGCTCAGCTACGTGGTCAATTTACGAAACGATACGATTGTAACTTGGCTAGGGGGGCAGATCGTCCCGCCGTCTTCTTCGTGTTCTGACGTGACTTCGGTCCAAAATCTCAGGGCATCAACTCAAAAAAACTGAACAAGGTTAAACTACGAAAATTCTAAACGGTAACTGAAGAAAAGGTGGTCGCTTAACTGAAATTTGTCCTATGAAAGACGACAAAAACCCGGAAATTCAAAATTCTATATAATACACGTTATTTTCATACAGGAAAAACGATTCTAATTAAAATTACTTCCGCTTTATCGTCGACAGATTATAATTAAACTTATACGGAGTATATTGGTAGGTGTCAAATATACCTTTAATTTTGTTTTGTGCATGTTCACGCCTGGTGGTAGTTCGCACGGTACAGTATTATCAACGATATTGGTGTTCACATTTTATTTTGGGCGTTGCACAGAGTAAGGTTACAGTAGAGGCTGCTAATGAAAAAAAAAATTACCTGGTGCTTCAGACGAATTTGAAATCGTTTGATAAGAATCAGAAACTGCTGAAAAATTATAGGAACTGTTTTTTTTTTAATTAAAAAAATAAATAAAAATAAAAATGTGTTTATTATCTTAAAACTATACAATTTAAATTGCCGGGGCTTCCCAGAAAGTAATCCGAAGATACTTGTGATGGGATAAACCTAGCTCTTCCTCCATTATTTAACAATAGTTTCGTTGTGCTAATTAGGTCTTAGTTACACATTTTCTCTTATAAAACTAATAAAAAGAAAAATGAAAAACGTGGAGGTGTGTTGGAGTGTGTGTGTGCGTGTGTGTGTGTGTGTGTGTGACTGTTATGCATGACGCTTAATCCAGAGTCGCCAAGATGTATTCCACAGCATCATAATTAAGTGTGGAGAGCCATTCCGTCAACGTCTTCTTACACTCATAATGCTGCATAGGGTAAATGTTAAGTATGCTATTTACTTTATTATATACGCGTGGGGCTTGAGCTACGTTTTGGCGACTGGCAAAAGTTGAACGTGCTTAGTATGTAGGGGCTACTATATCACACTGTTTTTTTTTAGTTTGGCATGGCTAAAGGGTTTAATTACGGATATACTCGCGAGATTGTGGTCAAATCTCACCTGATGGTAAGCAATGATGTGGCTGACGATGGAGCACGGTTACCTAAAAGTAACCTATTCACTCTTCTTACTCGGAGATCACAAAAAAATACTGTTCAGTTAAAATTGACTAGCATAGTAATCGAATGTGTTAGTTTTCAGGCGAAAAGACCGGTTAGCCAGGTATAGATCTAACACTTTTTATACAAATGAATTTTAAGCTACAATTTTAAGTCAGAGCAAGCCATATTATAAATAAAAGTTGTCCACCCTTTAGATCACAATTAAACACTCGATACCAACGGCAACAAAGTATATGGTGATAAAACCTGGATGTGTTAGGAATTGGAAAGAAGTAGAGGAAAATTGTGACTGTTAGAAGGAACGGAAGGATTTCTTTGCCCAGCAGATCGATAATAGAAAACACGTATATTTGGCACAAAAAAACACAACGAACAAACAAGTATGTTAGACACTTCAATTAACAAAAAAAAAAATACAGGTAAGTAATAATAAAACAGATACCAACTGCCACCTCTGTTTCTAAAGTACTCTGTACCGCAGACTAGAACGCGTTGGTACGGCCGTAATGGACTCATCGAACCTCCCGAACTTTTACATGGTTTAGGCAATTGTAGCTATCTGCCCCGTTATTGTTCGTCTGCCATCGTGTTAGTTATTGTAAATTAGTTAGTTTTAACTTCCATGCCATTATTTCCAATGGATTCAACCGTCGCGTCGCGCCGTCTGCAAAATTTTTAGGACGTTTTGAGTCTGTAGGAAAGTTGGGTTAGTGTTTCTGTTTTGTTAATTCGGTTATTGATTGTTATTTAAGTGAACCTTTGTGGGAAAGTGAGTTTTTTGTGGGATATATATCAGATAGCTGTCATTTTTTTGAGGTGCATCGTGATCTCCGCGCGTCTGATTTCTCTCGGGTATGGATCTTATCACACGGCGAGCTACAAATTACTCACCGTCAGCAAACCTGTGCCTATGGTAGCCGGATGTTACTCTGCGATATTCTTCTGCGAGAAGACGTCAAATTTTCTTACCAAGGTTGCGGGATAGTTCGAAGAAAAGTTACTGCAACCCTGGACCGCTAAAGGCAAATTGATGAGCACAGGTGGGTTTTAGACTGACACTCCCCCTCGCCCCACGTAAATCAAGAGTCGGCGAGGTACCCATTGCTTGTCGTCCGCAAGCTCACGCCTACGGTGGCTGGAACTCGGGAACAGGGTCCATGCGGCTGGGGCGTGAGGATACTCGTTCCCTCACGCGTTCTGCCGCCTTCGCTCAAGTCGTGGTTTAGAATCATAAACATGCAGTGAACAAGCGTGTTGATCAAAGCTCGTGTATGCCAAGCCTATGCAATTACTGCATATGTTGCTTAGCTGCCTTTCCAATCGAAGCCAAGCTGTTGAAGCTCTCAAATAGCCTTAATTGTAGAATATATATATTTGCCAACTTTCTGAGTCTACCTTCGAAATAGACTACACGGTTCAGCTTTTAGGCCTAATACATCATCTTAAAGTTTAAGCAGACGATCGACATTGCGGTTATAAATATGGCAGTTTTTCAATTATTGAATGAGTTTAGGACTTTTAAAGTTAGGCTAATTGGGTGGGTAAGTGGCGTGTGGGTTAAAATTAGAAGTAGAGGGATGAAGATAATTTTACAATGAATATTGGCGATATTATCTACCATCGTGGTAGACGTTTTCATTAATTGAGCTGAGTCTATTTTAGTCTACTCGCGAATGTACTCAGTGCAGAAATTTTTAGTCAGTTCTCGGCTTACGATTTTCTGTTAGGTAGACAGATTACACATCTCGTTAGTTTTATCACACTTTATATCTTTAATTGATCACACTTAATATTATATAGGGGAAAGATTATGAGTGTGTGTATGTTTGTTACTTCTTCACGCTCGAACGGTTGAACGGATTTCGATGAAACTTGGTCCACGGGTAGACCATGTCTTGGGACAGCATACAAAACTTTACTTTTTATCCCGGGAGTATGTTCTCTTGGGACCAGGGAATCCAATCTCGCGGATCCTGCGGGATTTGCGGGACTGGGATATTTTATTTTATTTTAAGGGGCATGCTCAAAGGTAGTCCTCGAAATTAAAATTTTCTTAAGTTTTTCGCATTTTGCAGGTCACAATGCCACTCGTAACTTGCAAAATACAAAAAAAAAAACTTAAGACAATATGAATTTGGCAGAGGCATAAATAATCAGGAACAGTGGACGTCTTTCGCCAGAAACGATGATGAAGTTTTCCCACAAAATTTTACAAAAACTCCGTCATGTCGAGAATAATTTCTGTAATATAAAATCATGAACTTACCCAGTCTCGATCAACTGTTAACGAAACTTACTTTTTCTATCCACTTAAAGTTAAACAAACCTTCAAACATATTATAAACAGACTAACATTCAAAAACATGGATGACAAGGCCTTAAAAGCGACAAATAAAAAATGCCCGAACAATACAAAATGATTTTAAACGAAGTTCGTGGGGGTCGGATTTAAAAATGAATTAATCAATGAAGACCACACAGCGTAATGAAGATTGCAGCCATTTGTGTGGTTATGGAACATCATAATCTTACTCATTAGTGGCTTATTTAATTTATTGGTGACAGAGTTTGTGGGTACGTGAATGTGGATGCGGCATTTGAGCAAAGTATGGTTGGCCGTGGTTTTTTGATATACTTAATAGTGTTTTTATTAAATTAGCAGATTTTGTTGTATAAGTTTTTTTATTTGTAAGTAGAAAAATAAACATGTTACACTAGTATTATAAAAAAAAATAAGGTTGATATATAGGACTTCTTCACACTCAAACGGCTAAACAGATTTGGATGAAATTTGTTACATAGACAGACTATGTCCTAAAATAGCACATTTATACTTTTTATATCGACAGTATGTTCCCTTGACATAACTTCTTACTTTTACGCGGCGAAGCCGCTGTCAGAAGCTTGATATAGGTATTATGTAGGCACCTAAATATTCTTTAAGCATTTTGATTTTTAACTTACGAACTACAGTTTGGATGATATATCTTCTAATTGCCAAAGTGTAAAATTATATGATTCTTACATTTAGAAATAGCAACGTCGATATCTAGAAATAATTATGCTACAATCTGGGAGTCTTTACTTACAGGGTTACCATGACGTTCAAAGTAAGATTGTTTCATTTTTATTTCATTGTGAGTAAGAGACAGAGCTATACAGCTTGTCTAGCGCCATCTCTTACCCACACTGGAAATAAGTATGAAACAATCTTACTTTAAACGTCATGGTACAGGTCCTAGTCCTGCTTCTAAGCAAGCCAACTCCATCTCGAGCGCCACACCGGTTACAATCCGGCGATATAGTAAAACACGTGGCAAACAATTTTAATAATAAAAAAAAAATAGTATATGTATAAATTTTCGTAAAAGCCTATCACCACATCCATTCATTCCAAGCTTCAAGTAAACGAAACATATTTCATGTAAACGCGATCAATCTCCACCCGCGCACGTGTGTACTTCCTAAATCTGTACCCGGCGCCATTTTACATTTTATTCAAATTTCTAATTTTTCTGATGACTTTATTCTACTAATATATTATTGTGGCTTTAATCGCTGCCCAAGTTATTAATGTCCATATTTATTAACAGATAGGTTTCGTAAAAGTTTTTTAATTGTTTCGTTAATGGTTAACATAATTTTAAATGTCATTTCTAATGATAAGCGATATTTGATTGTAATGGGCACTTTTATGCATACATCATCACCATTTCAGCCGAAAGATGTCCACTGTTGGACATAGGCCTCCCTCTCCCAAATATCGGATTCCCGCGACCCTCTCCAGGTCGATTACTGGTGAATCTGATGTATGCGTGACGCACAGGACCGGTCGTTATGGAGACATCCTCCGAAACTTGGTTGGTCACAATGGACCTCATTAGAAGGCTTAAAGTCACTCGAAGGGCAATGGAAAGGGCTATGCTCGGAGTTACCTTGCGTAATTGCATCAGAAATAAAGATACCCGCAGGAGAACCAAGGTTACCGATAGCCTGATGATCCGCCTCACTTAAGTGGCAGTGGGCAGGTCACATTGCTCGCAGAATAGATCGACGATGGAGATGAAAGGTTCTGGAGTAAAGATCACGTACCGGAAGACGCAGCGTTGGAAGTACAAACTTATTTTCTAACTTTCAGATCATTCAAATGTTAAGTACGACCTAAAATATTGTCTAAATACGAATGAAACTGATAAGTTACTCTTTAGAATAAATTTCACAGGAACTTTAACAGAAGCTACAAAATCATTACTTTAGATACCAAATGGTCAAAAAACACATTAAAACTCTAAAAAGGCAATAAATTAAAATTAATGGGAACCGATAATCAAAACGAGTTCAAATTTATTGTAATTACACGTAAGAAAACATATAGGGTACAATTAAATTGAAATACATTTGAAATTAATTGAATTACTCCTTTAACGGACTTTCGAACGGCGATAGAGTTTTACGACATCATAATTGTATATTTTATCATTCAATTAATTGTTAATTATTAAATAAAATATAAATTAAGTTACATTAGCCCTCTTTATTAAGTTCAATTAGCATATAAGAAATAATGGAATATCAAAGGGTAGTAATTAATTTATTACTTCAGGTGTATCTATTCGAATATATTGTTTTCGGTGTAGAAATAAATCGAGCAACGAGAATGAGTTGGAACGCAAAGGGCGAAACATAGGTGGGGTTTAGTCCGTAAAAGTCTGACACTCCCTCCTCCACCCAAAGCGGGAAAAGTTATTTGATAATTTTACAAAAAAGTTTACAAATAAGTTTCTTGCGTGTAAGATTTTTTGCGTTATATAGTTTTTTGTTTTAATTAAGCTAGTATCATCTATTGCATCTCCGCTTACCATCAGGTGGGATCGCAGTCAAGCACTGGTTTATATCAATTAAAAAAAAAAAAAAAAAAAAAGTATTATGAAGTACATAGCCATCAATATACATTTAATAAAATTTTGTGACAAGACGAACAAAATATAGTAAATAGTAATACTATCTCGTATTCAATTTATCTGAAACGATCAGAAATCCAAAATGGCGTAGGTAGATCGCACTCCATATTTACGTAGGTAGGATATGAATGGTGAAAAAGCCATCACGAACTAATTACCCAATCACCCAAATAAAAATATATCACGCAAAATATGGAATTAATCAACTAAAAATAGCATTCCGATATCCATTCCTGAAGCAATTTTAATCGTCTCTCATTAAGGGCATAGCTGCGTAACCACCGGATTTTATGGCGTCCATCTTGAATTAATAATACATCAACAAAATGGCTACCGGTCTGACGTTACGGACAGTAAAAATTTTTATTCATCTCATATGAAATCTTGAAAGCGTAAATTGCTTTACCTCGCTGTAATTGTTATTTTATTAATTTTCGACTTTGGTTTTTACCCTCTTTAATTGTGGGGTGACTTTACTTTATTGCGCACAATTGTGTGAGTTATCATTTAATATTTTGCGTGTGGTTTGGTATCATATAATTTTCAACACTACGGGGTTATGATTTTATTTTCTTAATTAAGTGGTTTATGGCTTTAAAGTGTCTTTATATCATTATTTTTTATTCGTATCTTACACATACAACTTTTCTTTATTACTTGGACTGTTCTGATGCCTGCTAGGGCAGTGGGACAATTTTTGAAAAGGAATCACGTGGTCCTAGAATGTAAAGTGCAACTGAAGGCACACAATTGTAGTTTTAGTCAGTAAAAGTCTGACACGCCTTCTCGCTCCAACCTAGTGCGGAAGAAGTCCTTAGATGATTTCCTACCTAAAAAAAAAAACCTGAACTGTTTCTTGGAAACTCGTTAAAAAAAACATTACCTCAGCCTTTCAACTGAATCTAATGATAGGGCATCACAGAATCGGAAAGGGTATTCCTGAATTATCCATTATTCAGTTGGTTAGGTTGAGAACGAAACCATTCTAGACATAACCCATTGTTTTTTTTTATTTGAAAAGCAATCACTGTCAAGAACAGCAGTTATTCCAGAACCATTGCTTAATATTTAACTGAAAGTCTACGGCCATTTTCCTTGTTTGAGTCCAAAGTAAAAGCGATGAGCAGAAAACAAAAAGCAACTACTTGTTTGCTTTTGTTAGGGTGAGGAATTTTTTTTTCATAATATACTAGCTTCTGCCCGGGGCTTCGCCGCTTGAATGTAAGTTTCTCCACACAAACCTTGGACTCCCGCTTCATCCCCTTATGGAGGAATTTTAGAAAATACTTTCTTAGTGCTCGTCTACGTCATAAAAGGAAACCTTGTGTAAAATTTCACGTTCCTAATCCTAGCAGTCTCGGCTGAGCTGTGTTGATATGTCATTCAGTCAGTTTGCCCTTTTATATATATAGATAACCCAGTTCTTGACTGCGATCCTACTTGATGGTAAGCAGTGATGCAATGGTGAAGCTGGTACTAGTTTATTAAGAGCCTATTCTAGCCTTGAAGAAACCTAAATTATAATAGGACGGGAAGACCGCATCAGGCAATTTTTTCCAGTCCATTGATGTACGCGGTATAAACAACGAGGCGAAACGCTTAGTCTGGACCATGGAGGTGTTAACAATAGGTGGATACTCGCTGTACGTGAATATTTGTAGCCATAGCAAATGGCCAAGCTGTGGAGCAGTGAAACCAGAAGAGCTGATCTCTCAAGGTTTGATAGGCACACCTAGTTTCCTACCTGATGGTTCTGTAAGCATTGAGACATTCCGAGCACTAGTTAAATTAGGTCCTCATGTAGATGTCATTTCCTGAAATATAACTATGACAAGACTTAACTGCCAGCAAGCGAAATATTTAAAGCTGGTTATTAAAATAAACCTCTTCAGAGCCGTCTTATGGTTATAGTCTTTGGTTAGCATAATCAGCCTTTTAATGTTCCCACTGCTGGGACTCAGGCTTCCTCTTTCTAGGAGAGGGAATGGGCCGTAATCCACCTTGCGGGCCCAGTGCGGATTGGTGAATGTCACATGTCTTCGAATTTTTGGTTCTAGGACATGCCGGTTTCCTCACGATGTTTTGCTTTACCGTTTTCAGAGCAGTGGTGATGAAATAAATTACACTAAGTAATGTGTCTGGCTGGGTTTGTACCCGCGACCTACAACTCGTAAGTCGCGGCCGTTACCACTCGGCCACCACTGCCCTTAGTCTTTGGTTAGCATGTAGATATTATAACAAGGTAATTCAGAAGCCAGTACATAAACTTAAAAGCAAAGCAGTGAACTGCGTAAAGCAAAAGATATAAAAGCTCAGAACTTTTTATACAAAATAATCTTCGTCTCGTCCGAATCTCATTGATATTAATATCTCATTGAAAAAATAATATAAAGGACCTTTTAAAAATCTAGAATTCAGGAATTTCAATAATTAAATACTTTATTGAAATTCCTGAATTTAAGGTTTTTATATTGGAATGCTGATTTATGAAAAAGTTATATTAATTGAGTCAAAATTTAAAAATTATTGCGCCTATTTTGGCAATACGTGTAAGGACGTTTATTTTATGTATAGGTAACAACATGGTTTGCAAACTCTGGTTTTGACTCCTTACTGGTTTTTTGCAACCCGCACTGGGCACGCGTGGTGGATTACGGCTCATTCCCTCTCCTAGAGTGAGGAGGCCTAAGTCCCAGCAGTGGGAACATTATAAGGCCGACTATGCTATACTGGTTTTTGACAAATAATCTTTATCCGTTTTTACTTCCTTTTTGGTTAGGAAATCATAAATAACTCTGCTCTAGATGAATCAAGAAGTGTCAGACTGTTACTGTCAAAAAACTTGGCAAGTGCGAGTCGGACTGGCGCCCTAAGGGTTCCGTACAAATTTGCCTATGTAAAGAGCTCAATTCTTAATTAGAGTCTCGATGTTTTTTCCAAATTGCAATTTTTGTTTTTTTATGACGTTACAAGAAATTTTCTGATCTCAGATTTATTCCTATACTTGTGTTATAAGACCTTGCTTTATGCAAAATTTCAGGATTCTGGGTCAACGGGAAGTACTCTAGAATTTTGGTTCCCTTGAGTGTCGAAATATACGTTTTTTGCGACATAAACGACCATATCTTTTTTTTCCGTTAACTTAGAAGTTTGATATTTTCACAGCTTCAAGGGACCGCAGATCTAAGTATATGGTTTTAATTTCAACTCGATACATCTACGCGTTTCCGGAAAGGGTCTAGACAGACAGAGTAGCAACAAAGTGATCCTATAAGGGTTCAGTTCTTTTCTTTTGAGGTTCGGAACCCTAAAAACCACACATATTTCTTCAGTCTCTGTTTCCCTTTGCGTTATAAGGCCGCAGTAACTCCTTCGAACAATCCTGTAGGCCATCCGCTTATGCCTTAGCACCCCCATTTATAAAGCATTCATAGGACAACCACTAACACGGGCTGCGTCGCCGAACCTTACTATTAAAACGTCTTTGTGTTCATGTAAATAATGCGTTTTATTACCTAATGCCACTGAACTAATACGGTGTGTGTATTGAGTATTATCTTTCTATTTTTATCAGTAATTGATACGAGGGATGTTATGAATAGGAAATTTTGGATCTGATTACGGAATCGGATATAGGAATAATTTAATACCGGTTTCAGATACGGGTACGGATATGAAATTATTTAGGATTATCCGCAAGTTTCGGATAGATTTGATTACGGATATTAGAATTTTAAAATCTTTGTTCGTCCCTGCTCCCATTATCTGGGGTCGGGTCTCTTCACAATTATATGCCAGGACAGATACGTAGCATAGCATAGCCGGCCTTATAATGTTCCCACTGTTGGGACTCAGGCATCCTCTCTAGGAGAGGGAATGGGCCGTAATCCACCTCGCGGGCCCAGTGCGGGTTGTTGGATGTCACATGTCTTCGAATTTTCGATTCTAGGATATCCCTGTTTCCTCACGATGTTTTCCTTCACCTTTTTGAGAACAGTGGTGATGAAATAAATTACATAAAGTAATGCGCCTGGCTGGGTTAGGCTTAGGACAGATACGTACTGTGGTGCAAAATTTGGCGATTGGGCTTTCTTGATATCTCTCTCGACCTTAGACCACCAGGATATTAGAATATAAGAAAGTAAAATACAAATAGCAAGATTTATCTTTTATTTCTAGTCTAGATTTTCGTTTGTTTGGCCGGCCAACACAAACATAAACTATTATTTAGACTCCGTCTTTATCCGAAACTATCCGAAACTTTTATATCGGTTACGGATATATTTTTATTTCGGATATCCGAATGTTCCGGTAATGGTTACGGACCTGTGTGTCATCCTTGATTGATACAGCGTTTTAAGCGTTTCAGGTATTCAGCTAAGCTTCTGGGCTTGATCAAGAGGATTGCGCTGCATATGAGTACCTGGATTCGATTCCCGTTTTGGCCAGTGTTTTAAGAGTTTTACAGAATTTCTCAGTAGCAGTCCGGATTTCGGATTTGTGCTTATCTCTTTGCAAGAAACTTAAAGAAACATGCCTTCCTTTGTATTTTAAGTTCTTACAGTCCATCCTAAGCTTGTCTGATAGATATCGCAGTCAGCGATAAGACTGCCATTGTACCCATAGATTTAGGTTTGCGTAAAAGTTTTGTTACTATTTTGGTTTACAAAATAAAGTTTATTTTTATTCGTTCCTTTCGGGAAATGAAAACGTGCGATACTCATAGGTACTTATATCTTATTATGATTATATTATTATCAATTATTTAGTAAATATACTAGCAGCAGAGATTTAGTATGTCCAATCGATTTTATTGGCAGTTCAGTGTGGAGCTTTCAAGTTTTCACAACATTTCCCGAGAACCTATTCCATGCTAATACGACTCTATTAGGTAGAAATTGCTTCAAAGGCTTCTTCCTGAATGCATTAAGCAGCAATATTCTTAATTACTTTCATCGGTAATATCATTCAGAGAATTTCCTTTACAATATGATCCGATGGGAGCCTTCTCACTGCAGGGCGAAGAATTTTCTCATAGGGAGATAGATGAGCGGCCTAGTCAATGTCTGTAATTAAAACTACCATCATCGGAAACAATCTATGTCTTAGGGATATAAAGTGATATTTTATCAGCAAGGAAGTACTAATTACCCGACTATGGCAAAGCCAAAGGAGGGTTATGACTTTGACAGGCTATGTATGTATGTGAGTATGTTCATCTGTTCTCTCATAGCTTCTAATCTACTTATCAGAACTCGATAAATGAGGTATTGTTGGAACCATCTAAATTGTCTGCTGAACATAGGCTACATGACGTGTCACAAAACTCAATATGGCGCCCTCTAACGGTCAAAAAGTAATGTGTCAAAAGATAAAAATGGAGATAAATACGCCGTAGTGCACTAGTACAACCGTAGGGGCCCAGCAGGGTCTAAGCCTACTGGGGCCAAGGGTGATGCGAAAGAGATCCCCAGGGCCCTGGAAAAATGCCAAAGAAGGAACAGGAGTGGGTTTTTAGTCATTAAAAGTCTGACACTATCCCCCGCTCCGTCCAAGAGCGGGGGATGTCATTAGATGATTTTCACACTCGAAAAAAAAAACACGCCGGATATCAAATAGTTTACAAATAAAAATACTTATCAGATTTGATATAACAGACATGAATAAAATAAGTCAGCTGTTTCAGTTCTCACGGCAGCGAAGATCGTATTGACGAAGGAAATGTATTCGTGGACGATCGGCGGACGAAGCTAAGTAGCTACTTATTGAGCGTTTCTGATAGAAATATTGCTGGTTTAATATTCTACGACCAACATTTGCTTTTTCGTTTTTATTAAGTTTGTAGCGACATCTATGGCTACACATAAGAACTAATCCTGCATCGCGCAATCAAAGTTCTCCGCGCGATTAGAACATATAGAACAGCCCGAAACCATCTATCGGGCAGTTGCCCACCAGACATAACACCCGTCTGGTCGGAGGATCGTCCCCTTTCGAAGGAGGTATGTGGGGGCTTTACTCTCTGTTTCGCATACCTCCAAACTGGTGACCCTCGACAAAGAACGTCAGCGCAGTCTTCGTGCAGTTACTACTTCGTGTCGTCATCATCACTTCCTCAAGCTTTCGAGCAGCGAGCCCTACAGCCAGCACCCACGGCTATAAAAGGTATTCTGATACTAGTATGTGAAAGACTGCTTAAAAAAGATGTGAGTAAAATGGTACTAGTACTAGGGCTGACGCCAGCAAGGGCTGTGGGAATGTTCGCAAGAGTTACCCGTGGCCCTGAAGGAACACTGTTTGAAACTTTGCTGGGTTGCGTTTTAGACCAAATTGGCATCCTAGAATGTTTTTTTTTCTTGTAGATTGAGTGAAGCATGCACCAACTTACTAGTGCGCCTCACCATCAATGATTGCATCACTACTTACCATCAGATGGGATAGCAGTCAAGCACTGGTTTATATCAATTAAAAAAAAAAAACAACATAAGGCTGCTATTCCACCAAAGATATAGCTAAGCTGTGAAACTATGTGATTGTTTCCACAGATACTAAGCTAAGTAGCGGTGCGAGTAAGATGTGCTATGAAGATGCGCCGCCGCAAAGTAGCTACGCGAGGAAGATCCGCGGCTCAAGCTATGCGATGTATTGCACTATAGAGATCCATAGCACGCATCTATAGCACGCATCCATAGCACGCATCCATAACAGTATAGCACGCGTCCTTCCATATAAAAAACATATCTTAGTTGAATTAGTTTCCACCAGTGCTTAGCTATGTGCACCAATGTATATGATTGGTGTATATCTAACGCAAGCATAGTAACGTAGCATAGCACATCTCTGCTGGAAATGCTCCCTTATTATCTTTAAGACTCACGTCATCCAATCAAAAAACTGCCAAGAATTTAATTATGCCACCCCATAAGACATTTAATAATAAAAAAACCATGGGAATGTCTCATTACCACAGCTTGTTATGTAAAGGCAGATAATAAACAATTTGAAGGCAGACAGCACGTTCGCTCAAGGAGTCTGGCCGCCATTTTAATTGGTAGATATAATGATGCAACCATTTTGAAGTCGTTTGTTAAGTGTGACTAGTTATGTTATATCGTTTAATTTTGGTTAAATTCTGTAAAAACAGAACTCTTCATAACACCTAAGTTTGTCTGGTAGATATCGCTTTCAGCGATAAGA
The DNA here is from genome assembly GCA_949316375.1 of Mythimna vitellina. Classification (NCBI taxonomy): domain Eukaryota; kingdom Metazoa; phylum Arthropoda; class Insecta; order Lepidoptera; family Noctuidae; genus Mythimna; species Mythimna vitellina. The sequence goes on from OX438709.1 coordinate 10,124,495, forward strand.
CCGCCATTGTACCCATAGATTAAGTTAATTTAAAAGTTTTTGTTACTATTTTGGTGTACAATAAAGTTTTATTCTATTCTATTCTAAGGCCAGTGAGAATTTTTGAGTTGTAAATATAACATACAAGTTTTTATTACACTTTTAGAATGCAAGTGACCTATTTCAAAAATTACGTTTTGTGAAAAATGAATGGGTTTTGTTTAGGTGATAAGTCATCCAATGACTTCTCGCGCTCTAGGGCGGAGCAGGAGGGTGGGTTAGACTTTTACTGACTAAAACCCACTCAAATTATGTTCTTTCTTTGCCTTGCGTTTCAGGTTAAATTTACGTTTGGGGTAACTTGATTAGATTGATTAAAAAAACTCTTTGCAGAGTATTTTTACCTAGATGAAATAGTAGGTATCAAAATACTGGTAGTCCATTTTTTTTTCAATGTTAAACAGACATACGAACCAATGTTTGAAAAAAAGATAAAATACTGAAAACACACCTTTACACAAAGATCCTGAAACCACTTATCAAGACCAAGAAGTGAAAAACGACACTTTTAAAGTACAGCTCTCACCCTCAACCCTACAAACATACATCAAGACCGCAAAATATATTGCACGATATATTATACCGCGATATATTTCCTATATTACATAGGATGGCACGCACGGGACCCAAGATTTGAGGAAAAACGCTAAAACAGAAAGGAACACAGCCTAGACGAAACGTGGAAAAATGAACTTTAAACTGTAACCATGATATACCTACTTTATTTACGGAAGCTTTGGCAAAATTATTTATTTATTTAAACTTCATGTACAGTAGTGGTACATAGGCGGACTTAATGCAACAAGGCATTCCCTACCAGTCAACCTTTGGGTTAAAAAGACAACACTGGTAGGCTTGCACAATAAACAAATAACAGATAATTCAAACAGAAAAAATAAAATAAGTTATTTATAATAATAAAATACATATATGTGCTAAAATTATAAACTAATAAATACTATGAAAAATATCAAATTATTAAAAGAACTATGTGTATTGTGGAGGTAGATTTTTGTATATAGCTACTTTAGGTACCCCATCATAAACAGCCATACAATGTTCCTAATGTTGGGACTCAGGCCTCCTGTATAAAAGACGGAAGGATACCACCACCCGGGCCCCAGTGCAGATTGGTTGACGTCACAGGTTTTTGAATTTTTGGTACTTACTAGAACATGCCGGTTTCCTCACGATGTACACCTTCAATTTTTAGAGAACAGTGGTGATGAAATGAAATACTTACACAAAGTAATGCGCCTGGCTGGGTTTGAACCCGCGACCTAAAAGTGGTAATTCGCGGCCGTTACCACTGAGCCAGAGAAATAAAAATGTCTACTTCCCACATTGTTTTCATAGTCTCGTCAAATGCTACATGATTCTCACAATTGTTTTTTTTTTTATATATATTACTGGCTGACCCATAAACGTCACCTGTCAAAAAAGATTGACAGTTAACCCTAACATTGACAGCTAGGTAAAATTTCAATGTAATAAAAAAAACCCTCTTCAAAACGTCTTACGATTTTCCGTTCTATTTTTCAAATTTTCCTTTCATATGAACCTGAGACTTCAAGAAATAGTTAACAAAATGATCATTCAAATTGGTCCAGCAGTTTTCGAGTTGCCCTTAGCAATTCATTGAGCCATTAATTTATACAAATAGATAATAAACAAATATAAAAAGTTAAAACTGTATTTTAATTTTATAATTTAAAAAAAAAACAACTCACTAGGTTTATAAAATCCACAGACCACATACTCACCATATCCAATGAAGGGTTAAAGTGAACATTTTAGATGTTAGGGGGTAGACAGAATGATGATTCGAATAATATTTATTATAAACTTCGAATAATAATGTCTTATAACTGACCAATGCATTTTCAAACGAATGGCCGGTTCAACTGCCTGTTAAGTCCACGCTTTATCTTAAAACATATGCCTAGTTAATTTATGATTATTGATTACACTATCCCTGTTAACATCCTGTAATTATGTTAATGAATTTAATTTTATAGTTATTACATTTCCACTCTCAGACATAAAAGTAAATTAAGTACTTCACAACATTAATTTACAATTTTATAATAAATAGAACTAGTAATAATTATTATTTCTTTTACAGGTAAGCTGACTCATAATCTTGCAATCTTTAAGGCGAAGGGTGAGTCGACCATAAATATAATTACGGTCATTAAAGTCTATCACATTAAATTTAATGTAAATTAATGCTTTACGCCGTAAATCTGCTAGAAGCCCCGAGTTCGAATAAGACGATGATTCCGCAGGATTCCCAAATAAACGACGAAACAGAGTATCTCTTAATCAAATAACGTTAACATCTGGGACATACTGCAATTAAATACTGCATGCATGTTCGTAAATCACTTAGCTTTGAATAAATTATAAAAATTAAAAATAGTGATTATTCGGAGCGATTATTCGAAAAATTAAATCACATTTTAATTTAATAAATGAAGTCAATAAAAAAATATCGAATTGCTTTTGAAGTTCCAAATTCAAATGGAATACTATGCTAAAAAAGTCAGAAAAACTTATTTAGCCAATGGGTAAATTCTTAATTCCAAATGCGCATTCATATAATATCTATTCACATTAAATTATGCTTACACGGTTTAGTTGTTCAGTAAAAAGACAAGTTATTGAACTTTGGCAATATTATTTGAAAATATTATTTTATTATTCAGTTTTATATTTCGATATTGATATTTTTTTCAAGTTTTAAATTTGCTGTTATTTTATACGTTTAAGCCTATATGTAAAGAATAATATTTGTAAGTCTTGTGTGTAGAAACTAAGAGGTTATTATTTACCGAGAAATCGATATCAAAATAATCTGATTATAAAGATAGTCTATGAAACTTTGTGTTTATATAATAAACAGAAACTTTCATTAAATCAGCTTTTCATAAATTTCAAGACAGCAGGACAGACACCTTGTTTAAGTAGGGGAATATGTATTGACTAGATAAATTCAAGGCGTAATTAACTTAAGACTACGAAAAAGTCTACTTTTTAAAAGGCCTTTACGTGTCTATAGTAACAATTGCCTTGAAGAATTTTAAAACATCTTTCATTTTATCACTCTTATACTTAATATAACGAGAAAATGTGCTACAGAAATGTTTGGTAAATATTCACTCGTAGAAAAAACGTTAGTGAGCATATGCTCCCCAAATAATAGACTACCTATAAACCAAAAAAGCCTTTACAAACCCTTCTAAAGGTTACAGGAACACCAACAAAACAGTTCTTTCAATAGCTCTCTCACTTCGCCACCTCTATGTCTCGCCAAACCACGCGTTCTAAGATTTTAATTTGGCCACGACTGAAGCCTAGTCGTTTTAATCAGGACGGGAAGTACCACCGAGCTTGTTTAAATTTTCTATTAAATCTGTGAGACGAGTACGGGGAGACAAAGGCGACGTATCTCCGATCTATTAATAAGGCAGTTTAATTTGGAAAGCGGTAGGTGTAGCGACAGCGTAAAAGGCGAACGAAATCATTGTTTTAATGAAAATTGAGATCGGGGTTTTTGTATGCGAGAATTTTCGTGTTCATATCGCTTGGGAGCAGGGTTCTTGTGTTATTTTTGTTATAATAGACGTATTTTGTGTTAATATTGCCGTAGAATAGGCTATTTGCGTAATGTTGAGAAATGGTAGCTTTTACATTAGGAATTGTTTGTTTTTATAGTAGATTTATATTCAGAAAATGTAATACAAAAATGTGCGTTAGCTTTTATTGAAATAAGCTCAATATAAAATCTCATCTCGAGCTTTAACCAAACGTTTCGTGAAGAAGCTACACCTAAGCAATATTTGCCAAAGATTGCCAATCAGCGAAAAACACACCAAAGGGAGACAAAAGATTTGAAATAACAGTACATTCGGCGATAACGGGGTATACATAATTCACACATCGCTCGCAGAATCAGGCCTAAAAGCTCTCAAACCAACGAGAACACATTTCACATATTTTTCGAGTATCAAAACTAATGAGAGTTATTTGGAAATTTATTTTTTATGCTTGTATTGTATTTTTTCTGCGTATTTCTTCTTCGCAAACATTTTGTTACGGTTGAGTGCCTTCTTGTAGTCCTCTTAAATATCTCGACGTTACTTGAAATATGAAATATTTTTCTTGTGTTCGTGAAATGATAATATACTTGCTTGAAGTAACCTGGATTGTTAAATGTTTTTGCGAATTTCTATTAGCTTTTGTTGCTGATTGTCACCGTGATTACAAAAATTGGCTTCAAAAGGCTTTTTATTTATTGGAACTGTTTCCTAGAAATAAAATACTTTTACAGCTATATTCCCTTGAAATACACGAGTAAAATCAGTGGACTAAAAATAAATCGTTACCTCTACATTTTCATCTCAATTTTTTTTCACATTTTTAATTAAGATCTTCGTTGAATATTTTGCTGACCGTACCTCTCTCTGTGACAGTTTTGTACACCAACCAGATTAATGGTTATATTTAAATTTCCGTGTATTCTATGTTACTTTTTACTGTATTTCAGCCAAATTCTTTATTCAGCTTTTTTCTTGCATTGTACTCGTAATTTATATTTTCCTTTCGCTGCATCTGATGTTTCCAATTACAGCTTGAGCTTGTTAGAGAATTGTTTTATTCGAGTTATTCGAATCGTGATTATTCGAGCATGAACGTAATATTGACAGGATAGCTTCGGCTTCCTTTCTCGAAAGTGTTAAAAGTAGTTTGATAGTTAAGTTACATCTTCGGTAAGTTTATTCATGTTTTAAAAAGCGTTATCTATATATATAAAAGGGTAAACTGACTGACTGATATATCAACGCACAGCCGAAACTACTGGGACTAGGAGCGTGAAATTTTGCACAAGGTTTCCTTTTATAACGTAGGCGAGCACTAGGAGAGGGTTTTCCAAAATCTACCCCCTAAGGTGATAAAATCGGGGTCCAAAGTTTTATGGAAAAATCTACATTCACGCGGGCGAAGCCGCTGGCAGAAGCTAGTCGTGTATAAACTCACAATACAGGAATGATTCCTAATGTGGTTCCACATTAGTTTTAGGTCTCGTGGTTACACAAACATGTAAACTCAAATACCCGCACAATATATCCAGACCCGCAATAACTATCTCTACAGAGCCATTCAAATCTTGTTCGAACCCGCAACACGCATCGCAGCAGCCCATCGCTCAATCTTTGCGTAAGACGTGGTGTATCGTGCGATTTAAAAATCGGTAGAGATACATCACTTTAACCGATTAAAGAAAAACTGTTTATGAGAGTTTTTCGCGAGAATTTTTCCAGTGAATTGCAGTGGTGGTTTTAATTATTCGCAAATTGTTTCCAAGTGAATGTTGTGATGTGAAATTGGTGTAGTTTTGTACCTCAAATGTCTGCACAACTGGACAATATGTGGATTCATTAAAATCTCGATCTCGGTAAAATGGCGCTGAGAATTTTATTCTAATGTTGGGTACCTCAGCGAAGTTTGCCGAGAAGGTTAATTTGATACATTTACTCCCAAATTCTACAAAAGCATTAGAATGTGATGAAAATAAATTTACTATTCATAACTGAAAATAAAATAACAAAAAAAAAATGTATAGGGACGCAACACAAAAAAAAATCGTCCACAAAACTGTCTAGTTCATGAAAAGAATTGACCACAAACACTTCAATACGTTTTAGACAACCTTTAATGGCATCAAAAGAATCAGAAAGAAAATCCTTTTACCGTTGACCTATTCTAACGAAAATACGAAAATTCGCATCATCAACTCCGAAAGTGTTATCGAAATGAAACGAAAGCCTTTCGAAATTCCGCTTCCTATAAATAAGGAACCTCTTTGTATTTCCCTCTAAATCACACCTTTCAATTTCGCCCCAACTCACCCTGTGGTTGTCGAAGGGAATTAATTTTAATTACTATCTCCCCACTCTCCTCATCCCGTTCCTTGTCTTCTAAGAGACATTGTTTTGCATCAATGTTTATGTTGATACGTTTTTGTCTGAATGGAAAAAGCTGTCAATCAAAGTGTTATCTTGGAATTTTGGATTATAGCTTTTTTAGGGTTTCGTACCTTAAAAGGAAAAAACGGAACCTACCTATATGTCAAGACCCTTTACCTCGCGAACGCGTGGAGGTATCGAGTTTATTAAAATCCTATAGTAAGGTCTGCGGGAATTGTAGTTTGTATGGAACCCTCAGTGTGCGAATCAGACTCGCACTTGGCCAGTATTTTTTTTTTCAATTTGTTTTCCATTCGTCTGTCTGTCTGTCTGTCAAGACCCTTTATCTCAGAAACGCGTGGAGGCATCGTGTTGAAATTAAAACCATATACTCAAGTCTGTGGACCCTTGAAATTGTAATCCACCACGCGGGCCCAGTGCGGATTGGTGAATGTCACATGTCTTCGAATTTTTGGTTCTAGGACATGCCGGTTTCCTCACGATGTTTTCCTTCACCGTTTTGAGAGCAGTGGTGATGAAATAAATTACACAAAGTAATGTGCCTGGCTGGGTTTGAAATCGCGACCTACAACTCATAAGTCGGGGCCGTTACCACTCGGCCACCAATGCTCTACGTACATTGAAGGACTGGAACAATTTGCCTGCTGCTGTCTTCCCGTCGTCCTATTATAATTTAGGTGTCTTCAAGGCTAGAGTGAAAAGGCTCTTAATAAATTGCATCACTGCTTACCATCAGGTTGGATCGCAGTCAAGCACTAGTTTACATTGTTTAAAAAAAGCAATTATATTTTTTTTATCGTAGGTAGAAAGAGTGAGTGTAAGAGCAGTGGTGGCCGAGTGGTAACGGCCCCGACTTACGAGTTGTAGGTCGTCGGTTCAAACCCAGCCAGGCGCATTACTTTGTGTAATTTATTTCATCACCACTGCTCTCAAAACGGTGAAGGAAAACATCGTGAGGAAACCGGCATGTCCTAGAACCAAAAATTCGAAAACATGTGACATCCACCAAGCCGTACTGGGCTCGCGTGGTGGATTACGGCCCATTCCCTCTCCTAGAGAGAAGGCCTGCGTCCCAGCAGTGGGGACATTATAAGGCCGACTATGCTATGCTATGCTAGGTAGAAAGAAGCAGTTACTGAAAAATATACCCAAAAAAAAAAAACGGATTACTTTAATGGTCTTATTATAATTTTAAATAACAACACTGATGCCAATCGTTTGGCTATATAAATTACTAGCCTCTGCCATTCGCTTTGCCTGCATTATAGCAGTTACTCTATAAAAATTTTGGAACCCCGTTTCACCCTCTTAAGGGTGACCCTTCTTGGAAAGTTCTTTCTTAAGGCATGTCTACGTCATAATAATTATATTATCACTGTACCAATTTTCAACGGAAAATATTCATTGATTTCACCTGTGTATTGTAGATCAGTCAGTTAGTAACGGTTCCGGTTATATAAAAAAATAAAATAAAATTTATTTATTTCAGACTAATTTCAATGTCCATATTATGTTAGTGATTGGAACTTAAAACTATATATTGACGCTTGAAAGGCAAAAAGTACTAAGCGACATTGAGTAACCTTTACAAGAGAGTTGTTCGAAGTTAAAAAATGTTGTTAAAAATGACGAAATAGTTGGATTTAGATATTATTAACATCGCGGTAATAGTATGTAAATGCGACTTTAAAAAAATATCGGTTTCCTCTAAAATTTACTCAATGTCGCTTGTTAATTTTTGCCTTTCAAGCGTCAAATATGTATATAAATTACATATTTAATAATAATATAGTGTGCTATGAGCCTTATCGCCAATAAAACAGAGCCAAGGCCCATAAAATTAAAAAATTACTCACTTTAACCACATACATTACCCGGTCAATCTGGACATTACCTAAAACCTACAATAATTCTAATCTGCGTCGTAAGTCACAATCGCCTGCTGTAGGCAATCTAGTGGCCCATAAATCATACGTTTCTTTAAGTTTTATATACTCACGGTTTATGTATAACTGTGTTAGTTGTGCTTAATCTCTGTTTAAGCGAGTACGGGAACACGCCAAAGGAACATTAATATTAGAACTTAGTAATGTATAATTGGGATTGGTGTTTTTGATAGGCGACAGCGATTTTGAACTTTATTTTATTATTATTGACTAGCTTGTTGTTGACCTCTGTCTCACCTGATAGAAAGCGATGATGTGGTCGACGATGGAGCACGCTTGCCTAGAACTTAGAAGTAACCTAACCAGCAGGGAATTTCACTCCTTAGCTGCACTACCCCTAGTTTGCTTCAGCATAACATAGTCGGCCATATAATGTTCCCACCGTTGAGATTCAGGCCATCTCTCTAGGAGAGGGTATGGGCCGTAATCCACCACGCAGGCCCTGTGCGGGTTGGTGGATGTCACATGTCTTCGAATTATTGGTTCTAGGACATGCCGGTATTCTCACGATGTTTTCATTCACCGTTTTGAGAGTAGTGGTTATGAAATAAATTACACAAAGTAATGCGCCTGGCTATTACTCCAGCATATTGTGTTATTGTAAAAACATTATTAATTTTTATCTTCTAAAATACTCCAATACATTCTGAATTATCGATTTGGCATGAGATTTACTGTATTTGAAGTGATCTGTAAGTTTCACGCTGACGTTGACGTTGTCTTACGCTGTTTTCAATTATTGGATGACATATAGATATACATTTCCAAAATAAGTTTCACAAAAAATTATTTAAAAACGAGAAAAACCGCTTGGTTATTCTTTCATGACTTGAAACTCCCCCTAATCACGATAACATAAGAAATCGCTGAAAAACTAAATCGATGTATAGGCGATAGTGAAATCTAATTTATGCAAAACGTAATTTTCATTTTGTTTTCTTTCCCTCTACGAATTTATTTAACTTTATCGCTACTTAAAAGTTAATGACTAGAAGCTTGTAAATTATACTGGTTATAAAAATTTTATATTCATAGTAATCCTTATATAATCTATACATAAATATATACAAGGAGAAACTGACTGACTGACATATCAACGTACAGCCGAAACTATAGGACCTAGGAGCATGTTATTTGGCACCAGGTTTTCTTTTATGACGTAGGCGAGCACTAAGAGAGGATTTTTCAAAACTCATCCTCTAAGGGAATGAATCGGGGGTCCAAAATTGGTATCTATAAAATATACACATTATAAACCAAAGTCCTTCACCGCGTCCGTCTGTTCGCGATAAACCCAAAAATTTTTAACTGATTTTCATACAGTTTTTATCTATAGACAGACTGATTCATGAGAAAGATTTAAGTGTAAAATACGATTCAAACATTTCCGTGCGCTTTGGTCGAGTTGCTAGTATTATTTTAAGAGTTAAGAGTAATCTAATAGTCGGCCACATCATCGCTTTCCATCAGGTGAGATAGTGGTCAGACGCGAGCCTATCAATAATAATAAAAAAATCTTTTCCCAAACTTTTGTTAGTGTTAATCTGTTTTCACTGAAACTAAACAACACTGATGCTATTACTGTTATGTTAGCAGCGGGAAAAACGGCTTTTTATTTATTAGGATCATAGGAACAAATCTAAATATACCTTTGGGCTCTAAGGGCGTTTAGCACAATGCCCAAAATGTTCTATACGCCCTTTTAGCCCAGACAGATCGATAACCCCTAAAACCGAATGAGACAAGTGCAACGAAAGAGAACTAACTCAGTATTACATTCTTTCATCATCATCATTTCACCCGAAAGACGTCCACTGCTGGACATAGGCCTCCCCCAAGCGTCTCCACAACGACCGATCTTGTGCGTCTTGCATCCACCGCATTCCCGCGACTCCCAACAGGTCGTCGGTCCACCTTGTGGGAGGCCTTCCAACGCTGCGTTTTCGCGGTCGCCACTCTAGAACCTTTCGGCCCCATCGACCATCCATTCCATTACATTCTTAAGTATTGTTTAAAGAGCTACCGCAACCTTGGATCGTACAAGGCAACTGAAGGAACACAGGTGAGTTTTAGTCAGTAAAGTCTGACAATCACTCTCGCCCCAACCAGAGCGGGAGAAGTTATTCGATGACTTCCCACCCCCTGAAAAAAAATGTCCAATATAAATCTAGGTCTTATTATTATATTAGACCTACCTACATTGCAATATAAAACTTCTAAGGAATAATAAGATCACCTTGATCTATCCCAATCGCCCAACGCAATTTCCGAGAGAGTTCCCTACGGAATTCCTAGGATGAAATCTCAGATGGAATTAAGTCATTTCTCCTTTTATCCTTGTCTATTTCTAGAATTGTAAACCAAAACTTTCTCTAAATAAACTATTTTAGTTTCTGGAATCACGCTTGTTTTCTCTAAAAGGTCACGTAAATATATACATTCTATTTTAATTATAATAACAGTCCATCTATTCCCAAACTAAGCAGAGCTTGTGCCAACGAGTACCTACTACTAAACTGATAAAAATACTTATATATTTCTAAATACATACATAACATATTATAGATAAATTACACCCAGACACAGAACAAATGATCGTGCTCATCACACAAACATTTGTCTTGGATGGGAATCGAATCCATGACCTCTGGCATAGCAGTCAGGGCCACTAACCACTAGACTAACAGGCCAGTTATCAATTATACTATATATATAAAAGGAGAAACTGACTGACTGACATATCAACGCACAGCAAACTAATGGGGCTAAAAACGTGAAATTTTCAAGAAAGGTTTTCCAAAATTCACCCTCTAAAAGTTTGAAACGGGGGATCAAAGTTTGTATGAATAAACCTATTTTTACGCAGTTTAAGCTGCTAGCAGAAGCATAGTCGGCCTTATAATGTTCCCACTGTTTGGACTCAGGCCTCCTCTCTAGGAGAGGGAATGGGCCGTCATCCACCACGCGGGCCCAGTGCGGTTTGGTGGATGTCACATGTATTCGAATTTTTAGTTCTAGGACATGCCGGTTTCCTCACGATGTTTTCCTTCACCGTTTTGAGAGCAGTGGTGATGAAATAAATTACACAAAATAATGCGCCTGGCTGGGTTTGAACCTGCGACTTACAACTCTTAAGTCGGGGCCGTTACCACTCGGCCACCACTGCTCTTACAAGGTACAAATATCATAAATAAAAAAAAAGGCAGAAGCATTTACTAAAATCTAATAAAGATTACATTTAAATACCAAATCGTTTGTAAAGGTTACTTTCCATCAGAAACACTACATTTTTCATTGTATTTCAGATTAGAAAGGAAAGTTTACAAAATACCCGAAACTCACGACCCATTTGAATTAGCATAGCATAAGTCTAAGCGGCTGTATGTGCCCGGAAATTATGAATTCAAACCTTTTACCCCGGGATTCTAACTAAATACATTAGCTATTTAGTAGCCGACTTAACCCTTGCACTGGCGAGCTGTCTGCTTAATTTGGCATGAAAACACGCAAACAGGTCCTGCGTAGAGGGTTGACTCACTAGATGAGACTTGGACTAGTGAGGAAATATATTTTGAGCGTAGCTGCAAAAGTTGCCCGTGATCATTTACTAATTGGTCTGTAACATGCGAGTCTGACACAAAAAGAGGGGTGTTATAAGTGTGACCGCTATGTGTGTTTGTCTGTCTGTACCTATTAAACGGGTAAACCGATTTGAGTTTTTCTTTGTAAGCATGTTTTCTAGCAATGGTTCTTAGACATGTTTTAGCAAAATCGGTTTGACCATTTACCAAAATATTAGAGGAGGGAGGGAAACTGGGCATGAACTACCAAATGTTTGCAAATATGGTCTAGTACAAAATGTATAAGATACGAGTATACCTATATTACTAAGCTATATGATAAAAAATAAGGGAAACGTTAAAAAAAATTGTGTTCGGTTTTATTAGAATAGAATAAAACAGAATAAAACTTTATTGTACACCAAAATAGTATTAAAACTTTTAAATTAACTTAATCTATGGGTACAATGGCGGTCTTATCGCTAAAAGCGATATTTACCAGACAACCTTAGAATGGACTGTAGGAACTTAACATAAAAAAGGGGGTAGTCTGCGGTTTATTTTTTATTTTTACTTTAAGTTTTGTACACTTGTAAATAACTATCGTTTCCTTCCTATTAATTTATAAAAATTGCTTACACACAAAATACTCTTTATCATAATATTGGAAGCTGCAATCGTAGTCCTAAAAAACTAATGAAGTCTTAAATAGGCTTTTCCCCAACTAAAATGTAGCCATGTTTGTCAATGATTTAGATACTTTATATTCACATCCGAAACACTCGTGCGTGTAAGTTAACAAGACAAGACAATTGACCTTATTTTCCTGTCACTTTCTTACCGTAACATTTCCAACCTCCAACCTTTTTCCATGAGGAAAAATCACGCCAAGATAAAACTCCCTGCATAATATGGGACACGTATCTTATTCGCAGTGGCATTTCTAGTGGACTATTACTCTTGGAAGGAGCACTAAATATGTTGATTCGGCTATTTATTCTTAGTTGCTTCTAACCATCTGCTTTTGTTTTACTAACGAGAAACCTCTTTGTTTTCCTACCACTATATTATGAACTGAGGAAACAGATAGTTTTGGGTTAGCCATTAGTCTAGAAATGGTTGGATCTAAAAAGCTGGGTTCTGATTTGCTATTCAGTCCATTCTGAAAACTATATCGATTCAAATAAGTAGTTGAATTACAATTCAGTCTATCTCTGAACAAAGGTCTCTCCTAAGTCAAAGTCTAGTTTATTATTTATCTTTTATTGGTTTTCGATTTTCAAATTCAATATTGACGTTATTAATTTGACAGTTTTGTGGTTGTCGCATCATTTCATCATTTACCATCACATCAACTTAACGATTCAGGGTCATGCGCGTAATTATTATTTATGATATTTGGGGATCCCCTGCTTAATCTCCCCATGCTTTCATATTATCCATAGCAAGTCATCTATCACGACCAACTTTTAATTTGACATTACAAACACTGATATTGGAATTATGGTCGGCCATTTTGATTAACCGTTTGGCAATAAAATGGCGGAATTCGAAACACAATTAATACATCAAATAGTTTTCGATGCAAACTTCACAATTCCTGTATTGATGGTAGCTATTAATATTAAAATTTCTGGTTAACACGGTACGTAGTGAATGTATTGCTGTTCATAAAACTGATATGGTTCTGTTTGAGTTATTTTGTTGGTTTGGTTTTTGTTTGTTGTTTTTTTTTTACCCTTGGACTTATAGAGGGTTTTTTTTGTGGAAACAACCTATGTGAGTATAAGTGGTCGCTTTTCTGGGATTCCCTAATCTATCTACCGAATTTTTATTAGTTGGCATTTAGTCAGTTTTCTTTGTGATAGTTCTATAATAAATCTTTTTTTTTTTTAAATATAATATTAACTAGTGCTTGACTGCGATCCTACGTGATGCTAAGCAGTGAAGCAATCGTTGATGTTGAGGCGCACCTAAATTGTAATTGGACGAGAAGGCTGCAGCAGTGTGCCTTAATTATAATAGCATATCTGAATAAACTTGAATGTAGTATCCATATTCGCTTGTATAGCAACTACCCGTCAAACCAAACAAGAAAAACAGTTAACAGAATCATGAATAACAAATTAACAGACATTCAGAACACATACAAATTAAATCTTATACAATACCCAAGTAAACTTGAGAAAACCTACGCGAATGTAATAAATTGAGACCGAGTGAAATTGGCGCCACTTGACATATCGGGAATGAACTACTGGAGCTACGTGCAACCGGTAGTTAAGTCGGTGGTGATTAACATGCTGGGACTGAGTAATGCCTTGTATACCCGGAAGGTACTATGAAAGGTAATGCTTACATTAGAATAATTTTACAAAGGCAAAACTGTGTAGATGCTATTTTAATACAATGCTATAATACGCAAGTCATAATCCGAACACGTTTAGTAGATCAAGAATTTGTAAATATAGAAGTAAATATTAAAGCTGAGAGCTGTGGTGGCCGAGTGGTAACGGACCCGACTTACGAGTTGTAGGTCGCGGGTTCAAACCCAGCCAGGCGCATTACTTTGTGTAATTTATTTCATCACCACTGCTCACAAAACGGTGAAGGAAAACATCATGAGGTAACCGGCATGTCCTAGAATCAAAAAATTCGAAGACATGTGACATTCACCAACCCGCACTGGGCCCGCGTGGTGGATAACGGTTCATTCCCTCTCCTAGAGAGGAGGCTTGAGTCCCAGCAGTGGGAACATTAAAAGGCTGATTATGCTAAATATTAAAGCAAATGACGTCCCGATGACGATTTCAGATTATCGTTATGTGATAGTTAAGCATGATGTTTAAACTAATCTATGTGAAGCAGTGGTTCATAATATAAGATCATTATATAGATTAAGACGTATTTGGAACATTAGTATTGAACCTATTCCATTCATACTTGAATGGCTTTAACATTCAGAGCGATTTAATAGACCTGAATCTAGATTCAGACCTAAAATAGATCGACTTTCAACAGTTGAAAATATGTACCTATAGTAATAATTAATTAATTTCATGAATTGTTACTTAGTCTTCGTCCTCTCTCCTAACTTTGCTGTGCCCGACAGGGTCCATATTGATCTTGACAATGTTTATACCACCTATATGTACTATGGAATGCAATGAAGTATTGAGTATTGATCGACTTTCGACATTCTTAAACTGTAATCATTAAACAATATTTAAAAATAGATATTCCACACACGGAAATATTTGCGATCAACATTGTACGCCAAATCGAAAGAAAGATCTAAAAATAACACACACCCCGGCAACGTCAAAAGGCGAAAATAGCTAAATTGAATTTCCACATATCCAAATCGTATAATGTCATTATATTACCAATGGTAGCTCCTAACTTGGGAAATTCAAGTCTATATTTGCCAGTATTGAATTTACTTGCAATTCGTATAGTAGCGTTTTGAAGTGCACTCTGATTTAAGAAAATATCTTTGGAGCTGGTATTGGCAGTGTTATTAATATTTTTGAAATGAAAGTGATATTGCAATATTGTTGAAAGTTAATATCAGTATCTATAGATTCTACAATGATTACTGTAGCTTTTAATAAAGTACACAATAATTACACCTTCAGATTTAATTATGTAGAAGCAAATTTAACCACAAGTAACTTAATTTTATCTCTTCAATATATTTCTCAATGATTGATTGAGTTGGCAGTAGTGTCATCACAGCGTTAATGTTTTCAAATTTTCGATTTGAACCAATTGTTTGATTTTATTGGTGTAGATATATATGTAGATAGTTTAATAATTTGTGTATATATTGTATAATTGTATGATATTTATGGTTTATTAGTATATCTATTCTCATACATATTCGCCTTTTCTCTCTCTTTTGAAAATATTGTTTACCTCCAAATTTCTCTCCAAAAGATAACACTACGAAAATATCCTAGCCCTATAATGTCATCTGCAATTGATTATAAAAGATTTTATATCCAAATCGAATTTGCTTTCCATTCCAAAATTTCAACCGCCTTATCCATCATCCAAGATTTATTTTAAGTGGTGTAAGGGGTTCAAATGTCTTACCTATTGATTTTGTGGAAATAGCGGCACGTCTCAACGATTCACGGGCATTGCCGAGGGAATACCGTTCGTTGGAAAAGAGACGCCTTGGCGCGACTTTGCTTGTCTTTTTAACGTGTCAAGATCTATGTTAGTCTTTTATGTTTTTAGGATTCCTGTAGTATTGTGTCTGGAATACGAATTTTGTGTTGGATGAGTTGTATTAAAGTATCGTATTAGTAACGACCACGTACCGGAAGACGCAGCGTTGACCTCCCACAAGGGGGACCGATGACCTGGTAGGGGTTACGGGAATCCGATGAATGCAAGACGCACTGGACCGCTTGTTATGGCGTCACATGGGGAGGCATAGTCCAACAGTTGGACGTCTTTTAGGCTGAAATGATGATGATGACGATGATATTAGTAGCAGATAGAATGGCTGCGCGGGTATGCCATCTAAAATATTGTGGTAACAAGAAAGAAAGGGAAGATTATATGACTTGTAAATCTAAGCAAAGAATCCCAAGAATTTTGCTAGACACTAAGAATTTGTTGGGGAAGGCGTAACAGACTCGAAATGATCTCTTTTCTAAAATATTTTCTCTCGAAACCATCTCAATGCCTGTAGAATTTACCAATTCAAAACTCGATACGACTGTGTGTAGGAACAGAGCCTCTATTTTATTTTTACGGTCTTGTGTATCGGCTGAAGCTTTACTAAGAGCTATATTTTAGTTTCTACTGCTCAATTTCCCTATATATGAGTTCCTGTTGCATTTTACAAAGGTTTCCCTATGTATTATTTAAATGTATGTAGTAATATTGTAGGCAGGCTTTTCTAAACATTCTCATAAGCATATTCCTTATCTTTACCATTTTTGTCTTTTATGTCGATAGTAAAAGGACTTTCATCACATTCTGTGGTTAATGTAACAGCTACTTAAGCATTAGGTTTATCGATAAAAATGGCCAAAGCAAGGAGGTTGCCAATAACATTAATAAAATTACCAATCTGTTTAGCAGCACTGATTTTTGCAATAACTTCCTAAGAGCAGTGTTGTTTGCGGGAAATGTCCACTTCAGCATTGAACTTTTACGACCGGATATGATATGCATACGATTAACCTACAATCCATTTTCATTCCGCTACGAGTGCACTAGAGCATAGTTTATTAGATTTTCGTACCAGACCGATAAAAAATCGAGTTTTAGAGAGGAGTTGCAGACAAAAGCCAGTGGTTTAATATAAATGTTGCCAGCTCGATGGCATGTGAAAATTTTGTTGTATGTAAAATACGGCGCGACTCTTGTTTCGAACTGGTGACCCAGTTTTGAGAACGTTGTCTGTTTCGACCATCGCTAGTTGCCTTTTTTGGATGAACGGAACATTGGGTGTTACATTGTTCATCCTGGATATTTGATGAAACTGTTGCTGGGCTGTCTCATCTATCTAACGAATATTCGGTGAATGAAAAAATAGCAGAATTCAAAACCCACGAAATGAACTTTTTTTGATGAAATTCTCGAAAACTCGAAACATTTTTTATTACTTTATTAGTATACTGTCATAGTCATAGTCATAGTAATTTATTGGTAAGGGATTCTTACAAGTCATATACAGAATGTCAAATTATACTTAGTCAACAAGTTAATGATTACAATATAACAATGTCAAATAATAAAAAATGTAAAACAAATAAAAGAAAATACAAGAAAAACACATAAATCGAAGTCAAATCACAAATACGTACGTACCACTGTGTACTTACTCCATATATAAACATAATAGAAGTAACAAAAACTGACACACCTCAAATCCCAACTAACTCTACTGAAACAAACGAAGCAGAAAATAACTAACTAGTAGACTTCAAGACAATACTAATAACCCGATTCCCAGACTATAAACTAGTTTCCGAGTACATGAAACGTCAGCCTCCCAGCCAGATCAACGCACTCGGCACGGTCCCCTGAGGCATACCCGCATTCTATCACCCGGCGAATTAACTCGCTTTCTGTTTTAAGTATCTGATTGTATTAAGGACTGATGTGCTTTGTTTTAATTTCTTGAGTGTTTCAATGGTTTTACGAATTAAAAGTTTGATTTATTTTACTTGAGATAAGAGGAGTGGAGAGCCAGAGGTTGCGGTCCTGACATACGAGATGTAAGTTTAAATTTAGGCACCCAATTTGCTTTGTGTAATTTATCTTTTGAATCGAAGGAACCCCTCAAATATTTTAGGCGACTTTAAAGTAATTTTGTTATAATAAAATAATGTATCCAATCAGTGTTTAGGTTAATTCGAATTGTCATGGGAAACAGGTACTCTGGCTATGAGTAGACACAGTAAACTAAAAAGTGTAAAATGATAAACTTTTTACAAAAAAAAAAAAATAACCGACTTCACTACAAAAACAAAGCACTAAAACAATCAAAGTAACTTTAATTTCAGAAGTCGGTGTTAAATAACAAGCAAACAATACCAGAAACTTTTTTTTGTAAAAAGTTTTTATTTTTGAAGAATGTTTCTACTAAGTTATTGCCAGCATCAACTAGCTCACAAGGAGCTTAAAACTAAAATTTTCTGAATAAATAAATGTTTTAATCTTCTAAATCAGCTTGTATATCGTCTAAAAGAAATAGAACTGCTTATTCCAAACACTTTATCCTAAATATCAATTTAGGTAATTCTCCCAGTTAATCTTTAACAAGTTCCCAACGTCAATCACACCCAGTAATCCTATCGTCGGCGTCGTGATCACCACAAGGATACTCCTAGGGTCAGTTAACAATAGACCACGGGGCTTCCATGAATGTTTTGTTAAGACCCGCATGCACAGACCAGGGGGACTTACAACCGCTGTTTGGGTTTCGGGGTTAGCTATGGTTGAAACTGAGATTAACTACACTGTCTTGGTTCGTCCATCTGTATGAAAGGGATTTAATTCTCGTATTGAAACAAGAATGTGGTTTTCAATTACCTTATTCAAGTCTACATGTCCTTGTTCAAGTAATGGAGTTTGCAACTTTAATTCTGCTAATGATTCAACGAGTATGAAGCAAATTATTGCTGAATTATCTTTAAGTAGATTAATAAATCTTTCGATATAATCAATCATTTGGTTTTCTGTCGCAAGCGTCGTTACTGAAATCTATTTAAATCTGCTGTTTCTTGTACTTAAGTGATAACTTTAATGATGTCTAAAATATCATTTGTAATGGATTTTGTATTTTCAATTTGATGTTGATGCTAATGAAGATGTGCAAATGTTTTGGTCAAATAACAAAAAGCCATTATCCAACCAAATATCTCAAGGCTATTATGTTATTAACTAATCATTATTAAATTACTGCAGCTATTTAAGGACATTGTCTACGCGTATGCCATATATTATCCAATTACTTTTAGCCTCTTCAGAATGAAGAGTAACAAACATGCACACAATCTTACGCCTTCGTAATATTAGTATGATTATCTAATTAAAACTAACGATCCAAAATATGGCGTCAAAAAACTCCTCCGTATCGCTGACAACTAGTAATGTTTCTAAAAGACTGGAGGCATTCATGCTGTATGGCAATGCTTATCTTCTGTCCAAGGTAAAAGCCAACCACACAGATCACACGAGGATAAATCATACTAAGTGTCGCTAAGCATTAATAACCAAGATAATAAAGCATCTAGTTTTACATGATGCATTTCCTTTTATCCAACCATTAAAACCGATCGCAACAGAAATTATAACGTAACATAAAACAAGTCCTCTTTTAAATCTGATACAGGAATAACTTCAGATGATACAGATACCGATTTCTACATAAATTATCTCTCCATGGCTTTTATTCCTCCAATGGCTCGTAAAGGTAAGGGTTATTAGGCTTCCGACATCGAAACGAGTATCTAAGTATATCTTACGAGACAGAAATTTCATGAATAGGACATATTTAATATTGAGGAGCTCTAAAATTCTTATTGCTTTGTTGAACCTTTTCTTACCTGGTATATTCTGACATGATAATAGCAAAATTGTGTATTTTGCTATTGTAAAGTATTCTCATAAAATACCATTTTATCACAATAACAAGATCTTCTTCATCAACGTTTCCTGACCTGTTGACTATTGCAATATCTTCGGATCTTTATTCATTGAGAAGGGTCAGGTAGGTATTCTTTCAATATATTCTTGTATTCAGTATCTAAAATAGAGGACACTATTGTTTATTCTTATTATGTAGCCCGTAATGTCTCGCTGCCAGCAGGTAAATCTGCCTCTATTCCTTCTAACGATCACGATTTTTCGTCTATTCTTTCCAAATCTCAAGGTTGACATTTAGCTCGTTCCACCATCATATTACCCCATAACAAAACAATATTAGACAAAGTGCCAGTCAACATTGAAAGTAAACTCGAAACATACATACGAAAGCAAAAGAATGCAACCACCGCACTGCGTGCCACCGGCTCGTTCAAAATTATAAGGTACAACCAATTAGTTGGTCGGTTCCATTAGAACATAAACTTGCTGAGATTGTGGTTCAACTTAATAGCTTTAAGTATATGGGATCGCAGCCATTGAGCGAACTCGAAGGGAATTACACTAATATTAACAGCTCCTTAACTTGCTTAGATCAGTTTACTACACCATAATAAGCAAACGGCTTAGCAAAAATTGCTCCGGAAAGTACGTTAACCTATTAGGAAGCTACACTGGAGTTAATATGGCGCTTGTATGAAAATTTTACACTCAGGTAAATTCATCACCTTTTCTTCTTTGTTGAGTAACCTCACAATCTATATCTTCATTACATATACAGCAAAAACTAATTTTACAAAATGGTTTCCGGGGAATCTTAATACCTCTAATGAGGGAGCAGATATAAACAACTATTAGCATCTGTTAAATGAAAGCGTTTATCAGAATTTACCGTTTCCCGATACAAGCGAGCCCCTAAATGTTTGGCTATTTCAAATCAGATATAACCGGCGCGAACCAGTTCGGGGCGGACGAAACTGGATCACAACCGGGACGGACTGGTCGAAACCAGATTAATTCGGTAAACTAACTCGCATGGTTTCGCTGATTTAGAAACTTGTTTGTTCCTTGAGACGGCCGCAGAGGGTCCTATAGAGTTTCTCTGCAAGTTTAATGGAAACTAATTCTAGATAACATCGTCCTTTTGTATCTAGCTTTATCAGATGTCTGTAGGTAAATATTTGGTTAACTTTGGGAATTCTTGAACCCTTTCAATTTGATTATTATGACTGGCTGGGTTCAAGGCCTTGGATTCTGATATTATTAAGGTTGTTTGATAAGACACTGTCAGATCTGATATTATTGCTTTACTAAGAAATAAGGAAACTTGTTATTTAACGAAATGGTTACAAGAATAAAATTGGAATAATGGGTTAACCCAAATCTTTTAGGAAAATGGTTTTGTTATTGTATGTTCAATTAAGCAAAGTAATTTTTAAACAATTTGCTATTTTTGCTCTCCTAATTTTGTGAGTATATACAACATAACTAATGTTGTATATAATTAGTATATGCGAAACCCGAAACACGTCTCTAGTATTTTTATGTAAAGAATCTATGTACAAAATTTCATATTTGTATTATAAAAAATCACAAAGTTATAAGCTTGTTATGTTACTTGGTTGTCCGCAAAAATACATGGTCACCGGGTTATCTGGGCAACTAAGGGGTGGTTTTGCTCCTGCACCCAGCTATGCGCTGACGCCTATGACCAGCTGTAACCTGTGTTGTACTTAGTGTCGGCGGTGTCCAAATTGTGACAATTTCTAATTATTTTTTTTGGAAAAAAATTTAACATGGTGTAAAAATTATTGAAATCGATTCAGTTACTAATTCAGTTACATATTCAGATTTCGTATATACTAAAAATAATGTGGTGCATGTTTGTTTTCTTTTTTTAGTATCACCATCATTATTATTATTTGATACTTTCACCGCGTCGATCTTCTATCTTTCTCGACTGAACCTTATGTAACATACAAAACTATAACCACAATAACTAATGTAATTTAAACCTCGTATTTACCATCGACAACATTCACAGTCATCCAACTTCCACAGATATATAACTATTGAAATATTTCGAAACAACTGAAATATACAAAGTTGTACACTGAAAACAGGATCTCATACTGAATGGACAGTAAACATCCGAGGAGTAGTTCAAAAGACTTTGCGGGTACAGTCGGCACAATAAACAAGTGAAATAACAGATACATATACCCACCACGCAACTTATGTCCGCAACTTATTTATGTGTCTTAGTCATGTTTAAACTTTGTATCGCCGGTTTTAAATTATACATTTATGTTTTTAAAAGGAAGCTGTGCTACGTATTGCGTGATCAACAGTCTTTAGTGCTCTTGAGTTGTTTTTGTACAAAAGTTAGTTATGATTTAATCCTTGTCGTTACAAATTTGTTATGTTCGATTTGATGTTTTATATTTGTGTCATGGCGATTGAAATGAAAGGAAGCCATTCGTTCTAACAGTTTAGATTGTTAATCATAAACGAGGTTTAATTGCAGGATACGTAGGTATTGATTTGTTGATCTAGTACCTTGTATTAGGAAACATTTAAGTTTTGTATTGCTTTTGTCATTATTCTGGATTTATTATCTACTACTGTAATTTTGCACGCGAGTTGTAGGTCGCGGGTTCAAACCCTGCTAGGCGCATTACTTTGTGTAATTTATTTCATCACCACTGCTCTCAAAACGGTGAAGGAAAACATCGTGAGGAAACATGCCGGTTTCCTCTTTCGTCCTAGAACCAAAAACTCGAAGATGGCGTGGTGGATCACGGCCCATTCCCTCTCCTAGAGAGGAGGCCTGAGTCCCAACAGTGGGAACATTATAAGGCCGACTATACTATACTATACTGTAATTTTATAGTTACAGTTCCTATTGAAATATTAATTAAATAAAAAGTTAGTTACCGCAAATTTGTCTCACTCATTGTCAGGCGGTCACAAGCAACGTGGTCGACTGTACTACAGTACAGTATTGTACAAAATTCTCCTTGCGAAAATATAACCAGTAGAGATACACTTAGTTCTAGTTTGTTTGGTTCGTGGTCTTAGTGTTGTGTAACAACACGGTTTTAATGTCTTCTCAACCTGAAAAAGTTTTGAGTTTGATCTAACTGTTGTGGTATGGTTTTTTTTATGTTTAGTGGCCTTGTTTTGTATTTTCATTTATCATCTATGATCGCTGATGGTTTTATCAGTTCTTGCTCTGCATATTGTATTGCTACTTGGTTCATCATTTTTTAACCCAAAGTTGACTTGTAGAGAATGCCATGTTGCATTAATTCCGCCTATGTAAGTAGGTACCACTACTGTACATGAAGTTTAAATAAATAAATCTTTGATAGTCCTTCAATATTCATCAGTACTGTCTCTAAGTTATAATAAATTACTTTTTCATACAAGATTTTGTTCTGCAAAAAAATATGATTCTGCAATAAGATCAAGATTCAAGCATTTCTATGGTATGATTGTAATTTGAATTGAGTTGGTTTCTAAGATAGTCTCAACAAAATTCCTAATTTAAGACATGTAAACTATTGTAGCTATAAATTATTTAGTTTCAGATCATAACTCATATCCATCATCATTTGCTCATAAAACTTCACTAGAATTTCAAGACTTCACAAATATAAATCACGATTCAAAAGCAACTGAGTTTATACACTCGAACTCACTTGCAAACTAGAGAAATCGTCCACCCGTAAATTAATACATCACTGTGAACTACTAATTAGCTGTGTAATCTTCAAAGGGGCCGCTATGTACTTAAGTACACAGGTTTGTGTACACAAATTGTGTGCACAGGTACGTTTAGATGACAGATTATGTTTAGATTGCAAGTGAGCTTTATATGAGTAATTTTGGTTGAAGAATTGATTTGGCTGTACAGTGGTTTTGGGTTTGCTATTTGCCTTTTGAAAAATGTTTTTGCTAAGTTCACAAAATCGTGAACTTCGATATTAGAATTAGGCCCGGCGCCCATTATCGGCATCGGCAAGGAAAAGGATCCTTCGGCCTCTCTACATGTAAGCGTACACTGTCAGAAATTATGCCTTGGCATGCATGTAGGGATGCCGAAGGATACTTTTCCTTGCCGATGCCGATAATGGGCGCCGGGCATAAGTGAACCTTCAAAACTACATCTGCTGAAACCTGCGTTTTATTTTTTCAAGGGTTTAGTGGCAGTTTTAAATATTCATAAATTGATTCCTTGTTAATATTATGATATAAAATTGGTACAGTTTTGTATCTAAAGTATCTACACAACTCGTTAACATGTGAAATCATTGAAACAGCCGCGATTTCGGTGAAATGAAGTTGCGAATTTTATTATAGTATTGACTACTTAAGGGGAGCTGGCCAACTCTATGTATTTGCTGCCAAATACTGCAAAAACATTAAAATATGTTACATCCATACATGGTCAAGCGAAAACCTATCTACTTTTTAATATTATTGCTATATTCGCACTTGAACATTATGTCACCTGATAATAAGCGATGATGTGGTCGACAATTGAGCACGCTTGTCTAGAAGTAACCTATTCACTCTTGACTTAAAGACCTCCAGGTTTTAGTTATTAGAAAACACAGACTCTGAAGTTTTATGCCTAGGGGTTGAATGTTCACCATGTACCGGTGGAGATTCGCCAGAGGTCTGGAGGTTCCAAAATAGAACAAGCTTGACAGCAATACTAAAAAAAAACATTAATGTAGGTTCTGTAAAATTTTAAACATGTAAATAAATATTCTAGAACCTCAAATGAACATCAACTCTAATGCATTCAGCAATAAGATTGGCCAATCCCTTTCAACCGACAACTTGATGTTTAATTAAATAATACAGACTGCAATATTAACGAAAGCAAATTGAAAAGTAAATAACATTTCACTTGAATACGCTGAATTGAATCGTAGTTTCATTGGTTTCATTTGAATGAAATTGAAGCCGACTATTTTCTTTTGTAATACTGAGGGCAATTAAGTTTTGTTATGAATTTGAAAGAATTTATGAAAGATTAGTTGTACATTTGAAAAGAAATCGGACTTTATGAAAAAACAATTGCACACATAAACTACGAAACAATTCTAAGCAGAGATATTCAACTTTAAAAAAAAATACAACAATTAAGTATCTTAGATAAAATACTTAAACTTAATTTACCTACTTTGAAAACATCTTATAAACACATGTTACGCTTTAAATTAAACCGAATTATACACAACGTGACCCAGGATAGCTCCCTGCGAGACACCCGCAAACCGCGAGCCTTACGCCCCTCCTTGACTTCCGCTTCCACTGCGGTTGTAAGAAACATTCCCTTGGAATTGGATTACAGTCGCCAGAGGAATATACAGGGTGTCTGGAAGCGAGAAACCAACGTATAACATTAACGACAGTGTCATTTGCATGTGTTAGGACTGTAACTAGGCTATTTGTTCTATTGGATTGCGGCTTTAATTTCTTTTAAGAGTCCTTAAGGTGTGATTAAGATTGAAATTGCATTGCATGTGTATTGCTCAGTAATTTGTGTACGATGAAATTATTTGTATAGCTACAAAACATTTTAAAATAATGATATATACTTCAAAACTTTTGTATAAGGTTCATATTCGGTTTGCGTAAATATGACCATGTTTCTGAATTTCGTGTTAAACTCAAGTGGTTGCCGATTCGCCTTCGCCGTAATGCTCATATTCTTTCCCTCTTGTATAATGTGCTCTTTTCCCCTTCTACCCCTCGTTACCTCAAAGAACGGTTCCAATTTCTTTGTGACTCCCACATGAAAGTTCTTAGGTCATCGGATAACTTGAAACTTAAAATGCCAATCCATACGACTACTTTCCTGGATAAGTCTTTTACTGTCCAGGCCGCTCGTCTATGGAATGCATTGCCTGTGGCAATAAAACGTGCGCAAACACTGCCTGTATTTAAAAGGCTTGTTAAGGATCATTACTTGTCACTGTGATCATGTCTTCGTTTCATCACTTATTTCTCTTGCTTATATATTTATATTTTGTATGTATGTATATGTGTATCTATTTTAGTATTAAGTTTTTGTTTACTTTTATATTTGCACCAAGTGCAACCCCATTTTGTGTCCAGGCAATCTCTATCCATTCTGGGTTGCCTGGAAGAAATCGCCGAGTGCGATAAGGCCGCCAATTGTATGTTTTATATCGTATTACAATTCTATTTGTAAATCTGTAACTTGGTATGCAATAAAGTATATATAAATAAATAAATAAATAAATAAATATACCTGTCTCTGATTTATCAGTAGTTGTAAATGCAATATGATTAATTGTTATACCATTATTTGTAATAATTCGATATTGTTTGATTTATTAGTATTACAACTTAGCAACTACTAGTTACGCTTAGACGTTTTGATTTATTTCTAATAACTTTAATAAGACTGTTACTGTAAAATGCCAAGTGTTAGAATTTGTAATGGAGTTGTCAACTCACACTGGCATTTTGGGTGAGAAGAAATTTGTCATAACCTGATGTTTATTTCTAAAACCAACATTAGCTATGAACTTAAATTTTTGTTTATGTATTCGCTCATAATGCTTAACCTTTAGAATTATCCATCTGTATTCAAACCACCGAACTTGTAGAAGCTTATGCGGTCGAATTATGAAATTTAACCAAGACTGGGTTCGGACGAACGGATAGGAATATCAAAAGTTTATGAACAACTTTCTAAGAAGTTCCAAGTCTGAACTCGCCCAACCACACTGGTCCGCTATTTGAAAAATGAATTGTCTGCACTCCAAATATATGGTTTTAGTTGTGGAGTTGTGCAAAATATGGGAAACTTAGGGAAATTCTGTTATTACCTTTTTTCTTTTGGTTTTGAAGCGTGATTTACGAGTTAGCCTTTTATACCGCAGTAGATTTTAAAAGGAAAGCGGACAATTTGTGGTTGCTCTTTTTTATTTCTTTTACACTGTAATTCAGTGTGCAGACATTCATTGTTTGCATTTTCAAAGTTAATGTCACTATTGTTCTTCTTCATTTGCACCTTGTTTAGACCACAAACCGCTAGTTCCGTATTCTACAATGTAACGTATATTGAGATAGTTATGTTATGTAAAACATCTTTCCTCTGACTTCTGCCATCTTAGAAATCAGGTTATCACAATGTATCATTATTTATCATATCTACTCCATTAATATTCGCCACTTGACACACACTAGAGCAGTGGTGGCCGAGTGGTAACAGCTCCGACTTACGAGTTGTAGGTCGTGGGTTCAAACCCAGCCAGACGCCTTACTTTGTGTAATTTATTTCATCACCACTGCTCTCAAAACGGTGAAGGAAAACATTATGACGAAACCGGCATGTCCTAGAACCAAAACTTCGAAGACATGTGACATTCATCACTCCGTGATGGATTACGGCCCATTCCCTCTCCTAGAGAGAGGAGGCCTGAGTCCCAGCAGTGGGAAAATTAAAAGGCTCACTATGCTATAATATTTGCCACTTTAATTTCAATCCTTTATCTTTCAAAACATCTATCTCTTATTGGAAAGGTACTATTATTATCATAAATCTGATATCTACCTTACTCTATTACAAAATCTGACTTAGCTACTGACGACATTGAAATATGAAATGCCTAAAACAATAGGATAAAGGGCAAAAGATCATTTAATGTAAAATCTGAAGCCTAAATAAACAACAATGAAATAAATAAAACTGGGTCTGTCATTGAACTGAGTTCAACTATTTGACCTCAACCTTTAGGAATGCCGATACAACAAAAGTATTCTTGTAAAGGTACTGTTATTTATATAACTTTTCTAAGAACACCTGTTACCACTTAGGTAATGATGAAGGAATTTTCCTCTCTATTTAGGTATTAAAAATACGTCTTATATAATACATATAAGTCTTCAAAGAAGCTTATTCATGTATGTACCTACAATAGAAATTCCAATATCTCTCTATTTTTTGGGTTCTACACCTCAAAAGGAAAAAAAACGGAACCCAATTTCTTTGTTGTCCGTCTGTCTGTTTGTCAAGACCTTTTATCTCAGGAACACTCTAACACGTGGAAGTTTCGAGTTGAAAATAAAACCATATACTCAAATCTGCGGTCCCTCGAAGCTGTAAAAAAATCAAACTTCTAAGTTAACGAAAAAAAAAGATATGGCCGTATAGGTCGCAAAAAATGTATATTTTGACACTCTCAAGGGAATCAAAATTCATAGGGTACTTCCCGTTGACCCAGAATCCTGAAATTTGGCATAAAGCAAGGTCTTATAGCATAAGTTTAAGAAAAAATCTGAAAACAGTAATTTTATTGGTACGTCACAAAAATAAAATAGCTTTTTGCGATTTGGAAAAATCTTCAAGAAATACAGGAACTGAACTATTTTCATAGGTGAGTTTGTACGGACCCTTAGGGACTCAGACTCGCACTTGCCTATTTTTTATTATTATATTATTACTAGAAGATAATTTTCGTGCTCCAAATCGATTGGAAAATATGTTTCAAATTTTTTCCTTCTGTAAAATTTCTGAAGAAAAAAGAAAGAAACTGATGAGCGAATGAGTTTCATCCCTTGAATATAAGACTTGGAGAAGTCATTGAATGATTTCTCACCTAAAAAAGAAATCACTTGATTATATTTTCAGTTATTTCTAAGATATGGCCCATAAATCGGTGGACCACTTTAGCTAATTCTCTGTGAAATATGAGAAACAAAACATCTCATTCATAACCAACTTTATTCATTAGGAAATAAGCATAGACAAGCTAACGAGTTTTGTTTTTCGACTATATTATCCTTTTTATTCACCCATTTATTAGTCCTTCAACCCGAATTCTCGTACAAATCCAAAACCTTGTTTAGATCAAGAAAACTATCGTAGGGGCCCAGCAGGGTCGAAGCCTACTGGGGCCACGGGTAGTGTGAAAGCGGAACCCGGGGCCCTGGGACGAAGGCAACGAAGGAACAGGAGTGGGTTTTTAGTCAGTAAGAGTATGACACTATCTCCCGCTCCGCCCAAGAGCGGGGATGTCATTAGGATGATTTTCCCATCCAATAAAAAAAGTACCTACTCCTCGAGCAAGATGTACAGTCGGCAATATTTGCTATTGTACACATTCAACCTTGTGGCTGACGGTATAAGAGCGAAAGGTGGTTCTCAGTCAACTTTCTTGAGTGTACCTACCAGGAGATGTGGGTAGAATTTATTAGCAAAGTTGCTTGTGGGCCAGTCTTAAGTTATAGTCTTTACGCATGCTAACTCATATTGTTATGTATGTTTCACATTACAAGAGTTATGCTACTGAAAAAGAAGACTTATCTTGTGTTAAATGTGAGCTACACGTTGTAACAACACTCCCTGTGGTCTTGGAATGAGGTCAGGATGTTTCTTCCTGCGGTTAGCCGGCTTTAAGCGCGTCTAATGAATGAATTTCATATGTGCCAGATATAGAAGTGCCTAGATGTTCCTCGTATTTAGTTACTGCTCCGCTCCCATTAGTCGTAGCGTGATGATACACAAAAAGTTTTTTTCAATTCGAACCATTAAAAAAAACTTTTTTTTTTTGCATGTGGGAAAATCATCCAATGACATCCCCTGCTTTTGGGCGGAGCGGGTGTGTCAGACTTTTACTGACTAAAAACCCACTCCTGTTCCTTCTTTGCCTTCGTCCCAGGGCCGAGTTTTCGTTTCAAAAACAACTTGACTTGGGGTTATTGTTGTAAGGGCCACTTCTTCTCGTTCGAATCCCTCTCGTTCCACTCCCTCTCGCAAAACTCAGACCGGGAGAAGTCATCTGATAATTTCCCAACAAAAAAAAGACTCTCTCTTATAAAACTTTCATTTGAGGAAAACTAAAAGACAACAAAAAAAAATTATGATACTGATTTCAGTACAAATAGTAATGAAAGAATCTCTGATCTAGAATGGCAGTTAATATAAATAACAAAGCACACAGCTAACGCAAAAGGGAATATTTCCTTCACAATAATGAAAGGGACCCGTTAGCATATTCCCATATTTTATATTCAACATTCACCATCCACCATCATCCACAATGTAGTACACAATAGCAATTCATATAAATTCACTGGTTGCATGTCTTTCCTGATTATTGACCGAGTAATACGGGTAATAATCGCATGCAAACTGTACATTATGTATGCAGCTTGCATTCAGCTTGCTACAGCAGTATATACTGCCTACCTAAGTACCAATATGATGCTTGAACGCTTTCTAGGTTGAAACATAGAAGAAGAAATTGAAAAGGTCCACACATATAGTCATCTAGATACATAAATGGAGAAACTGACTGACTGACTGACGTATCAACGCACAGCCGAAACTACTGCGACTAGGATCGTGAAATTTCTTTTATGACGTAGGCGAGCACTAAGAGAGAATTTTCAAAAATTTCCCCCCTGAGGAGATGAAACTGAGGTCCAAACTTAGCATGGAAAACCCTATTTTTACGCGAGTGAAGTCGCTGATAAAAGCTAGTTTTTCATGTAAGTGTAGAGCTCTTAGTGAAATTGCTTGTTCGGGGATATACTACTAGTTATTTTTGCTGGTGAGCAGCTTTCTTTTCC
Organism: Mythimna vitellina; assembly: GCA_949316375.1. NCBI lineage: Eukaryota > Metazoa > Arthropoda > Insecta > Lepidoptera > Noctuidae > Mythimna > Mythimna vitellina. The sequence continues at coordinate 10,154,765 of OX438709.1, forward strand.
AAGTTTAATGGTTTTGATGATTGGTTTGACTAGGTTTTGTCTCTGGGTTAACATGAACATCATAGTATAACTTTTACTTCATTGCCATTTGCCTACTCTTGTACCATGTTACTTGGGTTCGGCACAATGGGTTCCCTACTTGATTTCGAAACTTGATGATTCGATTTTTATTATATCGAACACAGTGAAATAAAGCGCAGCGTTGAAAGGCCTCCTACAAGGTGGACCGATGATCTGGTAAGGGTTCCGGGAACCCGATGGATCCGAGACGCACTGGATCGTTCATTGTGGCGGCACTTGGGGGAAGTCTATGTCTAACAGTGGACGTCTTTCGACTGTTCTAAAATGCTTCGAGTTGCAACCCATTGTCGTTCTTTTATAACTCAAGTAGCTACCTTAGAGTTAACCCAACTAACTCTAACTCCGAGCAGGGTAGGTTGGTGTAAGCGGCCACAAATGACACTTGCTTGACATTAACAGTTGAACTCTACGTTCGTGTTCAAAAATGCTAGTTTAGAGTATCTACCCTGATTTTTTTTTTTCGGGTGGGAAAATCATCTAATGACATCCCCGCTCTTGGGCGGAGCAGGGGATGGTGTCAGACTTTTACTGACTAAAAACCCACTCCTGGGCCCCTACGGTTGCTGACATCTTGAGGCGCGCGTGGAACAGTACGCACCGTCGACGACTTGGGCTCGGTCCGGACGGTTAATGGACGATCGGACGGCGAGCCACCCATTACTCGCCGTCAGTATCTACCCTGATGACGTCATTAGTGTTAACTCTAACCTCATTTTTAAACGCAGCCCAGACGTATGGCAAAATACAGAGTTGAATTATGTTAGATAGAACAACGAAATCTTGAAGGTTTGTTTTTGTTAAATGAATTATGTTTTGTAAAAAGTCATAAAACGAAAGTTGTTGTTTATGATGTTAATAATACAGTCCTGCAAGGTTGTTAGCGTTTTACAAAGAACCCTGTATACCTTCTCACAATTTTCCGCATAATTCAAATACGAAACTGTTCTTGACTATGTAAGTTCATATTGGAAATAGATATTGACAATATTAAGACTAGGATTCGTATTCTCATGCCAACAGGTTTTGGGGCTGAGCAGAATAATAAATGTGTAATTGTAGTATAAAAGCTATGAAGTCATATCTTACTGCATTTATGTATCAGAAGTGTCATGTTAGTGCTTAGCTTGAATAAGGCACCTCTAAATAAATGTAAGGTACAGTCAGGGTCAAAAGTGCAGTTGCACTCTACTAATGATAGTGTCTAAAATTTCTTTGTACAGGTATCGGCACGGATCTTGAGCGCTCGGCGAAAGAGTGGGGATCGCTTTGCGCATCGTACACTTATGGCAAAAAAAAATGTACACCAATTTTTATTTTATTTTTTCTTTTACCTGCCATCTTAATTCTGGTTGAAGGTAAAGTTAAAAAAAAAAAACATAAATAGTTTAAAGCAAAGTCGCTGTATTCGTCTGTCTGTTTTTCCCTTTACATATTAACCATGCAACAGATATTTATACGGTTTTGAATTTCTAACAGAAGGTATGCATATTGTAGCAAAGATGAAAATTTCCTAACGTTTTACCTACTTTTGAAAGGAACTTTCTTTGTGTGCCTGTTATGCGTTCTCGGCTAAACCATTTTTGGTGACATAACAACCACTAATAAAAATAAAATCGATGGATTAAAAATTACGAGTCAATTTAATGGCACGGAAGTGTACTCGTTGTCGTTAGGTACGTACAGCAAGCGCAGGGAACCAATCTCGAGTGACGTCTATGACGCGATGCGCAATCACTGACACTCCCCGCCTCCGCGCCTCACTTCATACCACCAAAGAGACCCGATATTTTACTTCTGCGCAAGTAGAAGTCAGCGCTCAAGATCCGTGCCGGGAACTATACTATACGTCGATCGTGGGATCCGAGTGCTCAAAAATCGTATAAAGATCTGTCGAAACGTCATGTTGACACTTCGCGTGACCCAAGGGCTGGCTTTTACCTTGGACAGAGGACTATCATTGCTATACAAAGTGTGAATGTCGCTAGTCTTTTGGGCACATAAAAATAAAGTAGGTACTCTTTGTCTTATATTTTTGACGCATATTTTTTTATTTTTTTATTTCTCAACTATCACACAACGCCGTCTAGTCCCAAGCTAAGTAGAGCTTGTGTTATGAGTACTAGACAACTGATAAACATACTTAAATATTTCTAAATACATACATACTCGTATATAGATAAATTACACCCAGACACAGAACAAATGATCGTGCTCATCACACAAACATTTGTCCTGGGTGGGAATCGAACCCACGACCTCCGGTTTACCAGTCAAGGCCACTAACCACTAGACCAACAGGCCAGTCTTTATTTGTACAAAGGAAAAATAACAAAACATGCATTCTAGCACCGAACACCATTCAAATAAGTCAGAAAACCGAAACAACGCAAGTCCCCTAATCGATGTGAAATCCAAAACAGGCAGCTAGACACAAAAAAAAGACCATTTTTTCGACCAGATCGACCTCTGTCCGAGGCGGTAATCGAACAGGCGATCAATCAACCAACTGTTTCCAAACATTTATCTTCGAAACGAATATTAAAAGGAAAAACTGAATACATGGGGAACGAAAAATGGAATTATTCATGTACAGATATGATATGTGGCAGCTGTATGGTTCCGTAGGACAAGTTTTCAGTTTTTCTTTGATTAATTCTATTATTATACACACCATAATGCTTGCACTGACTGGACAGGTCCACTCAAATCTGTATGGGTCTTTCTTCAAAAGACCATCTCAGACAAATCTGCACTGTTCTCATGTGATTTAACCATTACATATTAACTGTGTGGACTTTAAAAGAGACTTTGATCCCTGAGTTTGTTTCGGTGTTTCTTCTCAGGGTAGTCAGCTAGGAAATACCGGCCTCATCTATTCAAAATGTCGAAAAAAAAATTGACGTGTAAAAGTGTTTTTTTAAACCTACTTACAAAATAAATATCATTTATCATTTACCAAACCTACCACAGTGTTGTCTTTTTAACCCAAAGGTTGACTGGTAGAGAATGCTTTGTGGCATTAAGTCCGCCTATGTACCACCACTATACATGAAGTAAATAAATAAATAAATAATATAAATAACTAGCGGTCCTAACAGACGTTGTGTGGCACGAAAGTTGGCGCATCGCTTTTCGTCAGAATAAAAAATTGAGAACCCGATTACAGCGCCATCTACCGGGTCCAATTGTATTTTAAAACTATGCAGGAAACCCACTCCAATATACACACAAAATTTTATCCAAATCGGTCGAGCCTTTTAAGAGTGAGGTGACAAACACACGTACAGAAGAATTATACATATATTTATATATAAAGATTCTCTCGGGAAAGTAGATTTTAGTTAGAAGCAAGGTTTGCGTTGAACCCTAAAATATTCTATGTCATGGTACATCAAGTAGCAGATTCATAGTGCTAAAATATATAGGCTTCCCAAAATACTGACTTTTGATACGTACGAACTAAAGCATGCAAACTTATTTAATAAAAATAAGTTATGAAATTAAAATATATGTGATTGAAATTCATTAAAAAAAATCATTAATACTATAAGTAATTATTATTATGGAGCCATTTATATAATTGGAGTTTTGAATAATTTACAATTTAATATTTTAAGCATGTTTGGTAATTTATAAATAGATATATACACATAAACATCATATACATGAGAATGAGTAAAAATTCCTACGTGAATTCATATACACGTAGCCAAGAAATATTTTAATAATAATAATTTATTTCAGAAAAATACACATTTATTAGAAGATTCAATTGATAAAATAGTTTTGCCAAATAATAAGTGTTGAATACAGAAAAACAGTTTCATTGGTGTCTGTGCTAATGAATAGCGTTGTATCACAGGAACCAGAATTATAGTTTTTCTAATCTAGCTTCTCTCTTTCCCTTCCAGCATAAACCTGTATTGGTCACACATACCGACTCACAAAAATATTAAAAACAAATTTACACACAGCCACCCATTAAGTACAGTCAGCGTCATAAATAACACAACATTGTGAAATTCACAATTTCCCTGTTCCCGCTCAATTTATTTAGGGAAATAAAAAACAGAAAAAAAAATACGAAATAAATTGGATTCATTTATGCGTCCCCCGTTCCCACCATATCCGTTAAGGGTAGACACAAAAACGAACAATGAAATACTAAATTGAACTTTGGTTTGTGACAACGCAGTTGCAGTTTTTTAAAAGCTTCATTCCGCCATCAGTCAACATCCGAGCCTATTTATTACAGCTTTATCTTACAGCCTTAAACTGTTTTTTTTATATAATACAAAATAGTGCTTGACTCATCATCTTTCTGCCCTTGTCCCATCTTATTTGGGGTCGGCGCAACACCTTTTTTTCTTCCATTCCATCCTGTCAACCGTCATACTATCACTAACTTCCTTTTCTTTCATATCACTGTTCACACAATCGATCCATCTTTTCTTTGGACTCCCTCTCCCTCTCCACCCATCCACATGTATACTCATAACTCTTTAAAATAGTGCTTGACTGCGATCCCGTAAATAAATCAATATTGCGAAGTATTTTTCCTTTACTTATTAAGGTTGCTATAACATAATTTTAAAGGTATCTAAAAATGTAATTAATTCAAAATCAATGCTCCTAATGATGTTTTAAAAACCACCAATAATATATCAATTACAAGTTACAACGAACCAACCAAAATGCAATTACGAAAAATTGTTTTTAGAACTAAAATGATCCATTCGCAGAATCTACAGAGTAATAATAAAGTAATTTGTTGAGGCTAATGAATATTAGTTTTTCATAGATATTTGAACCTCAGCTGGTTGGAACCGTTATTCTATTAGATTTATTAATTTGAGGCTTACCAATTATTTTCTAAGTATCAAATCGGTCATATTTAATTAAAAATACTAGTAGTTTTATTCTGAAAGAACTTTATTGTACAGATTAATCTACTGCCACGGTATAATCCCTTACTTTTCGCTAAGACTTAAAAGAAATGTGACTATTTTTAACCGACTTCAAAAAGGAGGAGGTTCTATGTTTGGCTGAATTTATTTTTTATATATGTTCACCGATTTCTCGGTCAATTATTGTGGACCGATTTTTTTTTTGTTTTGAATTGTTATGCCCGTTGGTTCCAAAGAAATATTGTTATTATTGTTATGATCTGATCATGAACTTCGAAGATATGGAACAGAACTTCTCATAGGATCACAGCAGAACCTTCGTAAAAAGTAAACGGACTGACTGAAAGTAGATGGGGAATATATCGAACTGATCTGATGATGAAGCCTGAAGTTAGGCACCGGAACTCTGTAATAAATTAATGTAATATAACCGTGTTTGGGATTATTAGAATTGTCACGAGATGCACTCTGGCTATAAGATATTTAAGTTTAGCTGATGGGTACTTTTTAATAGTGGTACCATAACTAAAAAGTGTAAAATAAATCATCCGGCTCGAGGGACCAAATCTTAACGTAAAAAAAACTTTTTACAAAAAAAAAAAAAATACAACCGACTTCAAAGTAAAAAAAAAACACTGAAAAGTGCAAAATAACTTTAATTTCGGAAGTCGGTTTTAAATAACGAAGATTCAAAACTATTATAGAAACACCGACTTCCGAAATTAAAGTTATTATGCACTTTTCAGTGTTTTTTTTTTTTACTTTGCAGTCTATTGTATTTTTTTTTTGTAAAAAGTTTTTTTTACGTTAAGATTTGGTCCTTCGAGCCGGATGCTTAGCTATAAACAGAGTTATTGATTCATTTGTAGTTATCGATCAAACCAGTTTTTTCCCCTACTACCCTCAACTTCAAAAGACAATTATCAGTCTGTCTCAATATTTAAGCTTCTTTTATTTTTGTCTCCCTCTCGCATTTTCTCTTCATTTAGTATTTCTGGTTTGATTTGCATTTGGAATTATAGTGCGTCTTGCGACTAATTTGCTGGGGTGACGTTCTTTGAGTCGTGGATTTTTTTCATAATTAAGGAGGGTAGAATAAGTAATTGTTAAGTTAGAATCGTTTCCTTTGTTTGAGAACTTTATTCTTTATTTGATTTCTTCCGCGGCCGTTTTTTTGTATGTATTTAGTATATATCTGAACCGTCAAAGTCTGACACTATCTTTCGCTCCGCTCAAGAGCGGGATTTGTCATAAGATGATTTTCTCACCAAAAAAAATAAATAAAAAAAGCCGATTCGGATGAAACTCGGCGCACGGGTTGTCAAGCTCTGGAACCTATTCCAGGACAATTTTATATAAAAAGGTTGTTTTTAGGGTTCCGTACCTCAAAAGGCAAAATGGTTGACGGACGTATAAATCCTTATACGATCACTTTGTTGTCCGTCCGTCTGTCTATCAAGACCCTTTATCTCGGGAAAGCGTGGAGGTATCGAGTTGAAAACCAAACCATATACAGCAACCATATACATATATACTCAGGTTTGCGGTCCCTTGATGCTGTGAAAAAATCAAACTTCTAAGTTAACGAAAAAAAAAACATACGGTCGTTTATGTCTCAAAAACGTATATTTCGATACTCTCAAGGAAATCAAAATTCATAGCGTAGTTCCCGATGACCCGAATCCTGAAATTTGGCATAAAGCAAGGTCTCATAGTACAGGAATAAATCTGAAAACAGTAAATTTGTTGTTACATTACAAAAAAAATGCGTTTCGGAAAAACCTTCGAAACTCAATTCAGGACTTGATTGTTTACATAGGTATAGTTTTGTAATCCTCAGTGCGCGAGTCCGACTCGCACTTGCCCAGATTTTTATGCCAAGAGTACGTTCCCTTGGGATAAATTCGACTATCAAGCAGGCGAAGTTAATGGCAAAGAAATATTAAACGTATAAACGTCTGAACTTGACATATAAAATAAATTTAATGTATAAAAAATCTTTGTTTGATATCGAAATCCTCCGAAACGGCTTGACCGATTTTTATGGAATTTTCGGTGCATATTTAATAGGTCTAAGAATAGGTCGTGGGCTATTTACCCTCCTACCCCCACAACGTTTGCCGGGTCAGTTTGTAAGATATAAAACTTGAAACTTACCAATCAAGATGAGTTCTTTAGATAGAACAATAAGTAATTATAAAATAAAATATGCTTAGCCATACTTCGTGATATTACTCAGAACTAATTAAAAAAGCAAAACAATCCTTTACAACTCTGTCTATAAAAGAATGTTTGACATTCAATTTCCTGAGAGAAACACGCTTCGATCTGTAAAGAGAAATTGTTAAATTTATTGGTACATATTATAAGTTTTAATAAATTATTTATTTATTATATACTTACTTTATTTTACACTTCAGGATGTGGACAGGATAAACATTTGTAAAGACTAAATGTACAATGGGCGGTCTTATCGCACAGCGCAGTCTCTTACAGACAACCTTAGGATGGACTGAGTGAAAGGAGATAGATTTGGGGCGGTCAGTGTACAACATAGCATAGTCGGCCTTATAATGTTCCCACTGCCGGGACTCAGGCCTCCTCTCTAGGAGAATCAACGGGCCGTAATCCACCACGCGGGCCCAGTGCGGTTTGGTGGATGTCACATGTCTTCTAATTTTGGTTGTAGGACATGCCGGTTTCCTCACGATGTTTTCCTTCACCGTTTTGAGAGCAGTGGTGATGAAATAAATTACACAAAGTAGGCTCCTGGCTGGATTTGAACCCACGACCTACAACTCTAAGTCGCGGCCGTTACCACTCGGCCACCACTGCTCTTACAAGGTACAAATATCATAAATAAAAACAAATTAAAAAAAAAACAAATATCAAAAAAGTGAGTCGTCGTAATATTCACATTATAAAAAAGAGGCTATATGAAAATAAGCAAGAAAAATATGAATTATATAAAAACAATCATCAATAAATGAGATGTTAACAAAATAAATTACTAACGAAATGAATGTAGTTTCATCAAAATACGTTTTGCCGTCCGAGCGTGATGAAGTAACAAACATACTCATAGCAAAACCTTAGAGGCCCAGGGTCGAAAGGGAAACCCGTGGTCTTAAAACACAAAGGGCAACTGAAGGCGAACATAGGTTTTTTTTTTTTATTGGGTGGGATAATCATCTTATGACAAAACCCGCTCTTGGGCGGAGCGGGAGATAGTGTCAGACTTTTACTGACTAAAAACCCACTCCTGTTCCTTTGTTGCCTTCGTCCCAGGGCCCCGGGTTTCGTTTTCACACTACCCATGGCCCCAGTAGGCTTCGACCCTACTGGGCCCCTACGATTTGCTGACATCTCCCTGAGGCGCGCGTGGAACAATACGCGCCGTCGACGACTTGGGCTCGGTCCGGACGGTTACCGGACGGTCGGACGGCGGGCTACCCATTGCTCGCCCTCCGCAAGCCCGCGCCTACGGTGGCCGGAAATCGGGATCGGAATCCCGGCGGCGGACAGGGCGTAAGGACCGTTGCCTCACGCGATCGGCCGCCTCCTTTGCTAGCATTACTGCTTCGCAGAAGGAGGCGACCGCCTGCCACTCCTCCTCGCTCCGGACCATGGCCTGAACCAAGGCCCGGCGCGAGAGATCGCCGCCCCCGATTGCCCTCACGAGGACACGGCGTTGCTCTGCCCAAGCGGGGCACACCTCCACCGTGTGCTCTACCGTGTCCTCCGGGCGGTCCACACAGTGGCGACACCCTGGCAAGGCGAACATAGGTGTGAATGTAGTTTACATAGTGTGTGTTTATATCCCAAAATGTCACCACAATTTATGAAAATATTGTACAAGCTATTGATTATGAATGAATAAATAACGATCAAAATGGAAAAAACACTGCGCGTAGTATTTTCTAGTAGCAATTGTTATGAATGATTGATTCTGTTATGAATTTACCAATTATGACAAATTTTCGTGGACAATTTTGGTTTTTTTTTTTAGTTTTGATTACAAAAATATGATCAGTAACGGGTACGGATAGATGCCCATTTCTTTTTGTACTAATTAAAAAATAGGGGTGTATTATGATCATGAATTTTGCGGGTGAAGCCGTATCTTTTACGTAGTTATATAATTCGTCATAAAGTTTAATTTTGCTTTTTCCTTATGAAAATAGAAACACAAATATTTCAACACTCATATTAAATTCAGCAGCGTAATAATTATAAAACCGTCCAAAGTCTTTCTAACGCTCAAAAATAGTTCCGCAAAAATATTCTTTTAATATTTTTACACGTCACTGAAACATTATTCAGCAACAATATCCTAAAAGCTTCATAATTTGATGGATAAATTAGCGTTGAGCATTTTATATGCATATTTTAAAAGTGGCGAACAACGGGAAATTTTACTCTGCACAAAATTTAGGATGCGAAAGTAAAAATATCTGGAATGTCTCTGTTTTTAAAGTATAGTCGGTAACAAAAATAACTGAAATTTTAGATCGCATTTTGTGAATGTCACTGACAACATTTTTTTTCGTAATTGGAAGTCCAACGTTTCAGAAAATAACTGACATTTATTTTTATACTAACTGATGCGGCAAACGTCGTTCTGCCATATAAAATAATAATAATAATGTGGAGGGTAAAAAATTGCCTGCTTTCTATCCTCAGACCTACCAAATATACACAAAAACTTTTCATAAAAATTGGTCAAGCCGTTTTGGAGAAGTTCGATAACAGACTCACACACATGACACGAGACGTTACACAACACGAGATTTTTAAATATTAGATTTCCGTCCACTACTCAATTTATGTTATCTCAATAAAAATTAATACTTACCAAATGATATTTCATGACCAAACACAATAACTGTCTTGTTCTTTAAAAAGCAATTAACGTACATGAAATTAATTTGTTTTTATGGAACAGACTCCCGGACAAAAACTAAAATATATATACATAAAATATGAAATTGTACGTGCTGTCATTAATGTCTGTTGGGCATTAAAAATTCACAGAAAATGCAGTCGAGACAGCTAATACAGGGTGAGTCACAGTTAGACTAGGTACGAGTACTATCGAGGAGAAACGTAAGTGTCAACTATAAAATTGACGTTTAAAATTTTCTGTTGAATATTTCCTAAGTCGAAGCCCCAGATATGTTATTATCGAATGAATTTTATATTTTTAACGCTTTTAGAACGACACGTAATAATTTTATTTGTTTCTATTTGTTGTTAGAAAATTGATGGAAGAAAATTATAGTGTGTTCGTTCTACTTTTATTCAGTAAATAATTATAGGATTATAAAGTGGTTGTGTTTTCGTTCGTTCATTTATTTTCGAGTTAAATAAGAAAGAATTTTTTTTTTTAAAGTTTAGTGAAATTAATGTGTTTAAGGGATCCGAACAGCTGACGAATAACTTTTTTAATTTGAAATAAATGAAACTATAAAAACAATTTATTTAAAGAAAAAAGTTATTGGTCTTTTATTTAAGGTAGAAAGAAAAACAGTTTTTACTCAAAGACGTTTTCTGAAAATTACCAAACATAACCCTTTTCTTAGACCAAAATTAAATTCAACACACCAGTATTAAATTTTCATCCATACATTAATGAATTCTATATTGGGTAACGAAAATCGCTCAATCTACTAATACTTATCGTTATTTTCGATCGACTTCGTGATAAAATGCGTAATTCGGAGATTACGGGGCCCTCTTTGAAATATTATGTAATTTTGGGCTCGTCCTACAAAGCAATTAACATGGCTTACTGTACTCAGCCATGTTTTATTATCGACTCTACGTTTTAATCGGTTTTTTATTATTATTTTATATATTGAGTATTGTCTACAAACTAGGTTTTATGTAAACTGAACAAAAAGAGTGAAAGAACACTATCTTTCTATTTCGTCATAGTTGCATATTAGTATGTATTATTTTGTTATATTATTTAGTATGTATTTTTGTGATATTTATTTTAATATGTGTATATATATATATTTATAATAATACATCTTTTTTTTTTTGGATGTTATATTATTTCATTGTTTACTATGTATTTTGTGTGTACCGATTTTCCTTTTACTTCTACACACAGTGTCTACATCTCTATTTTCTCCAACTCTCCTTTCGCAGGTATGCTGGAAGAGATTTCTTTAGAAATAAGCATCACCTTTGTACTATTCTTCTGTTTCCTTCTTCTTTTCTTTTATTATTGTGTGTACATAAAAAGTTTTTATTTTTTTTGTAAAATCTATGTCAGTATGTTTGTCACTGCCTCACTGGTGATAAATGAAGTTTTGTAGACCCGTCAGATACTCAATGTGAGTGCGGGGCCTCAAACCGTTTAAGGAGTTTGCGATAGATTTAAAAAGAATAAGTGTTATCCGTAGAGTAAAAAAAATCCTTGGAAATGTCCAAAGCTGTTCGGCATTTTGGCATTAACGTTTTGCCAATCACCAACTAATTGACAAACGGTAGAGTATCAACCAAGTTCGGCATGAAAAAAATAAATGCAGACAACAAAACCATTTACAAAGAAATTTGAATGCTACATAAAGAGGGATCTTATCCTCATGCATAACCTGACAAAGCCAAGCTGTGTATGAGAGGATATTACAATTTCTAAACGGGCTATAAATACGCAATATTATGTTAATGTGCACAGATATTTTCCTTTTATTACACCAACTGTTTAACTCCATTAATAAAATTTATACTGCATCTAATTACTTATACACATTAAGCCTTCCTGGTTCCTATCTCAATTCAATAAGGTTCATTTTGCAGTGTATTTCGAGGGTTATTTTGTACGAATGCTAACGTTTCGATACGGGGGTATTATGGCAGGATTAGAGCCACATGTGTTTAGATTTTGTCAATTTTCGTCGCATATGTGTTAAGATCCGATGTAATAGTGACTCATGGTGTAGTGAAACTAGATTTTGTATGTGGTTGTAACGGTTTGAGGTAATTCTGATGGGGTAGTAATTAGACGGTACTGTTGGCGCAATGGTTGAGCGATTGGCTAATAAGCTTCGGGTCGTGGGTTCGTATCCAGCACGCCTACATGTTTAATTAGTTAAAAAATATATTTTCCTAGTCCTATCAATCTATCTATTGTGGTCTGGTTTCCGCACTCAGTCCCTGGTGGATAATTGTGCGTGAGCCATGGCGGCCTACACTCCGACCAGCCCACCTCACTCCAGAAGTAGATGAGTCTTTTCAGTTTGCTCAGGGCATCTATGAGTGAATTCGATGCTCCCAAGGTTCGTGTTCTTATTTCGCTGACGGCTGTGCACTCGAGGAGCACTTTCGCGACAGTTTCCTCTGACTCCATGCATAACATGACTACTTATTGATATATTTATGCTTAATTCCCCACCAATTAGTGGTGACAACGTTATGGTGAATACTGGACATTCTGCGAATTGGACATTTTGCGAACTGGACATTCTGCGAACTGGACATTCTACGAATTGGATATTTTGCGTCCGCTGGACATTTTGCGAATTGGACATTCAGCGCCTAATCGCTTCTCCCGTTCTAAGGTGAAGCGAAAGGTCGTCTCAAACTTTTATTGACTAAGTCCACTTGTGTCCTTCAGTTGCCCTTTGCGGTCTAGATCCACAGTCACTCGTTCAACCGTTCCTTCCTTCAGTTTTGCTACAATCTCTTTGGGGCACCGTCGACACGGGCTTGGTCCTTACCGGATGGCCGGACGGTTAGCTACCCATTGCTTGTCGTCTGGAACAGTAACATAGCTAGAAATTTTATTCTTGTTTTATAAATAGCACTTTCTTTTTATGCACCTGCCATATTGTTTCTTCACCACCCTAGGTTGCCTAGTAGAGAATGAATAAGGCATTAAGTCCGCCTTTATGTTGCATGAAGATTAAATAAATAAATAAAAAATTCTAAATCTACCAAAATACTGTTTCTCTCATTCCAGTTAGCAGTCAAAAGAAAACATTACGAACTTACAGGTCGTAACCAATAATATAATTAAAACAAACCAAACGGGCGCGAACTTGGCTGCACTTTTACATCTTCACAATAAACGGGATATCAAGTGGCGTAGTCGTAGGATTTCGACGCATATCATGTTATTTTAGACGAGTTTTGTTCATTTCCTTGAATTGTTGTCTGATTTGACTGGCCTGTTAGTCTAGTGGTTAGTGGCCTTGACTGCTACGCCTGAGGTTGCGGGTTCGATTTCCACCCAAGAGAAGTGTTTTTGCGATGAGCACGAATGTTCTGTGTCTGGGTGTAATTTATCTATAATAGGTATGTATTTAAAAAATATGTACTTATACAGATTCAGATTCAGATATATTTATTATGTTTATCAGTCGTCTAGTACTACTAACTTTTGGGGTGGAGGTGAGTTTTAGTCAGTAAGTCTGACTCACCTTCTCGCTCCACCCAGAGCGTCAAATATTTTTTTTAGTTTAGCATTATCAAGTATTCGGTATGAACACTTAATGATGCTACACTAAAAAAAATGTTGTGCAGTAACTTATATATGTATGCCTAAACTAGTTGACCATACTCACTATAATTATATAATATATATAATCTCACTCCACAAATCTTTTACATATTATAAACCAATGCTTGACTGCGATCCCACCTGATGGTAAGCAGTGAAGCAATCGTTGATGGTGAGGCGCACTAGTTTATTAAGAGCCTATACACTCTAACCTGAAGAATCTTTAAGTCAAGAGTGAACTGGTTACTTCTAGGTAAGCGCGCTCCATCGTCGACCTCATCGTCGCTTTCCATCAGGCGAGATAGCGGTCAAGCGCGAACCTATCAAGAATAAAAAATAAAAAAAAAACCTTCAAGACAATCAGCGTAAAATATTAAGTAGAAAAAAAGGCGTATTAAAATAACCCGATATTAATGCCTTTCATCATAAAATAAGAAATGCACTACATATTAATAAGTACAGAAAGCTGAATTGATAGGTAAACATGACTACAGGTAGGAGCTCAATGGCGCGAGGCTTGCTAGCGATAATTAAAATAGATATAAAAGAGAATATATGATGTTACCCGTCAATATCCGGTGCGGCCGGATGCGGCGCCATTTTGTTCATGTTAGTTCAGTTTTAACATTAAAACTGTGAGGGTAAAATGGTAAATAAATGTTCAAGGTTGAGGGTAGTTAAAAAGAGTTACCACGATCCTGGAAAGGAAAGAATAACAAAAGGAACATAGGTGGGTCTTAGTCAATAAAATTCTGACACACTCTCGCTCCGCCTAGAACAGGAGAAATCATTTGACGACTTCCCACCTCAAAGAAAAGTTGATTTGTGTCTCCATTATTTATGTAAAGTCTTCTTTTTATCTTGCTTATTTATAAATTATCTATTTATACGGATACCGGCATGGATCTTGAGCACTGACTTCCACTTGCGTAGAAGTGAAATATCGGGTGTCTTTAGTGGTATGAAGTGAGATGCGGGGGCGGGGAGTGCAATCCTTGTACAGTGATTGACTCGCCGATGTGTATAATGCGCAAAGCGATCCCCACTCTTTCGCCGAGCGCTCAAGAATCGTGCCGGTATCTGAACATATTTTTACTAACTAACTTTTACTAACTATTATTAAACAATAAAATAAATATTATTATTTCTCATTACACCCAGCGTGTGATCTTAAAATGATTATTGACTATATAATGCAAAATAATTAGTTACGAGTATTTCACAAATTACTTATAACACTAATTACTAATAATATTATAAAGAGGTAAAGTTAGTTTTTTGTTTGTAGAAGGGAAATCTCTGAAAATACTGGTCCGATAGCAAAATTTTTTTCACCGATAGAAAGCTCCTTTATTCCTGAGTGACATAGGCTATATTTAATGTAAGCGGGTGAAGCCGCGGGCAAAAGCTAGTCACTTATTATTTTGAAAACGAACTCTCCCGAAAAAAATGTTCTTTTTGCCTTACGACCGTATGCGTAGGAGGTATCGAATTAAAGTTTCAACAATAAAACAATCTCTAATAACGGCTTAATTTTTGTTTCAGGTACGTACTTAGAAGTTTAACCGCCTCCTTCTTTAATTACCTACAGCTAATTAAGCAGTAAACACCGAAGTAGTTGAGACTAAACAAGTATCAATGAATTATCTCAAGGACACGTAAGTAAGGCAATTATTTTTAACTAGATTTCACTTGCGCCTTTACTCAAGTTAATATTGACAATTTTCCCACGGCTACGTATGCACTGATTGGATCTTCTTCTCGAATCGATGCTATATTGCTTTTTTTTTAGGTTGGAAAATCATCTTACGACAAATCCCGCTCGTGGGCGGAGCGGGAGATAGTGTCAGACTTTTACTGACTAAAAACCCACTCCTGCTCCTTCTTTGCCTTCATCCCAGGGCCCTGAGCTTCGAACGATGCTATATTGCTGACAGCTCTTTAAGGCACGCTTGGAACACAACGCGCTATCGACACGGGGTCGGCGATTAGACGGCGAGCTACCTATTGCTCGCCGTCGGACAGAAATTGCTTTTCGACTTCCGACGCCGTTCTTGCCTCTTAGCGATCTTACACTTACTATTCGATTTATGCTCGTTTAAAACATTCGGCAAACTTCGGCAAAACTCGACTATGTACGCTAAATGCGCAGACACATAAATCAGGGCCAATTTTAACGATAGCGACACTGATTGGTCTGGTTAACTAGGGGTTGTAATGTGAATTCTCTCGTTACTTTTGTTCAAAAGGGTAATGTGTGTAATTACCTTTTAAAAGGGGTAAATGACATCGGCACGTGTTTAAATTTGGAACATTTGTAGTAATTGTGGATAATGAGATCTAGGTAATAAATAGGGTAGTTTTATTGTTGTGGGAGGGGGTGGGCCATCTAACTAAATTGTCATTGAAAGTTGAGGCCATTCTGTCCTTGTAAGCTGAAAAAAATAATTAAATCATGAATCTTATCGACGCGTTTTCAACTGGCCTGTTGGTCTAGTGGTTAGTGGCCCTAACTGCTATGCCAGAGGTTGTGGGTTCGATTGCCACCCAAGACAAATGTGTTCCTTCGATACGGTAGGTAAATGCTACTGTGTCGAAAGCACACAGAGTGAAGTTTTATAATTCGACTAGTTTCATAGCCAGAAAATTATCCACACAATAAAAGTCAAAATCTATTAATATATAAAAATATCATTGTAAACAAGTTTTCAATGAAAATCATTTTTTCATAGCAAGCTTTTATAGCGCGCATATTATATACTTATATGTATAATTAATACTCATCAACCATTCCAAAAAGCACAACCACGATAGGGTTATCTGAGCTCCTATAGCCACCTTGCGGTTCCATCATCAGATCAGCTCCATGTCATAATCATTTTGCATTGTCATCTGATTTTCACATGCATGCAAAATTTCAGCTCATCGGTAACCAGAAAGTTGTTTTTTTTATTTTTTATTCTTGATAGGTTCGCGCTTGACCGCTATCTCACCTGATGGAAAGCGATGCGGTCGACGATGGAACGCACTTACTCAGAAGTAACCTGTTCACTCTTGACTTAAAGATTCCCGGGTTGTAGCCATTAGGAAACACAGATTCTGGCAAGGAATTCCACTCCTTAGCTGTACGCACAATGAGAAAGTAGATCAAATTTAATTTGGAAGATTTGATGACAGACAAACATTGGGACAGGTGAAACTAAACAGAAGCTTGTAAAAAGGTTTTTCTAAATATCTTATTGCGAATGAAGGATATAGGTGGCCAATTGGCCATCACATATGGGCTGGTGCTGTAAAATGCCATCTAGCAGCTTTGGACTCAGTAGAAAGGCGTGCGAAGAGGCTAATTGGGGATCCAGATTTGGTTAAGTCCAATTTACAAAGCCTCGAGCACAGGCGCAGGGTAGCCAGCCTATCGGTATTTTACAGGTTACATTTTGAAGAGTGTGCGCGGGAATCGCATGACTTGATTCCGCCTTCTCCTTTCTACCATCGGACAACCCGACGAACAGCGAGTATCCACACTTACGTTGTTGAAACTTCAACGGTCCGGACTAAGCGTTTCGCTTCGTCGTTTATACCGCGTACATCGAAGGACTGGAACAATTTGCCTGCTGCGGTCTTCCCGTTCAACTATAATATAGGTGTCTTCAAGGCTATAGTGAATAAGCTCTCAATAAACTAGTGCGCCTCACCATCAATGATTGCATCTCCGCTTACCATCAGGTGGGATCGCAGTCAAGCATTGGTTTATATCAATTAAAAAAAAACAATTTATGCCACGAAATTACAGTTGCACGCGTTTGCAGTGCCAAATCCACCAACAAAAGCACACGGTATCGCATGACCTACAATTTGAGATCGCTAATCTCAAGATATAAATACAACCAACCATCTGCTCCTAGCATTAATAACCAGTACCTTGATCGAGGGCTAAAGCGATTTCGCCTTCATAATTAAGGAAATTTGAAAACCGACATCAAAATGGGGTTGAGACGGGGTTACGATCTGATATGGCGGGGGATAGAGGGGGAAAAGGGGACTATTCATTAATCAAGCCAGTGACAGATCTGTTGCCATGTGTTGCTAGTAGATTATGTCTCGTTTCCACTTGTTTGGCCAGCGGGTTGTTTAGTTTTGTGCGTTGAGGAGGCGGAGATGTGGTGAAGATTGTTCAAGATCTGTCGTGAGATGAGTGTTCGGATATGTCTTGTATTTATACTTATTTTTTTAGGTGGGAAATCATCTAATGACATCTCCCGCCCTTTCGTGTCAGAATTTTACTGACTAAAACCCACTACCGGAAGGAAGGCAAAGATGGAACTTTGCCTTCGTTCCAGGGCCCTGGGGCTTCGACCCTGCTGGGCCCCTACGGTTGCTGACGTCGACGTGTCTTGGACTCGGTGCGGACAGGACGGTCGGACGGCGAGCTACCCATTGCTCGCCGTCCGCAAGCCCGCGCCTACGGTGGCTGGAAATCGGAATGGGCTGTTCCCTCGCATGTTCGGTCGCCTCCTTTGCTAGCATTACTACATCGCAGAAGGAGGCGACTGCCTGCCACTCCTCCTCGATCCGGACCATGGACTATACCAAGGCCCGGTGCGAGAGATTGCTACCGCTGATAGCCCCCACGAAGACACAGTGGTCCGCTGCCCAGGCAAGGCACACCTCTCATGCTCCACCGTGTCCTCCGGGCAGACCACACAATGGTGGCACCCAGGCGTTTCTTCCGCACGAATCCGTTGCAGGAACCTCCCGAACTCACGATGTAAGGACGCCGTAATGTCTTTCCAGGCACTCCTCAAAAAGGGAACTTACCGGCGAGTTTGTGTATATGTCGTGGCCAGATCTTAGAATTGATCACTTCATGATATGGCCAACTAAAACTGGCCAGATCGTTTAAACGTTAACATTTGATGATATGTCAATCCTCGTTTGGCCATATCATTGATAAATGATTTCTATGATAATAAAAGGTCTAAAGAAAGTAGATTAAACGAGGATTGATATAACATCAAACTTAGAAATAAATAAGTATATTTATTAGCACAAGATCTGCTTAACTTAGAACTAGATGGCGTTGTGTGAAACTTTTGGATTTTTATATATTGTTACTATCAATACAATTTCCACGAAGATCACGCCATTCTTCGAAGAAAACTCTCAAGATAGACCTAAGGTCTAAGGTCACCAGGGTCGCCAATAAACCGATAGACCTAAGTAAACAAGGATTTCTAATTGAATCCAACGCCAGCGTACCGTACTTTGGGTGTCATAATTATTCCGTGTGAATATAGAAACCATTCATGGTCGGCCTTCGGAAAACTAGAAGTTACTGAGAATTTCTTAACAGATAGTTAAGCAGATAAATCGAGAACGCGTGGAGGTATCGAGTTGAAATTTCTAGTTTTGTCACAAAAAAAACTTTTTTTGCCGTTTGTAGAAATCTTTGAGACTCGATTCGGAAATTGAACTGTTTTATAGGTAAGTTTGTAAGGAACCCTCAGTGCGCGAATCCGACTCGCACTAGCCCGGTTTTTTCTTTGATGCTAAACAAAAATATTCCCTGTATTCGAAGCCATTCGGGGCTTGACGAATCTTGTGGCAAGAACAATTTACGGATTGGCCACACTAATGAAAATATCAAATGTCTGGTAGTGTTAGGTTAGTACCAATTTTGTGACTGCTAAGTTTAAGTAAAATGGAGGAGCACCTATCGCCATATAAATGGATCAGAATGTTGATGGATGAAAAAAGATTGCAAGTAGCTTTTTTTTCGGAGCGGGAGATAGTGTCAGACTTTTTCTGACTAAAAACCCACTCCTGTTCCTTCTTTGCCATCGTTCCAGAGCTCCGGAGTTCTCTTTCGCATCACCCATGGCCCCAGTAGGTTTCGATCCTGCTGGGCCTCTACGGTTTTGCTAACATCTCCTTGAGGCGCCCGTGGAACACTACACGCCGTCGACAACTTGGGCTCGGTTCGTTACCGAACGGTCGGACGGCGAGCTACCGTTTGCTCGCCGTCTGAAAGCCAGCGCTTACGGTAGCTGGAAATCAGGATCGGGATCTCGGTGACTGGGGCGTGAGGGCCGTTCTCTCGCGCGTTCGGCCGCCTCCTTTGCTAGTGACTAAAAAGTTGAAAGGGAATCGTTTGTCTTTGTATGGTCATGTGAAGAGGAGGGATGAAAAGCATGTTTCTAAACGAGTTATAGGTATACATGTAGATGGATGGAGAGGGAGACTAAAGAGAACGTGAAGAGATTGTTTGAAGAGTCATATTAAATTAAAGGACAAGCGATTGATGACTTTCCACCTAAAGAACAAAAGATTACAGTAGTCGCCATCTTTAGATGGACCAAATTCATTCCAATTCCTGATTATAAACTTTCCAGATGTGAAAGTGAAAATCGTATAACATACAAGAGTACCTACCTCATAAGTCCGTGTAGGCTGTAACATCTAGAAAAGGGGACATTTGAATGATCTCGTAGGCGTAAAGTTCGCATTTGTCGCAACCCACATACCTGTAATCTTCGAGACATATTAAATGAAGTGTGAGCTCGGATAGGGATTTTATATGTTATTTCTCGTACGTGGAAATAACAGAGCATCAAATATTCCGTGTTTTCTGATATAAGAAATTTCACGAAAACGATTACGAATGAATTGGTTGCCAAGACTCATAAGTATGCTTTCGTTGTTGTCATGTTACAGATTTCGAGTCGAGTCAAACTCCATCGGGGTTACCATGACGTTCAATGTAAGATTGTTTCATTCTTATTTCAGTGTCAGTAAGAGACAGAGCTATACAGGTTGTCTAGCGCCATCTCTTATCCACACTGGAAATAAGAATGAAACAATCTTACTTTAAACGTCATGGTACAGGTCCAGATCTCAAGAAGTTCTAATTCTATAAATCCTATAAATAGTATAAAAAGTACCCTTGTTTTATGAGCTTGTTGTGTGAGTTGCGTCCCACTGCAGTATAAAGGCCTTCTTGCCATTTTTCCACTTTTCTCTGGCCTTATTTATTGGACTGGACAATTTTAATTAAATAATCAAGGAACAGTTAAGATGAATTAAGCATTCAGGAGAGCAGTGGTGACCGAAGGGCCCTGCTGGGACTCAGGACTCCTCTAGAAGAGGGAATGGGCCGTAATCCACCACGCGGGCCCAGTGCGAGTTGGTGAATGTCTCATGTCTTTGAATTTTTGGTTCTAGGATATGCCGGTTTCCTCACGATGTGTTTCTTCACCGTTTTGAGAGCAGTGGTCATGAAATATATTACACAAAGTAATGCGCCTGGTTGGGTTTGAACCCGCGACCTACAATTTGTAAGTGCCACTCGGCCACCACTGCTCTTAAGGTAGAACGCTATCAATACTTTAATCTTTACCAGTTTAGGAAGTCAGTGATAACAATATATAAACCAAGTCTTACCTATGTCTTAGATAAGGCGCCAATAAAATTTTAAAGGTCCATAATTCAGGCTCTATTTTAGAACTGTAATTAGAAAGGAAAGTTAGTATGTGAACTCAAGTCTTGGTATGAATTATGCTCGAAACGTCTTTACCAAAGTCGAAAAGTTAATTCCGAGTCAAATGTATGAAGAATACGAGTACGTCGTTGGACTCATGCAAATGTTGGGTATTCTACTTATGTATGTTTTTTTATTTCTTTCCTTATGTGGGGAGAGATATTGAGAGTTTGTTGTTTGAATGCTTGATGTATTCGCGTTTGCGTTTGAAATTAAAGAATATTGTTAAGGCTGAAACACATGAAGCTGACACATAAGTGTACAAGTAACTTGAATGATATATATCTATCAGAACTGATTGTGCTACGTTCGTTTACCGCACGGTACAGATACCGGCACGGGTCTTGAGCGCTGTCTCCTACAGTTCTACTTGCGCAGAAGCACGCAGAAGGGAAATATCGGGTCTCTTTAGTGGTATGAAAAGAGATGCCGGGGCGGGGAGTGCAATCCTTGTACAGTGATTGGCTCGCTGATGTGTACGATGCGCAAAGCGATCCCCGCTCTTTCGCCGAGCGCTCAAGATTCGTGCCATACAAATATTTTTAAGGCCTATAGATAGTGGTTCCTGGTCTGGATGGCTAAAATTAAATACTTTTATTTTGAATAAACTATTTGTAGGCAATTTTGAAATTTCAAGATGTTAGTTGGAAGACGATGCTAATTGCACATTTCAAAACGTAGATCTCTTTGGAGAAGAATGAGCAAGAAACTCCATTTTTTTTCGTTCTTAGAAATTTGATTTTTTCACAGCTTCAAGGGACCACAGATTTGAGTAGACGGTTTTAATTTCAGCTCGAAGCTTCCACACGTTTCTAAGATAAAGGGTCAAGAAAGACGTACGGACAACAAAGTGATCCTATAAGGGTTCCGATTTTTCTTTTTTAGGTATGGAACCACTAAAAACATTATGTGACAACAATGTAAATAAATAAGATAATCAAAAACCAAATATATATAAATTAAAATAAACCACTGGCAATTAAGACGTGAGCAGTCTCAACTGACAGCGTCCATTCACGGACATGACGCATATATTAGCACTATTGCCCAACCCAACCCTCTTGCAGAATCTGTACAACATGAAAACAATCTCTATAACTCCCACACAAGCAAGATTTACTTACAAACTACCGATTGGAACTGCTTAAGCACTTATTAGAGTAGCAATGAAAGCTTGGTCATTCGATCGTAGAGAGGGGTGGCATAAAGCGTCCATTAGCACTCAAAATGCATTTATATTCTCTACTAATTATAGGGGGTGAACACACCATAGATTTAGGGGAGCCTGTGATGGCTCCTTTTGTTAAAGTACCACCTACTGTGCTTTGTGAGGTCATTGCGGGAAGTGAAATACCTGGTTTGATGTTGGAGAATGTTGATGCGGTTCATTTAGATTTTATAATGGTTGATAAGGTGAAGAGGGATACCGCAGAGTCGGTCTGTAATTCTATGTTGTAGACCAAAATAAGTTATACATAATAGATAGGGGAGCAGTGGTGGCCGAGTGGCAACGGCCCCGACTTACGAGTTGTAGGTTGCGGATTCAAAACCAGCCAGGCGCATTACTTTGCGTAATTTACTTCATCACCACTGCTCTCAAAACGGTGAAAGAAAACATCGAGAGGAAACCGGCATGTCCTAGAACCAAAAATTCGAAGACGTGAGCCCGCATGGTGGATTACAGCCCATACCCTCTCCTAGAGAGGAGGCCTGAGTCCCAACAGTGGGAACATTATAAGGCCGAGTATGCATGCTATAGTGATAGGTAGAGTTCATGTAGATGTCCGCTTGATTCAAATTGATTTTTCTTTCAGCAAACCTTTGAATAATAGAGAAATATTATGTGGAATGGAAGAAACTTTAACCTATCTTCTATTAATTAAAATTAGGTTAAATTTAAGCAAGCGTGCTCCATCGACGGCCACATCATCACTTACCTTCAGGTGAGATAGTGCTCAAACGAAAGCCTATCGATAATTAAAAAAAAATAGAAAAATATACATATAGATATAAAAGAAATTCGAAAAGAATTTCGTTAGAAATAAGCAGGTCCTTTGTACTCTTTATCTGTATTTGATCTTTTCGATTTTAAGTGATTGTGTGTGCATAAATAAATAAATACATATACCGCTCAACGGGTTTGTATGAAATTTAGCAAGAGGGTAAAATATTTTCTGAAATACTTAGCACATAAGATATTCATCCCAGGGTAATTTTCTACTTTCAAGCAGTCGAAGCCACTGACAGAAACTTGTAAAGTGTATGTCTAGAAAAACTCTTTTTCAGTACACTTACTCTAAAACCTGCTTTTAGTCAGGCAATTTAATTTTTTTCTACACCAGTGCGGAAAAGCGCGCGAGCTCGCCCTCGCCACAATTTATTGTATTTATCGTATCAGGCTGGGCGCCAAGCAACCCCCACGAGTCACCGGTCAACAACGTTAATTTATTTCTTCATAACAATATTGAAAAACGTCGTTTGATACACGTACTTTGTCGGCTCCATAACACCCTCGCCATCGGCTCGGGTGAATTCCGCCTCGGTGGAAATTACCAACTTTCTCCACTTGTATCAAAATATACTATTTCTGGATCCATTACCTCGTTAATGATATCTATGAAGCAGTAAAACCAGTTATCAAAACAAAATATTGATCCCCATCGCCACATTAAGGAGGCTTTCATTTAAACCATCGCAAATCACCACATTTTGGCATCGTTGTATCAAATCACCGAATTAAACAACAAAAGGGCGCATTAACCGACCGCGCGGAGCATTTGGAAGTAATGTATTTGCACTAATCGTGGCGGCCATTTTGTTTCATTGATTGGCGGGAGAGGTTTTACTTTGACGAGTATTTTTAATGAAGATTTATTTATTATTTTGAAGGTATTATTATAAATTTAATCTTTTTTAGAATGTTACATGATTACCTACAATAATCATTATTGTTGTTGTTATTGAAGAACAGTGGTGGCCGAGTGGTAACGGCCCTGACTTACGAGTTGTAGGTCGCGGGTTCAAACCCAGCCAGGCGCATTACTTTGTGTAATTTATTTCATCACCACTGCTCTCAAAACGGTGAAGGAAAACATCGTGAGGAAACCGGCATGTCCTAGAACCAAAAGTTCGAAGACATGTGACATCAACCAACCCGCACTGGGCCAGCGTGGTGGATTACGGCCCATACCTTCTCCTAGAGAGGAGGCCTGAGTCCCAACAGTGGGAATATTATAAGGCCGACTATGCTATAATCATTATTGTTGTATTGGTTGGCGTAAAACATTTTTTTACAAAATCAAATTTTTACTACGAGATTCTCTCAAACACAACTAGTTAGCTTCACGTCAGGCGATCGGTGGCGGCGACCTGGCAGGAAGCCTGGTTCATGCCATGGTCCGGAGCGAGAGATGGTCGAACGGGTGAGAGAATGAACATTGTCACCCCCTAGTCGCTGCGACAGAAGAAGCCCTGGGCGTCGTCGTGAATCGCAAGACGACTACAGGTCACCGTAAGTGCGGGCTTGCGGACGACAAGCAATGCGTAGATCGCCGTCCGGCCGTCCGGTAACCGTCCGGACCGAATTCAAATCGTAGATGGCGTGGCCAATACCCAGGGCGACGGGGAACTTCTGAATAGGAAACCCGCGCTCCTAGAACGCAATGGGCAAGTGATACCGCTGTGGTTTTAGCCGGCAAAAGTCTGACACATCCTCGCGCTCCGTCCTAGAACGGAAAGAACCATTGATAGCTTTCACGTTTAATTTGATTTACTTTTAATCGAAACATTTCGAGAAGGGACTTGTCCTTTGAAAATATGACACCGTATTTCTTGGAATCCCGACGTAAACATCTAGACCTACTTATTGGAATCGAACCTAAAATAACATATGTTTTTTCGATTTTTATTTAACTTCGTAATAAGTTATTTACTAAGCTTGTAACTTGTTAAAGCTTGACAGCAAGTTCCTGTTAATAGAGACCTGTATATTTATAAGCTATATTATTCGCCTCGCTGCTTTGCCCGCGTTAAAGTAAAAATTTGTCCCAAAGTAACATACCTTCGGAATAAAATTATCTTATGTGCTATACCATGACATGGTCTGCCTCAGTACCAAATTTCATCCAAATCCGTACAGCCATTCGAGAGTGAAGAAGTAACAAACATACACAGAAAATTTCGCCTTGACATTAGTTACATTGCCTAGTTAAAATTTGCGCCAATTTTTTTTCTTAGCATTAAGCATTGTTCTTATTTAGTGTCAATACCTCAGCCTCAGTAGGTTTACCCGATAAACCCATTGAAAACCAAATTAATGCTAATTAACTAAATAACTTATGAAAAACTAAATTTGTTCTTAAAATCAGTCTCCGTTTTTCGCATATTTGATGAATCCGTGAACAATAGTGTGGGTTATATGTTTACCTATTTATCTAATAATTCTTTTGTATCTCCTTAACATGTAACTGTTTTTCGTCTCTGATAAATAAAATAAAATAAATAAAACTCTTTACAGGTTGATTTTAGTGTTAAGGGATCCGAAAACTCATTGTAAAAAGGGACTCATTAATTCTTTGCCTTATTGCAACATTTTGATTCCACAGATTTATCTTTTTGCCCTACAATCTTCGTATAACAATCAGGACCACCACCCAACATTCATACATAAACTCATCATAAAATTCGAAACACCTCAAACATTCTCATCTTCGCACCTACCAGACATAATTCAGAAACAAAAGCTGCGAACGAATAACTTTTTCTATTACCAAACACACTTGGTTGAAAGTCGGTGCGATAAACACCATCGGCTTGGATCTCATACATATTAATACACTCTGCGACGCTGAATGACTCTCGGAGGACCTTCGGAGGAGCCCCGTGTTTATTTAGCCGAGTCAATGCAACACGAGAGAATTATTGTTTTAATAATTGCAAGCAATTTCTTTTAGGACCTCCCTGGAGTCACACTGGACGTTTGAGGTTGTTTGAACGTTACTGTTGATTAGTTCAACGTTTTGTTGATTTCTTCTCTAAGAAAATGTTTGACAGGAGCCGTCGAGACAGCCAGCAAATGAAGCGGAGCACTATTAATGATCAAAGGCACTAATTAATACACTTCTTCTCAGTCGTACACTCATGGTGGAGTGATCGTGCATCGTCTAATAGGTTGGTTGGGGCTTTTGCGAGACTTCATCTCTCTCTATTCGTTCAACTGCGTGTACATTCCATTAGGGAACACTTCAAAGATTTAGTCTAGCTTGCACCCATCTAGTTCGCCGTCCGACCGTCCGGTTACCGTCCGGACCGAGCCCATGTCGTCGACGGCGCGTACTGTTCCACACGCGCCTCAAAGAGATGTCAGCAAATCGCAGGGGCCCAGCAGGGTCGAAGCCTACTGGGGCCAAGGGTCTGATTCTGAAAGGAAGACTCGGCCTTGGTACGAAAGGCAACGAAGGAACAGGAGTGAGTTTTTAGTCCGTAAAAGTCTGACATTATCTCCCGCTCTGCCCAAGAGCGGGGGATGTCATAAGATTATTTTCCCACCGAAAAAAAAGAAACAAAGTTCTGTCCATCTGGTAGGTGATTGGCCGCGCCAATGTTGGCCCTATTCTCTTCCCTGTACCACTAAAAGTTTCAAAGAGCTTTCATTGCGGATGAAATGTCCAAACAACTTAAAGATTTGCAGTTGCACAATCAATGGAAGTCTTTGCTTGATGCGAAGCTCTTTCAGAATAGAAACGTTAGTGTGGTGAGCAGTCCATTTTATCCTCAGTGTACACGTTCATAACCACATCTCGTCACAGAGCGTCAATCTTTTTACGATGCTTTTGATAGATCGTCCATGTTTCAGCTCAATACAGGAAAATAGGGAATATTAAACATTTCATTAGGCGAGCGAATTAATACGCACACTAAGAAAAACTATATTTCTCCAAATTACTGCTCGTACTGTCTACAAAGACTCCCTAAGTTACAGCCTCGCTACTGTTGGTACTGAGCCCTTCAGCTTTATACGTCCAAATCATAATTCCAAGCACATATGAAGAGCTTAACATAATCCGTAATAAACGAATGAACATCTCAGGCAAGTCTTGACACTAAACAATATTCTTGGCAAAAAATGGGAATTAATTTCCTGCAAACCTCTATATTTCCCGCGTCTAAATATAAATAAGAGGCTCGAAGGCTTAGTGGCTGTCGGCAACGGTGTCCTTGCTTCATAATGTCGCTACGTTGTTGACATCGCGGGATCCATTCGCCCGCCATTTTCGTCGCCATTTTGGACGCGCCAAAAGCGCGGGAATCTTGCTGTCATGGCGGGAAAATAATTAGATTTCCTCGGCGCACTTCTTCTCGGTTCATTTCTGTATGTTTTGTTAATTATTTCTTCGTGAATGTCACGCCGACGAGTCTTAGTGTCCTCCTTTTTTTTTGTTTCTGCAAGGTGAAACTTTTGTTCTGCTAAATATCGCTAAAAACCGAGGTGTAGACAGTCAACGTTTCTTTTTAATTTTTAATACGAAAGCTTTCTGCCTTCGTCTCCGAAGTTTTCCATTTATTTTGATTTTACTTTTGTTCGTAACATTGCATTCTTTGCTTTGAATAAATTAACCATTCTGTACAGACCCCTCAAAAGTACAAATTGATATTAATTGTGTTAGAAGCCCTTACGGCGTAGCCCCATGTGTTTTTCTTAACAATCAAGCGCTTGCACAATCCTTTTGCTGTTTATGAAGTGAAAAATAGTGCGATCCTCGACTCTATCGTGCAGATAATAGTAACGCAATCAAATCTATTCGAGCAGAAAATTAAGTTAGATAGTCTGTCGTGTCTCTCACTATTTCTAAATTCAATTTGTGTTCGAAATACAAATTGTGGCGGTTAAATCCCACGCGTCGGCCATATTGGAATTAATTTCGTTTTTAACTAACGCGGGAAAGCTCTTTATAGGGGTGACACCTTGTGAAAAGTGGTTTTATAGTGCATTTGGGAATTTTAGCCATATGAGAGCCTGAGACGAGTATTGCTGCTCTTAATTAGGTGTAATTACTGTGAGAATATTTTATAAGGGTAATGCTGTGTAATGTGTTTGAATTTTTTAGTACTATCAATGTTGGTTGCAAGTTTGTAGCGAAGTTAAAGTTAATTCTCAACTTGCTATATAATTGGATTTTGCGTAGGTTTAGTTTTTTTAAATTGTTGTTGAAGATTATTTTATATTCAAAGTCAAAAGTGTCAAACAATTTATTCGTATAATATAGGTTGGTACATAAATTTTATATTACACAATATCCTCAAGAAAAACCCTAAATATTCACCATTTGTGGTATGCGAAACTTAAAATAATAATTAAAAGATATGGCGAGGTACCTATATATATACATATTCTTAACATTTAATTACATAAAATTACATACTAACTTAATTAGCTATAATTGAACTAATAGGAACATAGTGAGGTGTTACAGTAATTTTCTATTCTTTTACCTAAGGTATTCCTGGGTCGTGTAGAAACATTAATCGACCAACCAGGTGTACAATTTTTTTGGTGTAGTGTGCGTTGTGTAGTGTAATGGTCTTTTAGATCACTCGGTAATTTGTTAAGTAATTTAATTGACATAGAGTTACAGTTTCTACGATACAGATCTGTCGTGCTATTCTCTAAGAAAACAGCCTTGAGCGCAGCTCTGTCGTCAGCGACGAAATCCAAATACGTACACAGGATTAACAATTCATGAACCTATACATTGGATTGTTAATCCTGTGTACGTATTTGGATTTCGTCGCTGCGGTCAACGCTGCGGTCCAGGCTGTTTTCTTAGAAAATAGCACCGCTGTACTATTTATTTATGTATGATGTTTAAATAAATTATTGTCCTTTTCCAAAACTCCTTAACAAAACAACTTAAGCAGTAATTAATCACAAAACAGAAAGTTTTAACGTTAAGCCGTGTTCACACCTACACAGATGCCATATATCAAACTATATGACCGGGTAATAGTAATAAATTCCGGCAAATGTGTAACATTTGGCAACTAGTACGATTCGAGTGTTAACATGAGTTCTCACGTGTAAAAGTTTGTTGCTATTTTTTTTTTCTCTCGACCTATCTTCAAACTATAGTAATTGGGAAACTTTACTCATTATTATTTTCGGCTGACATTTTTTTTTTTGGGTCGTTTTGTACTGTTGTAGAGGTCTGTTTATATGTTACTTGCTCGTACAAGCATTTTTATTTGAAATTGGTATTTTGAGTAGGTTTTTTTTTTTGCTGTAAGGCAAACTATAGATAGTAAGTAAAAGTAAGGTAGTAAGGACAAACTATAGAGTATTATGAGCAGGTCTTTAATATTAATTTTTACTGCTTTTATTTTTATTATATTACAGTTCAAGGCACGACCAATAAAAAACAAAACACAAGTAATATTTTTTTATAAAGAGGAACGCCCATTAAAATATACAGAAACTACTACTACTACTAGTCCTAAATTCTATTTAAAAACTAAATAATTAACAAGTTCGTATTAAGGTAAAAATGAAACGAATACTTTAATATTTAATTTCATATCAGTATGTGTTTACTTGACATGACTGGGTGACATTCAGCCAAATAGGAATTATAAAATAATCTTTTACGAACTTCTTAATAGAATTATTACACAGTTGTCTTTAATTTAATATAAATCAATCTATGTGCATCGTAAAACTAATTAAAGTAATAAATACATACCAATATTAATTAAAATCATTTTTTTTTAAAGTAAAAAACGTATCAAAGGCCTTTGCCTGACTGATAATTTGACATTATGGCATTTCATTTTTTCTATTTATTTAGAGACACAATATAAAGACAATGAGAGAGCGAACGCCGGCGTTCGCTTGGGCTTTAATATTTTGCATTTGTGACTCATTTTTATGGAGTTTGGTGATTTTTAAATCTATGTTTTATCCACGAGTATATATAAAAGCACAATACCACTCACTGATCAATCACGAAATCTCCGAAACTATAACACCTACAAACTTAAAATTTGGGAGGTAGATTCCTTATAGGGTGTAGACATCCGCTAAGAACGGATTTTACGAAACTCCACCCTTAAGAGGGCAAAATGGAGGTTAGAAGTTATTATGGAGAAACCAACTTTCGTGTGGGCGAAGCCGTTGGCAGAACCTAACCCAGAACCAATATATAATTTCAGTTTTGACGCAGTGGTTGAGCGATTACCTGCTGCGCTGCGTGTCGCGGGTTCGATCCCCGCTCGGAGCAAATAATTATTGACTACAGGTAGTTGTTCTGGATCTAGGTGTCTTTTGTATGTGCGACACACCCACGTTACTAGCATGTATTTAGAATGTATCTAAATACATGTGAGTCTAGTGTGAGCAAGGTTCTTTAAAAAACCAAAACAGCTTAGCCGTCAAGTTTACGTTGTTAACACCTCTACGGTCCGGACTAAGCGTTTCGCCTCGACGTTTATACCACGTACATCGAAGGATTGGAACGATTTGCCAGCTGCAGTCTTCCAATCCGACTATAACTAAGTTCTCTTCAAGGCTAGAGTGAATAGGCTCTTAATAACCTAGAACGCTTCACCAAACAATTGCATCACTGCTTACCATCAGGTGGGATCGCAGCCAAACACAGGTTTATATAATTAAAAAGAACTAGAACACAATGCATTAGCACTTCACAACAAAAACACAACACTTTTCTAATAGACCTTTTGCAGCCTCTGATTCACCGCCTATTGTGCATCGACCTTTATGAAAATGTCGGCTCAACATATATGCCAGTCCAAAAATGTCGTGGTATTTGCGAAGCCTATGCTTCTAAAAGTATATACAGGTCAAAGTGATCAAGAATGTGTGTGTTTTACTGTCTGTGTTTGAAATCTTTCTTTTATCTTTTGTTACGTCAGCCAAATGGTAATCTTTTGTGATGAAAATATCTGTCTTTTGATTTGATTTGGTTGACTTTTGTTTCGATGGACCATCGTCATCATCATTTCAGCCGAAAGAACGTCCCCTGTTGGGCATAGGCATCCTCCAAGTGTCGCCATAACGACCGTTCTTATGCTACTCGCATCCATCGGATTCCCGCGACCCTCACCAGGGCATCAAGTCTGTTATTACAATAGTGTCAGAATGGTCTATCATGGATTTCATAATTGTTGATTTTGACAAGTTTGGCAGCAGCAGTAGCAGGGTTGAAGCCTACTGGGGCCACGGGTAGTGTGAAAGTGAAACCCGGGGCCCTGGGACGAATGCAAAGAAGGAAAAGGAGTGGGTTTTTAGTCAGTAAAAGGGTGACACTATCTCCCGCTCCGCTCAAGAACGGGATTTGTCATAAGATGATTTAAAAATAAAACCTCTTCAGGCTGAAAATAGTCCTACATTAATGTCGGGAGGTCAGAACCGGTCAGGCCTATATCTATATATATAAAAGCGAAATACCACTCACTGATTAATCCCGAAGTCTCAGAAACTATAACACCTACTAGGTTACTTATAGGGTGTAGAGGTCTGCTAAGAACGGATTTTCCGGGTCCAAAATTTGTACGGAAAAACCGAGTCTCACGTGGGCGAAGCCGGTTCTATGATATAAATATAATGTTACCCTTCAACCGACGTCAAACACTATTTCTATCGTCAAAGGAAGCCTTAATTTGTCACCCTCAGGTTCCTATAACACCTACGCAATCCTATGGTGTGCGGGATTGTCCGGGTCCTAGTAAAAATCTGGCAGTCTCTCTCGCCCCACCCAGAGTAGGAAGTTTTATTTGATGATTTCCCACCTCAAAACAAAAGACAAGTGTTTGTTTTAAGTGTGTATACACCTCTATATTTTTTAATTAGTACAAAAAAATGGGACTCTATTCGTACCCGTTACTGATCATATTTTTGTAGTCAAAATTAATAAAATAAATTGATAAATAAATAGAACTATTAACGCGACCCAGCTTTGTTAGGGTGATACAAATCTTTGAAATACTTGAATTGTCTTTACAGTAAAACGCATTTATTTTACACCTAAACCTCCGTCTTGAATCATTCTGTATATCGCTAAAGACCTCAAGAAAATCCGATCAGTCGTTTTTGACTTTATCTCAAACATACAGACAGAAAAACGCGGTTGGGTACTTTTTTTTTTTTGTAAAATGTAAGGGTTTTGCCACATTCCCAATATTTAGTAAAGAGATCTTCTGGCCTCTAATAAACACTAATAACAAGCAGTCACTAAACCATAGAAATATCTGTAACTACGGTTAATTAATAGGTTCAGACGGTTCAGAGTAACGAGACGGTTTTCTAAAGCCTATTCGCGTCGATAATCAAAGATGCTTCAGTCACCAGTTAACTTTTAGCTGGGGTATTAATGAGAAGTAGAGCGCTATGGGGTTTTTGACACCCTACTCAAATTGCAAGTCTGGTTACTTTTGTTAATTATATTTGAGGTGAGAAATCATTAAATAACTCGCGCTCCGGGTGGAGCGAGAGGGAACCTCAGATTTTTACTGACTAGAAACCCACTTGTTATCTTTCAGTTACTCTTTGTGTTACAGGGCTATGGTAAATTTTTCGAATAATCTAGCAGCACTATTTTAGTACTTCCTTCTAGATACGAATACCAATTTTTACGTTAAGTCGTTTCTAGTTCAAGCAGTGCGCCAATAGAATGCTTGGCCAGTATCAGTAAGACATGCACAAGCCGGTATCATCTTTTAAAAATATGATCAAGTATCTCTTGATTGTCATTACTCATTAAGTGTATGGAAGTACAAATTTCTCTGCTTTCATATACATGTGTTATATGCATTTTAGGAGTTATGTATTGTATATACGTAAATAGTACACCACGGACTACGTACACTACCTGCGTATCGTGTCACCTTTTCTTTCAAATCTATCCAAAGGTCGTCTGTAAAAAATCGCTTGAAGCGATAAGACCGCCCATTGTTACAACCAATTAATTTCAGCTCCTGCTGTATTTTTACTGATGTACTATAAAGAGTATTTCTATCTGACTGGCCTGTTGGTCTAGTGATTAGTGGCTCTGACTGCTATGCTAGAGGACGACCTCTATCGACGACGATCGAACCCACGTGGGTTCGATTCCCACCCAGGACAAATGTTTGTGTGATGAGCACGATCATTTGTTCTGTGTCTGGGTGTAATTTATCTTTAATATGTATGTATTTAGAAATATGTAAGTATGTTTATCAGTTGTCAAGTACTCATAACACAGGCTCTACTTAGCTTGGGACTAGACGGCGTTGTGTGATAGTTGTGGAATATTATATTATTATATATTATATCTATCTATGAAAGCTGCTTAAAAGAGCAAGATGGATTGTCAACAAGATTGGATGTGGTTTAGTTGATTTTTAAATATGTTGGTGTAAGCTTTCGCCATCAGAGCCCTAGCTTTTGATATAGCTGTGGGTGCAAACAGCTTGCTAACAGCTTTACTTTCAATACGATTTTAAGTTTTTAAATATTACGATTTCTTAAAGCATTTGAGCATTTACTGTCCAATGTAATATTTGATATTTAGTTATTTAATAAACAACTGGGAAAACTCTCAAAACCTTTATGTTGCTTAAGATTTTTAAATATTTATCTTTATTGTATTACATCAACTGTCAGTTTTTTCGGGTTTTTTTCTTCACTCCCATTTTCTTTTCTAAATCCCTCCATATGAAAACTTAATAACACTTCGTAACATCAATACTCTTTGATATAGATGAAGATAATGAAGAGGGTAGATGAATGTGTAGTCGCAGACCCAGTCTATTTGGTCTGTTATATTTCCGTGTCGTCTGTTCAGCGGATACGCGCGTGTGTCAAACGGCAAGCGTGGGAGATTTTCATTGCATGCTTCCTCATTTAGCGCACGTGTTAAAAGTTGGAGGAAAAGTGTGGAAATAAATGTTGGATATTATTTTGGGAAAAGTGACGTTTGTTGAAAGGACATTTCCTAAAATAAACTTTTAAGAAAGGTATTTTACCATTATATTTTGTATTATATTAATAAATGGTATTGTCATAAGTTGAAGAATGTTATGACACATTAAAAGTTACTGAATGTGTGAGTGCGAATGTGGGTGGATTTTATTTTTAGGAAAATTGTTTTGACGTCTGTCGTTGAAAGTACTCATATAATTACGACATTTCCTTGGAAGTTCTAATAATGGAATTATGTCTTTATTATGTTAATCAATGTCAGTGTCGTTAAAGTTGAAAGTGGATTATTTTGTAGTAGAATAAAAATAGGATTTAACTGACAGATAATTCGTTTAATATCAAATCGTAATCGTTCGGTAATAAGGTCAATCAAGTTAATGTCACTACCTAGAAGCTTGCTTTATGGAATAAATAAATCGAAGCAATGCTGACGTCACATCACTGACAGAACCTGCCCCCCTAGCGAAGTTACAATCGTTTCGTTTGCGTCGAACGCCTCGAGTAGGCCACGCCTCCGATTCCTTTGTTCTGACGTCATCTCAACGCTCAGTCACGTGGTCAGAACAAAGGAATCGGAGACGTGGCTTACTCGAGGCGTTCGACACAAACGAAACGATCGTAACTTGGCTAGGGGGGCTGGGCTGGCGCGAACAGATGAAACAGATGAACACATGAGAACAGATGTTACATTTCTGCACCACCCTAAGGTCGACTGGTAGAAAATGCCTACGGCATTAAGTCCGCCTTTGTACAGTGTTTCTTACTAGTGCATAAAGTTTTAATAAATAAATAAATAAATAAACAGAAAAAGATTAGGTTTTATAGAAGAAAAAAAAAGCGCACTGTAGGACTCCATAGGATCCATGCGTGCATTGTGCGAAGTACTCATCGTGACCCTTTTTGAGTTGGGAAATCATCCAATGTCGTCTCCTGCCCTTTTCGTGTCAGACTTTTACTGACTAAAACCCACTCCTTGTTTGCCCTCGTTCCAGGGCCCCGGGGTTCTCTTTCGCATCACCCATGGCCCCAGTTCAGCTTCGATCCTGCTGGGCCCCTACGGTTGCTGACATCTCCTTGAGGCACGCGTGAAACACGCCGTCGACGACTTAAGCTCGGTCTGGATGGTCGGACGGCGAGCTACCCATTGCTCACCGTCGTATTTGATGTTACTTGAACAAAAATACTACTCACTTAGTTTAAATGCGATTACACCTTTACTCCTATTCTATTTGATACCGACGTATGACGGCAGCTATTTATTAATTAAAACTATGCACTAATAAAACACAGTACAAACTCGAACTTAATGCCTTAGGCATTTCCTAACAGAGAAACAACAAAAAAACTGCATACATATAAAATAAACAGAAAAAAAAATAGTACGATAGTAAATATATATTTAGATACATACAAATAAAGAATGAAGTTATGAAAAAACGAATCCCACCAATCAATACTGTGATAATTCTACCAACTTCTTGCGAATGTGTTATCGTGCCTTCATTCGCTCGCATTTAAAAAAAAAAGGTAAATATCGCTGCATCTCCTGCCTTGGACATCCGCCGAGTAGTCAACGTCACAGCGCAACGAGGCGGCGACGAGCAACCTTGATTGTGGGCCAGCTACTTGCGCTAATTACTCGCCGAGAACTGGGTGAAGTAACTACCTTACAGCGACTTGTGCGAGTTACTGGTGTAAGGTGTATGGTCTCTTTGACTTTTTTTTTAGGTGTGATAGTACTGCAATGTTTGATGTGCGTGGTTATATATTGATTGTGGACCAGCTACTCTGTGTCTTTGGCTTTTCTTCAGGTGAGCTAATTTTCAAAAACTGCAAAAGATAACTAGTCAGAACGGGAGGGAGCGTTTACTGATCCAACTGTGTTCCTTTAGTTGCCCTTTGCGTTCCAGGACCGTGGTGACTCTTTCAAACTATTCTACAGCCTTCACACTCCAGCACCCTTAATTTAATATACTATAACATAATATCATCCCTAGCTATATATAAAATCCCATAAAAAACACGCCCATCCCAAATACTAAAAACGTCCATATTTTTCTCATAAAAAAACTATGTATGAGTCCCATTTCTGTAATTATTTCACGCCCAGACATAAAATTGTTTAACACTTTCCATGAAAAACTATCGGCATGCCTACTGGAAACATTAAAAACCTACCCATTCGTATAAGTTACATACACACACACACACACACATATACATTAAACACGTATACATACACACGTATACATTAAATATGATAGCTTCCCTTAAAATAGGGTTAAATTCTTAGTATTGTATGCTAATTAGTATCAATAACGGTAGTAATAGTAATTTTTTATAATTTTTTCTCATTTTATAACTAAGCAATGGGAAAAGGAGATGGCCTATATTAAACTAATTCGTCTTTTTTACAATATCCTTAGTCTAAGAGCGAGCGAAGCGAGCTCGGAATTGTAAGTGGCTAAACAAATAAACTACCCAGAAAATGACTTACATAGAAGATATATGGTGAAGAAATATTATGGAATTTCTTGCCGTTTCGTCTCCATAGGAAACGACCAATTTGAAATCGTGCACTAGCTTCTGACGTTTTATAAGTGCCTATGTAGGCCTATGTGAAATAAAAACATTTGAATTTTGTTTTTGTTTTTTTTTATTTGGTAACTAGTGGCCAACATAGTATCATTCAGACGCTCGTTAGTTATGGCTGACTTAGCGATCATTTGAGTTTGAGATGAGAATAATGCTATTAAAAACACCTGTTTGATTCAAGATTCAAAGCATTTTATTTCAAATAATCATTCAATCTTTAAATGTCAAGAAGTCAATAATAATAAAAAAAAAATATGCTAATTGCACATTCCAAAGCGTAGATATCTCTATGGAGGAGAATGTTTAAGAAACTCCATGGACACTCTTTTCAATCATGTTTTGTAATTACAAATATCTCTGTTACATGTTTCTTGTCGCTATCATGTGAGAACAATGCAAATGAAGTAAAAATAAAAACTAAATATAATAATATCTAATAAATGCATTTATTTCAGGCTTGGAATACCCATAGTTAAATAAAATATAATTACATTTACAATTTGAAGAAGTTAAAATTAAAAATTAATAATAATCTATTTAAATAAAAGCGAAATACCACTCAATGATTAATCACGAAATCTCAGAAACTATAACACCTACAAACTTAAAATTTGGCAGGTAGGTTCCTTATAGGGTGTAGACATCCGCTAAAAATGAAAATTCGCTTAAAATGAATTTTTACGAAGTTCTATCCCTAAGGGGGTAAAACGGAGGTTGGAAGTTTGTATGGAGAAACTTATTTTCACGCGGGTGAATCCGCTGGCAAATGCTAGTATAAAATAAAAATAATTAGTACCCTTATGTTTTTAATTTAAAAAAATGACGATGGACATTATTTCATTTAGCCATATTTCAAACCTTCCCAAACACATCCCCCCCCATAAATCAATAAAAACCCTTTTCTAACAAAAAAATATGATTTCCGTACGATATCGTAATAAATAATTGTCGTCCGACCGTCACTTTCAATGGTCACTTCTCGTAATTGCATCCCCAACCGTAACTAGTGGTGCACCACTTAAAAACCGGACTTCGGTTAAAAACCGCCCGGTTAAAAGTGATATTCGCGTTATATTTTACAAAGGGTTTGCTGGCGACATCTGCCGGTGACATGTTGTTTTAGATGGGGTTTAAAGTTGATTAATTTTGTTATGGGATTTTTGTTTTATGAGTTTGAGTGGCCTACTTGACCACAGAATTTCGATTTTTGTTTGAATTAAATGTTTTTTTTGCTGTTAAATATTTGTGTGTATCTATTTACGTGCATATACGTAATAACAGTATGAATAGGAATCTAAATTTTGGAATAAACTTATAAATAATATTTTTTTATTAAGCAATTTTCTTCAATTGTCTTGGACGTATAGAAATAAACTTAAAAAATCAAATACTTGACATGATTAAAGTAAAAATTTTGGCAGACAGACAATTAATTTAAAACCGTCTTAATAATGTATCTTGATAAAACATAATAAAGAAGGTAAGTCCTCGTACGTAAACACTAAAAAAATACGGCAAAAAAAGAAATCCTCAACCAAAAAACCGATAATTACGCTACTAACCGTTACCCGCAACCGTAAACCTCTCCGTAAAAATTACCGGTCTTTAGAGCCTCTAATTGACTGGTACATAATACATACTTGTAATAGGTATGGACCGTAAATCTTTCACACCTGGACACTCGCGTGCGTTCGGAAATCGTCGGGAATGGTCGGGAATGGTCGGCAACTTCCCCGCAGATAAATCACTGAAGGGATGCTAGGAGAAGATTAAAAATCTTTCTTGTTTTACACGGAAAATGTGAGACCATAAAGTAGGGAAAAGGTACCTTTTTTATAGGGAAATGTGATAGCCCAACAGTGTAGAAAACACTATTTTCCAATATTACAATATCTCAGGAACTATATCACACTGACACACAGGATAGGTTCCCATACTGCCCAGCGACTTGGTGATCCAAGCCTCCTTTCTAGGAGAGGATCTCGATTAATTATTGTGCAAGGTTTCTATATCTAGTTATATTTTCTTTCCTTTTTTAATTTATGACTACATTACGAAGGGCCAAAGTTCACGCAAAATAGCAAATTTTCAGAGGTCTTTACTGGAATAGTTTTACACAAAACGTTTTGTTTTTAATAGAAGCCTAGATAATATCCGCAACATATTTGTATCTCCAAAATATTTAAAGAAAGATTTGTAATAATGTCATAATAAAGTACCTACGAGCGATTCTATGAAAAGTATCTTGATTTGGGGGCTCTTAACAGTAGCGTAGCTTGGCGTGGGCGAAGTGGGTCCTCGCCCATAGCTTCGCATCCAAAGGGGCCTCGCGTGTGCCAGGGTCCTTTAACGACTAGAGTTTTGTTTTATATTTTATAGGTTTGAGCTTGACGATGTGGTCGAACATTGGGTTGTCATAGTCGCTGTCTCGTTTTCGAATTCATAAAAGAAAAGGCCTCGCTGATGCGCTTCACCCACGTCTAAATTAATCCACGCTACGCCTCTGGCTCTTAAGTAAATCTTTCCCAAATAAATCCTTCAAACACTATCCTGAACGGCATCAGGATCCCCTAAGATCATCAAGAACACATCTGCAGTCTCCCAAACATAATTACTGACGTGTCCCAAAATCAGCCCATGCGATCAATCGTATTACGGCAACCAGTCATTACTAGAGATTTAAAAAGTATCGATAATTCGGTAATGTATCGATACTTTTCAAGAGATGCTCGGAAAATTATTTTTATGTCTCGAGACTATTTATATATTTCTATAATTTCAATTGTTGTTTCTTTTCAAATAGGATTAAATAGGAAAATAGGTTACCTTTTTACATATAATTAACCTTTAAAAATATATAGCACGTTCGGGATTATAGAGACCTAGTTTAATATTTTAATATTTCGACAATAAGTCTTACAAAAATGACTACTGACTTCTTATAAAACTTATACATAGGGAAGAACATAGGCTTCAAAATAATACTTATGTTTACACAGTACATGTCCAAAATGTCATCAATTTTCTTTTAAATGTGACCTACGAATCTTCAATCGCTGTTTTCCTAATTTTAAATTTCCTCTATAATTGTAAAGGTGCGAATTTATTCTAGTAACGTAAGAAAACAATCAATCAGCTCATTTAGTCGTTTAAGTGCTTAATAATTAGAAATCGATACTTTTCCTACAATGCAACTTATAAGTGCACTATCGATATACATTTAATTCCCAACCATATCCTTAGTTATTACAAGTGGGGGTGACCGAATGACGTAACGAATTACATCCACCGGTAATTAATCCTAAATCTGCGGAACCAACAAGTCTAAGGGTGAACGACCTCATTTAGGGTTCCTTACGAAGGGGACCGCTGATTGATTGTAAGAAGTTTCTACTCAATATTTGTCAAAATATTACATGGCTTGAGCGATTTGATTTGAAACTATGTATTCATTTCTGTTGGAGTTCAGATTAAGTATCTTAATTAGGATAAGATTAGCGAGTTCAAACATGTCATTAAACTTGAGAAAATTATATATTATATGTTTAGTGAATTTCTCGACGATCACTGAAACAGTCCTTACTATATGTACTTATTAGAAGCATCTTAACTTCTTTCTTTCTTTTTTCTGTCTACGGTCTCTTGTTCTACTCTAATACTATTTGTGAAAACTTGAATCAAAAATATATATTTCAACTAAACCATTTACAGACACTTTTAAATTTTCAAAAAGTTAGTCAGTCAGAAAAATGATGCTAATTGCAAATTCCAAAGTGTAAATAAGATCTTCTCTGCGGAGAAGAATGTGTAAGAAACTCCATGGAAACTCTTTTTAATCATGTTATGTATTACAAATGTTCTAGTAGTATGTGTAGTACCTATTTCTTGTCGCTACTATTATGCGAGAACAATCTCAAAAAAATCTAGATAGAAAAATTAAAATAAGTCACTAAGATGACAAGTCTTAACTGACAGCGCCCGTTGACGGACATGACGCGTATATCAGCATCACTCAGTTCAACCATTTTGAAGGGAACCGAAAGATCCAACACAAGCGCCATCAGTGAGACATCCCCAGTGCACATCTGTGTTAATAAAACCATATTGGCAAGCGCCCAGAACACGAATTCTGACACTAGTTTCTATTTGGTGCATAACAAGTCAACAGGAATTGAAATTGAAAAGCGGATAAAGCACTTTGGGTAGCGGTTGAAGAATTATGGTCTATAGATATAGTATAACCGGCTTTTTAATGTTCTCACTGCTGGGACTCAGGCCTCTTCTCTAGGAGAGGGAATGGGCCATAATCCACCACGCGGGCCCAGTGCGGGTTGGTAAATGTCACATGTCTTTGAATTTTTGATTCTAGGACATGCCGGTTTCCTCACGATGTTTTCCTTCACCGTTTTGAGAGCAGTGGTGATAATAAATTACACAAAGTAAGGCGCTTGGTTAGGTTTGAACCCGCGACCAAATCTCATAAGTCGGGGCCGTTACCACTGGGCCACCACTGCCTCTCTCTCTCTATAGAAATAGTGGGTAGAGAAATATCTTAAATATCACTTTTAATAGTCCTCTTACATTTGTATGGCAAGGCTTTAAAATGAAAGGTCCAAACTTGATGGTTTACCCTTTCAATGTCTTATCCATGAGTTTCGCTTCTTATAGACGCTGCCTGTACAAACAGTGCAAATAATGTACGTCTTTATATTTCGTTGTGTTTTGTCTTTGTAGTGTTCTAGATTTAGGTGTTGTGGACACACTTTTTATTTTCTCTATTTGTCTCTAATATTCATTCTGTCATGTCATACGAGTACATACCTGTTATTTGCATGGTTACTAAAATGCCAATTTTAGATGTAAGTTTTTTTGAATTGTAAGTGACTGTGCTGTTGGTGTGCTATTTATTATAAATAAATCTATATTACATCCAGTTTTGTTCAGTGAGAGATGGATTTTAGTTCCATACTACCTACTGATAACTACCAATTACCAACTACCATTTCGGTACCGGTTGTCATTCTTAGATCTTTGACAATTGTTACAGGTAGTCAAAAGAAAGAAAGTCTGAACATCAGCCTATCCAAGGAGTATCGTGTTACCCAGTAACTTGGTTGTGAAGGTCTGATAGGCAGTCGCTCCATGCGGCTCAATACCCGTGTTTTACACATGGGTATTCAGCCGCATCCGGTTAGACTGGAAACCGACTTCAAGCTAACTAACTAGCTTGAAGTCCTTAAACAAACAAAGTGAAAACAAAATGAGTAGCTACCCACTAACAAAATAAAGAGCTGCGGGAATTATAGAAAGAGTTACCGTGAGGAATGCAAAAGGCAACTGAAAGAACACAGTTTGAGTTTCAGTAAGTGAAAGTCTGCTACGTCCTCTCGCTCCACCCATAAAGATGTTTTGCCCTACAAACAAAAATAATGTTCTAGTGGCCATTTTGAAGTATCCTGTGTCAAGTCTTTCAAGATTTGTTTCTGATTTTCTTCGTTGCGGGGTTCTACATAGTAAAATCCTATCTTTGAGACTCATTTAGCTACCAGAGTTGCTATCGCTGAGAGCAATGTTTCGTAACATTTCAACTTGCCTGTTTTTTTGAGGTGGCAAATCATCAAATGACTTCTCACGCTCTAAGTCGGAGCGACGTGTCAGATTTTGGCTGACTAAAATCCACCTGTGTCCTTCAGTTACCCTTTGAGTTTCAGGACCACAGATAGCCCTCAAAATTATGATTCAACCTTACCCATTCAACTAAAACTTAGCACATCATCACATTCCCAAACAATACGAAAACTAAAGCGTCAGATCCAAAAACTGAATAGATAAGACAATTAATTTCAGTAATCACACATAATGGGGCCATTCTAACTTACCCAACTTCGCACCAAGGTGTAAAGGACTGGTTAATGAAGAAATTAATTATCCAACAATAGGTACTATTCATTACCTTGCGTTTATCAGATCCTGAATCAGTTTTGAGAAAGTTTCCAACAATGACGATGAATGGTGGTGGCAGGCGATTTATGGGAGGACCACACAAAAGGGACTGAAGGTCGGAATTAAATGGAGGGGAGGAATTGTGTGAAAAACTATTTTCGTGAAGGTACGATTGTGAGGGCTGAATGGTTCTGGTATAGCCAGCTCTATTGGTTTTGCGCATGTAGAACTGAAATTGAAGATATTATAGACTTTATAAGTTGTCGTAAGTGGGTTGATTTGTAAACCTAAATATTATCTTGCTACTACTATCACTGGGTCCCTACACAAACCTAAACTTAACGCAGGAAGTTACTTCTACCAATTTGACAGTTTATTGAAATATTTACATTGCAGTTGAATAGAATAGAATAAGTTTTATTGTACAACAAAATATTAGCACACACACACACACACACACATTTACACACACACAGACTTAAATCTGTGGGTACTGTGGTCTTATCGCTTACTGCGATATCTTCTAGACAACCTCAGGATGGTCTGTAGTAAGAACTTAAAATAAAAGTAGTAAGACATATAAAAAAACAGGTCTGTCTGTTACGCTCCCACGGTTAAACCATTGAACCGATTTTGATGAAATTTGGTACGGAGTAAGCTTGAACCCCAAAGCAGGTCATAAGCTATCTGGCTTCGACTTCATGTATATAATAATAATTGAAATTGACACGAAGATGTAGGCAAAATATAATATCATGATCGTCATCAATTCAGCCGAAAGACGTCCACTGTTGGATATAGGCCTCTCGCAAGCATTGCCGTAACGACCGATCCTGATGGTAAAAGCTAACATACTTTACATCGATATAAAATTGGTAGACACTAAATAAATAAGATTCCAGTGCCTAAAAATTGAGTTCAAAAATGTGCAACAAGAGACACCGATGCCCAGCTGTGAACTGTTATCATACTGATGCAACTATCCAATCTTACACGTAAACAGGAATTAATCTAAAGTAAGCCAAACTCCTCAACATAATTTATTATAAGTGATTCCTCACCCACAGAAACATTATTAACTAAATACCACGTCACAATGCGTCGGTGCAATCGCTCTACTATCCCCTTAGCGAACGGCGTTAACATACAATGGTAAAGCAACGATGTAGCCATTTCCAATATTGTACAGTCGGACAAACAGATGTCATTTGTAGATAAATGTGGGGTGCTGTGTTTTGAAGATTGTGTTCAAGTTGAACATAGGTAGTGTGATTTTATAATTGAATTTTTTTTGTGTTTTGTAATTTTTTTTTTTCTTTTTTTAAAAAACCGTGTGTTGTGGGTGCGTTCACAAACATGTAATCCGACATTCACGAGACACCAAGACCCAGAATAACAATCTGTAGGCCATAAAAAAAATTGATTCGTACGGGAAACGAACCTGCGACCCGCAACGCAACAGCCAATCTCTCAATCACTGCGCCAATCATGCCATCAAATGTAAATCGGTAAAATAATGGATGAAAGAAAACTACGTTTATTGACGCCACATTAAAAAAATATTTGCTTTTTTTTAGCTTTAGGTAGATACTATTTCAAACCTTAAATATTAACTAGCTGCAGCCAACGTCTTCACCCGCTTCAAAATAGGTAATGATCCCAAAGGATAATTCAGTAATACACATACACTTTCCTTTTAAAAATATTAGCGTGAAATCAGCTTTCGATACAATAAGTGCATTTGTAAAATAAGTATCAGATTAAATATATTCTGGCCTACATAACCTACAAGGACTTTAATTTAAAATCACTGTGTAACTGCAATAAAATTCCTACACCATCAAAACAGATTTCAATTAAAGCAATACGCATCAAGTTCACTCTTAAAAAGCCTCTAAGTATTTATTCTGCTTACTTGCCATTCCAATATATCTTATATCTGGTGTTGACTGTACAAGTATCCATGACAAAGCTTAAAGGGTCGTTAAACTCGGCTTAAATATCTGACACACGGTCGTTAAGTCTGTCCAACGATACCGGGTAGTACCCGGGTACCCGTTGCTAATAAAACGTATCGGGTAGTGTTGGGTATTACTAATAAAATGTGTTATGTGATCGAGAGATGTGTCTTGTTTGTTGTGTTAAGTTTTAATTGTTTTTGAATTGTTAGCGTTGCAAA
Source organism: Mythimna vitellina (assembly GCA_949316375.1). Lineage (NCBI taxonomy): Eukaryota > Metazoa > Arthropoda > Insecta > Lepidoptera > Noctuidae > Mythimna > Mythimna vitellina. The sequence continues at coordinate 10,199,489 of OX438709.1, forward strand.
GTTTGAAGATTAATCTACTTCATAGTCAACAGAACAATCAATTTCAGCAAATCAATAACCGAGCTTTGAAGGTAGATTGTTTTTTTTAGGGTTCCGTGCGTCAAAAGGAAAAAACGGAACCCTTTTATTTATTGGATCACTTTGTTTTTCGACTGTCTGTCTGTCAAGACCCTTTATCTCGGGAACGCGTGGAGGTATCGAGTTGAAATTAAATCATATACTTAGGTCTGCAGTCCCTTGAAGCTAAAAAAAGGTACGGCCGTTTATGTTGCAAAAAAACGTATTTTTCGACACTCAAGAGAATTAAAATTCATACAGTACTTCCCGTTGTCCTAGAATCCTGAAATTTGGCATGAAGCAAGGTCTTATAGCATAGATATAGGAAAAAATCTTAAAACTGTAAATCACAAAAAAAAACTATTCGGAAGTTGAACTATTTACATAGGTAAGTTTGTCCGGTTTTTTACTTCTCAACATCCATATGAATCAATTGAACCGAACTTCACACGAAAAAGTTCCACCAAAAAACAAAATCATTAGTAATAATTTATAAAACGTTATAACTAAATCAGAACGCATGGCAGTGCATCACCACCAAGTCTATGACAAAAAAATCCCTTATTATTTTTTTAATCTCCACCAAACTTATTCGCGAGCAAGCTAGCGCCATCTTTTACCAGTATAACCGAACTACACAATCCGGTTTAACAGTAGTAAATCAGTGCGGTTACCGCGGTGCTCCTGCCATCACTCTTGGTTAAACTCCCAAGGTTTACGGCATATGATCTATGGGGTGACGCTTAAAACCATGCTGAGATGAGAGGACTGTTGGTTGTTTAGTTTACTAGGCTTTGTGGTTGGGACATAGTATGTCAATGTTGAGTTGTCTGGAAAATATGGGTGAGAAGATGAATGGATTTTATCCTCCATAATTCATCATCTTTTATGTCCACTGTTGGATATACGTAGGATAATTACGAAAGGTGAAACTGACTGACATCAACGCACATCCGAAACTACAGGGCCTAGGAGCATGAAATTTTGCACAAGGTTTCCTTTTATAATGTAGGCAATCACAAAGAGAAGCTCTTTCAAAATTCGCCTCCTAAAGGGATGAAACCGGGGTCCAAAATTTGTATGGAAAAACCTACTTTCACGCGAGTGATGCTGCTAGGCAAAGCTAGTGTTTAGTATAAAACTACAATAATTAGCAGTAATCTATTATACTAGGAGATGAACAAGCGATATTCTGTCAAAGAAAAACATCATATACGTTATAACGTTGCCTGCTACTCATCTGTAGTGGTTCCACCATGTTCGCTGAATCTCGCACAGATGGCTTTGATGGCACGTGGAGCAAGAAGGCAGCTTCATTACTAAGTAAACTGTGGGCAGCAGCAACAACATCCTAAAAATTATAACTTGTAAGTTTGACTGCTCTCTGGAGCCTCAAGTCTGCTATAACAATCGTGTCAGAATAATCTATCACTGATTTCATAATTGTTGATTTTGACAAGTTAGGTAATCTACTAATATAAGAACAATGTAAATAAAGTAAAAATGAAAACTAAATATACGACATTATTTTTAGTATATGCGAAAGCCACCTAATTCTTTTTTTAATACTAATAACCTTTGGTTTACAAACATGAAAGGTAATAGGTACCCACCTAATTCCAAAATACGAAATTCTGGTCAAATGGAACTCATGACTTAGTACTAAAACCATTTAATTCAACCTAATAACGCTTGCAGCTAATTATGATGGATAGTCACTACTAAAAGTGTTACGGCCTGAATAACCTTATGGTCAGTGATCATATAAATCTATCTAATCCATCATCGTAGTTCAAAATCGTGTAGGAGACAAAACAATATATTTTATCTGTGGTCTTTGAAAAAAAATTCAAATAAGATGAATTGTCACGTTTGACAACATGGCCACTGTAGGATGACATAGTAATGATAATAGAATTTTGACAACTAACGGTTAGTTTTTGGCGGGATTCCTGGACCTGTACCATGACGTTTAAAGTAAGATTGTTTCATTCTTGTTTCCAGTGTGGGTAAGAGATGGCGCTAGACAACCTGTATAGCTCCGTCTCTTACTCACACTGTATATGTATTATTAATTGTAATTGTACCGTTCGGTAACCGTCCGGACCGAGCCCATGTCGTCGACGGCGCGTATTAACACCACTCGCGCCTCAAGAAGATGTCAGCTAATCGTAGGGGCCCAGCAGGGTTGAAGCCTACTGGGGCCACGGGTAGTGTGAAAGTGAAACCCGGGGCCCTGAGACGAAGACAAAGAAGGAACAGGAGTGGGTTTTTAGTCAGTAAAAGTTTGACACTGTCTCGTGCTCCGCCCAAGAGCGGGGTTAGTCATAAGATTATTTACTCACCCAAAAAAAGCCGTAAATTAAGTAAATAGAAATTCTCCAAATGTATCCTGTAAATGTATGATGTATTATAACTCGAAAGAACTCGGCAGAAGATTTCTAAAACAGTGAATTCTTAGTAAATCACCGTACATAAATTATTCATTCTAACAGCCGTTACTAAGAGAAGGTTGTACCATTTTCCTATGAAATTCAATAATAAACCCAACATTCTCTTACCAATAATAATTTGCATAAAAAGCAAGCTACCCTTTAGTCCACGCATGGCGTAACACAATCGTCTACGGGTGGGGGGAGGGGCGGTAGGAATTTCCCGCTCTATTTCGCCTGGACATCGAACCCCCACTACCGAAGGGTTAGAACAGGTCGCGTGTAAAATGTCCCGGACATACCCTTTCGAAGTTATTTTTGGCGTTTTTTTGCACAGATTCCTGTTAGGACTAAATTATGACTTTGATCTTGTTGCCCTGAAAATTTGGAGTCACTGATTCTGAATGCTTTGGTGGTCTTCAAAGTGGGGTATTTCTGTTTTTCTAGGTCCATAAATACAATTGGTTACAAAATTTTAGACTTATTTATAGGGCTTCAAAGTAGCCCGCAAAATCTATTTTTTTTTTAAGTTTTGTCAGTATCACTGTCAAGTTAAATGTTGATTATAATATGATTGGTAGCCGTAACACTTATTAATTTAGTAACGAAATTATAATCATTAAAATTAAAATGGTGGCCGAGTAAGAGCTTTGGTGGCCGAGTGGCAACGGCTCCGATATACAAGTTGTAAGTCGTGGGTACAAACCCAGCCAGGCGCATTTCATCACCACTTCTGTCAGAACGGTGAAGAAAAACATAGTGAGGAAACCGGCATGTCCTAGAACTAAAAATTCGAAGACATGCGACATCCACCAACCCGCACTGGGCCCGAGTGGTGATTTACAGCCCATTCCCTCTCCTATTGAGAGGAGGCCTGAGTCCCAGCAGTGGGAACATTATAAGACCGACTATGCTATGCTATTATAATCATTAATATCACCAATACAACCCTCTCAGTTCAGCTAAACCTATTGAATGATTTTTTAATGAAATAGCCAACTTAAGAAAAATTGAATTGCTACTTACTTTTAGATATCTAAAAGTGCACAAGTATTTTTTAAGTTAAAACGGTAGTAGGTTTTTTTGTATTATATTTACAAAGTTAGGTTTAGTATTTATAGTTTTTATGTAAAAAGTTAGGTTTTAGTATAAATAGCTTAGTTAATATTTAAGTTTTATATAAGAGAGTGTTTACAATTTGCAAAATAAATTAGTATAGACTTTTTTTTATATATTAGTTTCACACCTTATGTCAAATAGGTATATAGGTAATGTAAATGTTAAAGATGATTTAGTAACATGCTCATAATGGTGAGCCATACGAAAATTTACTGAGGTAAGAACAGCATCACCTCTGCTACTCCCAAGCCCCCTCCCTCTACAATAAAACAAAAAACTTTAATAAGTCAAACAGGCATCCAGAAGCTACTTCCATTATAACACCGGCCAGAGAGGCCAATCCTTCTCCCGGCTGTAACGATCCAGGCTGAGCCGATGGCGGCCTCAATTTGGCTAAAAGCTGAAACATCAAAATGTACAATTCATAGATATATGAATGAATTAGATAGAACTGGATGAGGCTGGTTTATTGGGAGGCTGGATTGCGTTTCTAATATCGGATATGATTCGTTTGCTGGTTTTTTTTTTTTTGAGTTGGGAAATCTTATGACTTCTTCAACTCTAGAGCAGAAAGGGAGGGCGTGTCAAGCTGTAACTGACTGACTTTTCCTTCAGTTGTCCTTTGCATTCCAGAGCCACGGTAACACTTTCTAAAATTCTCGCAGCCCTCAAATAACGCCTGTGGATATCATTAAAATAATAATAACAAGGATGATACAATGAAACGAGTAATTAGTTTTTTGTCATCATCATCATCAAATGATAAATTAGCCAAAAGATATCCACTGCTCGACATAGGCCTCCTTCAAATGTCGTCAAAACTATCAGTCATTGTGCGTCTCGCATCCATCGGAATCCTGCGACCATCACCAGGTAGGTTACCATGAAGTTTAAAGTAAGATTGTTTCATTCTTATTTCAGTGTGGGTAAGAGACAGAGCTATACAGGTTGTCTAGCGCCATCTCTTACCCACACTGGAAATAAGAATGAAACAATCTTACTTTTAACGTCATGGTACAGGTCCATGTTATCGTTCAACCTTGTTAACCAATGTTGGAATGCTTACGTCCTACAGTGGACGTCTTTCGGCTGAAATGATGATGGTGATGATATTAGTCTCCATTTTTATGGCGTGTGTAATATTTCAAGTGGAGTGGAAGAATTTTCCTTCATAAAGAATTTTAATACCAAAAATAAAATCATGCACATCACTTCTAGCACAACATGGCTCCATGTAGAACACAGTTTCAAACTAATTGAACTACAGCGGTTGTGGACTAGCCGCCATAATGAGTTAGGCCATCTTAGCATGAATTTATAATACAACCCTTAATTCCAGGGCTGCCGGGGTTGTACAGGAGAGTCACACTGCTTCTCTGGAACGCAAAGTGCAACTAACAGTCTGACACTCCCTCTCGCTCTATTTACTTTTATATACTTTATTGTACACCAAAATTATATTTACAAAAAGGAAACTTTACACTAAAAGTATACAATTGGCGGCCGTATCGCTTGACGCGATTTTTTTTCCGACATATTGGAATGGACAAAGATTGCCTGGATACAAAACGGGGTTGTAATTGGTGAAAATATGGAGATATTAAATACTTAATACTAAAATAGATACATAAATACGTACATACAAAATATATACATATAAGAAAATAAGTGATGACTAAATTGAAAATTACTGAAACGAAAAAATGATCACAGTGATGCGCAGAGCGGGAAATGTTTTTGATAAAACCCTCCTCCCCCAAGAAAAAATCCTTTAGTTATGTAAGTACTGTACACAGCTGAAAATGTGAAACTCTTATTTGAACACTATCTCATCTAATAATAATAATAAAACGTTTATTTCGGAACTTGCCATATCGTGTTAGTAACAATTTAAACTTAGAACTAGTGTTAGTAACATAAAAAACAAATAGGTATTTATTCTAGGGTGAGACGCACCGACCCTGGGGACGTCTTTTGGCTGAAATGATGACGATGATGATGAACTCTTTTGAGGTCATCTTCCCAACGTTTTATTTGTCGACCTTTGCTATTGCGATATTATTTTACTTCATTTCTCATTTTTCAACGTCCTTATGTCTCCTTAATTACGAGTATCTTCAAGTCTTTATCCCAATCACTTTGGGATCTACAATCAATCAGCTAATGGCAACAAACTGCAATCACCAATCGAAGTGTGTTTAGAGGTATGCGGAACAGAGAGTAAAGTTCCGTAAACCTCCGTTGAAAAGGGAGGATCCTCCGGCCAGACAGGTGTTATGCCTGGAGGGCAACTGCCCGATAGATGATTTCGGGCTGTTTTAATGTTCTAATCGCGCGGAGAACTTTGATTGCGCGATGCAGGATTAGTTCCTATGTGACGCCATAGATGTCGCTACATGTGATCATGTCCCTTCCTGATCCCTCTATGCGGTGAAATAACTACTTATTTCCAACACCATACGATAAAATGCACGTTAAGAAAATAATTTATCTCCACGTAAAACCGACCTGCACGAAAATACCACCACATTATTTAATTAGTGCGAAACAGTACTAAAACCGACTCGAAAACAACGAAATAATTACTACCGTACTAAAGCTAAGAACCGCTTATTTCACTCGTAAATAAAACTTTGGCCCACTATGGCGTAAATTCCGCCATATTGGGCCAAACTAAAGCAAACGGCCAATAAATATCACCAAAAGAATAAACAGAGTAACTATCTCATATAAGTCATAACTGTTTCTATTAATAACGGAAAATTCAAGATGTTGGACATTTATTTATTTATTGCTTCGAGCCTTCATTAACGTAGGCACGTGTTTTCTTTCGACGTCATGATAGTGTTGTGGCATTTGTAGTATAGTTTTCGTTTTAGTCGAGTTTTAGCAGACTATAAACGCAAGTAACGTCACTCAAATAGTTTGTTTAACAGCTGTCAAAATGTCAAACGTCACAAAATGGCGTCAAGTTATTTACACTCAATTGACGTACGTATGATAGGTACGTATTCTTACACGTAATATAGGCTACGGTCAGTTATTTACGGCATAATAAGCATGGTACTTTGCTCGTTTGTAAACATAAACTAAACACCAATGCTAAATATCTTAGCCAAATTAATGTTGAAAGGGACAAACCCCATCAAATATACATAAAACTATCCTATATCTTAACAATCAGAAACTCAAGTACCCACATGTCAAGAGTTTTAGTTTCAGACATTTTGTCGCTATCACAACCCTACAGTGTCCGAAACTTGGCGCAACTTGGCCTACAGGAGAAACTTGGTCATCCTTACTATCGCCGTCCCTTTCTTACAAGTAGGTGTTAGAATCTGTTGTCTCTTTCGCCCTTTTTGTAATTAATAATGTATGAAAGCCGTGGACGCTATGCATCATTATGATGTACGGCCAGCTCTTAGCCCTTTGTAGCGTTGACAAAAAAAGTTGAATTTAATTAATACTAGTTGATTTATTGTTTTTATGTGAATTTTAAATAGTTCTCTTAACATATTATTTATTGTAAAAGAACATTTTCATGGTCTTATAGAGATGTTGTGTAAAAAGCTGTTTTATTGAAACATGCGCAAAGACACGTCTTATGGGTTATTTTATTTATAAGAAAATGACACGTTTAAATGCTCGATAAATCTTCGCTGTCATTGTCATTTTGCTTTGAATGAAGCTAGACATAAATATTGTTAACGTGACTTAGACCTGTACCATGACGTTTAAAGTAAGATTGTTTTATTCTTATTTCCAGTGTGGGTAAGAGATGGCGCTAGACAACCTGTATAGCTCTGTCTCTTACCCACACTGAAATAAGAATGAAACAATCTTACTTTGAACGTCATGGTAACCCCGTTAATTTTCTGTATAGTACCTTTAGTACCTTTGTAACTGATCAAAGGGTTTATGTTAAGAGGTTATTTTGAATGAGAGTGCATAAATTAGTTAGCCAACAATACATAATTATATATGAAAGTACCTGATTAATTTCTCTCATTCTGAATTCATAAATATGCATTGGCACGCGAATGCACGTGTTCAAAATTTAGGCCAATTTTGAATGTACAGAAGACAAGTCACGAAATATATAATAGATAGAAAATGAGTTTATATCATTTACGTTAACAATGATCTAATTGCGATTGTTCTATACCAGTTTTATTTGTGACTAAATTCTGCTAGCGGCTTCACCTGCGTGAAAGTAGAAAATATGCCAAAGTCACTCAGTGATAAAGCAGCAATAAACTTATTTGGCCTTACCTTATTCCTTATTCTGGGAGCCGTGGGATAAAAGGTAATCAAACCATATGCTATAACTATGTATATACTACTAAATTATAGACCACAGATACGGCAAACATTTCACATTAAAATGTGACGTTTTGAAATCGGGCGGGTTATAATCTACCTTCTTTTTCACTATAGATACGAGAGTGTCGCTTTCAGATATTTTCATTGTGTTCTTGTTATTTCGTTGTTACTTTCGTTGTTTTTATTAAGTTTCTTGTTTTGTTAAGTTTAAAGTTACTGGTTGATTGTTTTGTTATATTGCCGTTTTCGTGCTTAAAAAAACCCGTCGAAGAAACTTGGCCGAAGGTACCTACATTGTTTTCTTTGTTTACATTTTGTCTCAAGCCCAGATGAATACGGTATAGTGAAAGAAATTTCAAAATTGGCTCAGTAGTTTTTAAGTAACAAACAAAGATACAAATCTTTTCTCTTTCTAACCTATAGGTGTCTTAAGTCCAAAATTGTAAATAGAAGATTTTTTTTTTTTCAAACCATTTCTCAATTCTAAATGCGTGAATATGAAAATTATGTTTCGTACATTGCTTTAGCTTCCAACATTTTTATTATAATGTGGATGGTTTTAAGAAATCATTAATATGGATTAGCCAGAGACAATTTATAGCGACGTGGATGTTCTGCGACATATTCGCGAGTGCTTTTTAATTAAAATAAAATTCGAATGAATAATTGTTCGGGACAAGGTTTTTAAGGTGGTAGTAGATGCTTACATTTGTAATGTGCTGTTGAGAGTATGTATTCAAGGTATATAAGTAGGTATAGGCTAAGAGTAGCTGTTTTATTTCTATAATTTGAATAAAAAGCTGGTAAACCACTTTCTTGAAAAAAAAAAATATTTATAAACTTGACAACACAGGCCAATTTGTTAGTAAAATTCTTAATTTAAGAAATAACAAACTACATTAAAAATAACGTATGGTTTTGAACAACAAGGTTGCTCTTACTGCACCAAACCACTTACAAAATGCCTCCGTATTGAAGCATCTAGTTGATCCGATAACGAAATAGACTAGCATTGGGCTAGCGTTGTTAAAATCAGTTAATAAAAATAAAACAGATAAAAAAATAAATAAAAAATGCCGATTTTATGTTGTTTAAAATCAGTTCTTTATTTATAGAAACGCTAGCCCAGCGTCTCTATAAATAAAAAAAATCTTTTACTATTTTTGAAAATAATAATCACACCCAAATAATTCGTAATGAGTCTGAATTTTAGATTACATTTTTTTTGGCTGACGCTACCTAAGAAGCTCCGTGAAAGAGTTTTTATTTATTTATTCATTTTATTTATCTCACGTTTTATATAAAACATGTATAATTATACATAAGCTCACTCGTAAGTGGGTGTAGTGTTAAAATTAGATTACAGACCTTATTAGATTGCGTTTTCTTGAGTAATCTTAAGAAAAGAATGACATTGATGCTGTAATTACAAATCTAATTTATTGTTTAATATAGTAAATTATTATATAAATTACATTAGGTATTACACACGAAGTAATTATCGTAATTTTTTCAGGTTCACAAGAGAAAATATCTGGCCTAATTATTTCTATGTATATATATTATATTTAAATTCAAATTCAAATTCATTTATTAATTTGTCATTCATATATTATATTTATGATAGTATATTTTTAATTTGTATGTTATATTACCGCAAAGATAACTGTTTTGTTTGTACTTTTCGTATTAGAGTTCCGTACCCCAAAAGGAAAAAACAGAACCCTTATAGGATCACTTTGTTGTCCGTTTGTCTGCCTGTGTGTCTGTCAAGACCCTTTTTCTCGAGAACACGTGAAGGTATCGGGTTGAAATAAAAGCTATATACTTAGATCTGCAGTCCCTTGAAGCTGTGAAAAAATCAAACTTCTAGGTTTACGAAAAAAAAAGATGCGGCCGTTTATGTAGCAAACGACGTATATTTCGAATCAAAATTTATAGGGTACTTTCCGTTGACCTATTATCCTGAAATTTGGTATAAAGCGAGGTTTTATAGCAAAGATATAGGAATAAATCTGAAAATAGTAATTTTATTGTTACGTCACAAAAAAAAAAATGTGATTCGGAAAAAATCTTCGAGAATCCATTCGAGAATTATGAACGACGAGTTTTATTTACATAAGTTTGTACGGAACCCTCAGTGCGTAGTCCGACTTGCACTTATTACTTGTTATACCCGGTGTCTACTTTTTTTCAACTCTCCTTTTATAGTTATTCTGAAAGAGACTTCTGTAGAATCAAGAATCACCTTCGTACCAATTTTTCTGGTTCCATCTTCATGTCTTTTATTACACCTGTGTAATATACATTGTTAAATAAATATTTATTTTTCTCGATATTTTTATGTGTAAGTATTATTTGTAATAATTGTTTTTTCTTTTGCTTTCAGGTAAGATATGGTGCCGCCATTTTTAATAGAAAAAAACTCTGATAAGTATTCAGCAAAAACTTTAAGATCGATGGAAAGGGTCATCAAATCAATGAAATCCATTTGAATTTCACAAAGAACAAACTTCGAAAGTAATTCCAAAGTCCCTGATTGAAGTATTATTGTTCCATTTCTCCGAAATGATCACGGAAGCATAACTCTTCAAATTTTACAGTTACATCCTTCTACATCATCTCCATCATACTTAAACGCCCACCCATCCAATTCTTGGCCTTACATTACTCAACGGCAACCACAACAATCTACTATGACACAACTAAGCCATTCCTTTAGTCACCTGTCTTTCCTCATACAACTTACAACCTTACGGTACTAGCAATAGATTCAAAATTCAACTGTTTTAATATTCCAAAACACAAAAGAAGTTAAAGCAATCAATTTTAAACTGTCTGTCGTAAAAAATAAGATTCATATTTGGTTGTTGTTTGTTGAATATTAACATAGAGTAGATAAATCTGGTATTTAAATTCGATAGACCATACGTTATCCGGTACTGATACACGAGAATCGTTTTAACTATGGCATGCTTCGGTTTCAATAGATTATCGAATATTTATTTTGAATTTTCGATGGTTAATGTAGGGAGCAGATGTAATTGTGGTCTGTATGGGTGTTGGATGGTGTTGTAATGGGCTTTTGTTTTGGGAGGACTTGCTGCTGAGTGCGAGGGCTTGAGTTATACAAAATACTAGCTTTTGCCCGCGACTTCGTCCGCGTAGAAGTTGAAAATGGTTTTATTAGGTTTTTTGAGATACGAAGTCGTGTGTGATGGTCCATTGAATTGTATGGCGATATTGTATCTTAAGATAAAATAGTATAGTATCTTAGCCGTGTGCAGCGCCCCTTGGTGAATCCACTGCGGGTGACGTAACCTACGACAAACTTAAAATTTGAGTTTGGTACAGTAATCGGGTCTAGGGATCAAACCGCAAAATTAAGTTGGTTTTCTATTGTATATACCTTTACAGGATAAAAAGTGCCCAGTGTGGTGCCCAGGATATTAAAGAATAAATTATACCAAATTTCATCGTAATCAAACCGGTAGTTTTTGCGTGATGCCTTTTTGCTGATGACAGACGGATTTTACGAAACTCCGCCCCTAAAGGGGTAAAACGGGGGTTGGAAGTTTGTATGGAGAAACCTACTTTTACGCGAGTGAAACCGATGGCAGAAGCTAGTATCATATAAGACAATAACACTAATAAAACAGTCTGAAAAATCCTAAAGAAAATCGTTATAACATGACAACTTCATTCTGAGTGCACGTCGTCACTCAACAGTTTTTGTTTGTCTACAACACCAGTTTTCAGCGGTTTCAGGACGGAGCGTGAATCCGGCCTGTCAGGCACGTCGCAAAATTTCCTACCTACAAATTATTTCAGGCCCCAATTGTTTGCGGAACCCCTACCATGTGTCACGGCCATATTTATGACTTTATTATAAGAGAAAAGTTTTGTGTTTTTGGGTAAGGTAAATCCTAATAATCTGGGCGTGTTTTTGGCAAGCGTTTCACGAAATGAATTCTGAAAACGGTGGTAACAACTTCATTCAGTCGCTTAGTCGGTTCACTGAATTAAAGCTATTTTTAGTGTAAAAGCTCCGGGCCTTTTTAGGACTTTTTTTTTCGATGGGTAAATCATTCAATGACGTCCCCTGCTCTTGAGCGGAGCAGGAGTGTGTGTTAGACTTTTACTGACTAAAAACCCACTCCTGTTCCTTCATTGCCTTTCATACCAGGGCCGAGTCTTCCTTTCAGAATCGGACCGGTTTGCTGACATGTCCTTGAGGCGCGCGTAGAACAGTATGCGCCGTCGACGACTTGGGCTGGGTCCGGACGGTTACCACACGATCGGACGGCGAGCTATCCATTGCTCGCCGTCCGCAAACCCGCGCATATGGGGCCTATTTAGGACTAGCTTCTACCAGTATCAGAAACATATCTACTCTCGGGATATAGTAAGTAAATAAGTATATTCCAGGATGTTAGTTATTCCTCTCGGATTTCGATGTTTGACCTTGAGTACCCCCATGACCTACTTATGAATGTTCGATTGCGATAATTTTCTATTGTCACGCGGGCGAAACAGCTAGCAAAAGCTGTAGTTGGAAAATCCTCCAATGACTTCTCGCGCTCTAAGATGAAGTCGAAAACCGTGTCAGAACTTTACTGACTAAACCAGACCATCAGTTGCCCTTTGCGTTCTAGCATTTGCCCTTCTGGGCCCCTACAGTTTTGCTGATATCTCTTTTAGGCGCGCGTGGAACACTATGCACTGTCGACGACTCGGGCTCGATCTGGATGGTCGAACGGCGTGATTACGACGCTCGTCGTTTCCAAGCCCGCGCCTACGATAGCCCGCCCTGCGACGCTCAGGGCGTCTTTTGGGGCATGAGGATGTCCGTTTCATCACGTTTGCGGTCGTCTGCTTCGCTCCTTCGCAAGGAGGTGACCGCATCCCGTTTCACCAGGGCCAGGCGCAAGAGGTCGCCGCCGGATCTAGCATCCTTATGCCATAATTTTCGTTTCGAATCGTTACATGGTAGGGGTTTAAAACTTTGGCTTACATCTCTATGTATTTTAAAGGCTTCAGTAAAGAAGACAACACGTAACGTTGAACTTGTCATGAACAAATGTTAACATCTGACTTTGGTTGTGTAAGGTGCAATAGTATGGTCATTTGCACAATTCACTCTCAAACAAAACTAGATTTTATTTGGAGGGGATCCTTTGTATGTCGATTAGACACATGTGTGTTTTCCTAATTGCAGTTGTGGTGGATATTTTATGTCTACCTGTTTACATAGTGTGTTTTTTTTTATGTGGGAAGTCATCCATACTTCTTCCCCTTTAGGTTGGAGCAGGAGGTTGTGCCAGACTTTGCTAATTAATTACTATACCTGTATTCTGTCAGTTGCGGTCTAGGACTACGGGTTTCCTTTTCAGAAATTTCTCGTGACCCTGGAAGACATTGGCTCTAGTGGGTCCCTACATTTTCCTGATATCCCTTTCACCCATCAATGACTAAGGTTCGGTCCGTACGGCAACCGGACGGCGAGCTACCCAATGCTGGTCGTCAGCAAGCCCGCGTTTCTCATTATAGTAGTTATAAAAAAGTCTCCTTCCGCGTGTGTCTGTTTAACCACTAATTCCTTCTAAACTACGCAACGGATTTTGATGCGGTTTCCACTAAAAAAAAAAGTAAAGAGATAATTTAAATCCAAATCCCCATACATGTTAATGTAATGTTAAACCTCTTAATTACAACTAATTTTCTATTTGGTACTACAAACATGCGTTATAAAATATGAAAATAATTAACTTACAAACACAACCCATCTATGCTTCACAAATCCATCAGCTTAAGCCAACGGTGCCTAAACATGGCGTAGCGTCCGCAACACGTTATTAAGTCACGCCTAAATTCGGCCACGGCCCAAAATATACCGAAAACGTCCAAAATTCGGCCAAAAGCTATCCTGCGTCTATCCCTTGGGCAGTTAAAATCACAGATTCCCTTATGAAAAGCAAACAACGCTGTTTCTGCGTAATTTTGAACGTAGGAGGCAGGAATTTTAATCAAAAGAAATTGTATTTAATTGGTTTTTTTTCTACGTACGAAAAGTTCAACATACGGATCATTTTCTTGTCAAGTTTTACAGTTATAAAAGTATGATATATTTCTACATTTCTGTTAGTTGCTAGTTGAGTTCAAATCCTAGCGTATTATAAAACAAAGCTGGTAGCTGTCTCTCTGTCCATTCACGATAAACTCGAAAACTACTGAAAGGATTTTCATGCGGTTTTCACAAATAAACAGAGTGATTCATGAGGAAGATATTTCCTATAGATGTATAGATCATCATCATCATCTTCCTGCCCTTATCCCGTGTTATTTGGGGTCGGCGCAACACGATTTTTTCTTCCACTCTGCCCTGTTACTCGTCATGCTATCACTAACTTCCTTTTCTTTCATATCACTCTTCACACAATCCATCCATCTTTTCTTTGGTCTCCCTCTTCCTCTCCATCCATCCACATGTAAACTCATAACTCTTTTAGTAACATGCGTTTCATCCCTCCTCTTCACATGACCATACCAAGACAAACGGTTCCCTTTCAACTTTTCAGTCACTGGCGCCACTTTCAAACTTCCCCTAATATATTCATTTCTCACTTTATCCATTCTCGTCACACCACACATCCATCTTAACATTCTCATCTCCGCTACATGCAATCTTTTTTCATCCGTCTTTTTCACAGCCCAACATTCTGATCCATACAGTATGACAGGCCTTATCACGGACTTATAGATGTATAGATAAACATACATATTATAGTAAAGAAATGCTGAGATTGTTTTAAGATTTGAACACTCGTGTCAAGTTGGGGTCTGTTGCTAGTTTTATTGATAAATCTGTTTTCTTTATTATGATTATAATGTGAAAGGGTTCAAAAACTTCTTAGTATTTTATCAGTTATATTCTCGTTAAAATAAACTATCAACCTGAACAAATATTGGTGATCCCGATGTGGTATCATTCGTAAGCCGATGCAAGATAGCTCCTGATCTCTCTTTTTTACAATTCAGCGAAAAATAAAGTCCTTTCACGTCAGCCGAAAAATCCCCAAAAAATTGTAAAACAAGATCCCTGAAAAGAATATGAAATAAAAATATCAACAAAACCACCCCTGCAATCGTAGTGTAACGCCAATATTATTTTTCATAGGGGCTCAAGCAGGATTATTGCAACTCAACCCCTCACACGCGTCAAACGTTGAGACCGATACCCTCAAATCTTCAAAAGCGACCAAAACCTATTACGAAAAGCTCCTATAAATCAATTATCAGTGTGCATTTGTCAACCTAACCCTAAAATGCCTTACATAGGGTACACCTGAACGCTACTACCACCTGCGAATGTCGTCTAGAGTTAAGCCGATAATTACGGGATTATTCCCCCTCAGTCTGCATCCTCCCCTTTCCTGTCTCGCCCCCCCACTTCAAACCCCCCACTCCACTTTGCTTCAATGCACCACAGTATGTGAGCTAATGGTTTTTAGGGGTATAATTTTTCGTCTGATGGGGTTTTTTTCGTGAATAATTCCAGCGAAATTATTTTCTAGTGCACTTGTGGGGAAGTGTTTCTGTTTGTCGATTGTTTGATGTAAGGCTCGTAATGGCGTCTTTTGGAAAATATAATGTACACTGGGTAGACTTTGAAATATTTTTCGGGTAATTTTAATATTACTGTATTCACACTTTACAAGTCAATTTAAATTCAAAATGTTTTTATTTCACATAAGCCTACATGTACCTACACTTATAAAATGTCAAAGGCACAGTTCCAATTGGTCGTTTTCAATGGAGAAGAACCGGCAAGAAACTCTTGCCTACTGGGGCCATGGGTAGTGTGAAAACGAAAGCCGAGGCCCTGGGACGAAAGCAACGAAGGAACAGGAGTGAGATTTTAGTCAGTAAAAGTCTGACACTATTTCTCGCTCCGCCCAAGAGCGGAATTTGTCATTACATGATTTTCCCACCTAAAAAAAAACCAGTATTGTTTTTTTTTAACCCACTGGTTGACTGATAGAGAATGCCTTGTGGCACTAAGTCCGCATATGTACCACCACTGTATATGAAGTTTAAATAAATAAGAAACTCCATTACTTAAAAAAAAATTGTTCATATTTCCACATTACAATATTAATAGTCTTTTATAACTATGAAAAAAAGCAGTCACCATGAGTAACTTGACTACCAATATAAAAATAATCACAGGTTGGTCTTTTAAACTTTTTAGTTCTTTTTATTTAATTCTACTAACGTCAGTAAATTCTATGTATACTTATACAATAGCACCTACATATTATTATTTTCAGTTTATATTTATACGTACGTAAATGCTAGTTAAGCATAATCAGCCTTTTAATGTTCCCACTGCTGGGACTTAGGCCTCCTCTCTCTAGGAGAGGCAATGGGCCGTAATCCACCACGCGAGCCCAGTGTGGATTGGTGAATGTCACATGTCTTCGAATTAAGTGCTAGTGTTACGTTTTTTTGTGTTATGAAGTGCTAGTTATACGCTAATAAATGAATTACACACAATGATTTGTGTAATTTATTTTATTACTGCTCTCAAAACGGTGACAGAAAACATCGTGCGAGAACATGTCCCAGAACTAAAAATTTAAAGACATGTGACATCCACCAATCCGCATTGGATCCCCCTGGAGGATAACGGCTTATTCCCTCTCCTAGAAAGGAGTCTATTTTTGCTATGTTTTTGCTTATTATTACAGTAAGAAACATCTTAAAGCCATTTCCATACCGAGTTACAAGATTCTAAGTCTTCGAAATACTCTTACTAGAGCTTCTAAACACAAGTGTTTCAAAACTCAATTAAATTAACTATAATCCAACATTCTATACAATCTACTACACCAAATATTACCGCATAGGGGGAGCCAATGAAATCCTCTCAAGACATCCTATTAGACCAAGTTGGATTGCTCGGTAATTTATTAGAGTTATTGCAAGTTTTCGGGTTGTTATGACCCGACGCGGTAAAACAGGGTTGACCGAATCACAAGGAAATTAATTTCGATATTGGCATTTACTTTTGTTTCTAGAACTGAGAATCACAAAATGGGTATACATAATAGTAAGTATTTATAACCTTCCGTCTTACATTTTTTTTTGTTAAGTTTGAAAAGTTTAAAATCATCCAATGACTTCTCCAACTCAACAGCGGAGCGCGAAGACGTGTCAGACTTTTACTGACTAAAACCACACCTGTTCCTTCTTTGCTTTCTTTTTTTTTGGTTGTCATCGAATGACATCCCCCGCCCTTGGGCGGAGCGAGAGGGTGTGTCAGACTTTTACTGACTAAAAACGCGCTCCTGTTCCTTCGTTGCCTTTCATACCAGGACCGAGTCTTCCTTTCTGAAGCAGACCCATGGTCCCAGTAGGCTTCGACCCTGCGCGCGTGTCCTTCTTTGCTTTGCGTTCCAGAATTCCAGGTTTTTTAATTGGGATGCATTATTTTAGTTACTTTATTTATTAAAATACGTATCATAGATATATAAGTGTTTCGATGGTACTAACAATTATTGCTTGTATATTTTATGTGGGTTTTGCTAATTAATTTGATTAGGACCGCTGTGTTGATTTAAATAATATTGAGTTATTGAGCTAATTATTGCGGAAGTGCGGTTTAATTTAATTTGTAGACTTAATAATTGTAATTAACCGGAAACTGAAATACTCCAATCGAATATTATATGGTCTCACTTTCATAGATATTAGATTTTTGTTTGCGAAGGAACCCTGTATATCTGATTTCATGAAAGCCAAAGTATTCACTGGAACACTGTTTTTGTGAAAATCTTGATAGGATGTTTACTCTGTTCGTGGTGGAGATTCAGACTTTTACTGACATAATCCCAGTGTTCCTTCAATTACAGAGCGCGAGAAGTCATATGTATGTTTTCCCACCTAAAAAAAAAACAAAGCCTTGTATGAAATCATGTGAGATTGTGGTGTAAAAAACCATTACACAAGATAAGTCATAGTAAATGGAATATTTATGTTTATTTAAAGTTGAAACCCTTTAGGATTCTAGTGACATTGATAACAATAAGGCACAACATGATAAGGCTCAATTTACAAAAGCAAATTTCAGTTTAAGGGGATGCAACTCGACATACATTTTCACTGTTTTTCAAACAACCGCTCATACGCGATTATGACGTTATTACACATTTTTCATTAGATATTTTGGAAACACGGTATCTTGTGGATATTATCTAGGCTTCTATTGAAATCAATTTCTAAATTTCTGTAAAACTAATCCAGTAAAAACCTCTGAAAATCTGCTATTTTGCATTAACTTTGACACTTCATAGTTTACTCAAAAATTAAAAAAAATGTCAAAAAGTGTAACAATAGAATCCTTGCAAAATTGATCTAGATTTTGAAAGACGACATTTTTTTTCGAAAACTTTTAAGGGTTTAAAAAAAAACAAGTTTTGTAAAATATTCGAGTAAATCACGGAAGTACCGAATGCTAACAGAGTTTTCAGGCGTTATCTCTCTTTTTTTTGCGTTACCTTATCGTCAAACATCGCGTTGGATTGCGTTAGATGAAGTAACAAGCTTTTAAACCATGCTCAATGTGAAAATAGGCGACTGAAAAAGGACCCTCTTAATTTATCCCCTCACACAAGACTCATTCCAGCTTATTTGAGGAAGACATTGGCAGCTTAGCAATCAATATTTGAACACTTAATGCATTACTGCAGTTTTGACAGGTGTCTCAAAGACCTTAACGTAGTCTGCTAGACTCCACGTTAGCACTTTAGGATAGAAAGCACCAGTCTCCATATTAGAGCGCTTCAAGTCTGGGTCTGTCAGACGTTACAGCAGTTTCGATGTATGAAATATTGATGGTGTTTAAGTGTATCTGATTTTGCTACAAGTCAAGAATAGGAGAAGGTTATAATTATATTATAGTTAATATTTTGTTCAGTGATATCTTTGCCAATTTATTGTTAACCAATATTGTTGATACTTTGGATGTTTTTTAAAGAGTTTTTTTCTGAAAATAGTTATGTTTAAAGGTGAAGATTTGATAAAGAACTTGGGAGTAGGTAGGCCCCAGTAGGTTTCGACCTTGCTGGGCCCCTACGATTTGCTGAAATCTCTCTGAGGCACGCGGGGAACCGTACACGCCGTCAACGACTTGGGCTCGGTCCGGACGGTTACCGGACGGTCGGAATCGGAATCCCGGCGGCGGTTGGGGCGTGAGGACCGCTGCCTCACGCGATCGGCCGCCTTCTTGCTAGCATTACTGCTTGCAAAGGACGCACACATACTTCCACCGTGTGCTCCACCGTGTCCTCCGGGCGGTCC
This sequence comes from Mythimna vitellina, assembly GCA_949316375.1. Classification (NCBI taxonomy): domain Eukaryota; kingdom Metazoa; phylum Arthropoda; class Insecta; order Lepidoptera; family Noctuidae; genus Mythimna; species Mythimna vitellina. Next base: position 10,218,781 of record OX438709.1, read on the forward strand.
ACACAGTGGCGACACCCGGGCGTCGCCTCCGCACGAATACGGTGCAGGAACTTCCTGAACTTACCGTGTTCGATGAGAACCTGCGTCATGCGGAAGGTGAGGATGCCGTGAGGTTTTTCCAACCATGCCTCAAAGAGGGATAATTGCGGCGTGCTCAAGCGAGAGGGAGTGTCAGGTTTTTACTGACCAAAACCTACCTGTATTTCTTCAGTTGCTTCCGTTGGTTTGCGTTCCAGGGCCGCAGTGATTTTTTCGAACCTTCCTGCGGCCCATAATGTAGCTTCTATTTCCAAAGCTAAAAACACAATCTTTTATCCATCACTCACATTCCTTCAGCCCATTATGTACACTAGCCACTAGACTTATGGCGTTGTACTACCGGTACATGGTAGACATGGAACCCATACGCACAAAGCGTTTTGAGAACACATTTATTGTGCGTACAGCCAAGGAGTGGAATTTCTTGCGTCTGTGTTTCCTGATAGCTACAACTTAGGGGTCTTTAAGTCAAGAGTGAATAGGTTACTTCTAGGCAAGCATGCTCCATCGCCAGCCACATCATCGCTTACCTGATGGTAGTTTTTTTATTTTTTTTTATTAATGATAGGGTCACCTGATGGCCGTAAAGTAAGTAAGTAAAGGCCGTAAAGTAAGTAAGTAATGATAGGCTCGCGTTTGACCACCATCTCACCATCAGGTGACCCTAACATTAATAAAAAAAAATTAAAATTAATAAAAACAATCTCTCACCCATCACCCACATTCCAGCAGCCCATTATGTACCATCTATTTCCAAAGCTAGAAACACAATCTTTCACCCATCCACCCATATTTCCGTATCCATAATATTACTTGTACACTCGACTATTTGATATGAAGGCTATCATCACGCGTGTAATAGCGTTAGGCTGGCTGCACGCCGAGCGATCAAATTGGTGGAAAATACTAGTTGCGAACTAACTGCTTCCGAGGCGGTAAGGCTGTGGCGTTAAAATGGTTTTAACACGATGATGGTAGGTGTTTGTATGGTTTTTTTTTGGGTCAGAGGTTGTATGGTTATATCAATGAACATGCGTAAAAGCAAAATGGTAGACAAGGAGGAAAAAACGGAACCCTTATATGATCACTTTGTTGTCCGTCTGTCTGTCAGTCAAGACACTTTATCTCGGGAACGTGTGGAGGTATCGTATACGAAACTCTCAGTGCGCGAGTTCGACTCGCACTTGCCCAGTTTTTTAGGTGGGAAATTATTGACTTCTCGCGCTCTTGGGCGGCTCGAAAGGGCGTGTCAGACTTTTACTGACTAAAAACGTATCTTATTTTCTTTCTTTGCCTTCGTTCTAAGGTCCCAGTAGACTTCGACCCTGCTGGGCCCCAACGCTTTTGCTTACATCTCCATGAGGCGCGCGTGGAACTATCTAATGCAAATAAATAAAAGGAAGTAAATAGACTTTCATAAACCTAATTCCGCCTAGCCTGTTCCATCATCGGACCATCAGGCGTACGGCAATGCGCCACCGGTACATTGTGGACATCCCACCTATACGCACAAAACATTTTGGGAACACATTCATTGTGCGTACAGCTAAGGAGTGGAATTCCCTGCCGGACTGTGTGTTTCCTGATAGCTACAACCCGGGAATCTTTAAGTTAAGAGTGAAAAGGTTACTTCTAGGTAAGCGAGTTCCATCGTCGACCGCATCATTGCTTTCCATCAAGTGAGATAGCGGTCAAGCGCGAACCTATCAAGAATAAAAAGAAAAAAACAATAACGTAACAGAGAACGCCTTTAATAGGCACTTTCTCAATCCAAAAATAAATAATCAAATTCAGTATCCACAAAGTTTACTAGATTCTAACATTAGAACTACAAAGGGCATTCCTACGTCAAACAGACGTATCCTACCTTCATTGTAACACAAAACAGAACAGTAACAAAAGCGAGTTTAAAATTAACTGTAAACACACCAGAATACTGCATTTTGGTTCTTGAAAACACTAAAAATGCACGTGTAACAGCAGTTTGGGATGTAATAAATCTGGTAATCAATTAATTGGTAGCAATGCCCTTGAGAGAGTAGAAACGTAGTGTTGTTAACAAGAAGTTATCAAGAATTAGACGAATTCTTAAGTGGTATATCAACTAATAATATAGATTTTTGTCTCTAAAAAGGTTCAAATGATGATACCATTGGAGAACGTGCCGATAAATGTATGAAAAAAAAAAGAATCTTGACTTTGTAATTTAATGGGCAAACTGAAGCTAAAAACTTAATTTGCAACTCGAAATTCGTGTACCGTAATGTTTACAGTTGTTTGCTTGATTAGTTAATTAAATAAAATTAATAATTTGTATTTCAGATTTAGTTATTGTAAGGATTATATTGTGCACTGGTTCCTACCCTCGAATGTGTTCTCACTCTGTAACTCAAAGGTTTGCTGGGAGAAAACTCATTGTTGAGTTAAGCTCGCCTTTGTACATAAACTGTATTATCTCCGTGTACTATGTATGTTTTTGGGTACAATAAAGAATTAAGAATTACTGCTGTATCAAATCAGCTATATGTTGTACCTACTTCTTACACTGGCGTGCCCAAATTATTTTGCCGCGTGCCACCGCGGGCACGCATGCCATAGGTTGGCCATCCAAAGGATAAATGTTGTAATCACTAGATTCTAGTGATTCTGATTTCTGAATCAACACATATCCTTTGTGAGACCTGTGGGGTTACTATGACGTTCAAAGTAAGATTGTTTGATTCTTATTTCAGTGTGGGTAGGAGACAGAGCTATACAGGTTGTCTAGCGCCATCTCTTACCCACTCTGGAACCAACAGCCACCTCCTAATGTTTGATTTACGAATCGTATTCCCGAAAAAAAAAATCTGTGTCGTCTTAAAATACAGGATAATAAAAAATACACCGTTATACAATCATTAGCCTATTTTAAGTTAGGTACCAAGATTAAAATATGCAAATTAGACTACGAAAAAGGTTCTCAAATCAACGTTATTACTAAAACAAGAAGTTTAACAGCCAATGTGTCGATATCCTAAGCTCTTGCAAAAGCAATCAAAGCCATGTCAAATGTATAAGTACTAAAACATCCTCAATATGCAAATATCACAGAACTAGTGCGCGCGAAGTTAATCGAGTGACGCTCAAGAGGGTGGTAGAAAACACAATTATTTTTATGGCAACACAATTTTCCTCGGCTCATTACATACATGCCGTGGTTATACGTACTGGCAACATTAACATGCCGGGTGGGGCCCTGTAATGCCCCGTGGGCACGCGAACCCGTTTCTGATTATTTCCCCAAAATTATATCGTATTTTCACACCAAAAGACCCTTAGCGTGTGCACGACCCGAGCTTATGATATTCGTGACCAGAGACAAAATGTTCAGAGTCACGGCTTCGGGAGAATCGCCATTTTGGTTTTTGTTCTTTTTTCAATCTTCCCGCCTCCGGTAGGTAATTATGGCGGTCTTGGCAGTGTGCGATTCTTTCGCGTGAACTGTTAAATTGATTTTTGTGAAAATAAACGCATTGAAACAAGCGTTGTTTAGCGATTATTGTAATGTTGGATATTTCGTGTAATAAGGTTTCCAAATGGGGTTGTTACAGTTTATGCGTTCTAATTATTATGTTTTGATTCAGTCTTCAGCTAAGCGCCATTTTTGTAACCATTACGCTTTATTACTTTACGCATTTACGGCGATGAATCCTTAAACAAGGAGTGTTAACGATGGAGCGTCTCTAACAGACCCATCAAAATAAACAGGCGTCAGAAATATAAACCATAGTTTTAAAGTTCTAGTGACCTTGCAGACTAATGAAGATATCAGTCATGAAATAAATCCCTGAAACGCTCCAAAAATACTTCGTGACACGATTAACTGGTCTGAAATCGCGGACTAGCTTATCAGGCAGTTGAAATCGCTTGGCGGACCAAAACGCGCATTAACTTACATAATCTACCAAAACGAGTTCAATAAAACGGCGAATTTACAGTAAAATGGCGGGAAAATCGAATAGCAGCAGTTACTAGACGGATCGGACGTTTTTAGGTTATCCCAGTAGGCTCGCTAGTCTTGGTAATAGCTTGTTTTCTTAATAGGTACCTATACAGTTTTGTTTTTCTCTAGTAAAATCATTTCCTTCGGTCCAGAAGGGCTTGAATGAGGTCCTTTTCCCCCTTTTTTTTCTGTAGATTGTTCTAATAAAAAGCTTGTAACAGATGCGTCGATTCTGCCAGTCATCGTTTTACGAAGAAATATTTTGTCGAAGTAGTAAGTTTTCGGGTGGTTTAAGCAGGTAATAATGCCGGAAGGAATGGAAATGTAATCCCCAATATCTCATATCGTTTTCGTCGAATACATTACAAATTTCATTTGCATTATCGATAAGTCGCATTACTGCTTGCTGATACAAATCGGAATGTATGATGGTTTCAAATCTTTGTTGTTTTAGCGTTGTCTTTCACTTTAAATACAAGAACATTCATTTAAAAGTTATAAAAACATGTCTCCCATAAAAAAACGTATTCGTCTCATAAAGATTACATAAACTCAACATAACTCAAACGAGAAACATGAACCGACGCTCAACAGCCAACATTAGTGTTGTCGTGTCCGGATTCCCGTGAAAAAATTTGTCCTCCTTGTTTATGGTCCGATTTAGATAAAGATATTAAGAGTTAAGTGCGCCACTGTATCAAATTTGCTCGCCGGTATATATTTTTTATTTAGGCAAGTCACGCGAGCCGGTAACATGACCCAGGAATGCTGTTATCGCTAGAGATTGCATAAAACAGATTTTTTTAGCGCTTTATTTTGATGTACGCAACTTTTTACGATAAGTTTGAGTTACACCGCTTACAGTACGTGACGTCTACTAATGAAAGGGCAAGTTTTAATGTCGTTTTGTATTAAAATTAAGTCCGTGATTAATTGCTATATGTCATTTAATATTAAGTCACGAGATTTTGGCTTTCACAGTCAAAGGATTACTTACAGTAATTAATAGATTTTATCACATGTAAATACAATATTTAACTTGTCGGCTTTTGAGCGTTAATTGGTTAAAGCCAATACAAACCAATTATTTTATTTCCCCAGCTGATATCGGCTTCGAAATCAAATAAATCATGATGTAAAGCAATTTGTACACGGTAAACAGAAACACATTACTTTGTAATGTGAATATTAAAATGTGTAATGTCGCTATACGATTATAAACGTTCGGAATCGAGCGGGTACGTTTCAAAAGTGACACATCCCTAGAGAGATGTTCGATGTTCGAATTCAAACGTTTTGGCGGGTACGCGGTGTCAAGATGGCCGCCGCCGCAGGACGACAGCGCGCGATATCGCACCAATTCTTTTGTGCAAACTCCGCGAATATATCTTCTTGGATTCGTATTCCGATCCGATTTGAAAGGACAAGCTAATCTCGCTATCATTGTACAGAATTGTACTATAAATTTTGCTTTTTACATTTACACTTGGCTTTTTAAATTTTCTCCGCAACTCGAGGATTTTCCACACTTTAAAAAGTTAGCCTTATTTTTAAATATCTGCGAAAACTAGAGTCTGTAAGAGAGCGTTGCTAAGTTTAGATTTAATTATAAGTTAGCAAAGCTTTCGTGTACTGGGGTGTCTGCTACGCTTTTAATTACCTAAGTGTAAGCTTTAAATATTTGGAAAACATAATCCCACACGAATACAACGCTTTCGTACATTAAAATTTCTGCCCTCGTCGTAATCCCGGCATTAATTTTTATAGATACTTAACTAATGACTGTAATTTTTAACTTTATAGATAGTAAGATTTTGTTAGATACCATAAAATATTTATAGCGAGAAATAAACGTTGTGCTTAACTAAAAAAAAAAACAAGTTAAAAATGCAATTCGATGTATAAATAACTATAAAAATAGGGTTGTTTTTAGTATAACGGTTGGTCACGCCCACAGAGTAATATAGTGGTCACCATTAAAACGTAACGAGTTCTTTCACTATAAATAACCTACAGCCATTATAATTATAGCGAACGAAATTCCTCTTATCACGCTCATATTTCACCAAAGTCTAGCATTAGGCATAAACACAAAAACCCGTGGCCTCAAAAAAAAAAATATTTTAGAGAACAACGCGGCAAACAAATGACTTTCTTTCACCTCGATTAAGTGATCATTACAGGAGCAAATATCATTTATAATGGCGTTGGGACAGCTACGCAGCTACAGTGGGCTCGCGAAAAATAAAAGCGTAGGAAATTGCGTGTGCGGTTAAAAAGAATGGGTACCATCGTACCTTTGTAAGCCGAGCGAAGTGCCGGGAACGACAACCGCCCTTTCGACGTGACATGTCGCCATGTTGAAAATCATCTTCTGTCAAGTGTAACGAAATGTCGATTGAGTCACGTATTTCCGTTTCCTTAAACAAATCTTGGCTGCGAATACATTTTTCCTTGAAGATTTGATGTTTTTTTTTTTGTGATTTCACCGATAAATAATAACCATGTGTTTGTTGGTTTATTGTAGATACGTGAATATGTGCGTAACACGTGTGACTTGTGAGGAGAATACAATGAAATTATGTCAACAAGAAGAAAACACGACACAAATATTCTTTATTGAAATGTAATTCAATATGTTTCCAGCATTCTGAACTGATAAATCAAATTCTTTGAATATTAACAACAGTAACGAACAAAATTACCTTTTTCTCTCAAAAATATACCCAACGACAGAAACTTTGACTGACCACAATTTTATTAGTCCCACAGTAATTGCTCAATGTGGAATGATTGGCGAAATAAAAGAAGATTCGCTTTATACAACGTTTAATGAAGTTACGATTCGAAAACAGCGGAACCGGTGTTCCAGCACTAAATAGCGTAGAACCGGAACGAACCGATACGTAATCGAGTTTGCCGAGTATCGATTCGCGTTGAAGAAACTTTTACGGTTTTCGTGGTGGGAAGACAATTATTTGGGATTGTATTTTAAACCGCTGTTGTTTTATCAATAAGTCTTTTTGATTGACAGTAAAGCCCTGCCAAATCTCGCTAAGGGCTAGCGTATTACCCAGTATCTGGGTTGTGGTTGTTCTAAAGATCAGATAGGCAGCCGTTTCTTATACAATACTGACCTGAACCTTGTTCACAAAAATATAAACATAACATCCGAAAGACATCCAAAGTTGGACAGAAATCTTTTAAGGATCGCCACAACGACTGGTCCTGTGCGTCTCGCATCCATCGAATTCCCGCGACCCTTGCCAAGTTATCGTTCCACATCGTGGGAAGCCTACTATCATTGTATCTTCCAGCACGCAGTCTCCACACCAGAACCTTTCGCTCCCATCGACCATTTGTTTTGCGAGCAATTTGCCCTGCCCACTGCCACTTAAGTTTGGTGATTCTTCGGGCTATGTTGGTAACCTTGGTTCTCGCAAGGAAATTCCGAGCTTACTATTTCTACTTCTTCTTTTTCTCGAGCCCTAAGATGATTTTAAACCTTCTGATTAATGCCATTGCCTACTGTATATCATCCGCCGTCACCATCCTATTAGATTATCCATGATCACTCTGCCAGAAGTATAAGCTCAGAAGCAAAATAGAGCCGGAAGACCAGTAATTTCGAAACGAGTCAGTGATCTCGGATTCAGGTATTTTTGATAGGTTTCAATCTTTATAGTCTTTTGGCGACGGCTATATATAGCCTCTTTTTTATAATGTGAATATAAGAATACTGTAGACTGCTCGAATTCTTAGATTACTTCCTATTACGACTCACTTTTTTAATATGATTTTTTTTATTGTGCTTTTGGGTACAATATTGACTGGTCTACACTGTTCTTACATAATATCTATTAATACTGTAATATGGAAATATTGCAACATCAACCCCCTTTTTAAAAAGAGTAATCATAGAGTTTCTTGCCGGTTCTTTTCCATAGGAAACGACCAATTTGGAACCGTGTACTAGCTTCTGTCGTTTTATATGTGCCCATGTAGGCCTATGTGAAATAAAAATATTTTTGATTTTGATAGAATAGAATAGAATAAAACTTTATTGTACACCAAAATAGTAACAATAACTTTTAAACTAACTTAATCTATGGGTACAATGACGATCTTATCGCTAACAGCGATATCTATAATTTTGGCTTCCAGTCGATAATGCAGCGGAGTAGGCACCACGATTTTCCATGGCATATCGGACTGTTTTGACAATAAAAAAAAATGTGTCTAACACATCCAATGTTGAAGCCACTGCCGCATCTGTTAATAAGACATGTTAGGCTTCTTGTCGATTCAGTCAAGGCTATAGGATTGTTAGAAAGAGTTACTCTGGCCCTGGAACTCTAAGGGCAAGTTAAAGAACATAGCTGGTTTTTAGTCAGAAAAAGACACTCTCGCTCGGTCAATCAAAAACGGATGATGTCATTTAATGATTTCCCACTGAGAAAAGAGAATAATACACCATCTTAAAATTATTCTTTCAGTTAAGCTCCAGTACTAAGGAAATCGCCTACACTTAACAATATCACATCTCCCGCAAAATATGATACAACGAAAATCCCAGGAGAGAAAAAAAAAGCCCAGAAATAAAAAGAAATAACTCCCTTTTGTCGCGTCTAGCATCACAAATTCTCGTCTCACGTACTAATGTGTGAAATAATATTTTTTCCCCTAATAAAAGCCTTCGGGCGGTTGTCGTACGATGACGTGAAGTACATACATAGGTGCTTCGCAAGCTGTAATTCAATTTCCCGTCCTTAGGGGCTAGAGCTAAAATAGGTACGGCTTGTGGCGTAGACAGATACTCGCCAATCAGTAGGTTCGATTCACACTTGGAAAACGATGGGGGTAAATCGATTTTTCGTGAAAATAACAGGTTTTTGTCCTAAGACTCTGTGGATAGACTATGTAAAAAATCATAATTTGTCCTATTTTTTATTTTGATAATATTTTATATGGCAGAATAACGTTTGCCGGGTCAGCTAGTTTCCTATACCTTTAGAAATACAGGCAGTATTAACCAAAAAACTAAATAAAAAAAAAGATAATTCCAAATTTAAAAACAAACAATCACTGAATTCCAAATACAAAAAAGAACTATAATTACAAACACTGCGTACAGCCATACAAAATCAAAATTCGAACGAACACAGTTTGTCATACTGCATTTTTTTTTTCGATCTTTGTACTGGTATTGGGTGTCCTGTGGTTGTAACCTGACTCCGGTGGTCAGATACATAGTCTGGCCGGAATTATGCGGTCATGTCTGCCAGGGTTTCGGGCTTTGTTGCAGTTGCATCATGGTAGGTCCCATGAGGGGGTAGGATAGGTGAACAACAAGGGAATCTTTTTTTTTTTAATTAATAAAAACTAGTGCTTGACTGCGATCCCACTTGATGGTAAGCGGTGATGCAATCGTTGAAAGTGAGGCGCACAAGTTCAAATCACCTAAATTATAATCAGACAGGAAGACCGTAGCAGGCAAACTGTTCCATTCTTTCGATGTACGTGGTATAACGACGAGGCGAAACGCTTAGTCCGGACCGTAGGAAAGATTTTTAGTTAAAGCTTTGTTTTTGTCTTCCTGGTTGAGCCTTGACTCCATCTTTTATCCGTCGTGAATCATTGGGTGTCTCTTAGATTTTTGTGTTACACCAATCTTGTCTAGAACTTGCAAATAAAGTTTACAAAGCAACCTACGCATTTTCTCATTTTGGTGGAAGCTGAAATCTATATATATATGATACTTTTTAAAAAGATATGTCAAGCGGGAAAAGCCGTGGTCAGAAGCTATTTTAAAATTACGTCTTCATGAAAACGTAAATCATTTTTCTACAGAATCCCTGTTTCCTCGAAACTTGCTTTGTTTGAGTTACTGCTTTTTGGCTTCCGAGAGCAGTATAATCCTGATGAATAACTCTGAAATACAAGTCGAGAAAAAAAATACGTGACATACATAGTTGCTAGTGCTACAATGTTCAAAAAAACACCAGCTTGGCACTTTCCCGGTATTTGAAACTGATACTAGATTGGATAGAAATTCAATAACGGGAAAAAATCGTTCTAACTTGTCAGCATCACGGTATTAACAAGCCGAGGGCATAACAAAAAAAATGATTTTTTTTTTTCGAATAAAAACTAAGCCTGTACTTGTAACAATTCGTCCAAGTGATAACCGTTTGATGGTTACAGGTTGGTTAAAGAATCAATCAATCAATCAATCAATCATTTTATTTGCATAATATGGGTTTACAAAGATGTTTGCACAGTTACAGTTTCACCAAATTCAGCTTATGTTCGCATGCAAATGTATAATAAAATGTCATATGATATTATGGTTAAGTCTTTAAAAAAAAAATTCGTTATACATTGATAGAAGTCAATACAAATAAGAAGAGAAGAAAGAAAGAAAGAATTTTTTTTTTCTTTCTTTCTTAAATAACTCTTCCGGGTCTTTTTTTTTAGGTGGAAAAATCATCTAATGACAAGTTTCGCTCTTGGGCGGAGCGGGAGATAGTGTCAGACTTTTACTGACTAAAAATCCACTCCTGTTCCTTCTTTGCCTTCGTCCCAGGGCCCCGGGTTTCGTTTTCACACTATCCATGGCCCCAGTAGGCTTCGACCCTGCTGGGCCCCGGGTTATTTATTTATATTCTTCCGGGTCTGGGTGTCTTACTTAAGTTGACATGTAAATGAACTCACCCATGATATAGGAGTAATTCCAAGACTGGGGCAAGGTCTTTCAAAAAAAAAGAAAAATAAGAAGGAATAATATATAATTTCTTTCGTAAACCAGAACTTATTATTACGCAATTTCGAAGAATTCCTGTGGTTATTCTTAGAGCAAAAAACTTCGAATTTTTTCGCACGCTATAGACGTAGGACAATGTCGCAACTTGATATGCCTGCAAAGAATTTTGATACTTTTGCGGTTTGCGGGGCTTATTAGGCTTCTTACATACCTATGTTTAAGTTTGATAGGAACTTGACGTTAAATATGTCTTACTCTGCGTAAATTCATGTGTGTCTTTATTGTTGTTTTTTCCTGTGCGAGTCCCTAATATTTTTTTTTTCTTTCTTTATTTCTTTCTTTCTTGCATATGACATTATCACAAGAGTGAAAAGAGAGTTTCGTCCTTTAATGTGAGTGAAAAGGACAAAATTCTTATAAAGATTTAGAATTTGTTTTTGTTGCCATATTTTTATTGGTAGGCTTAACGTCGAACAAAATTTCAATAGATACGTTAGTGCATAACTCCTTGTTTAATGCATGCCGTGGCAGCCTTTATTTAAGGCTACACTTCAAAATATAAGAATATTGAATCTTTAGCATGTTTATTAGCATGTGTATTATTGTGTATGCTTTGTTGGTTGTCTTTAAATAGCATATCATAGTCGGCCTTATAATGTTCCCACTGTTGGGACTCAGGCCTCCTCTCTAGAAGGGGGAATGGGCCGTAATTCACCACGCGGGCCCAGTGCGGGTTGCTGGATGTCACATGTTTTCGAATTTTTGGTTCTAGAACATGCCAGTTTCCTCAAAACGGTAAAGATCCTTAAATAAATTAAAGTTCGTACTACAATACTTGTATTTTTAAACTTAGATATGGGTATTTTTAAATTTAACTATCGAATAGTTATTCGATATTTCATATTCCACAAAAAATGCTTCCATCACTACAACTATCGGTATTTGCAACAATTTTTATTCAGTTTGCTAGTTAGTTTTTCCACTATTTCATATTGCGATTTTCGTGGAACTGATATTTAAAATCTATCGCCTAACGAAAAATGTTTGTAACAAAACTATATAAAACCAAAACGGAGGAAATAATTCACAAAGAAAACATTATAGTGTGACTGAACAGTCTTGATTAAATCCAATAAAAGAATTTTCTTTCTTTCAAATCTTTAAAATTATCTCCAACTTTTTAAAAGTATTTTAACCACGACTTTTAAGCCCCTTAATACGGGTTTTTTTTACCCCTAAATATACCTATGTATTTTATATTGGCTCAAACTTTCCAACCTTTCTTTTTCATTCGCAATCTAAGTCCAACTTCAACTGCCAATATACGCTGACAATAGACTCACGAAGGGAACCCTAAACTAAGGGTCCGTTATACGGAACCCGCGTGAATTTAGTGCACTACATTGTATCGCGAGATTCGGTTTATTTATTACTCTTGTAGGGGATCCCGCAAAACCTTTAACACTTAAAAAATAATTCAGCTACACTACATATAAAGGTATGGGTGGAGTAGGGAGGCACATGTATATTCTGTAGGGAAGTTATGAGCGTGAGCGGGCGCCGGGAATTTTTAGCCACTCGGGTTTTTAACCGACTACTCCTAGAAGGATAATGTTTTGCTTTTTAGTGTGTACTTAGTTGTTTATTAGTGTCACAGGAATTGTCTGTTATGAGTATACTTTTCGGAAAGGTGCTTTGAGAAAATTCTTATGAGATGTTACCATTTTTTGGGCTTAAATGTGGTGAAATTGTTGATATATCTTGCCGTAAAGCCGCTGATTACAGTTGTCATTTGTACATTTTAATATGCGCCAGAAAGCCAGAAAGTCTGATCATTAGTCTATCCAAGGAGTATCGTGTTGCCCAGTGATTGGATTGTGGAGGTCTGATAAGCAGTCACTCCATTTAAAACATGGATATTCAGCCGTATCAGGTTAGACTAGAAGCCAAGCTAGTAGGAAAATCTATTGACTTACGTAGTACCAATTGCAGTGTAAATAAAATTCATTACTAAACTACTTTTACTTTTGGATTTGAAACCAGAAGAATATTTGACCTATGTTTGCCAACAGATTTTATTTTTTAACCGACAGAACCAGAAATAGGGTAATGATTTATTTTTTAACGATTTATTTACACACACAAAATAAAAGATTAGAAGAGGGAAACAGAAAAATAGGTACAGAGGTGATGCTTATTTATAAAGAAACCTCTTCCAGCACACCTGCGAAAGGAGAGTTGGAAGAAAATAGATATGTAGAAACCGTGTGTAACAGTAATAGGAAAATAAATACATACAAAATAGTTATCAATAAAATAATATAACAAGCAAAAAAAGATACTATTAAAATTATATATTTATTTTAATAAGTGTATACTTAATAAAATAAATATCACAAAAATACATACTAAATAATAAGACATGATTTTAGGAATGGTGCTCAATATACCTAATGTCATTTTCTATGCTTGATATTACTCCCTCACAATGAATTTGCACATTATCCCTAAACAACACAAAAAAACTGCCTACCTCATTGCCGAAACTGACGGTGTTGCATTTAACCCCTGGGGACCCTTGCACACCATAAATAAACAGTTTTTAAGGGATGAAAAAAAGTATCAAGTTTCACAAATCTACCATAATATAGAAGAATATAGTTACTGATACATATTTAGTCACACTTAGCCAAACATGAACTTCATGCTTAACACAAATAAAGTTAATTTTGCTATAAAAATATTTTAGTCATAAAACAATTGACATCTCGCAACATTATCTGTCATATATTTGATACAATTCGAAAAGCGGCCCTAAAATATCTTTTTTACCAATTAAACCACCAAATAAAATGTCAAAATATCAAATTACTAACTAAAAAACAAGCCAATCTTTTGAAATGTCTTATGTACACAAACGTATACAAACGCTTTACGTCGTATACTTACGAAAAACGGTGCTTCATCACAAATTGTATAACCGGACGGACCCTCTCGCCAGAGGGTAGATTGAGGAAAAAATCTTATTTGGCAATGACAACCCCCCTGCAATTTTCACCTCCCTTGCACGGAGGTGTGAATACTTATGGTGCAATGGCGGGATAGTGTGGAAAAGATTTTCTTCGTATTAAGTTTAAAAAAAATGTTGTTCCAAGCAAAAACTATTTTTTTGATGGATGTAAAGCAATTGTTTAAGTGTCTTCAAGGCTAGAATGAATAAGCTCTTCATAAACTATTGCGCCTCACCAATACTGATTGCTTCACTGCTTACCATCAAGGTGGGATCACAGTCCAGCACTGGTTTATATGAATAAAAAAAAAAATTAACTTTAATGAAATAATTTTTATATCATCTTAAAGTATCAAGAAATCAAAAGAAAATTACTTACAGAGATAATGTTTTGTAACCAAAGGGCCGAAAGGTTCTAGAGTGGCGACCGCGCACCGGAAAACGCAGCGTTGGAAGGCCTCCCACAAGGTGGACCGACGACCTGGTGACGACCACTGCTTCAACCATGCCGCCAAGCTAGTTGGGAAAAAGCTAGAGAGTCGATGATGTTCCTAGGAATAATTTTCAACTTTCACGCAAGCGAAGCCCTTGGCAAATAATATAAAAAAAAAACATTCTAACATTTCGTTTGTATCTGAAAGTAAAAATAATTGGGAGCAAATAAAAAATCTGATAACGTCTGGCAACCGAAGTTTTTATTACTTATAACAAACTCCAAAAGGTCAAGAGTTTCAGAAGTAATTTGTCACTTTCCATAATCGTTTGTTTTGTTGAAAAACGTTTTTATAACGACCAATTAGGTATATGAGCAAATATTAAACTTAATCGATGTTTATTGCTATCGATTCTGCAATACTATGACTCGATTAAACTGTTTTTAATCGATTACTATTATGTTGCTGTAAAACCTCGAATACTAGTACTTAAATTTTTGGCTGTGTTATTGTTCGAAAGAGTTATTACCGTGTTCTTGAAACGTAAAAGGCAACTAAAGGAACACAGTTTTTTTTTTAAGGTGGAAAAACTTCTAATGACTTCTTGCGCTCTGGCTGGAACTAGCCCTCTAGTTCCAATCCTCAAATGTCCGCGAAATAATGGTTTCGAACTATATTATATTATTAAAAGCGTGCGTGAGAAGTTAGAGAGTAGGTACTCGTAAGTATAATAATATTTAGTGACTAAAGTAACTACATATTTTAAGGATTGAATAGCCATTTTTTTATGTGCAAAAGTGTGAATCTACGATGCGCCGGAGAGACATCTCCTCTTAATTGGCTATATATTTAATTATAAAGCTATAACAATTTTGCTTTAGCCTTTTAGTGTAGCTTCTGGATGTCAGGTTAGCAGGCAATTAGTTAGGATGATTTTCCAACCTCCCCAAGTATGCCATTGCAGTTTGAGGATTTCTTCCTTCACAGTGTTTATTTCGAGATAGTGATGTATTTCTGTGTTTGTGATAAACCATGGGACATTGCTCAAATTTCTCAGTATCATCATACTTATAACTATATATCGATGGTGAAGTGCCAATAACTCCTAACTGCCGAAGTCAAAAATCTTCTGTCTTAAAAACGTCAGGAGGTAATACTATAAATTGACATGCTGGTTTAGTTAAGAGGTGTTTCCATAATTTAATTTGATGCAGTAGCAACTAATATTCGCTTCAAGAAATTTCACAAAAACATGCAGAAACACACATTTGAATTAAGAGCGCTAAAAAGTAATTATCTCGAAAAATGTCAGTTAGAAGGTATTGGCACTTCACCGTCGATATAGAAGGATGGAGCTATACACCGTATACACCACAAATTTTTTATTAGTACAAATACTTAAAGGGCTTATTAGAAAAGGTCTTGATATTATTTAAGTAAAGTCTCAATAAACAATATTCGTAAACAGCAAAGTTATTAGCGTTTGTTTTTATCCCAAAATGTCACTCAATTTATGGAAATATTGTACAAGCATTGTGAATGAATATTTGACGATCAAAATGGAAAAACACTGCGCGTAGTATTTTCTAGTAGCAATTGTTATGAATGATTGATACTATTATAAATTTACCAATTATGACAAATTTTCGTGGACAACTTTGGGATTTCGTTTTTTTTTTTACTTTTGACTACAAAAATATGATCAGTAACGGGTACGGATAGAGCCCCATTTTTTTTAGTACTAATTAAAATATAGAGGTGTATAGCTTAATTTCTTTAACAGTTCAGTTTAGGTCTTCAAATGGATCGTGTACAGAGCTCGTGATAGGGCCTTTGATATGAGTAATCGTTTTCGACTCAACAGTTTAATCGAATTTTTAGACAAAAAGAAATCATTTCGTATTCATCTATTGTCTCCCAGCTTATTTAGGGTCGGTCCCATATTTCGGTATACTCCTATCATAAAATGAAGTCATGCTTGCAAAGACAGGCGGACTCGGGAAATGCGATTATACCAGACGAATGACCAGCTATACTCTATCCGTCTCCTCCCAAACAAAAGAAAGAAAGAAAAATGAAACCGTTCACACAGGAAGCAACTTCATACGAGACGTGATCAGGGGTGCATAATATCTAAGGAGCCGTTAAAAAAGCCCTAAGGGTTTGCTACCTCTGGTTCACCCCTCTAACACCGTCGCAATAGTTTACCAACGATTTACTGAAATCAAATTTTGTTGCCACAACCAATTTTACACCTTAAATCTTGAGAACAAAAGTACAATTTTCAATGGTTACGTTAATGCAGTTTTGTTAAAAAAATATTTGACAGGATTATAGGTTTTATTGTATAGAATTTAAAGTTGTTTTTTCAGAGCATAAGATGTGTATATGAAAATAGGGTGTATGATGTCTTAATTAGGTTGTGATGTCCAGTCAGTTGGTAAAATCGTATTTGTCAATGAAATAATATTAAAAGTAAGTTGTTGAAGAGGCCACTCACAAAGTAATTTTAGGGGAAACCTCTATAAAAAAAATTAAGCTGAAGAGTTTGTTTGTTGATTGGTTTGAACGCGCTAATCCCAGAAACTACTGGTTCGAATTGAAAAATTCTTTTAGTATTGGATAGCCTATTTATCAAAAAGACTATAGGCTAAACAACATATCGCTACGGCCCACGGGAGCGGAGTAGTAACCAAAGATGAGAGTGAAACTGCGGCGGACAATTTTTTTTTTTATTGTTGATAGGTTTGCGCTTGACCGCTATCTCGCCTGATGTATTTTCTTTCTCGACGATGCGGTCGATGATGTATTTTCTTATAAGTCCAGTCTTTGGAATTCCATTTGATTTTAAGTGGGCAGAACCAAATTAAAATGTAAAGGGAAGCCCAAAAAAAAGTGTTGTTTCAAAAATCGGATAGAAAACGTCGGTCATCTCCCTAGTCTTTTCCAATCTGTGTTGAAGTCGGCTTCAAGCCTAATCGACTGAATACTCGTGCTTTACATGGAGCGACTGCCTATCAAACTTCCATAACCTAATTACCGGGCAATATGATACTCCTTTGATAGACTGATGGTCAGACTTTCTGACGTGTTTGATGAACCTTATTTTTTTGTTGCCCGGGTGGAAAATCCTCATGGATGTCCTTCACCTGGGGCAGGAGAAGGGATCTGTCAGACTCTTACTCACTAAAAACCACCCCGGTGTTTCCTTCCACACTTGGACCAGGGGACGCGTAACTAACCCAACCTAACCTATAACGACTGCAAACGCAAACTTCTTTAAGAAAAATAAATTATAAAGCAGTAGAAAATCAATCTCAAATTCTATGAGCACCTGAACACTCTTCAGTTGTTCGAAACGTCTCAGGATTTCATGGCAACGTAAACATGAAAGTAACTTTGATTCCCACCTCATATCTAACACGGTAGAAATCTACATAAAGCTAAAACATGCAAGCTAGGTGGCCGTACTTCTTAGAGGATCCTGCTACAAATCTCACGGGTTTTATTTTTATCAGAACACAGCAAGTTACGTCCCTATTTCCTTATGTTACCGCCAAATCGGGCTGCGATTTTGTAACTCGTAAAACAAGTTGTAAAACGTCTCCTTCGGTTTGAAAATCGATCGCCCGGGACGTCAGCTCGGCTCAACGGTTCGAACCACTCCGCCATTTTACTGCCGAACGGTTAAATCTTTTAAATTTCGAATGGTGGCCGTTCGATTTTTGTTTTTACAACTTCAGTTCGTCTTGATATCTCCAGGTGAATGGTTGCCTGCGATGGATTTGTTACAGAATGGTTTTTGTTCGAAATTGCAAAGTTATTTTGTTGGAAATTTTGTTTTATTTGTCTGCATTTTCTTCTGGTGCATTTTTACTATGTAGGTTTTTTTTTTTTAATATTTGCACGAAGTATAATAGATACCCATGTTCTTTGACAAAACAACAAATTTTATGAAACTCATAAAAAAGGCATTAAAAAAATTAAAAGTTAGGGTAAAATTCCCAGTTACTGGCCGTAACCTACACGTGCTAATGATAGTAAATATGCAAATTCCTGTAAGTAATTAAATCCTTGGACCGTATTTGACGTTTAAAACTGTTGTCATGGCATGGGTAATGTTAGTTTTACTGGTTATAGGGAAACCGAAAAATGACCTAAGGTAAATATTTAAAAAATTCAACCAAAAAAAAATAAACCTTTATTTTTGCAGACTCCAAGAAGATACTCTTAATTTACCTCATTGCAAGAGCCCTTCGATTTTCTTCTAAAGTAGATAATAAAAGCAAAGTTTCGCATTTCCCTACACAAGGCTTTCCTCAGCCATTCCTAAACAAAGTGAGATACGAAACAAAATTTTCTTTCTATTGGCAATGTAAATAATATAACGTGCTTTCGCCTTCTTCCAAGTCACCTGCCACTAAAATTGGGATGGAAAATTCTCTCAAATATATGAAACGTCGCATCCTCGGGGATCTCGTAAAATATACTATAAAAAGGCCTTTTCAATTTGTCACCATGCTACTGAAGGCGTGTATCGCTCCGTAAAATTATAATTTTGTTATAAATATTTTGAAACAATTTGGGACGATGAACAAGAAACACATTAGGAATAGTGAAAGTTTTAATGTACCTACCACCCATTCATTTATTTAATAATATAATAATAATAATAACTCTTTATTTGAAACTAGAAATAAATAAAACAATTTATTTATGCACGATGATAGCTGCAATAGTTTGAAACTGAGGCGCAGCTATCAAGGCCCACCTCCAGAAACATAAGAACAGGAGTAGTTTCATATCTTAAACATTACAATATTTACTTATCCTTACCTAAAATAGTGTGTAGTATGTAGTTAGTGAGTGTGTGAAGTAGAGGGGTGTGTAAGTAAGGGTGTACGCAAGGAGAGAGTATGTAGTATGACTTCGTGATGTTACATTGCGATAAGTTTTTCACTTTCATCATAAGTTTTTGATGTCAGCCAATCGGTTATTTTCTTTTTAAGAACATTCTTCGTTAGAGGGTATATATATTTATTTCCTTATTTATTCTACTGTAGAGCCTAGAGCTAACATGTCTAAAATTGTAACTCACAGCTACAGTTCTGCTGCGTTTTGTAGCACAGATTCTATCCGCGCGACCCAATACAGTGGCACATTTTGGATCGTAGTACAGCTGTCCATGTCTTCTGACAACTGTTTGCAGTATGAAGAGCTGTCTAACAGTAAGGACTTTGCAGAGATGAAATAGGTCTTGAGTTCGGAATCTAATGGGTTTATTTGCGATAACCGATTTAGCAAGCTACAATACAAATACTTCTCCTTTTAGAAACTCCTTTTAGGTTTTTTAACTAAAAATTTAAACTTAATAACATGTCAAACCTTAATTTAATCCTAAAATAAAGTAACAAAAATAGTATTTACCAATTCATTTTATTTAATATGATATCATAGATCAAATTATATTTACGTCAAAACACATATAACTGCGTATTCCATTATCACAAAGTCACAACCATTAAAATTGTACCCGCAAAATATATCTGCATAATTATTTTCTCCCTAAATCCAACCGCTAACCAGAAATTCTGTTAATAAAATTCCATATAATCCCTTAGAATAACCAACACTGATCTCGATTAATGACGTAGTGAATTAAATTCACTGGAAAACCAATACTGTTGCATCTGCGGCCAAAATATTAATGAACAACACAACAGTTTTGGACTTACTACTGTGGGAATAGCGAATATTTTTGCTTCAATACGACGGACAGTTTGTGGGGAATTCACCCTGTATGAAGGTGGGAACCAAATGATAATAGTGTTGTGACATTTTAGAATGGTGATAGGTTTTGGGATTTTGAATGCAGTTAATGCATAATGCATACTATGGTTTGAGTTCAAAGAAGATATTTAACAAAGTTAGAGGAGACTGAGGTGCCGAATATATATATAATATATATGTATATAAAACAAGAAACTGACAGATTAACATATCAACGCACAGCCGAAACTACTGGCACTAAGGGCCGGGCTACACGATGCGTTGCGGCGCCCGCATCGCAAATATTTCAACGAATCGGCGAGCCGTACGAGCGGGGTGGCATCGGTCGTGTGCCCGCAGATTTATTTATTTATTTATTTAAGATTACAAATTGAAATTGTAATACAACAAAAAATATATACATTAAGATTCGTTGAAAAATTTGCGGTGCGGCGCCGCAACGCATCGTGTGGCCGACCCTAAGAGTGTGAAATTTTGTACTAGGACTATGTAGTGAGCGTAGGGGAGCACTAAGAGAGGAATTTCCAAAATCCGTACCCCAAGGGGATGAAACGGGGGTCCAAAATTTGTATGGAGAAACCAAACAATAACAAAGGCAAAACAACTGGCCGAAGCTAGTTTGACATGTGAGTAAAAACTTTTTAACTTGATGTTAATTTTCGCAAACACCGTAATATAGTAAAAAAAAAATGCGATTTAATGGAACTCGCGATATTTTTTAAATAAATCATTTCGAATAGGTACAATAAAACCCAACAATTTTTTATAGCTAAAGCTAGAACTACATTGGACCGACGCACACGTGTAACACGCCTGATTTGTACGTAGAACGACGTCGCGTGGCGTGGATCAAGTGTAGCTCTACAAGACTAGTTTCCATATAAAATGTATGGAGACCAAAGCGCCCAGATCAGAGTGTGTGGCACACGTGTGCGCAGTGTAGATCTAGCTTAATAATATATCTGTATAATTACGAGAGACAAAAAAAATGTTTATAATTTTACGGTTTTTTGTAAACAAACGCATTTTGTAATTTACCCGGTAACAAAAGAAATCGGTGCGAAGTTAACCCTGGTTCAAAGATTAGAAAAAGCATACAAATTAGCTGTCGTGGTTTTTCTGAATTTTCTATCAATTGACAAGTAAAACCATGAATGAAAAAGGAAAAAAAAAACATGTTTTTGCTTCGTGTTACTTTGCTTGTCAATTAACCCTGTATGTATTTACAAATTAATGGTCAGACACGCAACTCAAACACGAATACCTGCCACCCCTGAACTCGATTCATACTTGAATCGATTCAAATAACAAGAATTTCAATTCAAGTGAACATCACTATCAAATGACATTTACGTATTCCCAACAAGGTTCCACGAAACAATTACCTTTTACAACTTAATTTAACAACTTTAAACCTTAATGCAAGTGAATAAGAAAGTTAAGAGAGAAAATAATATAAGTTTGTGGAACCTGCCGGGGTAATTACAGGGTATGAAAAAGGACTTGTAATGTAGCAATGTAATTATAACGTCTATGAGTGAGCGAGATAGGTTTATTTGTGTGTTTGAAATGTGTATATGTGTGAGCGAGATAGCGTATTTATATGTGAATAAGGGTGTTTCTACAATAGAGAGGTGGAATATAAAAGAATATTTGTGCTATAGTTAAAAAGCTGGGTGTACACAGAGTTAATTATATGCTTAATTTGAATTATAGTGCAACGTTTCGGAGAATGGAGTTCTATTATTAAATATTGAAAATGGTTTTCTTTTCACGTATTATTATTTTATGGTACTAAATTTTGTAAGGCTTTGCACAAATTGAAATTAATGAAAGTGCTCGTTTTTAACTGATACCTTTTCAGAATAATAATAATTACGAATTTACATTTTATTTGTATTGACGTGTGTTATGATTAAAGCCCACTGTGGTCAACTTCTTTTGCCCGGAATAAAACTATTTATTTCAATAATTAAGAAGCACGTTTAAATCTACGACCCGAAAACAGTAAGTAAAACTTCTACGGTCCGGACTAAGCGTTTCGCCTCATCGTTTATACCGCGTAGATCGAAGAACTGGAAAAAATTGGCAGCTGCGGTCCTCCCGTCCGGCTATAATTTAGGTATTGTGTCTTCAAGGCTTGAGTGAATAGGCTCTTAATAAACTAGTGCGCCTCACCATCAACGATTGCATCACTGCTAACCATCAGATGGGATCGCAGTCAAGTACTAATAAATATTATTAAAAAAAAGTAGCTTGCAAGTTAAAAAAAAAAAAGTTTTTAAGCCATATCATCTACCCAGGGGATACTCAAATTGTTCTCAACCCCAAGTAGCCAACTGGACATCTCATATAAATCATTTTTATTACAACCCCTCAAGCCTACCATTAAGGGGGTGACTAGCGATTCAGCCCACGATACGACACGTCATTTTCTAGTGATTTAAAATAGTTTCTGATATTATATATCTAGTTTTATCGACAATAAGTGTAGTTTCGCGTGTTTGTAGTGTTGGGTCAAAAGGAGTTGTCGATAAATTTATCGTAAAATTTTGGTGCTACGCCATTTTTAAGAATTATGAGTCTTATTTTTTGGGCGGGAAATCATCTTCTCCCGCTCCAGGTAGAGCGAGAGAGAATGTAGACATACTAAATCTCACCCGCGTTCCTCCATTGGCTTTGCGTTCCAGGGCTGCGGTGACCCAGAAATATGTATCAGCTAATTTTATTAAAAACCTTGTATTATATCAGCACTGCATCCTTTCATTATCGCAAGTAAAAACAAGTAAATCGGTGCTTGCATTATTCATTCGGAAACAATTGCTTCGAAAATTTAAAAACATTTCCGAATAGAGAATATGCATATTTATTTTAAATATTTTTATTCCTTAGTTTACATTGTTAAATAAAGTAAAAAAATATATACAATGTCAAAATAATTCAGTAATAGTATTTAAAAAAAAAATGTTAAAAACAGCGAGCCAACACAGGCAGCTTAAACGCAAGCAAATTTGGCGCGCTTGTGTGATGTCAAAGTCATGACAACAAATTATAAAGGGAAGAAGTTAAGTTACACTGGCACTATTTTTGCTGTCATGACTTTTGTTGTCATAAACTTTGACGTCACATCTGCTCAGGTCAATGGCATCACGTTTCAATTATTTGAATTTCCCGCATTTATTTTGCACTTTAAAAAAATTTATATCTCGCTCAAAATAAAATTATTATCTAAAATATTGAAGTATACAGTTTATTAAACAAAAGGTATTTAATCCTCGAATCGCAAGCATATTCCATATTATTAGACCTAGACTTAAAAAACGAATCCATTAATGTCATTGTATCGGCCATTAAAACGATCAAAGAAATACTCAAGTATTCTAAGAACCAATAATTATAGCTGATTTTCTCTATAATTATATTTCGATACATTTAAACATTTTGTTTTGTCTATAATAAATGGCAACCGTTATTGAAGACGTTTATTTTCGTAATAAGAACGCGGACGGTTCGAATTTCAAAATGGATCTGCTTTAAATTGGATGTAATTAATCGCCATTAGGCAGAAATGACGACGACTTTGGATATTATCGATAAATCGTAGTTATAAAGTAACGTCACTTTGATTTATTAAATGGCCGTTTGACAGTAAATATTAAATCTTTGTTTCGTTTATGAATACTCTGAAACGGAAAGTAGATTTTGTTTAGAATAATAATGAGCTGTATCTACGCTCGTATTTTTATCTGTCCTAACCACATTCATTAAAGACAATGCAAATAAAATATAGAGAAATTCAAAATGACATTTTTTTTTCTTTTAAAAGCTTTACCCCGCATTAGGAATGACTTCTGTATCGTGGGTGCGTTTAAAAACATGTAAACTCACAAACCCAAGACACCTAGACTCTGAACACCTTTCTATAGGTCATTCAAATATTTGTTCCGTGCGGGGATCGAACCCTCGACACGCAACGCAGCAGCTAATCGTTCAACCACTGCGCTAACCAAAAATTAACCAAATTTCAATAAAACTTATTGTAATACGGTCCGGACTAAACGTTTTGCCCCGTCGTTTAAACCGCGTACAACAAGGGACTGGAACAATTTGCCTGCTGCGGTCTTCCCGTCCAGTTATAATTTAGGTGTCTTCAAGGCTCTTAATAAACTAGTGCGCCTCACCATCAACAATTGCATCGCTGCTTACCATCAGGTGGGATCGCAATCAAGCACTAGATTATATCAACTAAAACCTACCTACTCATTCACGTTAACGTTCGCTTATGTCAAAAAGTTTAATATAGGTAATCAGTTTATAATGTCATCGTTCTGGGTCTCATTTAGACCTATTCTCCAGGAGAGGGCCGTAGTCCACTACACAGGCCCAGTGCGGGTTGATTTGCCTACAAATAAAAAATATCTATAGGTTTTCCGTCGCTGTCACAACTCACAAGA
The DNA here is from genome assembly GCA_949316375.1 of Mythimna vitellina. Taxonomy (NCBI): domain Eukaryota; kingdom Metazoa; phylum Arthropoda; class Insecta; order Lepidoptera; family Noctuidae; genus Mythimna; species Mythimna vitellina. The sequence continues at coordinate 10,243,253 of OX438709.1, forward strand.
CGGTCCATAAATAAACACACAGTTTTAGAACTACCTAATTTACGTTTACTTAAAAAACTCGCACTAAGCCCTCAGATCAATGCTTGGGGTAGACTTTAGTCAGTAATTAAGGCCTGGTCACCTCGACTTCGGTCTTAGCGGCGAGCGGGGCGGCTTAGGTCCTTGGGCGCGCGGCGCTATGAGCGAGGTCTCGTGGCGTGCTTCAAATATTTTCATACTTTTGATCTTACCGCTCACCGCTCCGTGCTTAGCTCCCGCTCACAGCTTAAAGGTCTCTCACTCCCTGTTGCAACAACTCGGAACAGGAAAAGTTTTTTGATAATATCCTGCTCACGAAAAAAGCACAAAAGAACATGTCTGCTTCTTCATTAGTACTATTAATTTTAAGTTCCTAATGTAATTTGTATTTTTGGTGTACAATAAAGAATATATCTATCTATCTACTATTGGTCGTTACCTCATTAGGTCCCCTTTCTTCTAGCCAAATCATCACTCACATAGTCCATGTATTATTTATTATATTATATATTTCAGATTTTTTTTGCACAAACTCGTCTTATATTAGCATAACATCTGTTGCCAAAATTATTGTATCACACACAAATCTCCATTATGATATTTACATAATTTAGCTATTCATTTAATGGTCTAAAATGTGTGCAATAAATTGCGTTTAATAATCTAATAAACAAAATTAAATTATCTGTCTATAATAAAATATAATAAGAATGCGTCTACAGATGATAGTTCTACTCGTTTTTTCTTTGTTTTTTTTATGTTGTTACAATAACGTTATTATTATATATTTCTAAACTTACCTACTCATATTTATCAGGTTTAAGAAAGGACTTTTAAAATATTTAAATGACATCACATCACTATTATATTAAACCTATAAATATTTTAAAATACATTTTTTTTTACTGTATTTTTAGTTTTTGAGTTGTTCAATTTTGTTCTCCGTATGAAGGAAACTAGATCCCACGACACAGCCCTGCCTTCTTTTATAATTCGAATAGCTACCCTAGAGTTAACCCAACTAACTCTAACTCCGAGCAGGGTAAGTTGGTGTAAGCGGCCACAAATGACACTTGCTTGACATTGACAGTTGAACTCTACGTTCGCGTTCAAAAATGCGAGCGTAGAGTATCTACACTGATGACGTCATTAGAGTTAACTCTAACCTCATTTTTGACGCAGGGCATGGGAATCCTAGTGTTTCTTTATTGGCTAATCTATGTTTCTTTTTTGGCACAATAAAATAATTATTATTACAAATCTGAAACGAAAACCTCAACTTGTTTTCTGTAAGCACAGTATAATCAGCTTTATTATTTTCCAAACATAGGTAATAATCCAATGGTCCAGGATCCCAGGATCTATTTTTTTTGTCTTGATAGGTTCACGCTTGACCGTTATCTCACCTGATGGAAAGCGACGATGCGGTCGACAATGGAACGCGCTTACCTAGAAGTAACCTTGAATAGGTTACTTCTAGGTAAGCGCGTTCCATTGTTTTCCCTCTTGACTTAAAGATTCCCGGGTTGTAGCCATCAGGGAACACAGATTCCGGCAAGGAATCAAAAAGAAGGAAGGAAGGATCTTGAGAGTCACGTCCGTGTTGCCGTGGTTCTTGAACTAGGAGATCCAGTATCACAAGAGCCAGACCTATCAGTATAAGAAGACACAGGATACAGTAGAAAGAAAAAGACAAAAAAAAATACTGTAAAGTAATATTAAAAAAAAATTGTAATTTGTTAAGATTTCTATGGGTCAATGCTACTCAAAAATAAAGTCATTATTATTAAAGTGTGACTCTGTAAAATTAAGTTAATATAAAGTAGTAAAATTGTTTCTTTCTTTAATATTAATTCATCTCTGTAAGTACTGATTCGATAACGTAAATTCTTAACTTACTGAGTGTAATGGCATTGACTACTTTTTGTCCAGAAAAATGCACATTTCCCAGGAGAGAGACCACGAGTCAAAACTAGTTTTTAATAAAACCCTCACTTCTCCGAATGTCGAAAACTTTCATCGAAAATGTTCGAAGGACGAATTTATTGCGAGGACATGAGGCTTAACGTTAATCTGTTCGAACAATAAATTGCTCTGGCAACTCTTTTGATTAATAGCAACGTATTCCTACGATTATTGCGCTTCTGATGTATGTAGGTATTGTATTTATTGTTATTTATATACCTCATGTGTCACTTAAGATATTAGGTATGTGATTACTAGCTTCTGCCTGCGGCTTCGCCTGCTTGGAAGTAGAATTATCCATACAAACATTGGACTCCCGTTATAATTTCTTATTCTTTGTAAACATCAAAAAAGTCACCTCCGCTCCGTGAAAACTTTCAGCTTTCCTGGTCTGGCTGCCTTGTGTCTGTCCTGATGGTCTAATGGTCTGTGGCTCTGGCTGCTGTGCCGGAGGTCGTGGATTCGATTTCCACCCAAGACAAATGTTTGTGTGATGAGCGCTATCATTAGTTCTGTGTCTGGGTGGAATTTATCCATAATATTTATATATATCATATTCAGCCTTATTATGTTCCCACTGTTGGGACTCAGGCGTCCTCTCTAGGAGAGGGAATGGGCCGTAATCTACCACGCGGGCCCAGTGCGGGTGGATGTCACATGTCTTCGAATTTTTGGTTCTAGGACATTCCGGGTTCCCCACGATGTTTTCCTTCACCGTTTTAAGAACAGTGGTGATGAAATAAATTACACAAAGTAATGCGCCTGCAACTCGTAAGTCAGGGCCGTTACCACTCGGCCACCACTGCTCTCGAATAATATTTATATATTTAGAAATATATAAGTATGATTATCAGTTGTCTAGTACTCATAACACAAGCTCTGCTTAGTTTGGGACTATATAACGTTGTGTGAAAGTTGTAGATATTTTATTATTGTTGTGGAATAAAATATATATATATTATTAGTTTACATGTTTGCGAACGCAGCCAAGTTACATGAATAATATGTTATTTTTATGATACTATTTTACTTAGTGCATTATTATCACAGTCCGAATGTTATTCAGGTAATTTGTATTCACAATTTCACACGCTACAATGCTTTAACAAAACAAAAATACCAAACGACCACAATTAATTTATTTCCACAAAAACACCATCCATAATTCCAATCACAGCAAAACATCCCTAATTAAAATAATCAAACATTTCCACAATGGCCGCCATCGAAAACATTTATTCGTAAACAAATCTAATTAGATCAATCACGGATATTGTGACCGGCGTTCAGCGAAACCATTTATCTAAAAACATCTACAGAAGACAAACAAAAACTGTCGACTCAACATTCCATAATTAATTTCGGAATTCATTTTCGGAGTGCGAAAAACAAACCCCTCTAAGTGTGAGATACTCGTACATCGCTTGTTTTGTTCGTCCGTCTTTAAGTTACGTTGAAATAAGGCAGCGATGGATGTAGAATGAGTTTCATCGTTCGTTGAATAGAGCTGGCCATATTGTAAGGATCTGATATAATAAATCTGGTTAAATTAATGACGGACCTGACGGATCGTTTACTGGTTTTCGCCGACTCACACTGCGAAATGAGCGCGCCTGTGTATGATGGAGTGAGAAGCCGGGTTTAGTCAGTTTTTTTCTTTTTTGCTCGGGTTCTGGGTAGTTTATTGGCTGTGATTTTGTTGCTTTACGTTTACACGGTTTGAAATCGAAAGTGGTAATGTTAATCGAACCTTGTTCTGACAAAATTAGTAATAAAGATAACTAATTATGTACAATCTTTCGCCCACCTTTTTTTACGTTATTAAAAAACTAAATTAATTTCCACGTTGGTCTGTTAAACCGCTACGTTTTTTTGAGAATCAAATGACTTCTCCCTTTCTAAGGTGGAGCAAGAGGATGTGTCAGATTTTCCTGACTAAAACCCTCCTGTGTTCTTCAATTACCCTTTGCTTTCCAGGACCATAAACCACGTAACGGATTTTGATGCGGATTTCTGTAATAGAGCGACCGATTATTATACGACGAAAATTTATAGGTAATTTTCACCCGTGTGAAGCCGGGGTGGGTCACTAGTTTTTCCTAAAGCGATAATTAGGCATACCTACGTCTAGGTTTCATTTATTGTACTTTTTAGTACAATATTTACCCGTCTACACTGTCCTTACATAATATCTACCTATACTGTAATATGGAAACATTGTAAGAACAACATTTTTTTTTAAAGAGTAACCATGGAGTCTCTCGCCGGTTCTCTCCATAGGAAACGACCAATTTGGAACCGTGCACTAGCTTCTGACGTTTTATAAGTGCCCATGTAGGCATATGTGAAATAAAAAACTTTTAACTTTGACTTTAAGTATAGATGTTATGATTTTTTACAGAATAGACTGATTTATAACTTACCTTAATAATCTAATATCCGTCTTCTTTCTCTTCAACAGAACCACGGTACGAAACGGCGTACGCTTGCGAAGGAAAGACCCTGAAGATCGGCTGCAGGGAAGGTTCCGTCATCCATCTCATCAGGGCGAACTATGGAAGGTTCTCCATCACGATATGCAATGACCATGGCAACACCGACTGGAGCGTCAACTGCATGTCCACGAAGAGCTTACGGGTTCTACATAGCAGGTAACAAAAAATAACTTTTATTCTTAACTATTACTCACCGTGTCTTCGTGGTGGTGATCGGTAGAGCAACATCTTGCGTACACCCTGGTCCAGGTCATGGTATGGAGTGAGAGGGAATGGGAATCAGTCGCCCCTTCTGAGAGCAGCTGTTCCAAATGTTTCGTTGAGCCGTTGTTCCAAATGTTTTGTTGAGCTACTGTTCCAAATGTGTCGTTGAGCCGTTGTTCCAAATATTTCGTTGAGCCACTGTTCCAAATGTGTCATTGAGCCGTTGTTCCAAATGTTTAGTTGAGCCGCTGTTCCAAATTTTATGTTGAGCCGTTGTGCCAAATGTTTCGTTGAGCTGTTGTTCCAAATGTTTCGTTGAGCCGTTGTTCCAAAGGAGAGTGTCTGTGTTTGTGTTTGTATCTTTTGAGCCGATGTTCGTAATGTTCCAAATGATACATATCTGTACCGGAACATTTCAGTGATTCAGATGCAAATGTTCTAATCACAAAAATGACACACTTTGCCCACGCCTAGTTAAATGGGACTTAAACACAAACAAACGTCATCATCAACTTCCAGCCCTTGTCCCGTGTTATTTGGGGTGCAACACATTTTTTTTTTTCATTCTGTCCTGTCAACCGTCACACTATCACTAACTCCCTTTTCTTTCATATCACTCTTCACACAATCCAACCAACATTTCTTTGGCCTCTGTCTCTTTCCTTCTCATAACTCTTTTAGTAACATGCGTTTCATCGCTCTTCTTCACATTACTAAGCTTTTCAGGCACTGACTCCACTTTCAAACTTCCTTTAATATAGTAATTTCTCACTTTTACATATCCATCTCAACATTCTCATCTCCGCTACATGCTATCATTTTCACAGCCCAACAAGCGTGATGTCACGATGTTCTGTCATATCTTATTTCAACAAAATACCGACACCAACCCCTTAACACGAAGATATAGCTATCTGAACCAAAATAGCCAACATTTTAAACTCCGTCATTATTGACTTCGAAAATGGCGACGGGAAAATAGTTGTGGCATTATTAGATATAATCTGTGCACAGATATAATCAAAAATAACAGTTAAATTATGTATTAGCTGTTATAATAACGTATCGGTTATATTTAAATGGTTATTGGTAAATAACTAACGTGGTTTAAAGGTTTTAGGGTTGTGGTAGATTCTGTATTCGAATATAAATCTTGGAGTGAATATGATTATAGTTTAGTCTAAGTTATTTTAATTATTAATGCAGTTGGGGCGGACAAAGCGATGGAATTTTGCATTTGTCGCACGCTTAATCAAAAAGAGACGTAACTCAAAAAAGAGGGTATTTGAAAATTGAACCTTATTTTGAAACGTATAGGTTTTCAGATTGAAATACCCTCTTTTTACCCGACTGCAAGAAGGTTTATTTGAGTTAGGTGTATATTTTTAACATTGTTATTTGAATCGATTATGATAATTGTACTTAAATCTCTAGATAATTAATGCCTATCGATTACGGAAGCCATTTTGATAGTATCTTTAAGATTTGAATAAGTAAATAATACATTTTTGAAACTCTATCCTACTAACAAGTTATTAAATTAGTATATACGATATTCGTTATAATGATAATTTTTCATAGCTATCTAATAAGATTTCTATTAAAATATTAATTAATAATAATAATATTTCACGACTATTACACGACGCCGTCTAGTCCCAAACTAAGCAGAGCTTGTGCTATGAGTACTAGATAACTGATAAACATACTTATATATTTCTAAATATATTATAGATAAATTACACCCAGACATAGAACAAATAAATGATCATGCTCATCATACAAACATTTGTCGTGGGTTTTTTTTTATTGGGTGGGAAAATCATCTTATGACAAATCCCGCTCTTGGGCGGAGCGGGAGATACTGTCAGGCTTTTACTGACTAAAAACCCACACCTGTTCCTTCGTTGCCTTTCGTACCAGGGCCGAGTCTTCCTTTCAGAATCAGAGCCTTGGCCCCAGTAGGCTTCGACCCTGCTGGCCCCTACAGTTGTATTATTAACAAAGGTATTTACTTAAAATAATGTTTATTTGAACTAATAATTAAAAGTCAGTCTGAAGATATCACAGTTCAAAGCATGTAATTACATAAAATCGACCATTTCATAGGTAAAAAGACCTATTATAAATTTTAAACTCAACCAATTGAATAATTTAAATGCAAACCACACAGTTAATCTAAAACAACTCAATTTAAACATAAACACGACGGCTAATAACAAATCGCTATCCCGAGGCCATCCGGAAACACCCGAGGATTACCGACGATCGCCGAAAATTGCCGAAAATTAAATATTCCTGTAAGTTGATCCTGTTAACCCGCGAGATTGCCAATAAAGTGCGAGGGCCCTCTCACCCATGTAAATGACGCTTAAATTGATTGTCGGCATCGCACTTTGCTCTTGTGTTTATATGTTATTTTAAAGGTTTATTTAAATATATATCGGTGAAGTCAATAGTACGGGAGCTAACTTGACTTCAGAACGACCATTTAAGAGGACGGCAATGGTGTGTAATGTCATCGGTTGACAGTCTAGACTGGATATCGCGTAGACTGACATGAAACTTCGAACCCACACTCGAACCCCATGAACTCTTTTTCTCTATCGGCAGCCGCGTGGACAACACTGGTCTAGGAACTGTCTCAAGGCTCATTGTGAATTAAATAACTAAAGTCTGTATTATAATAAATCTGTTTCGTGGTCAGGAATAGTTTGTTTATTGCTCGTAACCCACATAATTTTGTTCTTTGGAGGAGATTCATTCCTACTCCAACCAGTAAAACAAAGCCTAACATAGTGACATAAAAAGAGTTGCCTAGGCATGCAGGAGTATAGCAACCGCCGTATCAGCCGTATCCCGTATACATCCAGGTGTCAGGGACACCTGGGGGGCCCAGTGTCCTACTAATGGAAGCATACAATCATAAAATTTGGTCTACATACTCAATGACAAGCTCTCAAATTCGTTACTAGTTGGGGCTATTTTATTATAAAATAATATCTCTTTTGGGCTTTCCCACTGTCGCCCCTTTTGTAGTGGTGTAGTTAGTTAGCTACACCACTGCAGGTATAGATAGCGGCACGAATCTTGAGCGCTCGGAGACAGAGCTGGGATCGCTTTGCGCATCGTACACATCGGCGGGCCAATCACTGTACAAGGATTGCACTCCCCGCCCCCGCATCTCTTTTCATGCCACTAAAGAGACCCGATAATTAATTTCTGCGTGCTTCTGCGCAAGTAGAAATATAGCAGTCAGCGCTCCGTGTATCTCTATGCTAACTAAAAGCAGTTGATTCGTAGTTATTTTCAGCCATGTTTGGCGAACCACAAAAGAGGATTATGTTTTTCTCCCGTCCTAAAATCACGCGGCCATTTTTTAATAGTTTTCTCTTCCCGTTAAGTTACATTGTTATTAAATTAAGATTTTTCTTCATTTCCAGGTGTAGCATGCATCAGAACTGCAGTATATTGGCCAGTACGAACATGTTCGGAGACCCGTGCCCCAACACGCTCAAATATCTTGAGGCGCATTACCAGTGTGTGCCTGGTAAGTTAATATCACCATCATTATTACTTATTATTATTATATCCAGCCTATCCCATCACTGCTAGGCAAAAGCCACCCACCATTATTTCTATTTGTTCCCATTATTACTAGAGAAAGTAAATTTAGCAAGCGTTCTAAGAACACCATAGATAAGAAAGAAATGAAATACAAAATGGCTGCAGAAATACTTCAATATGACGCCAACGAAAATATCTTCTTAGTCCGAAAATAGTATTTTTCAAGTCCCTCACTTGGACAATTAAGCGATATATTTTAGCTGCTTTTTAATATAATTATTTAAACTAACGACAGAATTTGTCATGCTATGTGTACCTGAACTGTTTAATGGTTCCAGAAATGACGTTATCATTGTCATTATTAAGATGTCTATGGCCAAATGAAACCCTTCGATAAACTTTTAAAAATATGTAAGGATTTTTGTTGCAAAATTAAGCTTCAATAGTACCGAAAAAACGAGCAATTATTTTCTTATGGCATGTCCGTTTCTTAGGAATTCTAATTTTTGTTCCTTTATCCTGGATACTGGTCTTTTAAGCCACAAATACCAAATAATAATTATTTTTTAATTTCAGCTTCAACAACAAGTACAACTAACAGACCGTCACCACCCTGGCTCATCACATCTCAGCCTACAGTCTGGAGGTCCACCCAGCCTCCAATCCCGAAGAACCCAGTACAGACGCAGCAGAACGAGAGGAAGAAGCCTACAGTCATCACTCCTCCGACTTTCAGACCTCACATCACGTTGCCTCCTGAGGTGAAGCTTGGGGATGTCGCTTCTAAGGTGCTTGAGTTTCTTTTATCTAATTCTTTGAAGATTTTGACAAATGTTGCCATTTTTTTTTATAGCGTGGGCAAAGTTCGAAATAGTGGCAACCCTGATTCTTAGAGAATAGATGCGTGAGTTAAAAAATTATGAAATCTGACGATTTTTGTATCCACCAGTTAGTAAATGCTTCTCGTCCTCCTCCTCGAGTCATATTCCTCATTACTGAGAGTCGTGAAGTTCCCGCTGGATTAGCTTCTTTTAATGGTTTCGCGCCATTTTTTACGGTTCCTGAAGCCTTGAAATGCGACGTGCAATTGGGTGTCCAGTGTGAAGCGGGCTTGATCTGCCCATCTTTTTAGGCTGCGGCCTCATGGTCGTTTGTCGTAACTAAGCCAGTTACGATGAGCTGTTCAAGGTTGTTGCTGTTTTTCCTGACTATGTGGACTAAAAACTCTAGTACCTGTAATAGTCTAGTAAATGCTTACGAATTGGTTAACAAAGATATATTTATTAAGTCCAACAAATTAAAGACTACCACATAGGTTTACTGGTGGTGAGACTCTGTCATATACGGGATCAAGAAATACATATATATAGCAACCTGGCTTGTGTCTGAGTTATGGCATCTATCATCAAACTACATCTTGATCTACCTTCCGAGGAGCACAGGTTTTGTATTCCCATGTCTTAGACATTTATTTCCTAAAGCAACACCTCTTAACACCAACTTGTTTTCAGAAGACCACGACAAGGCAACCGGACTCCTCAACCGAGAGGGAACCGCCGCAGAGCTCTCAAGACAGTATACCTGAAGTCAAGGAGGAACCCAAGGCTGTGGAGCCTGAACATAACCACAAAAACGACAAGCCTGTGAAGGATGATGAACCAAGTAAGAATCTTTATGTTACACTTACGCTAAGAACTAGAATTCTTATTTTCCTGGTAACCTTAGATACGATCTAGTTGGTCTAGTGGCCCCAAGTCGACGCGCACCTCTCTTAGACTGATCTAGGCGAGTTCACACCTCACTCACGGACGGCGATTCAGCCTGAGGTAGAAGTCACACTGCACCTGCAACTCCCGACGCATGTGTGCGAGAGAACACCGGACTGGTTTAAGCCAGTATGAATGTAACTGACCCCTTTCGTCCACCTCAGAGCAAAGGCCTTTCAAGAGGATTTCCACCATGAATAAAAGTGGCTGCCAAGTGTGGCTGCTATACCTGAGGGATCCCAAGTTCGATCTCTGATCTCCTTCTTCTTTACATGGCGATGGACTCTTATTGTATAGTCTCTAACAAGTATTTGGCCACCTCTACAGTTCACTAGCCTCGTATAAATCTTGGAAGGTGCAAGAGGTTGTGCAGGACGGGGAGCTTAGCAGGTGACGCATGCCCTGTGAAGCAGCTGCACACTGGCACTATGTTTGAGATGGGTCGAAGAAGCCCTATTTGGCCAGATCTTTTGTACAGCGGACAACCTGACTCTGCAGTCAATTTCTAATTTGGGGAAAGTATTGTACATCTTTTCCTTTAGCGAAAAGTGGCAACGTTTGAACTTCTTGCAACTAAATTGGTCCGGTTGTCTGGTTAGACAAGAAGCAGAAGAAGGTTACATTCAGATGAATGTAGCTGAATATCATTATTTTATTTAGAGCAACTTCCTACCTCGCCTTCATAACCAAATTTCCTGTTAACACTATACGGCAAGGCTCAATGCCAAACTTTCGGGCCCCCTAAATAGTGACGAAAGAGCTGTTAGTGACAGTCGGGACCAACTTATAATGCTTTTCAGGGAAAAGTGGCTTTATTGAGCTAAATCATAGTCTTTTATTTACAGGTTCTGTAACCGAAGGAACTCTCGAATGGCCAGCGAAGGACGAAGATTCGGAGCCAACACCATCGATACACCTCTCTCCCAAAGATAGACTCAATATTCCTGATCTCGTGGATGAATTTGAAAAAACTTTTTGTAAGTTTTCACTGAAGTGGCAATTTTAAAATGTTAAGATTTTATCTAGATCTTGGATTCCAGTTGTATATGTTAAATAAGGTTAAAAAAGACCAGCACAGTCAGCATTTTCAGGAGTTCTAATACTTTTGGCAATTACTACTTTTTATTTTATGATTGCACCTATTTTTACGCAGTAAGAGCAGTGGTGGCCGAGTGGCAACAGCCCCGACTTACGAGTTGTAACTCGTAGGTTCAAACCCAGCTAGGCTGCTCTCAAAACGGTGAAGGAAAACATCGCGAGGAAACTGGCATGTCCTAGTACCAAAAATTTGACATCCACCAACCCGCACTGGGCCCGCGAGTTGTATTACGGCTCTATTCCCTCTCCTGCAGAGGAGGCCTGAGTCCCAGCAGTGGAAGCATTATAAGGCCGATGCTGCTGCTACTACTACCTATTTATACCCGAATTCATATGTATAGAAGAATGCATTGAGAGGCTGTTCAACATTTTAAAGCAGCAGACTTAGAAGACACAATTCTATGCAGTATTTTTCCTTACACTATCTGTGCAGAACCTATGTGAACCATTTAATTTTTTTTTTCTTGACAGCCCGTACTGGCAAAGGCACCATTTATGTTGTCTTCCTTCTTCTCTTCTTCTTGGTCTTCAACACAGTGTAAATAACTTTACCTTTCTCTGTTCCAGCAACGATAGGAGCACCCAACATCGGTCGCCGCGTTTTCTGCCCGCAGGTCAGCGCGCGAGGGTTGAACTGGAACTGGACGATAGCGGGCACGTATGCCGTGCAGCCTTGCCCGGGAGGCGCCACGGGATTGGCTAGGTGGAAGTGAGTATAGATTTTAATAAAGAATTTTTAGCGGTGATCTTTCGGCTTAAATGATGCTGTGGTCTTCAACGAAAATTCTACGGGGAATCCGAGAGGGAAATCGTGGTCCTAGAACGTATACTATTTCACTGCTTGCTGTCTTATCTAGCGCTCAAGCGTCGGAAAATCCCACCGGTCCATCTGTACACTCTTGAGCTTAAGGCTAGTCACAATTCACATGTCGACTTAGGGTCGAGGTGCTCGCAAAACTGTCGACGTTGGCCTTGGCATACATGCTGGAGGCGCTGCAACACCGTGGCAGCCTCATCAGCAACCTGAATACATTGTTATTGTTGAATTATTGTTATGTTGCTTTGGTCAGGTTTTTATAGAAGCGGCTATAGTGGTAAACTAGCACTAATTAAATGCTAAAGTTCTCCTCCCGTATACTTGGGCTGCAGGATTCTTCAAGTGTTACCGCCCGAAACCGTTCATGTTCCGGACCAATGGAACCTGGGTTTAGGAGATGAGAGTCACAAACTTTTGGTCTACCCTTTCTGGTTACACCAAGAAACTTTCTTTGCCTAGAAATAACCTATTCACTCTTCACTTAAAGGTACCTAGTTTGTAGCTATCAGGAAACAGATTACCTACTCCGGCACATCTAATAAAATCTAGATTTTATCCATCTTCTCTCACTTTCAGATGCACACTAACTCCTCACACCCACACCGAGGAGGAGCGTCCTCGCCGGCGCGGGACCGGTCTACCTTCAGGAGAGAACTACCATGACCTGGGGCTGGAGCCTAATGATCGGCAGATGCAGCTGCTGAGGAGGCTGGGGTCAGAGGCTCTGCTTAAAGGTAAGATAGAAACCTTATTGGCTTGTATATAGAGGTTCTTTTTTACATGATCTACTTCATGAAAGAAAAAAAAAAAGAAGAAAGAAAGAAAAAAGAATTTATTTGGTACAGCACAAGGCACAAACACAATATTAGGAAATACGAAACACAAAAAAATAATAATAAAAAAATATAAAAAAAAACAGTAGCAAAAAAATATAGTTGTGTGCCTACACATGCTCATTCAGCATAGTGTAATCGGTCGCTTTCAAGACTGCGACAAGCTGAAGACCAATATTTTACATGGTGTGTCTGCGATCACTCTAATCAAATCACTTGCCAGCAGTATCATCTTGCTGTCAAGCAAACTTAAGGCTTTTCAGAAAGCAGTTAAGCCTTGAAATACGGCCGATTTTGTTTCATCACAATTTAAAAAAAAAAGTACAATATTTAAGCTAGCAAGCTAGCAGAAGCTAGTGCACGGTTCTAATTGGTCGTTTTCTATGGAGAAGAACCGGCAAGAAACTCCTTAAACACTTTAAAAAAATGATTAATTTTACAATTTTCCCATATTGCAATATTATTGTGAGGACAGTGTATACTGTACACATAAAGCGCGAAAAAAAAGTAATAAAAAGTGGGTCAAAATAGAAAGTAATCTATGAATCTGCGGAGTCTTGCATTCACATTATAAAAAAGGAGCTATATAAAAAAAATACTAATAAAAGTCATAATTATTTTGGTACAGGTCGTGATGGCGATTCGCCAGAACACATCATCGATTACCGAGGCGCCACCAACATTGCCGAAGCAGCTGACAATCTCGCCGAATCAGCTGGTAACCTCGCTGAAGCAACTGGCAACCAACTGAACCAGCTTGCTAACGATTTCATACAGTATAGTAAGTATTATCTTATCATCATCATTCACCATTTCAGCCGAAAGACGTGCACTGTTGGATATAGGCCTCCCACAAGTGTCGCCACAACGAACGGTCCTGTGCATCTCCCGTGACCAGGTCATTGGTCCACCTTGTGGAAGGCCACGTCAACGCTGCGTCTTTTGGTACGCCGTCGCCACCCAGAACCTTTCGGCCGTAATGACCAATTCATCTTATGAAATTGAAAAAATATGGGAATGTGTAAAAGATAAAACGAATACGTGCACATAAATATTCTTTTTAAAATTACATCTGGGGGAAATCGAAAAAGTTTTTACACACTCGTGGTGTGTAAAAACTTTTTATTAAACGCCTTTGGAGGTATGCAGAACAGAGTGTAAATCCAGCAAACCTCCTTTGAAAAAGGAGGATCATCCGACCAGACGGGTGTTATGTCTGGTGGGCAACTGCCCGGTAGATGATTTCGGGCTGTTCTATATGTTCAAATCGCGCAGAGGACTTTAATTGCGCGATGCAGGATTAGTTCTTATGTGATGCCATAGATGTCGCTACACGTCATTAAATGTTTGTTGTTTTCAACAGCTGAAGCAACACCAGATTGGCACGGTGCTCCTGACCTGAGTGAGTGCCGCTCCGTGTGGCTCAACAGTTTGGAGGCCAGGGTCAGGGAGGGAGAGTCACTGCTCAGCATCAGCAATGACTTGGCACAGGTATATATTTAAACATCAACAACTTATTTTTAGCCAAAACATATCTTCCAAAAAAAAAGGTTTTTGTACAATAATGAGAATAAGAAACAAAATAAAGAGTTTTCCGTCCATCTACTCTTATGTACCTTTTTAAGGTACGTAATTACTGATAAACGCATTCTTGACAAGTCATTAAAAAAAATCTTTAAAAAATTGGCTTTTGGTCTATGATCATTTTTAAATTCTGATAAATAATTACTTCTAAAAAAAACGAAATACATATTAAGTTTTTTTTTTATGATGCGTTAGTTGTCTCTCATGAATTTTCCCTTACTCATTCCTAAGGGCCTGTCCTCCATTCCTGGCCGCATTCGTAATTCTGTAACACATTTAATCTTATGGAAGTATCCGCTCAGGCGATAAAAAATTCTGTTATACAAAAAAAAAAACATGCAGATTTGACGCGATACGGTGCGGAAATAAATCCGCGCGAATGTTTTGTCCAGTATAGAGTAGTTACGGCTATGCCACACTGCAAAATAAAATTCGTGCGTTTTACTCAGTTCGGCAACGATGGCGCTATGTAAAATTTTTGTTCGGTGGTCCATTCTAGACGTGCGTCTCAGCCGGGAACTGCATTGTACTGAAAAAAATCGTACAAAATTTTTATCGCAGTGCGTACTAGTGTAATTCCGATTGCGGAATATAATAAGCAAGAATAAAAACCTCATGGTAAAATATGGCTGCGCGGACAGGCCCTAACTTGCCTGTCAAAGATTTTTGTTTTTTTTGTTAACACCCCCATAATTTTGAGCTCCTATTGTAATTTTAATGGTGAATACAAAATGATATATCTACCAATTATAACTATAGCTAGCTAAGGAACCTTTACACCAGCTCAAACAACTTCTCCACACAGGTAACCTCCTCAAAAACCTTGTACGGCGGAGACATGATGACCACGACCAGCATAATGAAGAAGCTGGCGCAGCGCATGTCGCAGAACGTGCAGACCTTCCCCGACCCTCGGCAGAGAGAGGCCATCGTTACTGATATGCTGCTGGGAGTTATCAAGACTGGTGAGTAAACTGCTTTAACTTATTTTAACTCAGACTAATATGCGCTTTAAAGATTTTTCAATACTAGTGCGGAAAAGTGCGCGTGATCGCGTCTGCCACAATTGATTACATTTATCATATCAAGGTGGGCGCTAAGCGACCCTCATGAGTCGCGCATTAAACCCCGTTTATTTATATCTTCGTAAATGTGTTGAAAAACGTCGTTTGATACACGTGGAAATTTGTCACTGCAACACTCTCTTAACAGCTTCATAACAGAATCCGATAGCAATGACAAACTTTTTCCACTTGTATCAAAATGTGTCGACGGATATCGTTTAAATCTGAATTGATCGGGTAATATAGCGGTTTGACATATGGCTATAGGTTTGAAATTATGGTAAAATGGTTTAACATGTTTTCTATAAAAAAACTGATAAATTAAAGACTTCTTAATCAGTACAAATGAAGCTATATTACGCAATACGCAGCCATGCAAAAAACTTGCTTACCCACTCTTCTTAAGATTTATTTCAGCTTAACTTTAACGCTTTCTGCTTAAATTGGAGCTCGATTTTATTGACTTTCAAGGCAAAGAAAAAACAAGCGATCTTACTTACACATTCAGTACACTAGCTTCTGACGTTTTATAAGTGCCCATGTAGGCCTATGTGAAATAAAAAACTTTTGACTTTGAATTCTTACTTCTCAAATACCAAAAAAAAAATCGAGCTCCCAACTAACTGCTTTTCTGCTACCCTTCAGGATCGTCCCTGCTTAACTTGCCCCAATCTTCTCCAGGATCCAACCTGCTGGAGGAAGGTCAGAGGTCTTCCTGGGCGGACCTCAGTTCTGAGGCTCAGAGTAGAGCCGCCAGTGCCCTGCTGACTCAACTTGAGGAGAACGCTTTTCTGTTGGCTGATGCTGTTACGAAGGAGAAGACTATTCTTCAGATTGTTAAAAATATTTGTAAGTATCATTCTTTTTAATAATCTAAATCAATTTTAAATAGAAGTCCAAAAAAATACCAGGTGGTATTAGTTGTTGGTATTATAATGGAATAAATCAAAATTCGCTAGTTTGCCACGCAACAGTGTCTCATTTAGAAAAAAATTGTTTATAATTTCTCGCGATATTTTACAATCTTACGGCGTTTGCAATTTTTCGGTGACATAATATAACTGAGAAAAAAACAAAATAAGCTAAGAGTCATAAGACTGGTTTTTTAAAAAATATCAAACTAAAGTTCGAGTCTAAAATACAGTCTTATTCGATTGCAACAGTTAATTGAAAACAAAACAAATGTGCAGCTGTATCTATAATATTATTTATAATATATGAAAAGTACATAAAATAACATCATACGAGGATACGACAATGAGTCCTTTTGTATTTCATTCTTACTGTACTGTAACAGTTGAAGAGAGTGAACGTAAATGATCTTTTAATATTTTTCCAAAGTGTGGAGATTTGAGATATAAAACTACATCAATTTTACATCACAATATCCATTAAGAATCATTTGTGAATAATTAGAACAGTCCCCAATTTTCCCTTCCCGCCAAAACTCTGGTTTTTCTAAAAGATATAGCTGCCCCCCCAGCCAAATTACGATCGTTTCGTTTGCGTCGAACGCCTCCAATTTCTTTGTTCTGACCACGTGGCTGAGCGTTGAGATGACGTCAGAACAAAGTAATCGCAGGCGTGGCCTACTCAAAGCGTTCGACGCAAACAAAACGATCGTAACTTGGCTAGGGGGGCTGGAAAGGTGAGAATTGAGAAGACGGCAAATACAGATGTATATGAAGTCGGTTAGCAAGAAAATGGCCATGTTTCTTTGGACGTAGATAAATTGAAATAAAGGCAGGAATTATCTAGAATATATGTAAAACTAAACTTCAATCATTTGCAGGTTTATCTGTGAGGGTCTTGGAGGTGAAGAACGTGGAGGACGAGACGTTCCCGTCGAGCATCGCACAGGAGCAGTGGAAAGGGTCCGAGGATACCATCACCATTCCAAAAGCGGCTTTACTTGGTAAGTATTTTTATAACCTTATATTTATAGAGTGGCCTGTTGGTCTAGTGATTAATGGCCTTGACTGCTACGCGGGAGGTCGTGCGTTCGATTCCTACCCAAAACAAATGTTGGTGTGATGAGCACGATCATTCGTT
The DNA here is from genome assembly GCA_949316375.1 of Mythimna vitellina. NCBI lineage: Eukaryota > Metazoa > Arthropoda > Insecta > Lepidoptera > Noctuidae > Mythimna > Mythimna vitellina. The sequence goes on from OX438709.1 coordinate 10,260,716, forward strand.
CTGTGTCTGGGCGTAATTTATCTATAATATGTAATATTTTTCTATATTGTCTGTCAAAACGTCTAGTTGACACTTCGCATGATCCAAGGGCTGGCTTTTACATCGGACAGAGGATAAGCATTGCCATACAGGGTGGCAATGCTGCCAGTCTTTTGGACACATTACCAATCGACAGCGATGTGGAAGAGTTTTTTGACGCCTTAATTTAGTTTGATTTTAGTTGTAATTAGCGTAGGGTATTTATTTTTATTTTTTTAATGAAAATAATTAATATGTATGTATTTAGAAATATATAAGTATGTTTATCAGTTGTCTAGTACTCATAGTACAAGCTCTGTTTAGTTTGGGACTAGATAGCTAGTTGTGTGATAGTTGTGGTATATTAATATAATATAAAAATGTTTTTCGTTTTCAGACAACCGCCAAAACGACCTAGTCCGCATCGTTTTCTTCGCCTTCGACCGTCTCGAGGAGATTCTGCCGCCGACCTTCGGCAAGACTCCTCGGTTCCTGTCCACCTTCCAGGCTGACAGCGCCACCTCATCCACTAGCATCAACTCAGAGAGAGAGAAGAGGAATGTTACTAGGGTTCTGAATTCTAAGGTAAAATTGAATGGATTATTAGTAAATGTCCAATGACAATTATGGTCGTTCAAATTTGACGCTCAGGGTCAGCCTTACCATGACGTTTTAAAATATGAGTCGTGTGAGCAAGAAAGAGGGCTGGAGCTATACACCCTGTATAGCTCCATTTCTTTAACAGTTCAGTTTAGGTCAAACAGATCGCGTAAACAGCGGCCAACTAGACAACGTACATTTCCATACAACTAATATTTTGGATACACAGCTATCTTGTGGATATAATCTAGGCTTCTATAGAAATCAAAACATAAATATGTGTAAAACTAATCTAGTAAAGACCTCTAAAAATCTGCTATTTTAAGTGAACTTTGGCCCTCCATAATGTAGGTACTCATATATTAAAAATATAAAAAAGTACATCCATAGAAGCCTTGCACAAATAATCGAGATTCTGAATGACGACGACCATTTTTCTGAAAAACTTTGTAGCTTTTTAAAAAACACGTACATATTTCCTGGAACAACTTTTGTGAAATATTCGAGTAAATCACGGAATTACCGAATGCCAACAGAGTTTTCTGGCGTTATCTCTGTTTTTCGCATTGCCTCTTCATCAAACATCGCGTTGGATTGCGTTAGAAGAAGCAACAAGCTTTTAAACCATGCTCGACGTTGACGATAGGCGAATTGAAAAGGGCCCTCTTAAGTGATCGCGGTAGGGCCTCAGGATCAGTTGTTGTGGTGACGCTTATGGGGGAGGCCTTGTCCAACAGTGGACGTCTTTCACCTGAAATGATGATGATGAACTTTGGGCCTAGTTCATTTTTCTAAAAGCCTAACCAAGATTAAGTTCAGAGTAGATAGGACTAGATATCATATACTTGCTAATTATGGGGGTTGCTAAATTACAAAATGCTGCATCGGTGTTCTCCGCGCGATGTCAACTACTGAGCAATTGCCTGGACCAAACACAACACTTGTCTGGTCGGAGGATCCTCCGAGGTATATGGGACCTGTTCTGCAAACATCTGAAGGGTAAATCATCTTCCTGCCCTTGTCCTGTGTTATTTGGGGTCGGCGAAACACGTTTTTTTCTCCCATTCTGCCCTGTCACTCGTCATGCTATCACTAACTTCCTTTTCTTTCATATCACTCTTCACACAATCCATCCATCTTTTCTTTGGCCTCCCTCTCCTTCTCCATCTCCATCCATCCACATGTATGCTCATAACTCTTTTAATAACATGCGTTTCATCCAGGAGGGATGAAACGCATGGATGTCTTTACATGACCATACCAAGACAAACGATTCCCCTTCAACTTTTCAGTCACTGGCGCCACTTTCAAACTTCCTCTAATATACTCATTTCTCACTTTACCCATTCCCGTCACACATTATTTACTCTAAAGAGTAAATAATGTGTAAAATGATGAGATGCGGAAACGGATCAACAATATAATAACAGTTATGAATATTAACTTCTGACGTAGGTATGGTCTGTATTTCTATTTTGCAAAATGATTTTTATCTTTGTTTACAGGTGATATCAGCCAGCCTTGGTAATGGTCGTCACATCCAGCTGTCTCAGATGGTACAGATCACGATGAAGCATATCAATGTCGAGAACGTCACCAACCCAGCTTGCGTCTTCTGGGATTATACTTTGCAGTGAGTTATCATTTAACGTAATTTTTAAATTTCGATTATGTTTGGGGTCACCTTTGGACTAACTTAATGTAGCAGAGTTCGTTGCCGTCCGATCGTCCGATAACCGTCCGGACCGAGCCAAGTCGTCGACGGCGCGTACTGTTCCACGCTCGCTTCAGGGAGATGTCAACAAACCGTAGGTTCCCAGCAGGGTTGAAGCCTACTGGGGCCAAAGGTCTGCTTCTGAAAGGAAGCCTCGGCCCTGGTATGAAAGGCAACGAAGGAACAGGAGTGGGTTATTAGTCAGTAAAAGTCTGACACACCCTCTCGCTCCGTCCAAGAGCGGAGGATGTAATTGGATGATTTTAACACCAAAAAAAAGTCCTAAAAAGGCATGGCGTTTTTACAGATCTAGAAATTTAGGCTAATTTGATTTTGAGGCAATAATTTGATCAAGAAGTCGAGTATCTGATTTTTCAAATACCATTTCCTTAACTAATTAATTATTAAGTCGAGAAAATTGTAGATAATAATAATATTCCACAACTATCACACAACGCCGTAGACGGCGTAGTAGACGGCGAACTAGAGTTCCAAGCTAAGCAGAGCTTGTGTTACTAGACAACTGGTAAACCTACTTATATATTTCTAAAGACATACATAATCATTATAGATTAATTACACCCAGACACAGAACAAATAATCGTGCTCATCATACAAACATTTGTACTGGGTGGCCGGAGACAACCTCCCAAAATATTTTATTTGGTACACATATGTACACACTGTAGACACAATATTTAGAAACATAAAATTAAAAAGAACACTGACACAATGTGTGTCTCACGGCTGCGCCAAAAAAGCTAGAATTTAATATGCTAAAATAGATAACAATTTTATCCACAGCTAAATTATAAAATTCTCCGAAATCACCATTACTAACCCCTGTTTCCTCCACAGCGGCTGGTCTCCCGAAGGCTGTCAGGTCGAGTGGTCGAACTCGACGCACACCGGCTGCGCCTGCTCGCACTTGACCAACTTCGCCATCCTGATGGACGTGCACGGCGTCCCATTGAGCGCTGCGCATGAGTTGGCGTTGCAGACGTTGACGTATATCGGATGTGGAATCTCTACGGTTGCCTTAGCGGCGTCCATTATTGTTTTTACTTGCTTTAGGAATGGAAAGGTATGTGTTGGTTTTAAGTAAATTCTTAGTAAATTTTTATCATATAGCACAGGCATAATCAGCCTTTTAATGTTCCCACTGCTGGGACTCAGGCCTCCTCTCTAGGAGAAGGAATGGGCCGTAATCCACCTCTTGGTGAATGTCACATGTCTTCGAATTTTTGGTTCTAGGACATGTCCGCTTCCTCACGATGTTTTCCTTCACCGTTTTGAGAGCAGTGGCGCCTGGCTGGGTTTGAACCCGCGACCTACAACTCGAAAGTCGAGGCTGTTACCACCCGGCCACCACTGCTCTAAAAAAAAAACGCCACTGCTCTAAATTTTTATCGGTCTAGACAAAAAAAAATGCGACGACAAGAACGGCGAAAGAATACCCTTCCATTTGCACTATATCAGTGTTTATACCTACACACTAAAAGATAAGAAGTTGTTAAGTTAAAAAATCTTTATATTATTATATATAATTCTCCTGTACGTGGGTTGTTGTTGATTTCTGGATGGTTTGAAAATACAAGCCAGTAGGTAGCGCTGCAATCGGGTGCTCAATGTTTTTCTGACTAAATCTTCCGGGCAGGACGTCTGCCGAAACAGATTTTTTTTTATAGACAAACAAAAAGGCCCTGTTGCAAAATATTGGTATACTTGTAATCGGCATCCTGCATGTGACCAGTGATCGCACTGACGTTTCGTTCGCGCTAAATTTAAATACAGTTTTAAAAGGTGTTTTAACTCTCCCACCTGGCCAAGTGTCCCGGACTTTGTAATGGTCTACCACAAATAATTAATATTAATTTTCTCCATCTTGTCTCCAATTGTAATGAGCTAACGTTGTCCAGCAGTCTGACCGCGCGCTGATCCACAAGAACCTGTGCGCGTGCCTGCTGGTCGCCGAGGTCGTGTTCCTGGCGGGCATAGACAAGACGCAGAACAGGATCTTCTGCGGAGTCGTCGCTGGGCTCTTGCATTACTTCTTTTTGGCGGCTTTCGCTTGGATGTTCCTTGAAGGTATGTAGATAAATGATGACGTTTTTAGTTTTGAATCTTTACACATACATACATACACTGCGCGATAATCTCGAGATCAAGTTTCTTACGGTGTCAACTGTAACTGGGTTTCAGTCAGTAAAAATCTGACACGCCTCCTGCTCCGCCCTATATCGGGAGAAGTAAAAAAAATAAAAATAAACGTGAATATGCCATAATCCATTTTTGATAAAATGACAAATCACTGCTTACCAGCAGGTGGGATTGCAGTCAAGCACTGGATTAAATAACTTCTTGAATGTTCCAGGTTTCCACCTGTACGCGATGCTAGTGGAAGTGTTCGAGCCGGAGCACCCGCGCGGGCGCTGGTACTGCACGTGCGCCTACCTGCTGCCCGCGCTCGTGGTGCTGGTGTCGGCCGCCGTGTACCCGGCCGGCTACGGGACCGACAAGCACTGCTGGCTCACCACGGATCGATGGTTCATGATGAGCTTCGTTGGACCGGTTATTTTGGTCTTGGTGGTAAGTATTTTTTTTTTCTTTTATACTTGTATGCAGAACTTGTGCTACATTACACTATTCACTAAACTAACTAACTTGAACGGTTTTGTTATATTTAGTCTTTTCCATATATTCATGTGTTTGAGAAGCTGGATTGATGACATGACGTCATCGAGGCAATCCAGCTTCTCAGGCGTGGGCCAGATCTTAAAAATTGATAGATGGTAGGATAAAAATCCTACATCAATGATATGGCCAAACGAGGACTGGCTGAGATATGCCAGTTACCCAGCTTAGCTTAGTCGGCCTTATAATGTTCCCACTGTTGGGACTCAAGCCTCCTCTCTAGGAGAGGGAATGGGCCGTAATCCACCACGCGGGCCCAATGCGGGTTGGTGGATGTCACATGTCTTCGAATTTTTGGTTCTAGAACACGCCGGTTTCCTCACGATGTTTTCCTTCACTGTTTTGAGAGCAGTGGTGATGAAATAAATTACACAAAGTAATGTGCCTGGCTGGACTTGAACCCGCTACCTACAACTTGTAAGTCGGGGCCGTTACCACTCGGCCACCACTGCTCCGCATATCATCAAACGTTAATCATAAAATATCATGAAGTGATCAATTCTAAGATCTGGCCACGACATATACATGCTGATGAAGTCTCTTTTCGAGAGTATCTGCAACTTTCACTTGGGCGATGAACTCCACTCTTAGACATTAGTATTATAACTACAGAAAATATCAAATGTTTTGATAATATGAGGGATTGTAAGAAAGAGTAATATTAGGGGGAGTGAATTCTAATCAAACCCGTTGTGAACCCATGAAAATCCGATCAAACAGATCACCAAACAAACATTTTGGTTGCAATGAATGAGTAATAATAAAAATATACAAAATTATGTTTTGTTTCCTTCCCAGGCGAACTGGATCTGTCTAATCATGGTGATTTACATGATGTGCACACACTCCACCGTCTCGCTGAAAGCCAAGGATGACGCCAAACTGTATAAAATGAAGTAAGATATACAATTTTATAAATATTTTTAGCTAATAAGAAAAGTGAAACGTGAACTACGCCTGATATATATCAATATTGCATGACTTGATTCCGCCATCTCATTTCTACCATCGGACCACCCGACGTACGGCGAGTATCTACCTTTACGATGTTGAAACCTCTACGGTCCGGACTAAGCGTTTCGCCTCGTCGTTTATACCACGTACCTCGAAGGACTGGAACAATTTGCCTGCTGAGGTCTTCCCACCCGATTATAATTTGGGTGTCTTCAAGGCTAGAGTGAATAGGCTCTTAATAAACTAGTGCGCCTCACCATCAACGATTGCATCACTGCTTACCATCAGGTGGGATCCCAGTCAAGCTCTAATTTATATATATAAAAAAATGAATGTTATACAGCAAACAGCTTCAAAATTCTTTGTTAAATTAAGCAACAATTAACATTTCAAATTTCTCTTTTGTTTGTGACGTTTCAATTCTTATAATACCTATTTACTTCCTTTCAGGGTGTGGTTGAAAAGCTCCATAGTGCTCGCCTTCCTGCTGGGCCTGACCTGGACCTTCGGGCTGCTGTACCTGAGCGAGCAGACAATCGTCATGGCGTATGCCTTCACTATACTCAACACTCTGCAGGGGCTCGTGATCTTCATTTTCCATTGTTTGCAGAATGATAAGGTAAGAATTAATAGACTAGTAACACTAGACCACATATTATGTAAAACTGTTGGCAATATAGGCTCTTAATAAACTAGTGCGCCTCACCAGCAACGATTGCATCACTGCTTACCATCAGGTGGGATTGCAGTAAAGCAGTAGTTTATTTCATTAAAAAAAATGTATTGTCATTTATCTATTTTGTTTGTTAACATTTTGTTTTTATGTAATTTCAATGAATTCCATGTTTTTTTACTATCAAATGCGATCGATCAATCAATGCGATGCGATTCGATCCGATTGATGCGAGATGAACAGGACCATTTGTTGTGGTGACACTTGGGGTAGGCCTATGTCCAACAGTGGACGTCTTACGGCTGAAATGGTGATGATGATGATGACAATGGTTTAATTTAATATTGTATTTATGTCTGAATGTTGCAGCGCTTGAAAAGTAGTAAAATAATGTAGATACTCATAATATTTCAGTGTCTGCAATATAAAATAATCAGCTACAAACGAGTTATGTAAATAGGGTCGTAAACATCACAGTAATGCATAGGCAATAATGCCACATGCGAAAATGTGTTTTAAATTGGGGGGTCGTAGAAGTGATTTTTGAACGGGATGGTGAGTTAGTTAGGTCGTCAAGATTATTGTTATTAATGTAAAAAGATTTCCACTGTTTAACTTTGACTAATAATATTCTCAGTTCCGCAACGAATGCGCCCGCATCGGCCGCCGGCACCCGTGGCTGTCTTGCTGCTTACATTTCACGGGGCAACCCTCAGAGACCCTGCAGCATAACAACGGCCCCACAGCCTCGTCCTCCAACCACATGGACACCAGGCAGGGCTCGGTCAAGAGTCGCAGATACCATCAGAGCAATGCTGATGTAGATGATGTGGTGGATCCGAGGGATGTTACGGTATGTTCAATGTACTGATTAATTGGGGATGAAGGTATTGGAAGACTTGTCAAAATTGTTCAAAAGATGAGATTTTCTTGTATTTGTGTTTTTATCAAGACGAAATTGCTGGTAATATATTTGTGTGGTATAAATATAAAAGAAAATGATTTAGTCGTTTAGAACTTGTGGAAATAGAACTAAGATCTTAAATCAGGCAGTGAACTAAGCCACTAATTATTTTAATATCTGATGTAGTTTTTTTTTTTTTGGCAATTGAGCCCGTTGCGGCTATTCTGCCAATGTCACGTGGGGATCTGATGTAGTTATATGTATTATTATTATTTGACATTTTTTGTGCAAGTTTGACAAGTCTAAACTGCTAATTGAGGGTACTTGAATATTGTCAATGGAAAATTAATGGAATTTATTTAGGTTATAAGATCATTTACATTTTTATAATCCATTATTTTTATAAGCGTTCTTATTGATAGATGCTACGTCGCGATATTCGGTCTAAAATCATTGCATGATATTGGTGGTGGTATACAGAAATAATACAGATCTAATACATAAAAAAAAATGTGCTTAATATTTCAGGATCAATTTAAATTGATTCTTACTAACCTTATTGATGTTGTCGCGAAACACTAAATAGATGCACTATTAAAATTACATTTAAGTAGGTAGATATATACCCTAAACAACATATTTATATTATCTAAGATAATAATATATCACAAGTATACCCCAAATAAATATACATTCCACCTTATAGCAGAGCACGGCAAGCACGTCCGGGCTCCCTGCAGCGTCAGCATCAACAACAAACAACCTTATCATCAAAACGTTGAACGTTGTTGTCAACAACAACAATCATAACAACAACAACGTTGTCAACAATGCTGCTGTTGCGTCCCTAGCCGCTGCGGCTGCGGCACACAGCTATCATTCTAACAGAAATAGACGAACCTCCCAAGAAAATCAAAATTTTGGCCCTTCATCCAATTTTGGACCTAGTCTCAACGCAACAGCGGCGAATTTCGGCCATAATATCCCTGAAAGAGAACCCCCAGCACCGATGACGCAACTTAGGAGTCCCATCAACCCTGGTAGCGGAAGATACCCCCACGGATACCGGCAAAATGGCCAACAAGGTGCGTACGCAAATAGAGATAGGGTATTTCCAAATTTTTATTCGAAAAATTCCGACTCCATACCACCAGACACCACTGGCTTTTGTCACTAATTGGTTAAAGACAGCTCAATTTGTTTATGTTTGTTTTAACATGTTTATATTTTGTGTGTAAAAATGTCACTAACATTTTTTTCATGTTTTATTTTTTTGTTACGGTAAGTCCAATTTTGTGTTTTTTTTTTGTTTCTGTCTCCAAAGCCTTCTTTCACTAATGCTTCACTAATAATCATTTCAAATTGTCTATTAACACTCTTTCTTTAGTGGTGTGGTGGTTATAGTTAATACTGACATCATCTCTGAATGTGATAAAATATTTTTAACTAACAAAGTTACAAATATTTACACCCACATTCAGTTTGGAAATACGAAGAATCCTATCTCTAAATGCGTAACGCATAAATTAGTCATTCTGTCGTCTATCCTGTAGTATATGTATTTAAAATATAATTTATATGTGTAATATATTAAAAATTCTTTATATAGAGTTACAACTTGCAACCTGAGGCGGCGAGATGGAATATTCGTCCGACAGCACCGATTTACGTTCCAAGTGATGACGCAAGATCTATGAGAGTGCCAACGCCTCAAAATATACCTCATTCGACCTCACATACTCAAAGTATTGCTTCGATGCATAGCTACAGGAACAATATAGAGGTTCCTAATGAATACCAGAACTTGCGGTCTCGTTCGCCATCTTGTTTCTCGAACAAGATGGCCGCCTCTATTGGCGCGAACGAGTGGGCTGTCATGGCGAACGCTAACGTCTGGAAGGTGAGGGGAGGGCTGTGAAAACGCTTGACGCTCGTAGTTTTCCTGTTTTGATGTTTTGATTTTAGTTTTCTATTGCGTTTTGGTAAGATCTACATCTTAAATTGTTGGTAAAAAAAAACGTTGACCTAATTGGTAATTTTAAAATAGGTTTACAAATTTTGATTTTTTTATAGATTTCCTAGATAAAATTTTAGACCCAAAGGACCAGATTAATTTTAAGCATGGGTTTAGTGACAATAGTTCTAGTTTTTTTTTGTTCTAACTGTTTTGTCATCAAATCTTACTTCTACATGTTCAAGAACATGTGTACTTTGAACCTACAATATATTCAGCCCTAATATTTGTGTGATCGGTTTGTGAGTCTGTTTTTGTTTGTGTCTCTAAGGTTGGCAACTTGTGGGACAACATTATGTACTTTGTTTTTTGGGTTACCTGTTATAACAATTGTACTTATAAGTAAAAATAAATCATATTTATTAGGAAATGATTCTCTGAACTAAATTTTTCAAATCTATAAAATTATTTCAATCAAACTGCCACACAAATAATTCATTCTAATAATTTCCGCAGGTTTTTTTTGTATTTTCAGATATTATGTAAATAATATACTATTCAGATACTTCATTACCTGTCTGATAAACTATTTGGTGACGGTCCTAACTGGGAACTCAAAGATCTTACTAAATCGTAAAGAATCACCCTAATTTAACTGCATGAGATTAACCGTAGCGGACATTGCATGCCGTCACCTCACTGCATATAGCCCTACCCATCTCCTTCCGAATACCTCCTGTACACAATCGCCCATCGTGGCCATTTAACAACCATTTAGTTTTCTAAACTTCCATCAAACTGTTCTTTGTTATGTGTCGCGGATTAGTGAGCAAATGGAGTATTAAGACGCACGTTGGCAAAAAACATCAGTTTTAAGATCTTTATCATCCTTGGCGTGAATAAAGTCTCGTAATCAGAATATATTTGTGAATATATTTAAAATTACTTGTGGCAACGGAACTGTATTACATACATATAAAACAGCAGAAGGCCAAGCCATGTGCATCGAAAAACCCGTAGTAATTGCCTAATACGCAATCAATCCTTCCATTTTAGTACTCTTTTTAAAACTTAGATTTTAGTTTCAAAAAAATAGGAAGCAATAGATTACTAATTTCGTTCAAATTGCTTTGGATTGTGATAAAAATAATGTGCTGGCTTCATACGATTTGGATCAAAAATAATGTTTCGCTAAAATAGAGAACAAATACGACCGTATAGCACCAGCTCTCTAGGACTGAGAGATTGTTCAAAAAAAATACTGGGGCCCCTGGCATCCAAAGGGCAACAGAAGAAACACAGGTGTATTTTAATTAGTAAAAGTCTGATATGCTCTCTTGTTCAACCCAGAGTGGGAGAAGTCATTTGACGATTTCTCACATCAGCGCGTTTTTCAAATAACTTAATGTGACGGTCGCGTATTTGCGCCGGCAACGACGCCCGGGCCTTCTTGATTCATTAATGGTTGCTCCATCTGTTGACGACTCCGTTTTTTTCTTATCAACGACAAAAGTATGCCATTCGCTATTGTGTACAGTGTGTTAACTCTTCATAGCACTTAAACTTTCTAAGTTTAGCACTACCATACTGATTGTCTTGTTATAGTGAATTGTAATTAACTAAGAAAACTAAACATCATTTGCTTGATTTGGAAATAAACAAAAATAATAATAACATCTGTATATATGTAGGACAATTTATTGTTAATTTTTAAAATAATCTATTCGCAATACTTTTTGACAACTAAATTCCAAAAAATATTTTAATTTTTACTGTTAAACTTAAAATCTTCTCCAAATTATTTTTAGAATAACCAAACAAACAAAAATTGAGCTGTCTTACGCCACAGCACCTAAACCTCCATTCTAATATTACTCTTTGTTTTGCAGAACACTTCTTCTAAGCACCATCCGGTGAACTCTTCAACTCTTCCTCATCACGATACGTTGTCGAGGCAACTGGCTCAGCAGAATCACATCCATAGCCCATATGAGTGTGATGCCCCTCTCGCGCCTCCCTCCCCTCGACACGCCATAAAAGATGAAGAAAGCCCTCTGCATCATCCCCAAGGGTATCAAACCACTAGAAGCTACAACCACGACTTCAGAAACCCACACGTATACATGTCCCAACACTCTCCTGGCAGCCAAGAAATGATCTTCAGGAAACATTATAAAGACGATCGTAGAAAACATCATCATCATCACGGAAGCCAAAACGTTAATCATACATATTCCGAAATCGCCAACCAACAGGCAGGCAGGATGTACAGACGAGGGTCTGAACAAGAATTCCGCGTCATACAAGACGATCCCGTGTATGAGGAGATTGAAAGGAATGAGACTTTAATGTCTGACATGTCAGACGATAATTCCGGCCCAGACAACTGCCGCCAGAACCCAGGACACCATGGTTCTTCTAGCTCCAAATTTTTTGGCGATCACCGCCCTTTAATTTCCTACAGCCCTGGAGAGAGGCATCATCATGAGCAGGAGCACTATGGCAAATATGGTGGAAAGTGGGATACTTTGGATCGTTATGATCAGAGGCATTATGAGAGTGGAAGGCTGATGCACCCGTACCACCAGCCTCAGGAAAGCAACATGAGGGCTTTAGCAGCTGTTCTCAACGGAGAGAACAATGTGGTTTGCCACCTGGAGCCACACAACTCCTACGACGTATACCAACCCCAGAGCGGGAATCCCAGGACTGTGTCGCAACCCAGTTTTTAAACAGTGCAATTGAACTTTGTGATTAGACTGTGAAAAGTATGTGTTAGCGACTCGCGCGTTGTACAGATAAAAAAAAACTAGTAAAACGGAAATTTTTCTATGGACGTAGACAGTTAGAAGTCTTAGAAACACTTAAGATTTATTTAGAGAAACTTGCCATAACATGGACATTAATATTTATAGAATAGTGACTTAAATTTAAATCACTTTTTTCACTGTGATCCTATTTAAATATAATGGCTCAAGATTCTATGTCGCGACCATATACTCATTGCGAGTTGGATAGTAATTATGTATATATGGTTAGCATTTAGTACTAGATATTAGTACTTACTTCCAGTGTGACCTTACTATCGTTACTTATTGGGTTACAGTCATGGCATTCTGTCGCATTACAAGTTTTCTTACTGTAGGTATGATATCTGTGATGTCTCAGTTCGTTGTTGTGTTTAGCGGGTGTTTCTGACTTTCGTCAGTACATGTTTGACTTTAGACAGTGTAATTTTGACTTAAGCCAATGTGATTCTGACTTTGGTCAGTGTGATTTTGACTTAAGGCAATGTGATTCTGACTTTAGTCAGTGTGATTTTGACTTAAGACAGTGTGATTCTGACTTTAGTCAGTGTGATTTTGACTTAAGACAGTGTGATTCTGACTATGGTCAGTGTGATTTTGACTTAAGACAGTGTGATTCTGGCTTTAGGCAGTGTGTTCTCACTTTTAACAATATAGGTACATGTTGACTCTTATGATATAAAATACGCTAATTATAAAATAAATTAATTTAACTGTAACAATGCAAGTTTTAATGCAATAATTAATTAAGTAATCATTTTTTGTGGGAATTGTTTTTTTCTCAATTTTAAACTATTGTCTGTGGTTAAAATTGTTAAAGGAGTTTATTTTAAAATCTTAGTTTCGTTAAACACAACGACGAATTGTTCTGTTTAGTTTAAGTTCGCTTCTAGCCATTATTGTATCACTGCCATATAGTACCGTTTCTTATGCTTTTATACGATTTTAAAGCTTAACTGTTACACTATACGGTCGAGTTTAGTTTGAAATACCTGTATCTGATGGTATTTTAAAAACCCTGTAATTGTTACTTGTTTTAAGACTGCTATTAAGACCTTAAAAAATATTGATTTTTATAAAAATATAATTAATAAATATCCTTCTAGCACAAATATGACAACATTCCTATTAGATATTTTTTAACTTCCTATGTCTAAGTAGGTACAAACCATAAACTAAAAAAATATGCACAAATAATAAGCATTTACCACTGCCATGCCACCGACTAGAGTTTTTAAAATACCATCATAAAGGCAAGTGCTTATTATACCGGGTTGCAGTATGAGCTCAACTTAGATTAATATTTAAGAACATGTAAATATCAACCTCCTTTTTCCACCCTTTTGGGATTATCGGCAAAAGGTATGATGATAATTAATCAATTTAAAAGGCATGCGACACATGATCTTAAGAACAACCTATCGTGATATTGGCTCAAACATGTTATTGACCCACTCCGGACGAAAGTAATCCAATGCAGTCCGAAGTAACCCGCTGAGGCCCAAAGTAACCCGCTGCGACCCAAAGTAATCCAATGCAGCTCAAAGTAACCTGCTGCGCGCGGCCTTTTTGGTCTATTGTGACCCGTCATAGTAAGCGCACACCTTACCACAGCTTCGTAATAATATAATTTGTCAATATTTCAAAAAATCCATCCATCCAAACCTATTATAGACTGACACCACTTGATGTTGTGCACTTTCTGTACATTAGAACTTAGAGTAAATATCTCGTTTAATTAAATAAATAAAGAAAAATACAAAAAATATGATTTCTACGTAATGTAGATTTTTAATGCCATGGATATACCTGTTACTTTAATAGGATGGTGCTGGTGGTTCTATCTGACGTTTAAATGGTGATAGATACTGTAAAATGTAATTTTTAACCATAGACAACACTTTTAATAGTTTGCGGAGACCATCGACAAAGCTGCACTGTCGTTTCTGCGAAAAGATTTGTCGATGGTTCGCGCAACTGCATTTTAAGCCTCCTTTTTTAAATATAGAATTAATTGTTGTACGTAATTTTAATTAAGAAACGTCAAATGGAAGTACCAGCCCCTTTATAATAAGGAATTGTTTGATTAGAATTGATAAAAGTACAATAATAACAACATTGATTTCCATGTATATTTTAAATGTAAAGCAATATATATTAGACTGAAGTATTTGATAAATTTTCCGCCATTTTTTACTATAATACAATTAATTTATAAACATTTATACATGTAGGCGAAAATTTATAAAATACTTTTTTGATGGGAAAATAAATGATAAAAATTTTCTTGGGAATGATTATTTTTTCTAATTGGGTATACTAGTCCATCTATTTTTCCCATTCGTCTGAATTAATGTAAGTGTACATTTCTCATGTATTTCTGTTATATATTATTATTATTTTTTTTGTTTTTGTAATGTATTTTAAAAACGTTAACGTCATAAATGTAAAGTAGAAAAAAGGAAAATGTGTAAATAAATTAAAATTTATAAAAATAAAGAGTGGCCGTTCTGTGAGGACGGCGCATATGATTTCTGAGATTTTATTTAAAACTGCCCAACCTTCTTCACTGTATTCAACATAAACCGTTACGTCAATTTTTTATCAATTACATGATAGATTCATAATCAAAAATATTTTTATTTCACATAGGCCTACATGGGCATTTGGAGGTAGGTGGAACAGAGTGAAAAGTCCCGTAAACCTCCGTTGAAAAGGGAGGATCCTCCGACCAGACGGGTATTATGTCTGGTGGGCAACTGCCCTTTTTTTTTAGTTTAGGACTTTACCCTCTGTTCCGCCTACCTCCAAACTTGTGTCCCCGACGTGATGATGACGTCACGAAATAGTGGCTGCACGAAGGCTGCGCTGACGTTCATTGTCGAGGGTCACCTGATTGGAGGTAGGCGGAACAGAGTGTGAAAAGGGAGGATCCTCCGACCAGACGGGTGTTTTTCTGGTGGGCAACTGCCCGATAGATGATTTCGAGCTGTTTTATATGTTCTAATCGTGCGGAGAACTTTAATTGCGCGATGCAGCATTAGTTCTTATGTGACGCCATAGATGTCGCTACAGGCAATTATAATACGTAGTGTTGGGCAATGATAATAATCCAGTAAATATCATTTGGCTAATAAGCGATTAAAAGCAAGTTAGTAGCCATTAATAGCAATTATGGATGATAACCCTGCTGTTAATGTTATTTTAGTGATTGAAAATTTCCTTTCATGGTTTTCAGGCTTAGGATTCTAAGATTAAACTTCATTTTCATCATCTTTCTTTGTAGTAAATAAATGTGCAATTTAAAACTAATCTGGCCCATTTAAAAATTTTCAATCAGCTATTTACATTGATTTTTGATAATTAGATTTTATATGTATAGTTATCGGCACGGATCGTGAGCGCTCGGCGAAAGAATGGGGATCGCTTTGCGCATCGTACACTTATGGCAAAGAAAATGTACACCTATTTTATTTTTTCTTTTACCTAATATCTTCTTAATTCTGCTTGAAGGTAAAAGTTAAAAAAAACAAACAGTTTAAATCAAAGTCGCTGTGTTTCTATGTCTGTTTTTCCGTTTATTTATTAACAATGCAACAGATTTTCATACGGTTTTCATTATCTTTTAGAGAATTTCTACCGGAAGGTATTTATGTTGTAGCAAAGAAGGAAATTTCCAAGATTTGTTGTTACAAATCTGAATCCCCTATGAAGAAATTCTTAACAATTTATTGGCACGGAAGTGTACTCGTCGTCATTAGGTACATGCAGCAAGCACTCAACCAATCGAGTGACGTCTATGATGCGATGCGCGGCGAGCCAATCACTGACACTCCCCGCCCCCGCGTCTCACTTCATACCACCAAAGAGACCTGATATTTTACTTCTGCGCAAGTAACAGTCAGCGCTCAAGATTCGTGCCGATAACTGTACTTGTTCTTTTTTTTTAATTCTTTTTCAGTCATTTATTTGGGATATTTTTTGAGAATCTTTTGCTTTTTTGTTATCATTTTTGGTTGTTTTTTTTATATTTGTTGCTCAAAAATAATTTTCAGCCTAATTATTGCTAGAAACACTGGATTCTTCAAAATCTCCCAAGTTAGGTTTATCGATTGGATTGGACGCTAATATATAAATCGGTTCTAAGATACATGAAATCTGCTTCAAAAGGTCCCAAAATGTTTCTACTAGCAAGTTGCTTTTAACATCTGATGGAAGTTCTACGGCTTTCTCGTCTATAGCTAGTGTTTTCAATGCTATTTTTGTGTTCTGTAAGCTTTTCAACAAGGTCAAATCTCCATCTGGTTTTTACTGCTAATTTAAGCCTTTCTCCAGAGCCTTTTCTTTTCACTATGTCTTGAAGCAACGAATTAAGAACTTTGTGGCTTTTGATAGAGTTCACAACTTTAGTTGCAGTGTTTATAACTTTTTCTATAATATTAATTTTAATAAAATCATGGCAAAGCGAACGAAATATGTAAGTACGTATACCACACACACTTACATATTTAGCTCGCATTGTTAAATCAAGTAATTAATTAGGTAGATGGTTAAATCACAAAGCGATGTGTCAATAGTAATTATGGTTTTTATAGTATTGGATCTCTAAATTAACAAAACTGAATTTCCCGAAAAAAATTGTATTTATTTTATTATTAAAACTTTTTCACATACAAAAAGTGAAAATAAATAAAAAGAATTACAATACATTAAATCACAATGTGTACACGCACCCAATTTATGTTCACACCCACAGATTTTACACTAACAAAAATAAAACATTTATTTTTTTAACAATACATTAATAGCAGGGTTATCATCCATTGCAAGGCTATTAATGGACAGTTATGGATTATAATCGATAATAACTCAAAGCATCCGGCTATTTACCCAACACTAATAATACTTTAGAAGCTGGGGCGTTAGCTAGTGTAGTGTACCTAACCTGTTATCCACAACAAGTTTGTAAGTTAGGTAGTAGCAGTATGGGGCCCAGGGGGTAGTGAGCTGGGCAACCACCCGGGGTCTCGCTCTTGTAGAGGCCTCGAGCAACATGTCGATTAGAAAAAAAAGGTAATATCTGATACTTTTTTTCTACCTTTACCTTGCACAGTAAAGTTTATATTAATAAGTAGTAGGATAAGTATTGTAGTATTTTACGGCTCACCAACACAGCGACACGTATGTATACAACGTTTCCATGTAAGATATACCTATGTCAAGCTAAGCTGAAATCAACTATTCTGCTTTATGTCTAAAGTGAATTGGAAAAGCATGTGTTCTATTTTTCTTTATGGCAAATTGTTGCTGACCGTTGTCAACAAGTGAAATAAGGAAAGTAGAAAATAAAGGCAAAACTTACTGCAATGAGATCACGTTACATCGGCTTCAAATATCCGAATCCTTATGAAATTCCTGACCAATATTGAATGTCAGTAGGTCCCTACACAAAAGAGAGATACAGTCAAATGGGGTGAATAGAAACTCAGGGGCGAATAGAAACAAAACTTCAAAGGGTATTTACACGATATTTAATTTTTTTTTTGCAACATTTAACTATATCAATTTATTAATGAATTGTTATTTTTAAAAGTCGATGATATGTTAGAAGCCGATAATATGGTATCAAAGTGAAAAACCAAACCAAAGTTTTGTTTCTATTCACCCCGTTTTACGGTAGTTACAGAAGTCTCACTCACGAAAATGATATCTCGGACCATTGGGACCAATGCAAGTGCGAGTGTCATCCGCTTGAGACGCGTCTGTGAACTTTTTTGTGCAACAAAAAAAAAAAATATTTTTTCAGTTTTTCTTCTGTGGACGGAGGTTTAAATTCAACATTACCTAAACGTTGAATTGTCGTCTTTAAGCTACCACTTTTTTCGGAGAGGTAAGTAGGTATTTGCTTGTATTTCGATGGCAGAACTGTTAAGTAGGTAGTTAAACGTCCCGGCCCCGGGTGAAAAGTGAAGTAATTAATTACAGAAAATACAAAACACAACGAATCCAAAAAATACCTAATTTTGAAAAAAGAATAACGTAGGTAGATACCTTTATATTAAAGTTTATTTGAACTTATAATTCCAAGTCAATCCAAAGATATAATACTTCAAAACAACCCGTTTTAAAAAACTACAATTTCATAGTTAAAGACCTACTATATACATAAGCTTAACTTCTGTACCTATCAGTTTTGTGGTACCTAATAGTAATGGCGACTAGGGGAAAGGGAAGTACGACGGACCATGCAGGTGAGGTTATGGAGAATGCTATGTCTAGTCTGCCCAAGTTCTCGCTAGATGGCGCTGGTTTCAACATTATTTGTTTGGTTTTTGGTATAAAGGACCCTAATTATCAGCAGCTAACCTGAGATACAGTACATGACAACCGATTGACGGCTGACGATACGGTTGGTGCAATGAGTGGTTGAGCGATTGGCTGCGTGTAGCGGGTTCGACTCCCGTACGGATCAAACATTTGTATAATCTACAGTTATTCGAGGTCTAGGTGTCTTGTGTATGTGAGTTTACATATTTGTGAACGCACTCACGATATATGAGTAATTCCTAGTGTGGGGCAACGTTTTTTTTTTATTTTAAAAAAAAAGCATATTACGTGTGTATAATATTTAGGTCCAACGCTGCGTTAAGCGGGCGCGGGCACCCGTCGTGTATGCGACAGTCCCCGTAGCGAAAACCGGATTATTACCTGTGTAGTGTCACTATAGTCGTGTCGATGGAGAACTTTAATGTATTGTTACGCAGCAAAACGGGCACAGGGTGCGGCTCCCCGCGATGGATGCCCGCGCGGTTCACCGCGGCGGAGCAGTTTTCTTGACCGCGTCCCGCCCGCTTAACGCTGCGTCGGCCCTTATACCCCTTGATAAGACTGCGCTGGTAGGTATAGAAATGACGGTCCGGAACCAAAA
The DNA here is from genome assembly GCA_949316375.1 of Mythimna vitellina. Classification (NCBI taxonomy): domain Eukaryota; kingdom Metazoa; phylum Arthropoda; class Insecta; order Lepidoptera; family Noctuidae; genus Mythimna; species Mythimna vitellina. Next base: position 10,279,962 of record OX438709.1, read on the forward strand.
CGGCAAACAAAAAATGGTTTTCTGACTTTGTGAGGTGAGATACGGAAGCACTTGTGACTTATATATAAAGTGTTAAAAAATTAACTTTAAGAATTTCGAGGGGACATTGTACTCCTCATTATGAACAACTTTTACTATGGGACCAAACCTGAAATCGCGAAAAAAAAATCAGCTGCTCCACACATTTTGACGAGTTATGCGAACATGAACGTAGGGAACAGCTGATTTTTTTTTTCGCGATTCCTTTCTTAGTTAGCTTGTGCTCTTTACTGAACCGACTCACTGCTCCGAAACATTTTAGTGTTCCGAAACATTGGAACAACAGTAATGTTAGAAATGCATCATTTGGAACAATTGGTACACTAAAACACTCTTTTCTTTAACGTGACCTGTTTTTTTAAAATTCAAATTAAAACGTAAATAGTGTAAATATAATAAATGACCTGAACTAAAAACATCTGCTTTATATTATTCTCAAATCAAAATTCAATTAAATAAAACTTTTTGTGTATATGACGCAACGTAACAGATCACAATAACAGTCAGTGTCTGTATCTTTTGAGCCGTTTGTTCCAAATATTCCATTTGCATCTTGTGAGCCGATGTTTCAAATTTTCCGTTTGTATCTTTTGACCCAATGTGCCAAATGTTCCGTTTGTATCTGTCTGGTGAGCCGGTGTTTCAAATGTTCCAAATGATACATATCACTGTTTCGGAACATTTCAGTGATTCAGATGCAAATGTTCCGATCGCAAAGATGACACACTTTTCCCACGCCTATTTCTTAGCGGTCGCCTACGTTGTAAAAAGAAAACCTTGTGCAAAATTTCACGCTCCTAGTCCCAGAAGTTTCATATGTGATGTGTGTTGATATGTCAGTCAGTCACGTTTCTCCTTTTATATGTAATACTAGATTCTGCCAGTGACTTCGCTCAATTGAAAAAAGGTTTCTCCATACAAACTTTGGACCCCGTTTCACCCCCTTAAAAGTTGAATTTCCAAAAATCCCTTTTTAGTACTCGCCTACATTATAAAAGGAAGCATTGTGCAAACGCTAATGCGTTAATATGTCAGTCAGTCCTTCAGTTTCTCCTTATTGTATGGATAGGTTATTAATTAAAGAAATCAGACAAAATAAAGTTTTCATAGACATATATTTCTTAAAGAGTTTACACCCACAAAATAATACGAATCGTAAAGAATTGAAAATTTATTTTATAAAAAAAAAACTTATTAACATGAAAATGTTAGTATTCTTGACAATAAACGAGTTACGTCGAAAAGATTCTAACACAAAATTCTTAACCCTACTAATGTTTATTAAAAAAACATTTTTTATTTTTTCTTTATTTTATTTTGTTATCCAAAAGTTTTGGGAGATCTTTATGGAGGCACTCAATAGAACAGTTGCCTTAAAATGAGATCTAATTTTTGAAAATTCTACGCCCGTTAAAATTTTTCTAAAAAAACTTACATTACGAAAAAATATCTATAAAATTTGATCACGCCAAAATAATACGTCATATTCGAGGGTAGGTACTGACACAATAATATTTAGTATGATTTATAAATAAAGCAAATATCGTTTAAGCACCACCCGCTAGAATCTTAAAAGAAACTATGTATTTTTAATATAAAAATATAATTTTGAACGAGATCCAAACAATATCAAAAGAGAAATTCCAAAAGTACGTATTACATAGAGCTACCTACTTACAATTAAATTTTGATGGTAAAAGTGATTATGACTACACAAAAATGAAAAATACGTGAAGGCAGAAAACACAAATGCATTACACGGGCAACTAATATTAAGTATAGATAAAACAAACAGTATTTAATATTAAAATTCTAGCAATACATTTTTAACAACTCATTGACAGTTAAAAATAAAATTATTCTCAAGCTCACAAATAAAATTTGACTTCATCATTATCGAAAATCCATAAAATACTTATTGAATTTCTAGAATTTAATGCATCATATCTTAACATTAAGCCCGTGGACAGTAACTTTAAAATGCGATACTGAACATTGCAAGTTTGAAATAAGACTTACAATAGAAAAAATAAATGCTATTTTGAGACGCAACTTAAAGCAGTACTTGATAACTCATTGCTACTATAGGTATAAAAAAATAAAACGATAATGTAATATCGCTTAAACGTACACTTATTATCTTGACCAATAAAAAAGTCAAAGGGGTCACTTCGTTGGAAAAAAGTACGATTATTGATTTAAAATAATTAATAAAAATGATAATCGCTGGTTTTAGAAGTTAATTAATAAATAGCGACAAGCGCGGTAGATAACTAAGAGTTGATATTTGACATTGACTGATATTTTGACAGGTCGAAAATGTCATTTGATGGTTGACATTATAGGCTACATGGGTGATACCTTACAAGCGATGTTATAAGAATACGAGACGTTGATTCAAACGAGGCTAGGTTTACAAAAAAAAAAATGTAGAAGGTAGATATCTTAGTTTACGTAAGAAAAAATAAACAGAAAATGCCGCATAAGAAAAAAATACTAAGATTGTATTATCAGAGAAATACCAACGATGCTCTTACTACATGTACTGTGTCAATCTCTGAAAGCCATGTTATCAATTGGTATAATAATAACCAGCAAACATAATCACTAGCCTCGTCGGAACCAGACATTACAGGTTTGAGTAATTTATACTAGACGTAGGTACAAACGTAAAATAAAAATGTACATTTTTCACACTCACGACACACAACACAAAAAGGTTTGCAGTCTTCAACCGAATATCACATAGCTATAGACTCCACACTTAGGGCTCCAGTGCATTCTTGCATTTCAATATTATAAGTATTTTTAAAATAAAAAAAAAACGTTTTAATTTAAACACAAAAAAGTCGTAAAAATTAAATCGCTTGGAATTTTAGGGTTAACTTTTTTTGACGCAAATTCATTAATGAATTGTCTAATCTAATTGTGAACATTATCAACAAAACTCTGATAAAAATTACTTATTAAAAAATAAATCAATTAGGCGACAGATTTCATTACAAGAGTAGGTACAACACACAAATGCTTTGATAAGGATAAAAAAAGAAAGAGCTCTATATATTTAAATGAACTTTGAGTTATAACTGCGTAATTTAAAGATCGTTTGCAATCTTGGAGCCCAAACTATACTAAAACGTCGCTATGAGCACCCACAGCTTTCCACGACCATCCCGGGAATAGTCCCGTATATAATATTATAATCATGATCGAAATATAGCATGGTGATGCTACTCATCCGTCGAGGAGCACAGCAGGGGCCCCCACTGCCTTGCGGTGCGGCTAGATGAACTAAATGAGTGTGGGGATACTTCTGAAGGAAGCTGTAAGGGCATTCTCCACTGCAGTAGTTTGCGTCGTAGATTTTCGGGGCGATGATCCAGTCCCAGCCAAACTCTTCGAAGTTCACGACGAGGGGATATCGACAGCAGCGGGCTTCCTTCGAGTTCTCGGTGCAGTCCATGCCGATGGTTCGGCGAGTTCGTTTGTGTGAATTGTCCCTTAGACTTACTTCTATATAAGGCATCTGGAATGAGAAAAAAAAACTGTTAATTTGATTGTTGATCAGAATAGGCTGCAAGATAGTTCGAGAGCGAAATAATTACTGTAGCCCTGGAACGCTAAGGGAAAGAAAGAAAAACACGTTTATTTGGAGAGGAACACGGTTGGCGTTTAGTCAATAAAAGTCTGACACTCTGACACTGTCATCAGTAATTAATGAAGATATCACTAAACTTAAGTGTCAGTGGGCAAGACATATTGTTCGCAGAACAGATGGTTGATGCGGCCAAAAGTTTCTGGAGTGGCGACCGCGTACCGGTAGACGAAACGTTGGAAGGCCTCCCATAAAATGGGCCGATAACCTGGTAACGGTCGCGGACATCGGATGGATGTGAGCCGACAGCACTGATTGTTGTGGCAACACTTGAGGAGGCCTATGTCCAACAGTGGACGTCTTTCGACTGAATCGATGATGAAGACGATGATATACTCTCTCGCCCAACCCGTTGCGGGAGAAGTTATTTGATCTCCCTCAAAATAAAAAGGGATATTTATTTAAATGCAGGTCAGGTCAAGTAGAGCAGTGGTGGTCGAGTGGTAACGGCCCCGACTTACAAGTTGTAGGTCGCGAGTTCAAACCTAGCCAGGTGCATTACTTTGTGTAATTTATTTCATCACCACTGCTCTCAAAACGGTGAAGGAAAACATCGTGAGGAAACGGGCATATCCTAGAACCAAAAATTCGAAGATATGTGACATTCACCCATCCGCACTGGGCCCGCGTGGTGGATTACGGCCCATTCACTCTCCTACTGAAAAGACCTAAGTCCCAGCAGTGGGAACATTAAAAAGGCTGATTATGCTTTATGATTGTGCAGGTCAAGTATTTAAGATGGCCCTTGCTGATCCTTTTTTTAGAAGCTTGTTGTTTTATTTAACGCAATCTAATGGAATTTTTGTTATAGAGGCAAAGTGAAAAAAAAGAGATAACGCTTGAATGCTGTTGGCATTTGGTAAATCCGTCACTTACTTGATCTAGAAACACGTGTTTTTTTTAAAACCTTTGAATATTATGGAAAATATTTACGTCATTCGGAACTTTGATTAAATGTGCAAAGTTTCAATAAATATTTTTTCTTTACTTTTGTAATTTAAGTGTAGGTACGAGTACATTATGAAGATCCAAATTTTAAGCAATATAGTAGATATTCAGAGGTACTGGATTAGTTTAACACAAATTTAAATTTTTAATTTTTATAGAATACACTTTGTAATTACTTTTATTTTTATTTTGTAAGTTAGTATTAATTAGGTTATGTTAAGCATATTTTGTTTAATCAGTATTCTATAAAATAAAACTGCATATCTTTAATAAAAAAAATCAATAAAAATCTAGACAGTATCCATAAGATATCTGTGTTTCCAAAATATCAAGAGAAAGATGTGTAATAAAATCATAATCACGTAAGAGCGGTTGTATGAATATGTATATCGGGTTGGACCCTCTTAAGTCAATGAGTGTATGGTAACCCCTCAAATATAATTATGACGCACGAATACATAGATAAGTAGAGTAGGTATATAACGGTCTAAGACAGATTCGTATATTAATATTAATTAGGTTAAAATATCGGTCAAAGGTAATTCCGACAACGCTGAATGATTGCTGAAATATTTATCGAGTTCTCAATTTCCGTAAAATTGCATCATTCGGAATTATTAATAGAATCTTTGAGATAATTTGTAAGGGGCTAGTTTAAGTTTTTTATTTGTGTATGTATTGTATAATTGTATGATATTTATGGTTTATTAGTTTATCTATTCTTGTACCTGTTCGCCTTTTCTCTCTCTTTTATTGCACCTACCACTATTTATCTCTGCATCACCCTAAAGTTGACTGGTAGAAAATGCCTAAGGCATTAAGTCCGCCGCTGTACGTTTGTGCACTGATCCCGCTAGGAGAAGAAGGCGTCGGGGAGGCAACCGCCTTGATGCCTAACACGCCGAAACCCCGCTTGCGTCATCCAATGAAGACGGGACTTTGGAACCACGAGCGTGCAGAGTGAGGACTCTGCCCGCCCATCGAGTGATTCCAAGGAAGACGGTGGTACAGTGATCACGTGCTACCGTGCACAAAGAGGCCCAGGGGAGACCGTTGTACAGTCTCCTCAGGGATGTGCCCTAACAGGCGTTGCACTAAGGGGGTTCCGGAATGGTCTTTTAAGAGGTAACGGCGCCCCTTCTATATGTGCTGGTGGTGATCACCGGGGTGGTTTTAGTGCGGTAAAAATCCCACACTCCCCGGACTTATCCCCAAAGTCCGGGCGCCTTTCGAAGGTTTCCCCTCGAGAACAAAAAAAAAAAGGTGAAAATGTCATCATTATCGTCTTGAAACTGATATTTTGTGATGACTCAGCGGTTAAGGCACCCGCCTCTCACGCATGAGGTAGCGGGTTCGAAACCGGGTAAGTACCTACCTACCAATGTGAATTTTTCAATTCATATTTATCTACTTTCCTAAATTTATCTAGAACATTACTAACACCCTGTGCCAAGGAAAGCAAGGAAGCTGTTGGTCCCGGTTGTCATTCCAAAATTTATCATTGCGACTGATGTGGAATTCACCCGAGCCACTGGTGAGGGGTATTCAATACACGTACGAAGAAATAAATAAACAGAGGTTGACCGGCGACTCGTGGGGGTCGCTGAGCGGCCAACCTGATAAGACACATAAAAAAAGTGATAAAATATTATAAACACCAAAAATAACCTAAAATGTAATCTAATCACCAAAAAAAAATAAACCTTAACCAAAAAATGAAAACCTAAAATGACTATGTATGGTACAACTTATTTTAGTTAAATATAACTGCTTTTTAAATTGTAGTTCTAATTTAAAAAAAAAAAAACAATTTTGGTACTCATCATATTGCCCCGTTTTATTTGAGGTCGCGGTCGGTGCAACACGTGTATGAACCGTACTATGAACATACTATGAACGTACTATGAACGTACTTTGAACGCAATTTGAACATACTTTGAACGTACTATGAACGTAGTATGAACGTACTTTGAACGGACTATGAACGTACTTTGAACATACTTTGAACGTACTTTGAACGTACTTTGAACGTACTTTGAACGTACTTTGAACGTACTTTGAACGTACTTTGAACGTACTTTGAACGTACTTTGAACGTACTTTGAACGTACTTTGAACGTACTTTGAACGTACCATGAACGTACCATGAACGTACTATGAACCAAAATTTAATAAATGATCTTTTGATGAGCAAATTATTGTGCCATTCCTACCTAAATACACCGTTTTGTAAACTTTTTGGTTGCTTCTAATGTTACGCTAAAATGGGGATTTAATTTTAGTGATCATTTACTATTTTTGGCACTACGTGATTTTTTTGCCGTTACATTTTACTTGTTCTAGTGGTTATTTAAAAATAAGCCTCAAATAAATTGTTGCGCACTTTTCCGCACTAATGCAGAAAACAGTAAATGCCGTGCCTAAAAGCGGTAGGGTAAGCGGATTTTCGAGTAAGTGTTTTGAAACTCACCAAAGCATTATTTGATTCCGAGCTCGGATGCGGCACAACCAAACTCATCCTATTCTTCGAGTCTTGTACTCTCACTACTATTGCTAAATTCTCTCGCGGAAGTCTGCAGAACTCCGCCACCATCGTGGTTATATTAACCTTCAACCACTTCCCAGCTCTTAGTTCCTTCCTGGTCATCTTCACCGAGTTGTCGGTGTAAGGGACTGAGGCCTTGCTCCCTTGGTTGTTCCTTGTAACCCTGCTGACTTGCAGAGTGATGGTGATCGGCTCCTCAGGATCGATGGTGGTGTTCCGTGCCTCCAGCTCCTGAATGTGCAGGTTCAGGACAGCTTCATCTAGCTCGTTCTGCAGCACTTTGTTTGTGAATCTGAAGTTGATTACTTTTAGACCCTTGAAGTGACTCCAATGCCTCCGGGTGTCTGTTGAGTGGAAAATTGTGTGAAGATTAACAAGAATTAGAAAAGCTGCAAAATAAATACCTACATTAAAGTCTGAATAGTCTAAGTTCGAGCCCACAAGTTAGATAGAAGTGGAATTGTCAATATTGGTGCCTACTGGATCATTTAAAGCGCGTTTCATTTTGTTAAAACTAATTACATAGATGAATTAGTTTTCTTTTCTATCGAAAATCGATCCGTACCTAGAAAAAATTGTGACGGAGGTGTAATTTGTCCACTCCAGTCACGAAAATTTAAAAAAGAAGTAAAATAATATACCAAATATTATTCAATTTAAAGCATTACATTTACATTAAAATAAAAGAAATAGAGAAATTTTAATGCGAATACGATCTTCGCATTTGAATTTTAGTTTTCGAAGCGACATTCAGTTGTCGATAGAAAAAAAAGAACTTCACAGTTAATATAATATATCTAGTTTTTATTCTACCAAACCGTAATACTTTATACATCTTGGAGTATCTTTCCTTTCTTATAAAGAGTTTTAAAATAAAGCACGTAACAATAACAACTGCCGCAAGTTTTCTCTCGGAATTAGGAATAAAGTTTCAATTTTAATTAACAACCACAACCTGTTTCATACATCTATATACATAAGGATCATCCATCAAATATAATAGACTGAAGCCGCCACTTCAGCAACTATATCCTCGGAATCACCAAAACCATACATCGACACTCATTCTTGTTGTAAATGCTAATAAAAAAGAAAGATTAGACCTAATTCTATAATTTTTGGTAATTTTTTTAAAAAAAGAACGTGATAGGTCTCGCTCGCACGAATGACATTTTAACACGCGTCATGACAAGGCCCCAGAGAGTCCGTTTAAATTCTTATTTTGAATTTGATTTTTTTTTTTAATTTTGCAATATATTCGCGATGCTTTAAAAAATAGTTAAACTAATTCATATCTAGTTTGAAATGATTTGATTAGACTAAATCTTGTCGACGATCTTCAGGCCAAATTTTAAAGTTAATGTCGATCACATTTTAAGATGAAATTTTATTTAGATTAATGATGGCTGGTCCAGTTCTGGATGTTTTTTGTATCTTCTGAAGCTTCTTCGTATCAGCTCGCTTCTGAAAAAAAAGAGAAAAAAATGTGATTTAACTAGAATATGTTACGTCTGAGAATAAATTATTTTTTTTATTTTGAACATTTATAATTTCCTGACTCGGTTAACTTTTAATATTTTAGACTATGTTAGTTTAGTATAATCTATAATTAATGTATGCCAGTTTGGTTGGTCATAACAGAACTATAATTTGCTATTAAGTCTTCAATCTTTGTATAATTATAACCTATATATAACCTATGTAAACTATAATAAAACATTCTGTTTGAGCTCCTTAGGGCGGAATTCACCAATAAAACTAATTGCGATTATTTCACACAAAACTCAGTTTGATCGTCTAAACGAGATTATAGCTTCATTTCGTTTCACCACTATGATTTGAATCTAGTTTACGCTAAACTCAGTTAGAATTTTAAATGCCTGCAAATGTTTGCAACATTTAGCTCGCTTAATTAGTAATCCTGAGTTGAACTACACGAATACTGACCAATGTTTGAACAGATTTTACAGGTCCAATCAAATCTGTGTGGTTCTTTCCTCAAAAAACCATATGTTGTTGTCATTACATGTTTACTGTATAGACTTTAAAAGAGAATTTTACTTTTGAGTTTGTTTCGGTGTTTCTCCTCAGGGTAGTCAGCTAAGAAACACCGGCCCAATCTAGTCTAAATTGACGAATAAGTTACGTGTAAGAATGTTTTTTAAAAAGTCTCTTTGCAAAATAAATATCATTTATCATTTGATTTTGATGACTAATGAATTTTATAAGATGGTAGGTCTCTACGAAGTAGGTACTACAAAAAAGCTGATTGCTTGTTGAATCTTCTGAGCTTTAATAAGCTTTTGTCGAAGCCCGGCCGGTTAGGTTTTATATACAGCGCGTAGGAACGCGCACTAAAATGGAATCCTCTCAGAAGAGAGGACTCCATTTTTGTCATAAATTATAAAATCTACTGAATAAGTTATAAAAGATAATCAAACGTTATTTTCTAAAATTACCGTAACATATTATTATAATAATATACTTTATGTGACCTTCGTTTAGTTTGCTTTGAATTCATATCATTTATCATGTAAAGGATAAAAAAAATATTTTGTGATTATATGTACTTATAGATAGCTAAAACGTTCTGTGTTTAAAAAATAATGAAACAAATGCTTTTTAACATAACTTCTTAAGTTAAAACGCGATTTACTTTAGTAACACAACGAGTAGTTTGAAGTGTATTATAGATTTATTAAAACAAATCTTTTCATGTACCTATGTAATTTATAATATAATATCTAATTTTTTTTTAAATTGATATAAACTAGTGCTTGACTGCAATCCCACCTGATGGTAAGCATTGATGCAATCGTTGATGGTGAGGCGCGCTTAATTGATAAACCAAGTTTAAGTTTTTACAATAGGTCTACATGATTGGCTCCGTTTAGGCAGATAATGCCTATGTTAGCAGATTGCGCTCTTCCATAATAATATATATGTATCATGAAGCCAAATACAACTTATTATACTTAATTTTATATCTACTAAATCTATTTAAATGAAATTAATCTTGTGCCTGTGGGTGGATGTATGTCAGAGAGAGATTCAGAGAGTGTAGTATATATTTTCAAAGCAAACTAAACAGTAAACACAGATGTATTAAATTCCAGTTCTAGAACCAAATACCAAGAGCATTACAGTCATAGATATAATGTTAATACAGACGGAAATATCGTGGTTAATGAAATAATTAATTATGTCATTGGATCCACGGATGTGGTTAATTGCATTACTTTACGTAACGAGTAAATACGTGTATCTCAACTTGAGTTTAAGATATAGTTCCGTCGGCGGTTTTTAAAACTACAATTAAAAATATATTTTAATTAATTTCTTTAATTATCATATGAACCAAGTGTTTTTATCAATACCAGTCTCTAAGAAAGTGCTAAGGACTTGTAAAGTGCTAAATGACGCTATGCTTAGCTTTTACATAATGTGAAAACTAAGAATAGCATCATTTCAATCTCATTCATTTTATTTTTCTTTTTCTTTTCATTTTAATTTTTTTTTTGCGTCAAAATGATGATAAGCATCATAATACTATCATTTTGCATAGGTTTATTAAGAGTTATATTGCTTATTCGTCTTTTAAGCTAGGTTGTAATCAATTATTAAGCAAGTTTCTTTTAAAAAACTTCTTACCACAAAATTATTATGACGCTGGTTTAGTTTAACCTTTTTTAATAGTCAAATGCAGATAGGTTGTTTGAGGGACAAGATTCAATTTAAAGTTTAGGCATATTGCTGCCAGAGATTGAGACAGCATATTGCTGAGAGAATTGCTGCAAGAGCAGTGATGGACGAGTGGGTTCAAACCCAGCCAGGCACATTACTTTGTATTTTTTTTATTTCATCACAACTGCTGTCAAAACGGTGAAGGAAAACATCGTGATGAAACCGGCATGTCCTAGAACCAAAAATTCGAAGACATGTGACATCCACCAAACCGCACTGGGCCCCCGTGGTGGATTATGGCCCATTTCCTCCTCCTCTCCTAAAGAGGAGGCTTAAGTCCCAGCAGTGGGAAAGTTATAAAGCTGATTATGCTATGCTGCCAGAGTTTTGGTTAATATAAATAGTCTATATATATAAAAGGGGAAACTGACTGACTGACATATCAACGCACAGCCGAAACTATTGGGATTAGGAGCGTGAAATTTTGCACGAGGTTTCCTTTTAGGTGAACACTAAGAAAGGATTTTTTCCAAATTCACTCCCTAAGGGGATGAAGCGGGGGTCCAAAGTTTCTTTGGAGAAACCTACATTCACGCGAGTGAAGCTGCGGGCAGAAGCCAGTTAATAATATTTTAGTATGAAATAAATTATTTTAATTAGCAGTTTTAGGTTTATATTTTTTTTTTTCTCATTAAGAACAAGGTACTATTATTATCATAATCTTGTTACAAGTTTGTGTTAGATGGATTTTTTAAATTTAATGGAATCCAAACTTATATATTTTTAACATATTCTTTTTACAAAATTACTCACAATCTTTTATATTTCTTGGCAGGACATTAAAGAATTTATTAAAGAGTTTTTTTTGTAAGAAATCCTTTTTTTAACGATATGTCTTATCATTCAATTATTTTTACAACAAGACAATTAAGACATTATCTTCTTTACATAGTATAAAACAAAGTCGCTTTCCACGTCTGTCTGTTTATCCGCTAGCTGCTCCTAAACCACGCAACAGATTTTGATGCGGTTTTCACTAATAGAAAGAGTGATAAACGAAAAAGATTTATGTATATAATTTTGCACCCATAAAACGCCAGAGCGAGGCATTAACTAAAGCTAAGTGTAGCGTTTGGATTTTTATTTTTACTATATTAAGAAAATTCATTTTCATTGGAAGTAAGTTTGAATATTTCTAATTTTAATTATAAATATTTTATGTTTCTTATAATTAGTATTAGAATGTTAGCAATTGTAATAAATTTGAGTAAATTGTAAAATAATTATATTTCTGTTTAATTGTGTATATTTTTAATTGAATTATTTTTCAGTAGTTTTTCTTGCAATAGTCCCTGGTATTAATTTCATATATTAATTTTCTTTGTCTTTGAAGCCTATTTCCAATTATTCATCAAGTAAATAGGGTATTTAAGTATATTAAGTCTCGTGTTAGATTCTTGCAATTTATGTGTAAATAAGTGCAAAAATTTTCAATGTAACTTTGTGACAGAGGTGACCGGTATGAATGATTTTTGCATTATTTGATTATTTATGCAATTTGCACGTATATAAAAATATTGACTTTAAAATACTTCTGTTTACACCCGATTGAACTGACCTACGCGTGAACTTGGCATGGAAGATATCTTTCACAAGTAGCAAGGTTGATCATGATAAAAATATTTCTGAAACCTAGCCACATGGTGAGTAGTAGTGCAAATTCTTAGGTTGTTTAATAACAGAATAATGGGTTAAAATACAAATATTTACATGGACTTAATTGAGGAAAAGAACTTATACAGGGTGGTTGGTGCATCGTGTGCCAAATTGAAATGGTCGACGGGAGGGGTCATCTGCTATCCTTTCAGACCCCTAAACACTTCTCATGCCCTGTGGATTTCTTTTTCACCGTTTTTTTATTGTTTCTGAAAATAATACCCAAATTTTTCATTCAAATACAAATTAAAAAAAATATATAAGTCGTAGACTCTGAGTATTAATTTTATTTAGATGTGTATTGTATTAGAGTACTTTTAAATTTAAAATTAATGACATTAGCTATCTAGTTTCTTTTTTTAAATTTACGCGCAAAGTTTTGAACTTAAACTAAAGCTATCCATGTTTCAGCTATTTACTTGGCTATAAAAAAAGACCGGAATCTTCCAAATCCCTAAAAATTCTCTAGTTTATTCTCTTGCTAGTGACGTGCTAAATGCCATAAAAATCTTTTTATAACTTTGTGAATTCGCTAGAATTGTGAATCGAGTCACATAAGACTAATATTCAAAATTATGATTAAAAAAATATATTTTTGCTTAAATAATACCTGAAAAACCTATTAAAAATGCTATCTCAATCTTATAAGTTCAAATTTGTCTCGTATCTCTCTTTTACGAAAGGTTTTACTAGAAATTAAAAAAAAATGCATTTTTAACATTTATTTCATAATTTTTATAAATCTTGCTCAAATTGGTGGCCTCTGTAGCAAATGCAGGCCCGACATCAGTTTCGTATTTCGACAATTGTTGTACGAAATCGTATTTCCTCCTTAATTGTATTGAAAGCATTTTTTATAATTTGTATTTGAATGAAAATTTTGTGTCTTTTTTTCGTAAAACAATAAAAAGTCGATGAAAATAAATCACAGGGCATGAAAAGTGTCTAGGGGTCTGAAAGATAGCAGATGACCCTTCTCGTCACCCATTTCAATTTGGCACACGATGCACCAAACAGCCTGTATATACACACTTGAGGTCTACATAGACATTCTATAGTAAAGGCAAGTAAATATTAAAAAATATTTTAAAATCACTTAACTAAAATAAAACTTCTGAATTTGTAACCGACGGCAGCCTGAGACTGAGACTCTCATAAGGCTATCTTGGTTTTGCTATTGAACACTAAACAATTGAATAAAAAACAATTAAAAACAGTTTATAAAATCTATACGACATTATAAACAAAAAGAAAAAAAAAATTGAAAAAAGAAAAATAATATCTTAAATAAAATACTAACTAATAAATTTGATAAACACTTGCGTTAATAAATGAAAGCTTACCCCAAAATTCAAATCACAATTCTAACCAAAAAACGCACATCACCTTGCTAGCTCACTGGCTCAGCAATCCTATTGCCTAGCTGGCCCCACCACTACTTCGCACTAGGCACAGTTTAAAGTTCGCGAACCGAACAGGTGCTAAAGACTCATCTAAAAATAAAGAGTTCGTTCATCTAGATAAAAAAGGCCGATCCCTCCCACTGCGGATAACATCACCACAATATTTCACCTATAATATTTTAGTTTTTACTAAACTATTCGACGTTTACACTGAAAAATGTTCACAGTTTTGACAGGATGTATATAAATCCGTCATCGACTGTTTACAATTAAGTTTTTTCGGATTGTTGATACAGAACAGGTGGTTTTGGTTAAAGCTAATGTTAGAATTCCTGGAATTACCTGGGTTTTAGGATTCCGCAGTCTTTGAAGTATTCAAAAATCTTCCAAAAATACTAAATTTATATTAAATTTCTTTGAAACTGATGGCAGCCTTAGGTAATCTCATAAGGCTATCTTGTTTTTGCTATTGAACATAACGAAATACTAAGTCTAGATTTCTATGGTTACTAATTCTTGCCCCAAAAACTCGAAATGAGAAAAATACTGGGTAGAGAAAATGAGACTTCTACAAATATGGCCACAATGACATTATAAGCCGTAGTACTTTTTGGAACAATCCTACAACTCATTGGCTTAAAGGCAAGAAGATCAAAGGCACAACGTGCTTTCCAGGTAGGGTTGCCATGTCTTGAAATCGAAAAGTCGGATTTATCAGCCAGTTTAGCAGGACATTTGAGTAAAAAGACCGACTAATTTTTTGAAGTAAAACACGGCTTTTTTATTATTGACCGTAAAATCTTTTTAAATTCTAATGAAACAACAATCAAATTCTCTGCTATAATTTACTAACTAACGTCTTCTTCGCTTTTACTAGCCATACAATACATATTTAAAAGCTAGTGTTATATATTTTCACATTCATTATTTTCACACATTCTTCTTCTCTTGCTCCCTACACACTATTGTCTACATTTCTTTTTATTTCTCCTTTCGCAGGTTTGCTGGAAGAAATTTCTTTGGAAATAAGCAGTACCTTTGTACTCTTGTCTACTTTGAATTGTCTTTTTCTGTTTTTCTGTGTACATAAATAGTAAAATAAATACATTATTGTGTCGGGGTGTGTCGTGGCGTGGCGTAGGATACACCAATCAAACGAATCTGTTCAAGCCTACGTGACATCATTACAGGTTCTGTAGCCAATCACGACCTTACACAGTAATGTAACCCTAGCTTAAGGCAGAACACATGAAAAATCTAAAAAAAGATTGTCAAAATTAAAAAGGCAGACTGACCAGTTTTCTCCTAATTTGGCTGGAAACGTAACCAAAAAGTCTGACCCTGTCCGGCTTTATCCGGACGCCTGGCAACGGTATTTCATGGGTAGTGTGAAAACGAAACCCAGGCCTTGAGACGAAGGCAACGAAGGAACAGGATTGGGTTTTAGTTAGTAAAAGTCTGACACTATCTCTCGCTCCGCCCAAGAGCGAGATTTGTCATAAGATGATTTTCCCAACGAATAAAAAAAAAAGTCTATGTAATAGCATAAGCATGATTAACCTTTCGAATACCGTAATTAGAGACAATGAGAGAGCGAACGCTCGCTTGGGGTTTAATGAATTAATCTTATAATGTTCCCATTGCCATTCTGTAACTGAGACCTCATCTCTAGGAGAGGTAATGGGTCCGCAATCCACCACGCGGGCCCAATATTGGTTGAGTGATATCACAGGTCTTTGATTTTTTGGTTCTAGAACATATCGGTTTCCTCAGGATGTTTAGGTACCTTCACAATTTTCGTAATGACATTATAACAGCAAAAAAAAAATAGTGGGGTCCTATTTTAGATCTGGGATACATTTTAAGATCTAGTAGTATCCCGCCTATAGGCCGAAAAAGTAAATTATTTGCGAATACATCTTCTTTACATAGTATAAAATATATAATTATTTGTAATACATAACATGATTTAAAAGAGTGTCTGCACATTCTTGTCTATATAGATCTACGCTTTGGAATGTGCAATTAGCATCATTTTTCTGACTGACTTCTTGATAATTCAAAAGTGCCTTTTCTAAAACTCTACTTATCGCCGAATATAATTCAATTCAATAAATTGTACGCTAAAAACGGATCAACACTGGTATCAACTAAGCATTTAAAAATAAAAATGTAAACTAAAAAAAAAACAAGGTAATTTTTTAATTATCACCATCATCATTTCAGCCGAAAGACGTTTAAAGTTGGACATAGGCCTGTGCGTCTCGCATCCATCGGATTCCCGTGACCTTCACCAGGCGCCTTGCTATGACATGTTCAAATTTACCAAAGTCATGTAAGCGAGAAAGAGGGAGCTATACATTCTTTAAAGCTCCATCTCTTTAATAGTTCAGTTTAGGTCGAAGATCATCGGTCCACCTAGTGGAAGACCTTCCAACGCTGCGTCTTCCGGATTTTTTAATTATAAAAAAAAGTTTTACAAAAATTTTAAACTTTTAAAAGCGTTTTACTGCCACACACGCTTGGCAAATCGCGATTTGCATTCCAAACGCTGATCGCTGTGAAACATTTAAGCGCACTGAGTTCCAGAGCTAATCACTCAATCTATTTCATGCACCTCGCGCCTAGAGACTGCTGTAACGCGTAGTTTCACAAAATTATTAATCAAAATCCAGCAAGAAGATGTATTAGCTAAACACGTACAGACCTACTAATTTATTCGTGAAAGTATTCTCGAATGTAGTACAGCGTTTAAGTTCCAGTTGATTTATTTTATTTACCGACGTGTCGAGAAATCCACGAGGTTTTAGCAAATTATAAAGCAGAGACTAGGAAATTAGTCATCCTTCATTTTGTTTGCGTACAAGTTAAGTACATTGAGGACTTACGTACCCACATATATGCCTTTTTTTAAGTGAGAATTCATTGAACAACCTCTCCCACTCTGAGTGGAGTGGGAAGCTTTTTCTGGTTAAAATCCACCTGTCGGCAGCGGCGACCTCTCGCGTCGGGCCCTGGTTCAAGCCATGGTCCGCAGTGAGCTGGTGTGGTTGGTGGTAGCACGCGTGAGGGAACGGACACCATCCAGCGTCCCAAATATCAGCCACCGTAGGTTATTTTTATTGTACTTATTGACTCTAAATATGGAAATATTGTAAGAACAACAATTTTTTTTAAAAGACTAACCATGGAATTTCTTGCCGGTTCTTCTCCATAGGAAACGACCAATTTGGAACCGTGCACTAGCTTCTGACGTTTTATATTTGCCCATGTAGGCCTATGTGAAATAAAAACTTTTGTACTATGATTTTTTTTTTAAATTTAAAACTCAATCTGTAATAATATTTGCTAGTCCATAAACCAGTATGTCAGTTTATGAGTTTCTGAATCAAACTGATTATCTGGCTTAACCTGAACTAGAAATCTAGGCAGGTTTTAATTTGTATAATTTATTTTATCACCACTGCTCTCAAAACGATGGAGGAAAAATCTTACCTATAGGCCAAGATGCCTGATAATAAATGATTCATTATTATTATTATTAATAATAATATTAAATTTTTAACGCGATTGTGTGGTAATCAATACCTTTATCAGTTCCAGTAGGACACTATGTGGGAACGCCCCAGCTACTGCCATTGGTCAGTGATTACAACTTTTACCGCACCTGCTATGAAGCCACTCCCACTTTCCGTGAACAAAAAAATATCGGCCATTCTTTTCTACTAAATTTCTCTTTGAAATAAGGTTCTTTTTAAACGAGTTTAATTGTTTGAACAACAGTTGTCGCAGTAAAATTTGATGTATCCGAATTTTATCTACTTACATAATTATCAGTGATGACATACGGTTCTGAAACGTGGTCGCTCACAATAGGCCTCATCTGAAGGCTTAAATTCACCCAAAGGGCAATAAATAGGGCTATTTTCGGAGTGTCTTTACGTGATTGTATTAGAAAGGAAGATATCCGTGGGAGAACCAAGGTTACCGACATTGCTCAAAGAAGGCACATTGCTCGTAGAACAGATTGCGTACCGAACAAGGTGAACCAACGAACTAGGTTTTTGGGCCGTGGGTGGAGCGGGAGATAGTGTCAGGCTTTTACTGACTAAAAACCCACTCCTGTTCCTTCGTTGCCTTTCGTACCAGGGCCGAGTCTTCCTTTCAGAAACAGACCCTTGGCCCCAGTAGGCTTATGCTGGGCCATGGTTTGCCGACATCTCCTTGAGGCGCGCCTGGAACAGTACGCGACGCCGTCGACGACTTGGGCTCGGTCCGGACGATTACTGGACGGTCGGAAGGCAAGCTACCCATTGCTCGCCGTCCATAAGCCCGCGCCTAAAGTTGCTGAGGATCGCTTGAATTCGATGGATACGAGTTGCACAGGACCGGTCGTTGTGGCGAGACATTGGGCATATGTCTTGCAGTAGACGTCTTTCAGTTGAAATGATGATGATGAATGATAAATTCCTGTAAAAATAGCTTGTCTTCGGCCTACTGCTAATCCTACTACACCTTTAGCCTGTGGGTCATTTACACACAGCGGGTCGTTAGCGCCCTGCGGGTCCAATACAACAATGCTTTCAGGTTGCTGATGGGACTGCCTCGCTATTGCAGCGCGTCAGCGATATTTGCCGACGCACAAATGGATGGCTTCCATACCATGATCTGTAAGCAAGTGGCATCGCTGATGCGTAGGGTGAGGGACAATACCAACAGCTACCGGAAGGTAAGCTGGAGTCTTCCATGGAGGTAATGGATACATATCCATCTCAAATATAATTTTCCTCGTGTATTAGATAAGTACTTACATTTATTCCTAAGTTTATTTTATATGTATTATTTTTTACTAACACTATAATAATAATAATACCAGCGGACTATCTATCTACTATTTTTATATTTTTGAAAGTTATTTTTTAATAATTATTTTATTAAGAAATATTTAAAAATGTAAATTATTCATGAATAAGATAAATAAAAAGATAATAATATAATTTATTTCGACCAATATTGATTACATAAAATCAATAATATATAATTTTCTTACACACACAATATATACCGTGGGTTCGATTCCCACCCAGGACAAATGTTTGTGTGATGACCATGATCATTTGTTCTGTGTCTGGGTCTAATTTATCTATAATATATATGTATTTAGAAATATATAAGTATTTTTATCAGTTGTCTAGTACTCATAACACATGCTCTGCTTAGCTTGGAACTAGACGACGTTGTGTGATAGTTGTAGAAAAAATAAATAAAGCAAGACACACACACAACATTTAAAAACATTTGGTACACACACTTAATACAAAACAAATACACACATTTCACACAGCTCACACTTTCAAAGTCCGATGGCTCTCTAAGGGTACATTAGCCAAGATATTGAATTGAATTAAGACGGTCAGAAAATGACAGAGCAGTCGGGAGCAGCGGTGACCGAGTGGTAACGGCCCCGACTTACGAGTTGTAGGTCGCGGGTTCAAGCCCAGCTAGGCGCATTACTTTGTGTAATTTATTTCATTACCACTGGTCTCAAAACGGTGAAGGAAAACATCGTGAGGAAACCGGCATGTCCTGAACCAAAAATTCGAAGACATGTGACATTCACCAACCCGCACTGGGCCCGCGTGGTGGATTACGGCCCATTCCCTCTCCTAGAGAGGAGGCCTGAGTCCCAGCAGTGGGAACATTAAAAGGCTGATTATGCTATGCTATTATGCTATGGTCAGAAAATACTTCTGGCTTGTTTGATATAGTATATTGACACGCCTAATATGAACTAGGTTCATGCGAACGAAGTTCGTCATTACCAATGATCGTTGCGTTATTATGAGTAATCAGATGACGTCATGATAGGTCTGCAGCTCTGCACTTTTTGCCGAATAATCGTTTCGTAGTAATCATTATTCATTGATGTCACATTCATACAAGGACATAAACAGGAAAAATATTTCATCCAGAATTTTTTAATTGAAACTTTGGACTAGGGGGTTGTTAAAGTTAGTTCTACGATCACAACCTTAATGTTTCTCTGTTTGTCGATTTGGAACAAAGTTTTTTTTTTGAGTATATATTATATTTAGTTCATTAAATTATGTATATATGTTCATCATCATCATCATCATCATCATCATTTCAGCCGAAAGACGTCCACTGTTGGACATAGGCCTCCCCAAATGTCGCCACAATGACCGGCCCTGTGCGTCTCGCATCCATCGGATTCCCACGACCTTCACCGACATCGGTCCACCTTGTGGGAGGCCTTCCAACGCTGCGTCTTACGGTACGTGGTCGCCATTCCAGAACCTATCGTCCCCATCGTATATATATTATATTTACCTATATTGTATTGTATCTGTGATTCATTTGTATATCTTTTTTATATTAACCTTTTTTTTCTCTCTCTTTTATTGCACTATTCTTCTCTGCGTCACCCAAAGGTTGACTGGTAGAAAATGCCTAAGGCATTAAGTCCGCCTCTGTACCTTTATGTGCGTGAAGTATGAAATAAATAAATAATAAATAAATACAAAGGGTACCAGGAAGAACACAGGTGGGGTTTATTTCAGTAAAAGTCTGATACCCTCATGCTCCACCTAGAGTGGGAGAAGTTAATTGATGAATCCCCACCACAAAAAGAGGAAACTATTTCTTTTCTCTTAAAATGTGGGAAACTATTTTAATTTTAAAATATGGTCATAAAAAGATTTTAACTTTTTCTCTAAAGTATATATATTTTTTAATAACACTACTAATATTTTCATAATTACTAGTCAATCATCATCATTTCAGTAAAAAGAAGTCCACTGTTGGACATAGGCCTCCCCCAAGCGTCACTACAATGACCGATTCTGTGCGTCTCGCATACACCGCAATTCCACGGGGCTCAAGTCTGCTACTACAATAGTGTCAGAATGGTCTATCATTGATTTCATAATTTTTGATTTTGACAACTTTGGTAATCTACTAATAAAATGGCGTCATTATGACTTTCCAATGGTCAACCACTGACACTCCATTGAAAGAAGTGGCATAGAATGGTAATCTCGTACATATTGACAAATGAATGTCTGACTTATGCAGTAATCTGCTAAAATTTTGACAGCTCCTTTGATCAGTGACCTACCATTAGAATGTCATTGTGCAGTCATTGCTTTTAATAAGATGGATATTGTCATTCTACCACAACTCTATCACGAGACCGTTGACCAATCAATGATGGATCATTATGAATTAGCAGATTACGAACTTTTAGTAAAATGACAATGGGATCGTGTTGAAATGACGAATTTATAAAAATAGCAGACTTGGGGCCCAGGTCGTCGGTCCACCTTGTGGGGGGCCTTCCAACGCCGCGTTTTCCGGTGCGCGGTCGCCTCTCTAGAACCTTTCGGCCCCATCGATCATCCGTTCTACGAGCAACGTGTCCTGTCCACTGCCACTTAATTACTAGTATTTTATAATAATAATAAGGTGGGTATGAACTGGACTTCCTCATTTTTTTACGATTTATGATGCGGAAGGATTAAAACGTTGTCGTTTAAAAACCGTAAGTATATGTAACTTATGTCTGTATAAATGCGATAAACTCAAAACTACTAAATAGATTTTCATGCAGTTTCACCAAAATACAGAGTGATTCATCATTGAGGAAAGTTTAAATGACACATACCTATATATTACAGTTTAAAAAAAAAGCCAAGAATTTCAAAGATTTCTAACACCCGTGCGAAGCTGGGGCAGGTCACTAGCATAATTATTATCTTTATACACATAAAGGTATAATTCTTCTGTACGTGTGTTTGTCACAAAACTTTGTGTGTATATTTGAGTGGGACCCGTGATGGTTTGAAAATACACCTAAACCCAGTAAGGGCTATATTTTACCGGGACATCATGGCGGCGGGACCAGTCGCCGCTACCAACAAAATGTATACAGCTCTAGAGAGAGTTACTCACCTGGTGACGCCAGTCCGGCCGCCAGTGACGCAACCACCACAGAGTATGTTAGGGCTATATTTCGCCGGGACACCACGGCGGCGCAACTGGTTGCGCCATCCTAGTGTCCCGGGGAAATATAGCCCTTAGTGGCGCTGTAATCTCAATTATCTCGCCCATTGTGACACCCTATTAGTTTTAAGTTTCTAATGTAATTTGTATTTTTGGTGTACAATAAAGAATATCTCTATCTATCTATCTTTTTTTGACAAAGAGTTTTTTTTTTTTTTATTGGGCGGGAAAATCATCTTATGACAAAACCCGCTCTTGGGCGGAGCGGGAGATAGTGTCAGACTTTTACTGACTAAAAACCCACTCCTGTTCCTTCGTTGCCTTCGTCCCAGGGCCCCGGGTCAGCTTTATCTCAAGAACCACAGGGTCGATTAGAGAAATTAATTTAGTGTTAGATAGCTCATTTATCGAGCAATACTACATGCTATTTAACATCATGCTACGACCAATAGGAGCGGACCAGTAACTAAGAACGCCGGTGAAAACGCGGGGGCAGCTAGTTTTTATTAGATATAGTTTTTGCTGAGCCGAGTGGTAACGGCTCCGACTTACGAGTTGTAGGTCGCGGGTTGAAACCCAGCCAGGCGCATTACTTTGTGTAATTTATTTCATCACCTCTGCTCTCAAAACGGTGAAGGAAAACATCGTGAGGAAACCCCTAGAACTTCCTAGAACAAAAAATTCGAAGACATGTGACATTCACCAACCCGCACTGGGCCTGCGTGGTGGATTACGGCCCATTCCCTCTCCTAGATAGAAGGCCTGAGTCCCAGAAGTGGGAACATTGAAAGGCTGATCATGCTAGTTTTTGCAAATTATCTCTACATTACAATACGCATTTTCCATGATTCATATCCTAACCATATTAATAAGTTTCTTACGTGAGCTTACATGTGGTTACTTCCACTAAATTAAATATTATACAGATTGTTGGATGATCCATCCATTAACTCATCTACGCCGTTAAAATATACAGATGTCTCTAAATATAGATATTGTTATAATATTATGTGGATAACGTATTCCTCAGGAGTTACTGGATACTCTCGTTTCTTCTAGAAATTGCAAACCTCTATCTACAACTTCTGTGATCTCTCTCTCATCATCAGATCAGTCACTGATTTTGTAACCAGTGTTATTTTATCGACACTAACATAATCACACAATATTATAAAATATTATAATTGCCCATTTGGCAAGTGCGAGTCGGGCTCGCGCACTGAGGGTTCCGTACATACTTACATATGAAAACAGTTCAATTCCTGAATTGAATTACGAAGATTTTTCCACATCGCAAAAAAGTTCCGCTTTTTTGTGACGTAAATACAAATTTACAGTTTTCAGATTTTTCCCTATACTTTGCTATGAGAAGGGTCTAACAAGGGTTTCATGCCAAATTTCAGGATTCTAGGTCACCGAGAACTACCTTATGAACTTTGATTCCCTCGAGAGTGTCCAATTACACATTTTTTGGGAATTAAACGGCCGTATCTTTTTTTTGTTACCTCAGAAGCTTGATTTTTTCACAGCTTCAAGGGTCCGAAGACCTGAGTATAAAGTTTTAATTTTAACTCGATACCTCCACGCGTTCCCGAGATAAAGGGTCTTGACAGACAGACAGACAACAAAGAGATCCTATAAGGGTTCCGTTTTTTCCTTTTGAGGTACGGAACCCTAAAAAAAGAAAGCGAATTAACAAAATGTCAGTATCATCTTCTTCCTGCCCTTGTCCCATATTACTTAGGGTCAGCACAACGCGTTTTTTTTTCCATTCTGTCCTGTCACCCATCACACTTTCACTATTTCTATTGTTATAGATAATGTTAGTGTTAGAATGTGTGGTTTATTTAACATTTCTAGAAGTAAATCTATGTCTATGTTATCTAAATACGCGTATACACAAAAAAAAATGGTTCAAGGGCGATTTTAAAAGCTCTTTCGGTGTTTAGGTGTTACAAATCTCTAGAATTCACCTTGAAAAAATGGCCCGACAGAGCAGTGGTGGTAATGGCCCCGACTTACGAATTGTAGGCTGTGGGTTCAAACTAGTGTTGTCAGGCGTCCCGATTCGATTTTTAGAGGTCTTTTTTTTAGGTGAGAAAATCATCTAATGACAAATCTCGCTTTTGGGCGGAGTGGGAGATAGTGTCAGACTTTTACTGACTAAAACCCACTCTTGTTCCTTCGTTGCTTTCGTCCCAGGGCCCCGGGTTTCGTTTTTACACATACCCATGGCCCCAGTAGGCTTCTGCTGGGCCCCTATGATTTGCTGACATCTCCCTGAGGCGCGCGTGAAACAATACGCGCCGTCGACGACTTGGGCTCGGTCCGGACGGTTACCGGACGGTCGGACGGCGGGCTACCCATTGCTCGCCTTCCGCTAGCCCGCGCCTACGGTGGCCGGAAATCGAGATCGGAATCCCGGCGGCGGCTGGAGCGTAAGGACCGTTGCTTTACGCGATCGGCCACCTCCTTTGCTAGCATTACTGCTTCGCAGAAGGAAGCGACCGCCTGCCACTCCTCCTCGCTCCGGACCATGGCCTGTACCAAGGCCCGGTGCGAGAGATCGCCGCCGCCGATCGCTCACACGAGGACACGGCGTTGCTGTGTCCAAACGGGGCACACCTCCACCATGTGCTCCACCGTGTCCTCCGGGCCATCCACACAGTGGCGACATCCGGGCTTTAGGGGTTTGGGGACAAGACCCGATTTTTAAATTAAATTACCCCATAAATAAATAAAAAAAAAACGTGTTGCGCCGACCCCAAATAAGATGGGACAAGGGCAGGAAGATGATGACCCCATAAATAAAAAAAAAAAACATTATTATTCAAGTGTGTTCAAAATGATACACGGCGCTCGTCCATTTCGTTCATATGCAGTAAAATTTAACGAACAATACAATTTTAATATGAAAATATTTAAACTTTTGAAACAGCGGTAATCATTCATAACTTCATTTTTTTCCCTTTTTGTCTTTATTTACACGGTGGAGCTTACAGTGGAAGTGCCCTGCTTGGGTGGAGCGCCACCGTGGAGACTTTTGGCGGCGGCTCGCTCTCGCGCTGGGCCTTGGTTCTGGCCATGATTTGGAGCGAGCGGGAGTGGCAAGCGGTCGCCTCCTTCCACGAAGGCGGTTACGGTAACCGTGAGGGAACAGAGACCCTCATGCCTCAGTCGTCGCCGAAGTAGATGTCTCGGGCGCCGGGAGTCGCAGAGTGATTTCTGGCCACCGTACGCGTGAGCTTGCAGACGACGAGCAATGGGTAGCTCGTCGTTTGCCCGTCCAATAAGACCGAAGTCCGAGCCGATGGCGCGTCGTTTTGCATATGCTGCTCAAAGAGATACCAGCAAAACTGAAAGCGCCCAGATGCCGATTGATATTACTTTGTGCTATTTATTTCATCAACACTGCTCTCAAAACGAAGAAAGAAGACATCGTGAGGAAACCGGCATGTCCTATAACCGAAACTATGTGACATCCACTACTCTGCACTGGGCCCGCATGGTGGGTTCCAAACCATTCCCTCTCCTAGCCAGGAGGCCAGAATCCCAGCAGTGGAAACACTAAAAAGCTCGTTATGCTATGCTATGAATTATAATATTCGTGTTAAGATATTATAGGTACTTGATATTGAGTCCTCGTGCACAAATCAATGTTTTAGTCTGTCTTCCTCGCACTTTGGAGCTTATAAACAGATTGCAATAGACCCAGGTTGGGCGCAGCAAAGACAATCTCCACAGATGGCGGTTCCGACCTTCGTATTTGTGCGGCGTCTCTCCGCAGACCATGTCTCACCTTCCATTCTGCATGACGTGCCCTATTACCTGTTCACGTAGGGATCTAATGACAGCATCAGTGGACGGCATTGCCGTGGCCGAATACTGGGTCAGGCAAGGAATTTAAAATTAGTTTTGCCATCGACACGCTAAGAAGATACAGATTGCAAACTATTGATAATATGCAAGGATGTGTACATCGTTTGGACGGGGCATAGTAGTCTACTAACCCATGCCGGCTGGGGCTGCGGGATTGTCGAGAGAGTTACCGTGGTCCTAGAAGGTAAAGGGCAACTGAAAGGACATAGGTGGAGGTTTTAGTCAGTAAAAGTGTGATACGATACACCCGCGCGCTCTTGCTCCACCTTAGAACGGGAGAAATCATTGGATGATTTCCTTCTTCAAAAAAAAAATGCTGTCTTGAAAATTTTGTAATGGTTGGCGGAGATGTGAAAGCGGAAATTTAATAAGATGATCTGACGCCCTACCACGAGCTCTTAAAACGATCCTTTGGACGACCTAAATTGAACTGTTAAAGCTTTTTTTTTTAAATGATATAAACCAGTGCTTGACTGCGATCCCACCTGATGGTAAGCGGAGATGCAATCATTGATGGTGAGGCGCACTAGTTTATTAAGAGCCTATTCACTCCAGCCTTGAAGACACCTAAGTTATAGTTGGACCGGAAAACCGCAGCAGGCCAATTGTTCCAGTCCTTCGATGTACGCGGTATAAATATATATAATATCGTATAGCTGTATAAGATGTATCTATCCCTCTTTCTCGCTCGCTCGCTTGATATTTTAATACGTTATGGGAAGCCATCTGATGTTTTTCCTCTCATTCATTAGTCTTAATTAGGGAATCCAAAATTGTTTTTTTTTTTCTAAGAAAATGGGTTTAGACGACGCGCCATTCTGATGATCTATTTATTAGACCCTCATTAGAACTTTCCATGAAACTTGTGACCTTTCTATAGACCTGTACCTAAGGAAAATAATTTTGATTACAACTTCTTATTAACTTAACTACAGCTAAAAAAATAATAATTTTTATTTGGTGTTGTACGAGTCTTAAATTGGAAGTGAAAAGGAACGTAATCAAATCTTCCAAAATCTGAAGGATGAAACGTTAAATATTTTATTTTATCATTTCTGATTATTGATACCTCTGCGAAATTCAAATTGTCTTAAGTTTTTTTGCATTTTACAGGTCAGGGTGGCCTTAAAATAAGTTTTCTCTAACAAAGTTTAGACCCTTTAGGGGATGAATTTTGAAAAATCCTTTTTTAGTGCTTGCCTACGTCATAAAAGGAAAATTTGACACTCCTAGGCCCAGTAGTTTCGGCCGTGTGTTGATATGTCAGTCAGTTTCTCCTTTAGTTTATATATATATATACATATGCGGGATTAGAATATATATATATTCCAATCCCGCAAATCCCGCGGGAACCGCTAGATTGCGACTTTGATACGGGATTGGATTCCCTAGTCCTAACAGACAAAGCCGTTGGGAAAGGACCTGAAGATCTCTGGGAAATGGAGAACGAATTTTTCATTAAATATTGGTTGTAGAAACTGTGATTTAAGAAATAATAAAATTATTTTGAACCTGTATCAATACATTCAAAGTTTAACAAAAGAAAATGGTCCTTCTAGGCAAAATTGGTAGTTACCTAATAATTTTTTTAAATAATTAAATGATAAATGATATTTATTTTGCAAATAGGTTTTTTTAAAACACTATTTACAAGTCATTTTTTTTGTCAATTTAAACTAGATGAAACCGGTATTTCCTAGCTGACTACCCTGAGAAGAAACACCGAAACAAACTCAGGATTCATTATAAATAAATAGTTTTCTTATACTAAGGGCGGGTTTCCGAATTGAGTATTTTCAGTTAAAAACTTCTCAAACCCCACTCAATTGCCAAATTTTGACAGATTTTCTGGCCAAGAGTTTGAGAAATACTTCATATGCTTAAACAGAAATCGAGGGTAAGGAACATAATTAAGCATAAAAATAATAATAATCTTTATTTTGTATGTTTATCACACAGTAACAGTATATAATGACATGAACAGATATAATAGTTTTACAAACACTGAACTCTCAACTGAGCATAAGCGGCTATTGTAATATTCCCACTGCTGGGACTCAGGCCTCCTCTCTAGGAGAGGGAACATAGATATAGTAAAGCAGTTCTATGAGAGGGAATATATTAGGAGTCCAATTATTTAAAGCTTTTTCTGGCATTGGACCGTTTCTGTACGAAAGAGTTAATAAAAAATTAAACCTCTTTCCATTAACAAAGTTTGATTGCAAGAAACAGGTTCAGGTCTGGCTGCTAGGATTTGACTATGCCGAAACGGAAAACCTTTTATCAAATATCTATTAAATTGTAATATATTCATTAACATTAAACACACCGATTTATTTATTAATTTTGTACTTATTCACACTCATCATAATAAACATACATTTGGTTGCCTTTGGTCTTTACTAAATTAACTAAAAAAAAAAATATATTATTATTATTTTATTTTTTTTTGTCTTTTTTCTTTATTTAATTTGTAAAAAAATAATTAATACTGTCTGTCGAAAGAGACTGGATCCTGCGAAACAAGGTATCCTAGTGCGGGATCCAGTGTCACATTTAACTTTGTAACACTTTATGTAAACAAATAAACTTTATTATTATTATTATTTTTATTTTAGCCTTAATTTTTTGATAATTGTTCCGAGTTATAAATGCCATCAATAAGTTACAAAAGTCGATCACCTGTTCCTCCATTATCTAAAGTTACTAGCTATTCATATGTATTGAGTTTTTATCGATTTACATTATAATGTATTGTTGATATCTCTGGGCTTTCCAGTCTAGGTATAGTTAGTATATAAGAACTATCTACTTTTATATATAGAGATTGATAACAATATCCAACAACTGAAACAGTTCAGACTTTTGCAAGATTTATTTAATTAATCTGTAGCGTTTTGTCATCTATAAGTTATGGTAAAGAAAGATAGATTTATTAAATTGTAAAGACTTAAAAAAAAGTTAATTATTATTTAAGTAGGTATATTAAATTGTTTTGTATTGTTGTGAGATTTGAATTATATTGACAGTAACACAAGTTCATACTTATAAGACAAAGGAATTGTTAGCTAATGTTGCTTGCGCAGGATTGCAAGTTATAATGAATTTGTTTTTCAATTATTAAAATAATATTAATATTACAATGTAGGGTGTACAATAAAGAGCCGATGAATCTTAAGATACATATTTAAATAATATGTAAAATAACAACTAAAAAGTGTACTTAGTGACTAATTTGGGAATATTTCATATTGCTAAAAACACCCCAAAAATTACAGTAAATAATTTTTCATTTTAAATTTTCACAGAATAGAATAGTCTTTTCATAAATTGGACTCACCTTTCATTGCCTTTTCTTGATGAAACGCAACTAACATTAACTAACACCACACGCATTGTACCCAGAACGAAACATGTCCGAAATTCGTTTCGAAATTCGCGGATGACATATTTGAAAATTGAGACACGCGCACATGGTGACGGCCAGTACAAGACTGATACTCGCTGAACACAAACCCAACCCGTTGTGAACAAAAATGCGTGGGTTCACTACAAAATTGAATCATGTACATTTTATTTCATATCCACAAAATCAACTCTATTGTTTACGTTATAAGGTTGAGTTTAAACGAGCTAAAGCGATAAATTTTACCTTTTTAATTTGTTTAATTGTACATATTGCGATCAATTGGTGAAAAGTTGTACCTACTTTCAACACAAGATGTCCTAATTGGTAGTTATTAATTTGTGTGTCTGCTCAATTATTTTTTTTGTCTCGCTGAATGACTAGAGAAAATGGTCAGCAGAATATCTCAGGATCTTTAAGTTTCTCCTGTGGACGAACGTCTGCAAAAAAATTTGATCCCAACTCTCTAAAATTGAATCCGAAAGAGATGAAAAAATACAAGGTTTTTTTTTCGGTGGGAAAATCATCTTATGACATCCCTCGCTCTTGGGCGGAGCGGGAGATAGTGTCAGACTATTACCGGACGGTCGGACGGCGAGTTACCCAATGCTCGCTGTCCGCAAGCCCGCGCCTACTATGGCCGGAAATCGGGATCGGAATTCCGGCGGCGGTTGGGGCGTGAGGACCGTTGCATCACGCGATCTTCGCGAACTTCCCACCACTTGGAACCAAAAAAGAAGATGAGAAGGAAGGGAGGGATAAAGAATAAAAAGTAAAAAGCGTACAGCAGTGTCTTGAAGTAAAAAGAGAAATTAACACACTACTACATATCTCAAACCAACACGTCACTACATATTATAATAACCCAATAATTTAAAAAAATGATATAAATAGTCTTCTGAGGCAGAATAAACCGATTATGTCATCTGTAGGTACCTGTATTTCCAAATAATTTTATCTTTCAATGTGACCTCAATATTAGCGAAAAAAAATTAAATTGAAACAGATAAGTGGACTATCTGCCCAATAAAATAAAACGAGTAACTTGTCACAGGTCACCACCGAAAAACCACCACTGGGAATGTTGATTCCCAGTGGTGGTTTTTACGTGATTCAAATGATGATTTTATTATGAGCAAAAGGACCAATTTTGTTCGGTCTCCTGTACAACTTTAACCTTTTAAATACCGAAATTAGAGACACAATAGAAAGACAATGAGACAGCGAACGCCGATATTATACAGTAGACCGACGCACACGTGGACCACGCCTGATTTGTACGTAGAACGACGTCGCGTGGCGTCGCGTGGCGTGGATCTAGTGTAGCTCTACAAGTCTTGTTTCCATATAAAATGTATGGAGACCGACGTGACCAGATCAGGGGGCAGATAGGCACATGTGTGCGCAGTGTGATCTACATTTAACCCTGCATTGTCGCGCTGATGACAATAGTAGGTAATCTACACGTTTTCGCTTTTATTTTGTTTTTTTTTTACTGATTAGTAGAAAAAATCGGATACTTCCTGTCGCTCCACCCAAGAAGGATAAAGGGAATGCCTGTGTTCCTACCCACCTGTTTTTCTTATACAGATGGGTTTTAGAAACCACTTGCGTTCCTTCAGTTGTTCGTAAGAAATCTACGAGGTTTTAGCAAATTATAAAGCAGAGATGTAGTAATTAGTCATCCGTCATTTTGTTTGAGTACAAATTAAGTACATTGAGGACTTATGTACGTACCTACATATATTCCTTTTTTTAAGTCGGAAATCATCAAATAACTTCTTCCGCTCTGGTTGGAGCGAGAGGGCGTGTCAAAGGAAAAAACGGAACCTTTATAGGTTCATTTTGTTTTCCGTCTGTCAAGACCCTTTATCTCGGGAACGCGTGGAGGTATCGAGTTGAAATTAAAACCATATACTCAAGTCTGCGGTCCCTTGAAACTGTGAAAAAATTAAACTTCTGAGTTAACGAAAATAAAAAGATACGGCCGTTTATGTCGCAAAAAAACGTGTATTTCGACACTCTCAAGGAAATCAAAATTCACAGGGTACTCCCGTTAACCTAGAATTCTGAAATTTGGCATGAAACAAGATCTTATAGCAAAATTATAGTAAAAAATCTGAAAATTGTAAATTTATACTCACATCACAAAAAAAAAAATACAATGCGGAAAAATCTTTGTAACTCAATTCGGGAATTGAACTGTTTTGAGAGATAAGTTTGTACGGAACCTTCAGTGCGCGAGTCGGACTCGCACTTGTCAAGTTTTTTTTAATTATTGATAGTTTCGCGCTTGACCACTATCTCACCAAGGAAAGTGACAATAAGGTCGACGATAGAGCACACTTGCCTATAAGTAATATTTTTATTCTGGGCAAAAAAACCGGTTGTAACTATAGAGGAACACAGACTCCGGCAGGGAACTGAATTCCTTAGCTGAACTCACAATGAATGTTTCCAAAACGTTTTGTTAAAAGTGGATGACATTAATTGTCACACAACACACTCTGCCCCCCCAGCCAAGTTACAACCGTATCGTTCGCGCCGAACGCCTCGAATAGGCCACGCCTCCGATTCCTTTGTTCTGACGTCATCTTAACGCTCAGTCACGTGGTCAGAACAAAGGAATCGAAGTCGTGGCCTACTCGAGGCGTTCGGCGCGTACAAACGATCAGTTACAATCGTTTGTAACTTGGCTAGGGTGGCAGGTTTCCCTAGGGCTCGCTCCCTCCGTACTGTAGATAGAAGAGCCATAGCTACCGCCATATTAGCCGTATCAATGATACGGGGCCCCCAAGCTACAGGGGCCCTGTGCAAAAATTCGTAACATGCTATCCACAACCTTCAATTATCTTGTAGCGACACCTATGGCGTCACATAAGAGCTAATCCTGCATCGTGCAATCAAAGTTCTGCGCGCGATTAGAACAAATAGAACAGCCCGAAATCATCTATCGGGCAGTTGCCCACCAAACATAACACCCGTCTGGTCGGAGGATTCTCCTTTTTCAACGCAGGTTTGCGGGACTTTACACTCTGTTCCGCATACCTCCAAAATCTTATTGATGAGAGGTGCATAGCTAAATGATAGGATTTTCCATTTTTATAGTTCGCTCCGTTCGTTCTAGCATTCTCTACATAAGATCACAATAAAAACTCATTGATAAACGAGCTCATTGCTCTTACATGATGATATGGACGAAATCTTTCCAGTTAGTCTGGTCTGAATATCTTTCGAGGCCTATCGTGACTCTGCCTCACGTCTCTGTGCTAGTAGCGTCTATGTTTAAAAAAAAATCCATGATAACTTTTGATATGCCCTTTGGGACGTTAAAAAAAAAGCTACGCCTAAAAAATCGAAGGCATGTGACATCCACCAAGCTACACGGGCCACGTCAGTTCAGGTTTTGGTAAATTACAGCGTCTCACAGCAAGGAGCCAGAGGCCCAGCAGTTTGAACATTCAAGACTAATTTCCTTAAAAAAATGCATCAACTGCTTTTAGAACACCTAGAACAGACAAGGCGTTTTAGAAAATACAATTTATAGTCATTAGAGTCTGCAGACCTCCTACAACGTGGACCGTCGACCTGGTGAGGGCCGCGGGTATCCGATGGATTTGAGACGCACAGGACCGGTCAATGTGGTGTCACTTGGGGAAGGTATATGTCCAGCAGTGGATGAGCAATCATAGTTTCCTATTATTGTCAAGCATTATCTGCTCTGAAAAATGGGTTCTTTAACATAAAAACTGGGTAAGTGCGAGTTAGACTCGCGCCCTGAGGGTTCCGTACGGTGAGTTTTGAAGTTTTTTTTTCGAATCGCAATTTTTTTTTGTTATGACGTAACAAAAAAAAATCTGTTTTCAGATTTATTCCTATATCTATACTATATGACCTTGCTTTATGCCAAATTTCAGGATTCTGGGTCAACGGGAAGTATAGTACGTTATTTGAGACATAAACGGCTGTATCTTTTTTTTGTTAACTTAGATATTTGATTTTTTCACAGATTTTAGGGACCGCAGATCTTAGTGTATGGTTTTAATTTCAAATCAATACCTCTACCAATTTTCGAGATAAAGGGTCTTGACAGGCAGACGGACCAATGGACGGACAACAAAGTGATCCTATAAGGGTTCCGCTTTTTCCTTTGGAGGTACGGACCCCTAAAAATGAAAGAGATTCTTTTTCATAAAAGTAACCCCTGGTACCCCTAGTACTGCCGGTGTCCAAAGGCTATGATAACCACTTACCATCAGGTGGTGCCATCTGCTTTTTTCAACAATTTTAAAACATTTCTTATGATAGCCGCTCTATTGTCTCTCTTTAAATATATTTGATCGCGGTATTACAGTTCTCCACACGATTAGAACATATACAACAGTCCGAAATCAACAGACAGGAAACAACACCCGTCTGGTTGGAAGATCCTCCCTTTTGGCCTTTACACTCAGTTCCCTATACCTCTAAAATCCTTCACCTATCTGACCTCTATAACCCAGAAACTGGGTGACACGATACGCCTTGACATGTCTGGTGTAAGATTTTCTATCTTCTAACTACCCGTAACGACTTTCAAGGATATAGAATGACACATGACAATAACCCAACATGCTTTCTGAGAAACAGAGGGTGTCGTCAGTTTGTAATGAATGGTCATCCATCCAAAAAGGATTTAAACAAGCTTTGCTTAACTTTGAAGATCGATCCGTGCAGTTATAACGTTACCTACTTGCGAATAACCCCTTGTATAACCTAAAAAAACTAAAAATCAAAAATGATCCTCTACCCTTGTTTGCCGACGCTACGCTACGCGCGTCAGATCGTCTCGCAGCACGCACCTCACTGCGCAGGAGTGTAGCGCACATGTATACACCCATAACTACATGCGACCATGAGTATGTGCGCGGTCGTTCACTACAACACAACGTGTGACAATGACCCTTTGTCAGATTTCTTGTATCATTATGATTGGGTAGGATAAAAGGAGTCTGTTATTTTTACGTGCGAACTGATTTAAGCAGCAATCTTAGCGCTATGAATGTAGGGTCACGGGAATTTTTAAAAGTTATAAACCCTGTAAAGCAAAAGGCAACTTAAGGATACCAACAGGTGGGATTTTGTCAATAAACGTCTGAGTCCCTGGAGTAGGAGAAGTCATTTTATGACTTCCCAAGGCGTTGGCTTTGGGTTAAAATTTCAATTGGGTTTTACCAAGTTGAATATGTTGCGATAGGGACCAGATATTTTAGCATTACATTAATGCGTTAGTCATTCTTCTATAAATGAGGATTTAAGATGACGAGAGAGGGATCCTTGGAGAAAACTTGATAACAACTAAATCTGTAAATTTTAAAATATCAACAGTAATATCATCTTGATCTAAAAGTAATAAGTAAGTACTTTCTCCCAGACGAGTTTTACGATCGTCGCAAGCGCATAAGTCATCCATTCTATGTTTAACCTTAACCTCTATTAACAGAAGGATGCTTGTCTTCAAGTTCGTTCCTTGTAGGATAGCACTGTCAAGGTCTTGGATAACTCAGTTCATATGTACTTATAAGCTTAGGGTCAGAGGACAATAATTGTGGCTATACTCGTAAGTAGTAAAAAGTAGCAGAATCTTATCGCAAACTTGAAGGTTGTTTACTAAAGAAATGTGTACAGTTTAAGCATATAGTGGGCCTTTTGAGTAATTTATCTGTCTTTATAGAGATTCAAATGGAAATTCTCACGAGATTCTTTCAATTATGACTCATTATAACTATAAATTAGTTAATCTGATCGAATTTTTACTGAATGCGATCTTTGACAGACTTATCTTTCCAGATTCAAAGCGTATTCGAGAAAGTTTCGAGTCAGTCATTAAAAAGGATGAAGTTGCCGAAGTAATAAGTAAGGATATAAAAATTGTGTGACATAATAAGATACCTATGCCTAGACAATGTGTGACTACTGAGGATACAACTAATGGAGAAACATGTACTATATGTAAGGAGAGATATGGTGTCGAGCGCAATATAATTGAAAAAAAAAAACAGTACTAACTTTAGGATACCATAAACACCCTACACGTAGACATTGAAGTCTTTTCAAAATATTTATCTATACTTAATTAATTATGTCCTGTATGCCTGTACAATGGACTGTGAGAAAGCAGAGAAGAGAATGTTGAGATGAATGTAAGGAGTGACGAGAATTGATAAAATGAGAAATGAGTATATTAGAGGAAGATTGAAAGTGGAGCCAGTGACAAAGTTGTAAGGTCAATCGTTTGTTTTAGTTTGATCGTGTGAAGAGGAGGGATGAAACTAATTAATGTTACTGAAAGAGTTATGAGTATAGATATGGAAAGGGAGAGGGAGGCTAAAGAAAAGATGGATACGTTGTATGACTAGGATATGAAAGATGAAGACAGAAAAGAATGGAAGAAAATTACCTATTAAGCCGAAGCCAAGTAACATGCAATAAATACAGGAAAATGATGATATACACAAAATACACACATTTCCGTACAAAAATATTCTCTTACATAAACTGCAGTTACGTCATACGCGGTACCTCTCACAATCAAATGGGAGCCCCAAATTCTCAAGTAGATCGCACCGGGTGCCGAAACGTCTAACCTAGACAGACAAAGGTCGACACTATCAAAGCAGTTACGTGATTGTCCACTGGTTCCGTATAAATCAATTATCCTTCAGATTGTTGTGATACATTTATTTTGGCGATACAATCGTTGGACCGTTTATTTAGACAGGCATAACTTATTTAAACGTGGTCTATTGTCGAGTGTTAGTTTGTTATTGGGGGAATGATTGGTGAATGTAAATTTTTATACAGGTTTAAATGAAATTTAAGATGCTACAGTTGATATTCATATGTCTGATGTTGAATTTTGTCTACTATTTCTAATTGTCACCTTATTTATTTAGCTGTAGTAGATCAGATACTCCAGAATCGTCAAAAGCACTTAAATTTGATTGTAAAGATAATAATAAGAATAAATTTATTTTACCATTGTTACAAGTATTTTCTTAAACGTAGGTATAACATTAATTGCATATCTGTAATAGGAGTTATATTTTGCCAGAATTATTACCATGGTCCCCAAACGAAGCGGTGACTGTATCTTAGGGACCGGATATATCCTTGTAATCAAAAGTTACATATATTTTTACTTTAAAATCTTTTGCTAAGGTACTTAATCTTATTTTTGGTAAGACTGGAGATCACATCTAAACCAATTTGAAAGGAAAAAAAAATAATTACACCTGACTCACCTTTCTCATTCCTTATTCCCTCAATCCGCTCTCTGTACCCACATTTTCGAAGTCGTACACATTTTTCGCCAACGCACAAAAGAATACTGTGCACACTGACCTTCCATTATCTTATCGTGACGCGGAAATCTTTCGCACTGCGTCAAAGACAAAACGAGGTCGCCAAATTATTAGTTTTTGGATACTGAGCCTTTGAATTTGCGCACTTTAAACTTGTGTGGTTGCGCGTGTATGGTTGCACGTGTAATCAAGTGCATAGGGATGTCTTTTTACTCCCTCTATAGATTCGAACGTTTCCACTTTATCTTGTTCTCTGTTGACAATTTTGAAACCTGAAATTGACTTATGTCCAAAGTCAAGGATTAAGTTTTTTAATGCAGAATTTATTATGATTGGAAATAAATATTATAAAATATTATACAGAAATGAATACGTTCATTAGTGAACGATACGAAAAAGATATAAGTAGCATAGCATAGCATAGTCGGCCTTGTAATGTCCCCACTGCTGGGACTCAGGCCTCCTCTCTAGGAGAGGGAGTGGGCCGTAATCCACCACATGAGCCCAGTGCAGGTTGGTGGATGTCACACGTCTTCGAACTTTTGGTTCTAGGACACGATGTTTTTAAAATTTAAGTATCGACACTAAATCAAGAAATAAATGCTTATTCAGGGAAACTTAAAAATACATTTAGTAGAGGTAAAAAATATAATACAAATTTTTGCCAATACAGAACCAATCCTGAAGATAGTAAGACCAAATGAAACGATAGATGAACCGTATGAAAAATTATATGATAAGGAAGAGTATGACTATTGTAATGACGATAATAGAGAGATACGGAAAACAAAGACATGGACCGCAGATCCCCAATATATTGTATTAGAATAAGCACAAGAGCATGATGACGATAATAATGTGAATGTGACAATCATTTCTATATTTAGAATTTGTTTTGTTTTTTTTTTTTACTTTATTTACATTGTTCTCAAATAATAGTAGCGACAAGAAACATGTAAGCGAGATATTTGTAATACATAACATGATTGAAAAGAGTGTCCATGGAGTTTTTTTACACATTCTTCTCCATAGAGATCTACGCTTTGGAATATGCAATTAGCATTATTTTTCTGACGGACTGATTTCTTGACAATTCAAAAGTGCCTGCAAATGGTTTATTTGAAATAAATGTTGATTCTTGATTCTTAAATGGGGCACATTCCTGTATCTGTTTCACAAGAAACTTAATTTTGTCCAATAATTCTTAGGCTGCTTTTTTCTTTCTCCAAGTCAAAATTATTGCCCCTCCCTGACCCCTGACTCTTACGCCATCATTTGAAAGGGATCACAGCGAGGATAATGACTGCCTTGATTTCCGTCGGGAATCCTCAGCGTTGACACGTAATATAAAACCTAATACATTTGACCCGAACTTTGGGGGCATTGATATGATAAATGATCGCTTTTGATTTGTTTGTAAACATTTTGATAATTTGATTGCCCGATGATAAATTGGATTCGGATTTAAATTATTTTAATCGTTACTTTTGCAGGACTTCAAGTAATCTCCTAAACATTTGAATGGTTTCAATGTCGCCGTAGTTTACTGTTTAGATATTTTTTTTTAACAATGAATGTGTGTATATTTCGATAATTGGCTTTAAGTTTCGTATAATCGAGAATTGGATATAAACCAGGCTAAGATCCAGACTCCGGGTTGCTACTAAAAAACTAATTTTTAACAAGTCAATTTTTAAAGCTGGACCTCAATGACCTAATACCAATAAATTGATCAATCAACAGACCTTTGGCCTCTCCAATCGATCCCAATTTCAGATCGATATAGAAACGAGCAAAATTTGCAACATACTAAACTGGCACCCGTTGGCCGAAACAGCTACATTGAACAATTACGGCCAATATTGCGGTCCTCACATATACGACGGTGACCACCCAAATGAATCACGTGCGAAAATCATCAGCACTCAATTCTGGACCTTAGGACCAATGAGATAAGTGTTAGAGAAGTGATTTTTTGTATTGTACAGGAACAAATCATTGTGTTTTTGCTGGTTATGTGCGTATGTATCACAAAGTCACCGCTAGCAGATAACGTGGTGCTGATTGATTATGTGAGAGGTACGGCAGTGGTCCATTTGTAAATGGTTCTTACAAAGACCTAGTTAGAGAGGTTCCTCTCTACAGTGGTCCCTAGTTCCGGAGTCAAAATTTATGAGTGAAATGATGATGGATGAACTAAATTTTGGGTAGTTTGACCTCTAGAAAGATCAGGAAGAGTTGGGTGCAAGGACGTTTCTTTGTCAACGAGTTTACGTTCACTATTTGTACTGTTGTAAAAAGTGTTAAAAAAAATTAATGTGGAGAATTAAAATTGTACATTTATTTGTAAGATGCTCTATAAATCTCCGGAAAAACTGGATTTTATTACAACTAATCTTTCACTTTGTTGCAGTGGTCAACCAGTTACCCTCAACACGCAGCGTCAATCGCTTTATCGCTTGTCAGGGGTTGGCCTACAAATAGGCGTTTCGGGTCTTTGTGCCTTATGTATGTGTGTATTCATGTTTGTGAAAGCACTCACGATATATCTTTAGTGTGGTCCAACGGCAAGACCGGCCACTGCAATGCTTGGCTATTCGAAAGGCCCTTTGATGGGTCCACAAAGAGGTCAGGAGGTTTGAGTCGCTCTCACCTTTCCGATACAACGTTGCCATTGATGGACCACGCACCTGTGGAAACTATTTTGGCTTTTAAGTGTCTTTGGCACTTAAAATATGAAAGAAAGGAAACCTTGATCGATGTGGATTTGGGTCATTGGAATCTTAATTTTGAGGGGTAATTCCACCAAACTCCAAAATTTTTAAGTAGAATCAGCAAAAAAATAAATTAAGCATGATACATTATATTAAATATCATAAAGAGAGATAAAAACAAATTATGTTCATTCAGTCATCATCATCATCTTCCTGCCCTTATCCCGTGTTATTTGTCATTCAGTCATAATAGATACATTTAATAGAAAAAAAACCACAGCTTAAAATTAGGAAAAAGTTTTTTTAACGCTAATGTTTTTTTAATGTTAATTAACTATACCTACGTTATTCTTAAAAATAATGGATCACACACAAGCAACACAGTTTTAGATTAGATTTTTTTCTTCTTGTGTACATTAAAAACACGAATACAAATATTGTCGAGCGCCGATTGTGCATACGTCTGTACAATTTGAATGACCTTGAAAAACGCTTAGTTATCGTTTTGTAGTACACGTTTCTACGAATTTTTTTCAGCCGAAAATTTTGATTTTTGTATCTTTGTTTTTCTTAGATAATCCCGAAAAAGTTTATTTTGTTTTTTTTTGGTGATCTACGTAAAAACCCGTAATTATGTAATAATAATATCCCGGGGCGCCCGAGGGGTTAAAAGAAAACAAATAAATAAATATAAAATAAAAGTTGAGGGTGTTTGAGCATTTATGACACACGAGCTGAATCCACAGTAAAAAAATACTACGGATATTTATTTTCGTTTTATGGTCTGCCTTTTATGCTGACTCTACTTATTTCATTTTGGAGCGCAGTGCAACTACCCACTTTGAGAGAAGTGATTCAGCAATAACGAATATTTTTAAACAGTTTCAAGTCTTTTGATTTCTGTGAGAAACTAAGTAACATTGGGATCATCGTTTGCTCCCCAATTGTTAGATATTATTGTGTATGAATGCGGGCGAGTGTAACGACCAGTGTCATATTATGGGAAAACATTGGCAAGTTACGGTCATTGGCGTCTTTATTTACGTCCATATCTGACTTTTAGTTCAAACGACTAGACTCTATTAGAGGAATTGGTCTTTGTTCCGCAAAACTCCATCTTTGCCTTGCGTTCCAGGATTTTCCAGGTTTTGCTTTCAAACGCGAACCCATGACCCCAGTAAGCTTCGGCTCTACTGCATGGGTCTCTACATTTGGAAGATGTGAAATCATCTAATGACTTCGGTCGCTCTGGTGGAGCGGGAGGCCGTGTCAAGTGAAGGTACTTAAGACGCTTATAATTGCAGCTCATGTCCACACTTTATAAGAATAAGTAAACTGGAGATTTCCTTTACTGAAAAGTTAGAACGCAAAAGTGGTTTTAGTCAATAAAAGTATGGCACGCCCTCTCGCTCCACCCTAAAACGGGAGAAGTCATTAGAAGATTTTAAAAAAAAAGCTTGGCCAAAACATTGGCTAATTAAGATGTGTGGATAGTGTGGTAAGTGGATCAAGGTTTATTTTTTGCCTTTCTTTTAAGAGCGAAATCATCCAATGTCATTTCGCACTCCAAAGCGGAGCGCGAGGGCGTGCAAAACTTTTACTGACTAAAATCTATTTACTCTTTGCGTTCCAGGAAGTTTCCACGGGTTTCCCTTTCGTAAGGAAACCCTTGGCCCCAGTAGGCTTCGGCGTTACTCTTTGAGGAGCGCGTGGTACCTTAAGCGCCGTCAACGACTCGGGCTCCATCCGGATAGTTACCGGACAGCCGGACGGCGAACTATTCATTACTCGTCGTCCGCAAGCCCAAACCTACGGTGGCTGGAAATTGGTGTCGGGGTCCCAACGGTCGAGGCGTGAGGACGTCCTCCGCGGCCTCCTTCACTCCTGGCCTCTGTCATGAAGTTATCAGTATTTTGGCGTCCATCGATAGAATTTCGAATCGGTAGCTTAACATCCTGGAGTAAGTGCTAGGCCATACTGGGGACCCCACTATAGGTACCTGTGGGCCCAAATGATATAAAAATATAACCATCTACTCGACAAGAAGAAAGAAGAAAATAAAAGGCTAAAAAAATCGGAGCCAATGAACCTGTTCACAGGTTCATTGCGATGACACTCGGTTCATCAAACTCTAAAAGAAATGGTTTTATTTGCATACCTTCTACCTCAAAGGTCCTTAATCCTTAAGATGTGGAGTCCAGTTCAGAGAGGCCAGTGTGTGGGGGAAGCGGCTCCATTCCCACGGACCAGCCGGATGCTGCGGTCACTACCAGCCTGATCGCAGTAGGGGAGAGGTTTTATCGATGTGTCGATAAAATTATTTATATTTTTTTGCACAGTCAGTGCAAGTCGTTGATCCCGTTAGTCATTTGTACATCTTTGACAGTTGTTATGAGTAGTCAGAAGCCAGAAGATCTGACTCCAGTCTTTCCGAACGGTCGCCTCCTTCTGCAAAGCAGTAATGCTAGCAAAGGAGGCGGCCGATCGCGTGAGGCAACGGTCCTCACGCCCTGTCCGCCGCCGGGATTCTGATCCCGATTTCCGGCCACCATAGGCGCGGACTCGCGGACGGCGAGCAATGGGTAGCCCGCCGTCCGAACGTCCGGTAACCGTCCGGACCGAGCCCAAGTCGTCGACGGCGCGTATTGTTCCACGCGCGCCTCAGGGAGATGTCTGCAAATCGTAGGGGCCCAGCAGGGTCGAAGCCTACTGGGGCCATGGGTAGTGTGAAAACGAAACCCGGGGCCCTGGGACGAAGGCAACAAAGGAACAGGAGTGGATTTTTAGTCAGTAAAAGTTGTCAAGTTGTCTGTTTGTCATAAGATGATTTTCCCACCCAATAAAAAAAAAACTCCAGTCTTTCCGAAGGGTATAAATTTATCCAATTACTGCCTTGTGAAGTTTGGAGGCCCTAACACGAGCTCTTAACGCGATCCATTTGACGACCTAAACTGAACTGTTAAAGGGATGGAGCTATGTAGGGCGTATAGTTCCATCCCTCTTTTTTGCTCGCACGACAAAGGACAAAGGCACCTTGCCTTTTCCACATAATTCGGTTTTCTGCTGTTCGGTATAAGTTGAGGGCATCCCGCCGTCTCATTCTTGGTCTGCGACCATATATAATCTAGAGAGGGGCAACGTAACTCCTCAATGATATTTTACTGCTGGCTGATGATGAAGCTGGAAGGTAGACACTCCGTAATATAACAATGTACCCTAATCGTAACAAAAAATACAACCGACTTGCAAAATCACTTTTTCGGGAGTCCGTGTTAAATTACGAAGAAAAAAAATATCACTGACACTTACAGATACAAGGCCTGTACAAAAAAAAATCGTGAAGAGAATACAGAAACAATCAATCTTTAATTAAAATTCGGCATAGCAACAGCAAGATGGCAACGGAATCATTCCATGTAGAGTTTAGCGTCATGTCCTGATATTTCATTTTGATAAAATCCGTACGTACTCACTTCAATACAGATATTCGCTTCTCCCTTTCCATCTTATGCAAAAGTAGCTTGAGGGAGTGAGAGAAGAGATATAATGATGTCATCTGATTTACCGTTGGCAGTCGCCACAATGTCTGGTGAATTTGGGTGTCTACAGCTGTGCCATAAGTCATTCGGTTTAGCTTTTTTTTTAATATTTAAGTGATGGTTGTAAGTGTGATGGAGATCATAGAGAATAATGTATTGTTAAACAGAATCATGTCCAAGTATCACATAAGGGTATGCAACTCGACATACATTTTCACTGTTTTACAAGCGCTCTTACGCGATTATGACGTTATTGGATATTTTGTCAATACAGTATCTTGTGAATAGGCTAGGCTTCTATTGAAATCAATGTGTAAATTTGTTGAAAATCTTTAATTTGCATGAACTTTGACACTTCATAATATACTCAAAAAATAAAAAAGTCAAAAAAATATGACAATAGAAGCCTTGCAAAAATTTAAATTCCGAATGACAACAATTTTTATTAAAAACTTTTAAGGGTAAACCTAAATTGGTAGTTACGTAATAAAAAAAAACTTTTTTGCGATTCGGAAAATACTTCGTAACTTAATTTGGGAATTGTATTGTTTTCATAGGTAAGTTTGTACGGAACCTTCGGTGTACGAGTCCGTCTCGCACTTGCTCGTTTTTTTTCGTTGTTGACGCATCCCAACTTGTCACTTTTTCTTTTTTTTTTGGTTATAATTAT
This sequence comes from Mythimna vitellina, assembly GCA_949316375.1. Classification (NCBI taxonomy): domain Eukaryota; kingdom Metazoa; phylum Arthropoda; class Insecta; order Lepidoptera; family Noctuidae; genus Mythimna; species Mythimna vitellina. The sequence goes on from OX438709.1 coordinate 10,323,525, forward strand.
TCAATGACAACTGTATCATTTAGTCTGACGTCATCGTTCATTGATAGAGTAACTAAATCTATTTCACTGAGTCAGGCTTTTGATTTTATCTTCCTTAGGACATAGACCTCTTTGTCTGATGTATTATATAATTTCTATACAATGCATTAACGGGGTTATTTTGATGTATAATCTTTGAATTAATTGTCTTGAAGTTGCCATTTAGGTTCTCTACACTACAATTGCTATAGAATGGTGCGGGTGACAGCTGTCAGATTCATACAATGTGGCTACCTATCCTTTTATCTCATGTGATTTTTTTAAATTTTATTCTTGATAGGTTCGCGCTTGACCGCTATCTCACCTGATGGAAAGCGACGATGCGGTCGACGATGGAACGCGCTTACCTAGAAGTAACCTATTCACTCTTGACTTAAAGATTTCCGGGTTGTAGCTATCAGGAAACACAGATTCCGGCAAGGAATTCCTTACTTACCCACTCCTTAGCTGTACGCACAATGAATGTCTTCCCAAAACGTTTTGTGCGTATAGGTGCGATGAAGGAAAATTTACGTTCAGCTTTTATGATGTCAAGGGGAAGCACATTCCAGAGTTTTATGGTAGAGATAGTGTAAGAATTAGCCATAAACCTAGTACGGTGAGAAGGAATATGAAGAAGAATGTTTTTGGATGCTCGAAGGTTGAGATTATGAGAGCTGCCCAGTAAATTAAAATATTGTTTCAAGTAATCAGGAGCACACGGATCGTTCATAATAGTGAAGAGCGTGCAGAGGGATCTGAGGGATCTCCTGTGGCGGATAGGCAGCCATTTAAGCTGAAAACGGAAGGAAGAAATATGATCATACCAAAAAAAAAAGGAATCTTTTGTTGGTACCCCTTTATAGCTTGCTTTTTTTTTAGTTTAAATGGGATGTAAATTCTCATATATAGCATTAGCATCACCAATCTAGAAACAAGCGTACGTTTTGTGTCGATAAAAGATATAACAAGTTCCCAACACTACCAAGAAATAGGGTCATTCGCCCTCTCACAACAAATCATTTTTAATTATGTGTGTATACTTCAATCTTTCCATTACTCGACGAACCGCATGTGGTCCTCACTGACGGTTTTTGACCCCCTTTTTTTCGCAAGCCGTAATAAGATGAACATTTCAGAAAATGGGTCAACTCGCATTTCGGCAACCACATCCGAATTTGGGTCGACTACAATTGATTGATTTATATTGATAGCGAGCAAGATTTCTTTTGATTCATTCAAGGACTTGACGATTTGACGTTTCCTCTTTTTGTAAATTGTGTGGTCAATTGAGTTTGAAGCAAAACGTTTGACTGTTGTGATCGTTTCTTTTATGTAACTTTTATTTTCTTCATAATCTTTCATTGTTTCTTTCTGACCAATCAATTTACCCAGTCTTTTCCCAATTACATTGGGGTTGCCACGGGTAGTGTGAAAGTGAAACCCGCCTGGGACGAAGGCAAAGAAAAAACAGGAGTGGGTTTTTAGTCAGTAAAAGTCTGACACTATCTCCGGCTCCGCCCAAGAGCGAGACTTGTCATAAGATGATTTTCCCACCCAATAAAAAAAAACTACATTGGGGTGGGTTTCCAGTCTGAATGAAATACAGCTAGTTATCAGTATTTTACATGGAGAGACTACCCATCTGAGGCCCTACCACAACCTGTTAACAACCTAAACTGAACTGTTAAAAGGATGGAGCTATATAGGGTGCTCCATCCATCTCTTTCTCGTTGGTACTCTTAACATTTCAACAAGTCATGGTAAGCCGCCTGACTTCCACAACCCAACAGGTAATTGGGTAACACGATAACCTTTATCAAGACTGTCACTGTACTGTCAGCCTACCTGGCTTCTGATTATCCATAACAACTGTCAAAGGTCTACAAATGATAGCCAGGGCCAACGGCTTAACGTGTTATCCGAGGCAAGAAGAATCTCAGCTTCTCAAGCTGCTTAACCCTGGGTAATCGGCGTATGTTATTATTTTAGCCTTGAGGTGCTCTGTTTCTTTCTGAAGCTCTACCACGAGTTCTTAACGCGATCAATATGATGACCTAAACTGAACAGTTAAAGAGCTTTATAGGGTATTCAAAGATTCAAGATTCAAAGCATTTTATTTCAAATAAAACATTTACAGGCACTTTTGAAATGTCAAGAAGTCAGAGAAAAATGATGCTAATTGCACATTCCAAAGCGTAGATCTCTATGGAAAAGAATGTACAAGAAACTCCCTGGACAGTCTTTTCAATCATGTTATGTATTACAAAATATCTCGGTTACATTTTTCTTGACGCGATGTGAGAACAATGTTACATATAAAGTAAAAAAAAAAAAATATATAGATATTAAAATAGCAACTGGCAGCTATGAGATGACAAGTCTCAACTGACAACACCCCTGACGCAAATATTAGCACCACTCAGTTCAACCATTTTGAAGGGAACCGAATGATTAAACGCACGCGCCACCAGGAGTGAGACATTTGAGTAAGCATGACAAACTATCAACTGCCATGCTCATTTATGTATAGCTTAATCCCGTCGCGAAAAAAAAAATCAGCTGTTCCCTACGTTTATGTTCACATAACTCGTCAAAATGTATGGAGCAGCTGATTTTTTTTTTCGCTAATTCAGCTTTGGTCCAATAGTAAAAGTTGTTCATAATGAGGAGTACAATGTCCCCTCGAAATTCTTAAAGTTAATTTTTTAACACCTTATATAACCCACGACTTAAAACTACACGTTTATCTGTCGTCACGACAAAGTGGAAACGCATCCTAACGGTTATCAATTACCAGGGGTGTAACTGTCAACAAATTGAAATATCCGCCTACCCTCATGATATTAAGTTTAATGTAATGCGAACATAAATATCAATTGTAGATAGTAAAACAAATGTCGTGCGCCTGCCACCCCTGATTGATGCATGGCGAGATAAAACGGAGCCAAGGCTAGCGAAGGACAATGTTCCCGGACGGCTGCGCGCGCGAAGGAAGGGGGAAAACTTAACACATTCTTTTTAAAGAGATTTGCAACTGAATAGTTACAGCCAGTTAGATTACCGTTAAAAAATGGACACGTATTGTTTTTGTTTTGTCACGAAAACAATAAATTAAGACGATATAGTGCGTTTCCTCGACGTCAGACCTTAGTCCCAAACCCCCACTACTGGACTTTGATACGTTTTATCATTGTCTTTTTTTAATTTTAAAGATACAATTATTATTTTTTAACTGACGGACCTTACTATAATCTCATATTACAAGTTTTTTTTTTTTATTATGCATAGGTTCGCGTTTGACCACTATCTCCCCTGATGGATCCGTGCCTTATGGTAAACGATGATGTGGCCGACGCTTGCCTAGAAGTAACCTATTCACTCTTGACTTAAAAACCCCTAGGTTACAGCCATCAGGAAACACACATTCCGGCAGGGAATTCCACTCCTTAGATGTACACTTATTGAATGTTTTCACTAAACGATTCGTGCTTAAATTACTAAAGTCAATAACGAGAACAGCCCTTTCAAAGTGTGTGAGAATGGTGCATGTTGTGCATAACAAATGACAACTGGAAAGGGCGCGGCCCTCACGCCCCAGCCGCCGAGATCCCGAGCCCAATTTCCGGCCACCGTAGGCACGGGCTTGCGGACGGCAAGCATTGGGTAGCTCGCCGTCCGACCATCTGGTAAGGTCGTCGACGGCGCGTACTGTTCCACGCGCGGCTCAAGGAGATGTCAGCAAACCGTAGAGGCCCAGCAGGGTCGAAGCCTACTGGGGCCAAGGGTCTGATTCTGAAAGGAAGACTCGGCCCTGGTACGAAAGGCAACATAGGAATAGGAGTGGGTTTTTAGTCAGTAAAAGTCTGACAAGCCCTATCGCTCCGCTCAAGAGCGGGATGTCATTGGATGATTTGACCTACAAAAAAAAATGTTCCGAAAGAAAGTTTTTTTTTGGACTAGGAAATCATCAAAAACTCTTCCCGCTCTGAGTGGGCGAGTGAGAGAGAGTAAGACTTTCACTGGTTAAAACCGGGGTTCCTTCAGTTGCTCTTTACGTTCAAGGCTCACGATGACTCAGGAATCAGAAATATCTAATATCTATTTATCTAAGTAATCTAATCACTCTTGACTTACAGAGCCTTAGATGGTAACTATCAGGAAACACAGACTCCGGCAGGGAATTCCACTCCTTAGCTGTACGCACACTGAATGTGTTTCCAAAACGTTTGGTAGGTAGTGATCACTTAACTCGTTTGACAAGCCATAAAAAACTAAATTGTGTATAGATTAATGGTTTACGTCCCTAATATTCACCCCAGTAAAGTAAATGAACATATGCTGACACAAACCTCCCACATCGCGAGGGTTTTCCGTGTGGTCTTAAGTACCCCTATTGTGTTTCAACGGAACCTAACTGACGATGCGGGCGACCCCACGCAACGCTTCCTTTGATAATTATTGTGGATTTGGAGCTTTTGACATAGATTCGATTGAAGTTATTTGAAACAGATTTTAAAGATTTAGAGGTATGCGGAACAGAGAGTAAAGTCCCGCAAACCTCCGTCAAAAAGGGAGGATCCTCCGACCAGACGTGTGTTATGTCTGGTAGATGATTTTGGGCTGTTCTATATGTTCAAATTGCGTGGAGAACTTTAATTGCGCGATGCAGGATTAGTTCTTATGTGACGCCATAGATGTCGTTACATCACTCCCCTCCGGAGATCGGAGATCGATGGTTCTAGATGCTTCTTGATACATGTCAGGCCAGTGGTGGGTTGGTTTCAGTGGGTTGGAACCGAATGCCGCATAGTTCTCGGTGAGTTGGAACAGTCTGCGGTGACGCCCCAGTGAGTCGGAGTGGTGCTGTCCTAGTGAGTCGGGATAATGCCCCAGTGAGTCAAAGTGATAATGCCCCAGTGAGTCGGGACGATGCTACAGGCAGTAAGTCGTCCAGTAAGTCGGAGTAGTATTGCTGGTTCCAGTGAGTCGGAACGGTGCTGTGCGACGTAGTGGCTGCTAGCGTCGACCAGGAGAACACGAAGAACCTCTCCTGGTAGAACTAAAAAAAAAAGTGTAACTCATAAGCTTGGCCGATTTCTCTATTAACATAATCTGACATCAGCGTATGGCAATGACTTGTTATCTGAGATCTACCCCCATACAAGGATCGACACCAAGCCAACTTTGTTTGAGTGATATCCTTTCACATCCGATTAAAAGCGATATGATAAAAATCTATGTAGATATATTAACTAGCTTCAGCCGACGGCTTTGCTCGCGTGAAAATAGATTTCTCCGAACAGACTTTAGACCCCCGTTTAATCGCCTTAGCGCCAGTAGAGGTGTGCCCCACCTAGGCAGAGCATGTGCTGTGATCTCTCGCGCCGTGCAACTTGGTACAGGCCATGGTCCGGAGCGAGGAGGAGTGGCAGGCGGTCGCCTCCTTCTGCGAAGCAGTAATGTTAGCAAAGGAGGTGGCCGCACGCGCCTCAGCCACCGGGATTCTGATCCCAATTTCCAGCCACCGTCCGGTAACCGTCCGGACAGAGCCCAAACCGTCGCCGGCGCGTAGTTTTTCACGCGCGCCTCAAGGAGATGTCAGCAACCGTAGGAGCCCAGCAGAGTCGAAGCCTATAAACATATATCTAATAATGTCAAAAATTTTAACTGTAGCTGGGGATCGAACTCGCGGCAAATATCGTTCAATGCCGACATTTTTGATTATTGCTCACGTAATTTTGCGCTTTATAATCGATTGCGCCAATAAATACCATCGCAAAATAATTTTACTGTTTTATTATATGTATAGATTACAACAATCTAACAACATAATTTGCACACTTATTTTAATTCTGTCACAATACAAAATTCTTCTTTAACGCCATCTTGTTCGCACACCAAGAAACTAGATCTTAGTAAACATCAACACTGAAGCGTAATTTTGAATTATGCAACAGTTGCGCATTGACCCTATCTCGTTTTGTTGGCTTCATGCCAGTATTGGAATTAGGGTGCGAATCATCATCATCATCATCATTTCAGCCGAAAGACGCCCACTGTTGGACATAGGCCTCCCCCAAATGCCGCCACAATGACCGGTCCTGTGCGTCTCGCATCCATCGAATTCCCGCGACCCTCACCAGGTCATCGGTCCACCTTGTGGGAGGCCTTCCAACGCTGCGTTTTCCGGTACGTGGTCGCCATTCCAGAACCTTTCGTCCCCATCGACCATCTAAAAAAAAAGCGCGAATAAATTAGAAAAAAGTGTATGTGTAGTGTAGTGTGTGTGATTAGAAATGAATGAAAACATCTAATATTAAAGAAAGAAAGAAAGAAAATATATTTATTTGGCACACAGGTACACACAATGAGATAATAATTACAATATAGAAACTTAACTAAAACCCAGGTATGGGGGTACCTAACCCATCTATCTCTTTATTCCGGCTCATCTGCGAAAAGGCCGGACCGATTTTGACGGGATTTTCACTAGAATACTTTTTTATTAGGAAGGTTATTAGGTTACTTTCATATTAGAAAAAGAATTAGGGGCGCAAAAAATAATAATTTTGAACTGTGACAACACTGAACTGAAATACAACTAATTAAAAAAAACCTTGCGGCCCTATTTTTTTTCCTTTAAGCAATAATAGCTACATCACTACACACCAAAGAACAACACTATCTGCAATTTTAATCTTTGCATTTGCATGAGGATGGTTGCCATGCCAAAGTCGTTTTCGATGCAAATTCGTGTCTCAAGGTCTCGACTTCTTCTGTGCATATTCCTGTCCAGACGGTTTGCAGACGGTGACTGCATAAAAAGAAAGCTAAGTTTGTGGCTACGTGACCGAGTTTTAGATGCTCAATTGTTTTAGGGCCTGCGCACACATGAGACAAGACTGTCTTAGACAGACTTGTCTATGACGTTGCAGACTTGTCTAGGACACCACAGATTTGTCTGCGTAAAGACTGTTTTGAAACGTCCAGTGTTGCCAATTGTTACACTAACTTACCACTAGAGTAAACTTTTAAAAACACCAGAAAACTACTAACAAAATATTATCCCACACACAAAATCGCAAATATTCTCATAAAAAATGTGTGTTGTACGAAATAAAATAAATATGCATATAGCTTATTAGTTTCCCTTAATAATAAGTGTTAAAAATTAACAATCAGTTGATCAAAATACTATTTGTGGGTAAATTAACATTAGTAGGTAAATGAACATACAAATTATTCAATAACAGCTATGTATTAATTCGTCTTCAGACTAATCATTATTGTTTGCACCATCATCGTCGGTATCAGATTGATAATTATGGATTCTATGGTGCTGATTTACACCGAGTGATCGCATTTTTAGTAAGAAGTTGAATTTTACTAAAGCACTAGAAAAATCCACTAGCCACTAAAACCAATATTTCGCAACTAAATGCGGGATTAAAACCACTAGTTTTGGTGGAAAATCCACTAAGTTGGCAACACTAGCCGTACGCTTCTAGACTGTTTTGTCTTGATGGTCTGCGCCGTTTCGTAGACAAAACAGTCTTGTTGCAGACAAGTCTGCAACGTCGTAGACAAGTCTATCTAAGACAGCCAGACAAGTTGTCTCAAGTGTGCGCAGGCCCTTAATCGACGATTTTTGATGGGTTGAGCTGTTCCCATCAACTTCGCCCGCTTGATAATAAGGGAAAATAGTTACCAACATAACCCAAACAATCGTCAAACTTAAGGGAATGCAATTCGAAATACATTTTCACTGTTTTTCATACAGCCGCTCTTACGCAATTATGATGTTATTTCACATTTTTCATTAGATATTTTGGAAAAACAGTATCTTGTAGATATCGTCTAGGCTTCTATTGAAATCAATTTGTAAATTTGTGTAAAACTAATTCAGTAAAGACCTCTGAAAATCTGCCATTTTCAATGAACTTTGACACTTTATAATACTATACTCAAAAGTATAGTAAAAAAAATAACAATAGGTAACTTTTAAAGGTTTAAAAACAACACGTATTTCCTGGAACAAGTTTTGGAAAATATTCGAGTAAATCACGGAATTACCGAATGCTAACAGAGTTTTCAGGCAATATCTCTCGTTTTTCGCGTTGCCAAACATTGCGTTCGATTGTGTTAGATGAAGTAACAAGCTTTAAAACCATGCTCGATGTTGACGATAGGCGAGTGGAAAAGGAGACTCTTAAGTGGCTATGGGCAGGGTACGTTACTCGCAGAACAGATGGTAGATGAGGCCGAAAGGTTCTAGAATGGCGACCATGTCCCGGAAGACTTAGCGTCGGAAGACCTCTCACAAGGTGGACTGTTGACCTGGTGACCATCGCGGGAATCCAATGGATGCGAGATGCACAGGACCAGTCGTTACGATGACACTTGGGGGAGGCCTATGTCCAACAGTGGACGTCTTTCGGGTGACATGATGATGGTAATGATGAGTGTTACCAGGCGATCTAATAAAGCCGGAAAAAGGCTAAATGTATGATGATTATATCTAAGCAGTAAGGTTTATCTTTATAAATAAAAATAATATAAATAAGTCAGGTTAATTATGCCATTTATAACTCAAGAACGGCTGGACCGATTTTGATGATCTCTGATTTGTTGTATTCGTCCCAGTGTGGCAGCAAAATAACTATTAAAATAATAATAAAGAAAACAAAAAGTAATCACTACCACATTCATTAATTGTAAGGCGGTACGAAATTCGCCGGGTCCGCCAGTTTGTAAATAAACAGGATGTTTATTTACAAATTTATGATGTCAGGTGGGATCGCAGTCAAGCACTGGTTTATAACAAAAAAAAAAAAAAAAAAAAAATGTTGCGACTTCCATGACACCACATAAGAACTAAAAAATCAAAATCTGGATCGCGCTAACAGAGTCTCTGCGCAATTCAAACGTCAACAGTCCAAAATCAACAATCAGGCAGTGGCCCAGGCCAGACACATCCGTCCTCTTTTTGAACGGAGGTAGGTATGTGGGATTTTAAAACCTGTTCTGCATACCTCTAAATGCCTAGCTATGTGTGAAAATGATGAAGGATTTTTATTTTTTTTTGTTGAAAAAATCCATGGTAATAAAAAAAAACATATTTTGTTTTTTTTTCTAAAATATTCCTACTTATATAGAAAAATATCATGACCTCTTTTTCTGGAATCGGTTAAAATAGCCAACTAACAGTCTAAAAATAAAACAAAAGACACCAACAAATAGCCCTTATCTAAATAAGGCGTAAACAAATGTTACTATTATTACTTCAACATAAATCACTTATGACAGGCAGATACGCGGGACATCATAGAGTGACAGACAGACAGACTGATAATGCTAATTAATTTTATACTGCGTTTATTATTGTTCTGTTATATTCAATTTACTGGCAACAGTGCAAAGAGGCTAATTGGTGATCCAGATTTGGTTAAGACCAATCTACAAAGCCTGGAGCATAGGCGTATGGTAGCCAGCTTTTAGATATTATATAGGATACATTTAGGAGAGCAGTGGTGGCCCCGACTTACGAGCTAGGTCACGGGTTCAAAACCAAGCCAGGCGCATTACTTTGTGTAATTTATTTCATCACCTCTGCTCTCAAAACGGTGAAGGAAAACATCGTGAGGAAATCGGCATGTCCTAGAACGTAAAATTCGAAGACATGTGACATCCACCAACCCGCACTGGATTACGGCCCATTCCCTCTCCTAGAGAGGAGGCCTGAGTCCCAACAGTAGTAACAGGGAACATTATAAGGCCGACTATGCTATGCGACTATGCTATGAGTGGGAATTACATTTTTTTTTGTTGGGTTCTAGTACAGGTTTTGCCAGGTTCCAAAACCCGTCCAAGAACCCGGTTCCTTAGAATTTGCTAGTTTCCTTAGGATATTTTTCCTTCACTGTTTTGAGAGTAATGGTGATGAAATAAATTATACAAGGTAAAGGTGCCATTCGAACTTCGGCTGCAGGCTACTAATGCAGGTAGCACACGCATGACACTCAGCGGTTGCCTGCATACGCTGCTGGAAGTGATTCCGAAGCTGGCTACATGTGCTGCCAGCCGGAAATCTACGATTCAGTTCAATATCGGCTCGCAGACCACTAGTGCTGTGCGATGCGCACGTAGTTACGTTACTCTAACCTGTTTAGACAAGTCCCGAAATGATCGCTACTCTGAGCTGATAGAGCTCACCTACATTCGCAGTCTACTTCCGCAACCTGCAGCCGAGGTTCGAATGGCACCCTAATACGCCTGACTGTTTGAACGTGCCTACCATAAGCGGGGGGGGGGGGGGGGGTCACTACTCGTCTCGCTCCATGTAAAATCCTGATATTCACCTGTCGTTGTTGAGAAAAGTTACAGAGATTGATCATCTTAACAGTGCAGTATAATTTAAGAACATCTGTCCATCTGTTTGTTTGTGTTACTTGATCTCAAAACTTGACACGAAACTGATAAAATTACAAGAAATTTTATGAATTCTTGTAATTTTATCAGAAGAGCTATAAAATATTGGGTTCAATGCAGTTTTTTTTCCTTATTATTACCAAACAAAGTTGATACTTTTAGTTTAGCGTCACTTTATATATATTTATTTTTATTTTTATTCGGGGCTTTACGGTCATTAAAAACAACTATTAAGAATTGGAAATATAATGACTTCATTGGTTTTTACAACATGTTTGTAGGGTGACTGGATTGGGCACACCTCGATAGCGTTGCTAAGACCCCTCTTTAAGGAGTGGTTTGGTACAGAAGCACTACAGCTCTCGCACTTTTTGCCTGATGCTGGTCCTCACCGGATATGTGTGGCTAGGGACTCTGAATAGAGACCCATGGGGTCGCCCCTACAAAATGGTGCGGGATAAGCTGCGCGCCTGGGCTCCCTCGCTGACACGGAGTCTCAGGCCCCAGCTTGTGGAGGGTGTATTCGCTTGGGTAGAGCTTCGCCACCACTCCACAGTATAGCTATGTACGCGCCATGTCCTCGTGGAAGCAATTGGCGGCAGTGACCTTTCGCACCGGGCCCTGGTACGGGCTATGGTCCGGAGCGAGGAGGAACAGCAGGCGGTCGCTTCGTTCTGCGAAGCGTTAGCGAAGGAGGAGGTCGCACATGTGAGGGAACGACCGTCCTCACGCCCCAGCCGTTGAGATACCAGCCACTGTAGACGCAAGCTTACGGAAATCGAGCAATGGGTAGCTCGCCGTACGCCCGTTCGGTAATTAACCCGACCGAGCCTAGTCGCCAACAGCGCGTAGTGCACGCTCCACAAAGAGATGTCAGCAAACCATAGGGGCCCAACAGGGCCGATGGCCACTAGCTAGGACCACGGGGAGTTTCTTAAAAGGGAACCGGTCCTAGTAAGGACGCAAAGGGCAACTGAAGGACACAGGTGTGGTTGTAGTCAGTAAAAGTCTGACACACCCTCCCGTTACGTCCAGAGTGGGGCTTCCCCCGCTCTACCACTTACCTATGGGTTTAAGATAAGCAATGTATGCTTCGTTCGAAACACAAAACTGTCTAAATCAGTTTTGATTGTTCTGAACCTAAAATACAATATTGGCATCGCCATAAAGGTCTGAAAATAGTCCTGCAATGAGTGTTAACTTCTGTTTTAAAGGTTTGTTACCCCCCCTGTTATGAGTCATAAACGTCACTTTGAACGGATTCAGGGAACAGTTGCGCGGGAGCCGATGAGCGGATCTGGTGCAAAATATAAGCTAGAGCGACGGGAAACGGTAAACAGCAGTGGTATTTTATAAACATCTTACTGTGAAGTAAACTGAGAAACCATTTTTTTATTGTTGATAGGCTCGGGAATGTGGTGGATGCGAGAAAGAAAGAAAGAAAGAAAAGAAAAAATGTTTATTCGTACCCCACACAATCATATAAACTAAAAATACACATTAAAAAAAAGGTATAATCAGTGCAAGGCCAAAAAGTCACCTAACTCAGCATAAGCTGCGTTCTTTAACACGATAAATAACGCAGACACTTGGGGAGGCCTATCAAAGTCAAAGTCAAAGTTTTTTATTTCACATAGGCCTACATGGGCACTTATAAAACGTCAGAAGCTAGTGCACGGTTTCAAATTGGTCGTTTCCTAAAAATAAAAAAGGTATATATTACAACAAACGTGGAGCAGTCAATAGATACATTTACAAAATATTATGAGCTACCAGGGGGCCACATGTGAAGAAAAAGTCATTGCCAAACAAGCGTGACCAAACCTTGTAATACGCTTTTTTAGTTAGATCCAACTGCGTACGTCCTTCGGCTGAAATGATGATGATGATAACCTCGCACTTGACCACTATGGAAAACGAGGTTATAGTCGACGATGGAGCGATGCATGGTGGGATGTCCACCATGTCCATCAATAGCTTCAGCGGGTATACTGTCCATCATAATTTCAGCCGAAAGACGTCCACTGTTGGACATAGGCCTCCCCTAAGTGTCGCCACAACGGATGGTCCTGTACGTCTCGCATCCATCGATATATATAGATTTATATTGTACACTGGATCCAACACTCGAATGTGATTTCCCTCTGTCACTGGGCTTACTGGGAGTAAACTCATTGTTGAGTTAAACTCACCTTTGCACGTAAATTGTCAAATCATGAATAATAATAATATATTTATTTGTTTCTCCCACAAAGGTTGATAATAACTAATAATTATTTTGTAAGTCAATCCTTTGTGATACGCCGACATAGCCCGAAGAATCGTCAAACTAAAGTGGCAGTGGGCAGGGCACATTGCTCGTAGAACGGATGTTCGATGGGGCTGAAAGGTTCTAGAGTGGCGACCGCGCACCGGAAAACGCAAGGTGGAAGAAATTAAATAAATTGAAATCAAATTAAATAGATTAAAATCAAATATCAATGCTAGGGTAGGTCGGATGGCTACGGGATTGTTCAGAGTTACTGCGGCCTTCGAACGCAAAGAGCAAATGAAAGAAATACAGCTGGGTTCTAGTCAGTGAAAGTCTGACACTCCCGTTTTATATTCAATGATTCCCCACCCCAAAACAAAAAGGCGTAAGTAGAACCTACCATTTAAGGAAATATCATTAGCAATCAGGCTTAGCTCAAGTAACTTTATTTTTGTATCAGGCGCTTAAACATCAAGAACAACAAACAAGGGAACAAGCCGTGGTCCTCCGTCGCGAGGGGGATTGGGCTGCAGACACCTCCTTCTGTGAAAAAATAATCTAGCGAAGGAGACGACCGCGTGAGGGAACGGACATCCTTACTCGCCACCGAGACGCTGACCCCAACTACCAGCCACCGGTAGGCAGGTACAAGCTTGCGGACGACAAGCAATGTGTACGGCCGTCTGGTAACCGTCCGGAACGACCACGGTTCCACGCGCCTCACGGTTCCTCAAGGACATGACAGCAAAACCGTAGGGGCCAGGGCCCAGGGTTACAAATAAAAGTTCCTGTCGGCGAAATGTCGTGGCGTGGAGGTATCGAGTTGAAATTAAAATCATATACCTACTCAGGTCTGCGGTTCCTTGTAGCTGTGAAAAAAACAAAACTTCTATGTTAACGAAAAAAAAAGATACGGTCGTTTGTGTCGCAAAAAAACGTATATTTCGACTCTCTCAAGGGAATCAAATTTAATAGGGTACTCGGAATACTAGGACACCCGTTGACCCAGAATCTTATAGCACAGATATGGGAATAAATCTGAAAACCGTAAATTTGTTGTAACGTCACAAGAAAAAAAAAATTGTGATTGCGAAAAATCTTCAAGACCTTACCCTTGCACCACACAAAATTCGCAAAAGTGAAAAGCTGTAAAACAGCGTCCATATCTAGAGTGAGGCTTTACGAACTGCGACTAACGACTGGCCATTAAATAAATAACCATCACATCTGAAGAGGCCGCTGACTGATTCGTGATTTTTCAGAGGAAAATGGACTTTCATTGGTACTTTTATTTTAAGGACGAAAGTGAAATCAAACTAATTTTTTAATAGTAAAATCTACAAGTCCGTGATATGGCCTGTCATATTGTATGGATCAGAATGTTGGGCTGTGAAAATGACGGATGAAAAAGAGATTGCACGTAGCGGAGATGAGAATGTTAAGATGGATGTGTGGTGTGACGAGAATGGATAAAGTGAGAAATGAATATATTAGGGGAAGTTTGAAAGTGGCGCGGCGACTGAAAAGTTGAAAGGGAATCGTTTGTCTTGGTATGGTCATGCATGTGAAGAGGAGGGATGAAACGCATGTTACTAAAACAGTTATGAGTTTACATGTGGATGGATGGAGAGGGAGAGGGAGACCAAAGAAAAGATGGATGGATTTTGTGAAGAGTGATATGAAAGAAAAGGAATTTAGTGATAGCATGACGAGTGACAGGGCAGAATGGAAGAAAAAAACGTGTGTGTGCCGACCCCAAATAACACGGGACAAGGGCAGGAAGATGATGATGAAACTAATTTTTTAATAGGTTAGAATTTTGGTTGTTTTTTTTTACACGTGTTTGTTTGCCGTTTCAGCAGGTCGTGGTAAAATGCTTACAACAAGCTCACAGAGAGTAATACTAAAGGAATTACAGCTAGAACAACATTAGTAAGATCACTCACAGCCTAATATCGATCTTACAGCATTCCAGTGAAATTCACTTGCAAGTAATTTGTTATTTTAACATATTTTCAAGATTAATCCAAGATTAAAAAATCCATTAAAAAAACTCCATGGCTAGGTACCTACTCTTTTAAAAAAAAATGATTGATTTTACAATATTACCATACTTTTCCATTTAGATGAAATAGTGTAGACCAGACATCATTGTCAAAGAGGAGGGATGAAACGCATGTTACTAAAACAGTTATGAGTTTACATGTGGATGGATGGAGAGGGAGAGGGAGACCAAAGAAAAGATGGATGGATTTTGTGAAGAGTGATATGAAAGAAAAGGAATTTAGTGATAGCATGACGAGTGACAGGGCAGAATGGAAGAAAAAAACGTGTTGCGCCGACCCCAAATAACACGGGACAAGGGCAGGAAGATGATGATGAAACTAATTTTTTAATAGGTTAGAATTTTGGTTGTTTTTTTTTACACGTGTTTGTTTGCCGTTTCAGCAGGTCGTGGTAAAATGCTTACAACAAGCTCACAGAGAGTAACTAAAGGAATTACAGCTAGAACAACATTAGTAAGATCACTCACAGCCTAATATCGATCTTACAGCATTCCAGTGAAATTCACTTGCAAGTAATTTGTTATTTTAACATATTTTCAAGATTAATCCAAGATTAAAAAATCCATTAAAAAAACTCCATGGCTAGGTACCTACTCTTTTAAAAAAAAATGATTGATTTTACAATATTACCATACTTTTCCATTTAGATGAAATAGTGTAGACCAGACATCATTGTACCCAAAAGCAATATTAAAAAAAAATAGTGATCTATGAATCCGCGAAGGCTAGTGTTTATTTATTTATTTAAACTTCATGTACAGTAGTGGTACATAGGCGGACTTAATGCAACGAGGCATTCTCTACCAGTCAACCTTTGGGTTAAAAAGATAACACTGTGGTAGGTGTGCACAATAAACAAATAACAGATAATAAAAACAGAAAAAAAAGTTATTTACAATAATAAAATACATATATATGCTAAAATTATAAACTAATAAATATTATGAAAAATATGAAATCATTAAGAGAACTTAATAATAATTCTGACGAAGACCAAACTAAAGTTGAGAGGACTTCAAGTAGTAGTTCCGAAGGGGAAGTACATTCCAGAGTTTTAAGGTGGAAACAGCGTAAAAATTGGACATAAAGCCAGTACGGTGAGAAGGAATATGAAGGGGCATTGTGCATAGTGTTCTCACATTCACATCATAAAAAGAGGCTAATCTAGAGTCTCAACTCTTCAATTTTTTTTCTGTTTCAGGACATGCCGTTTTTCCCACGATGTGGTTTTTCCTTCTCTGTATAGAAAGTAGTGGTACTTACACACTTCTTACCAAGGAGAGATTAGATATGTGATGATATTATGCTAATATGAAAATTCATAATCTCCTATCAAGATAAGGCAGATCTGACGTCATCAGATCAGGCCATTACCCCCAACATGCACTCGGCATCAATTAAACTAAAGATGCATAGTCAAATGTACCGGGAATGCAGACCACGTAGGGTCTAGACGAGTCGTTGTATGCTAATAGAACATTGTCATGCGATTTTCGGCAATCTATTCTTGTGCGTTGCGTTTGATTTGTTTGTTAAGGGATAGAAGCTGTTTCCATCTCCTAGGATGTATCATCACTTCAGTCGAAAGACGTCCACTATTGGATATAGTCAAGTGGAGCTCGTACTCAATTTGTTTTGAGTACGAGCGAATGCATCGCGCAGCCGACATAACAGATATACGTTCATAAATATTATATCGAAGTACGCGTGCGGTTTACCGCTCGCACCAGCTGTAGCGGCGGCGACGATTGCGCAACGTTTATGCCTACTTCTCGGTCTTCTTGGGCAGTAGCACGGCCTGGATGATCGGCAGTACACCACCTTGTGCGATAGTAACGCCGGAGAGCAGCTTGTTCAACTCCTCGTCGTTGCGGATGGCCAATTGATATATCGATATATACAGTGACATGAAAGTAGACGATGGTGGGCTGTCCCTGCTACTTGGGGGCTCGATTCTTGATGTAGAACTTCGCCTTCTCTGGCAGAATGTCGTGTGGTGATAGACTCAGACTTCAATTCTATTTCTTGGTGGGAGGCGTTTGTTCTGGAATTAATTGGATTTATTATTTTTAGCCTTTCATCATCATCATCATCATTTCAATCAAAAGATGTCCACCGTTGGATATAAGCTTCCCCCAAGTGTCGCTACAACAACCGGAACTATGCGTCTCATATGGACATAGACACGTCTCGTATTGACATAGATATAGTAGCACATGAGTAGATCTACTCATGTGACAATATTGCACGTTCTTAGGAAGCTTTGCCTCCGTTTCGTTTATCTACTCATGTGCCTAGGGCTTTATCGTGCGAGCGAGAAAGAGGAATGGAGAGAGTAGAGCTATACACCCTATATAGCTCCATCCCTTTTACAGTTCAGTTTAGGTCGTCAAATGAACCGCGTCAAGAGGTCGTGGTAGGGCCTTAGGTTCACTTAATATCATGTGGCATTGAGGGGCACCAATGTAAGTAGGCATACTTAGTGCTTTTTTTAATATGCATTAAATTATTTTGCATATAACAACACCGCTCTTTGTTGTATTGTTCGATGTTGGATGCCATTGTACCATTATAATGGCAACAGATACCATCTCGACAAGATTTGGGTGCTAAGTTGATTTAGTGTTCCTCAATTTCCATTGTTCTGCAAGACCTTCTTTCCTGAGTCATCTCTTAGGCTAACTGATGCCAATGCTATGCAGCCTTGGCTCTTTGAGGGTCGCCTATGATCATGATCATAGACGTCCCGTACGTAGAAAAAAAAACACTGATATTTGCCATATAACTTTAATTTCGGAAGTCGGTGTTTCTATAATACTCATAGTTTCATCTCTTCGTTATTTAACACCGTGTTTTTTTACATTGAAGTGGGTTGTATTTTTTGTGCAAAAAGTTTTTTATTTTACACACTAAAGTATCCCTCAGCCAAACTTAAATACCGTATAGCCAGATTGCATCTCATGACAATTCTAATAATCCCAAACACGGTTAGACTACATTAATTTATTACAGTGTTCCGGTGCCTAACTTCAGGCTTCATCATCAGATCAGTTCGATATATTCCCCCTCTTTTGTCAGTCAGTCAGTCATCGACTTCACGTAAGTATAGACAAAGCAAGTTTACTTGTTACGACGGTTCTGCTGTAATCCTATGAGGAGTTCTGTTCCATATCTTGGAAGATCATAACAATATTTCTACGGGAGCAACTCGGAAGCATAACGTTTCAATAAAAAAAAAAAAAACAAAATCAGTCCACAATTGACCGAGAAATCGGTGACATACATAAAAAAAATAAAAAAAAAATAAAATACATTCAGCCGAACATAGAACCTCCTCCTTTTTGAAGTTAGTTAATAATTATTATTATTTATTATAAATCACTTCCCGTTTCAAATACGTGAATCTAAGTGAAGCTGGGAATTATCTTATATCTCGCATGTATAGTGTATTTTGCAAACGAGCCATGTTCACGTATCGATAAATCGGTTTTCATAGCCCGAACGTTTCAAACTTAAGTAGCATTGGGCATGGAACATTGTTTGCAGAATGAATTAATGATGGGGCCTCCACAATTTTGCCCACCGTAGACAAGATAGACCGATGATCCGTTTTTACTATGCGGGGCCCCCGTCCCTCTTTTTTACCCAACTGCGCCAAAGCTCAAAAGGGATATTGTTTTTTCATGAAATAGTTTCAACTAGCACCGAATGGTCTTTTCAAGCCATTTGAGGAGTCATTTCAGTTAATGAACAACATTTTACGATTTTACGTTTCCATAATTTGAGCCCTTGAAAACAAAGGCGTAGCTACGTCCGTATCAACGATACCCGTATCGTTTCTCGGTCAATTGTGGACTGATTTTGTTTTTTTTTTTTATTGAAACGTTATGCTTCCGAGTTGCTCCCGTAGAAATATTGTTATAATCAGCAAGGTTAACATTACGTTCAAAATAAGATTGTTTCATTCTTATTTCAGTGTGGGTAAGAGACAGAGCTATACAGGTTGTCTAGCGCCATCTCTTACCCACACTGGAAATAAGAATGCAACAATCTTACTTTACACACTTTATGGTACAGGTCCTAATCATGAACTTCGAAGATATGGAACAGAACTCAGAGGATCACAGCAGAACCGTCGTAACAAGTAAACTTGCTTTGTTTATACGTGTAGTCGATGACTGACTGACAGAAGAGGGGGAATATATCGAACTGATCTGATGATGAAGCCTGAAGTTATAACCGGGACACTGTAATTAATTAATGTAGTCTAACCATGTTTGAGATTATTAGAATTGTCATGATATGCACTCTGGCTATAAGGTATTTAAGTTTGGCTGAGGGATACTTTTTAGTGTGTAAAATAAAAAAAAACTATTTACAAAAAAAAATACAATCAACTTTAATGTAAAAAAAACACTGAAAAGTGAAAAATAACTTTAATTTCGGAAGTCGGTGTTAAATAAAAAAGACACAAAACTATTATAGAAACACCACCTTCCAAAATTAAAGTAATAATGCACTTTTTAGTGTTTTTTTTCATTGAAGTCAGTAGTTTTTTTTTTTTAGTTTTTCTTTTATTCAAGTGAAGTACCCACGTACATCCATTGCCATTTCCATACATATGATGATAATGATGAATTGAATTATTTGCCTAGATAATTCTGCTACCTGCGTAAATGTATAGAATGGTACTGAGAGGTACTGAGAATAGTAGGGCCTAAGCCCATGGGCGTAGGTACCACCGTATCAGCCGTAATACGGGCCCCTAAAAGGAGCTCTGACGTAGCCACTGGACATCTCCACCACGGCCTATAGCGTCTCCATCTCACTGTCTCTGTGCTGCCTGTTCTGTGCTAGTAGGTTAGACGTAATTTGAAGAAGAAAAAAACTCAATATTTTTTTATGCAGTTCCCCTTTGGGACAAGCTTCGCCAATAGCATAATAACCGTTATCTTAAGCCGTACCTAACCTCCGTTTAAACTTAGCCGTTAATCGTCATCAGATATGCAAGCTAATTGAACTGAAATTCTACGTAGTTACTTGAAATTCTAGTTGCCTTCTCCTTAACAAAGGCTAGGCCCCAGACGATGCACAAACTCACAAAGAATGGTATGCCTAATGGTCTAGACTACCTATTGTAATGTCTAGGATGCCTTTTTAAAAGTCTGAGCTGCAGCGGTGACGAAATCAGACAATCGCTGAATAATGTCTGCGTTTAGGTATAGTTTGGTGCATAATTCTAGCCTAGTTTAATCGGCAGACTGGAGAGTAGGCAAAAACGATGAATAAAATCATCATCAATCAAAATCAAAAGCATTTTATTTCAAATAAACCATTTACAGGCACTTTTGAAAGGTCAAGAAGTCAGTCAGTCAGAAAAAAAGAAATGATGCTAATTGCACATTTCAAAGCGTAGATCTCTATGGAGACGAATGTGCAAGAAACTCCATGGACTTCTTTTCAATCATGTTTTGTAATTACAAATATCTCTGTTACATGTTTCTTGTCGCTATCGTGTGGGAATAATGCAAATAAAGTAAAAACAAAAACTAAATATAGATATTAAAATAGCAACTGGCAGCAAAGAGATGACCAGTCTCAACTGACAGCGCCCGTTCACGGACATGACGCTAATATTAGCACCACTCAGCTCAACCATTTTGAAGGGAACTGAATGATCCAATCATCATCATTTTAGCACAAAGACGTCCACTGATAGACATAGGCCTTCCCCAAGTGTCCATGTGCATCGATCGGATTCCCGCAACCCTTACAAAGTTATTGCTCCAGATAGTAGAAGACTTTCTAACACTTCGTCATCTGGTACGCGGTCGATAAATCAAATAAATTGGATTATTATTGACTTTAGTATTATTCTCGGTGATTTTATACATAGGAAACCATAAAACTACCCTATTTTATGGTAGATGAAGATTGGTGATGATGATTTTTGGTGGTGATGGTGGTTCTAGATACCATGATTGGTTTAAATGTCAGTCATGCGAGCGAGAAAAAGGAATGGAGCTATACACCCTAGATAGCTCCAACCCTTTAACAGTTCAGTTTAGGTCCTAAAATGGATCGCGTTAAGAGCTCATAGTAGCATTCCAGGTCTCCGCAAAACTGTCAGTATATAGTTTTTTTTTTGCGTTGGGATATTATCAAAAACTCCCGCTCTGAGTGCAGCGAGAAGGTGTGTCAGATTGTTACTGACTAAATCTACCTGTGTTAATTCTCTTCTGTGTTTAGTTAATTTAGGAGATCCCAAAACCCCATAAATCAATAAGTACTGAAATCAAAAAGGAAAAATACCTGAACTGTAATTTTACATTTATAAAGTTTATTTGAACTTACCTATAATTCAAAGGCGACTCGAAGTTATCCCAGCTTCATAGGAAAAGAACTAATATTGCATATAGTTACCGACCAAAACCGGATTTGCAGCCGAATCTGAAACCGTAACCGTTCGGCTCTCCTTCCAGTTTCGGCCAGAAAGTGACAAGAAATAAAAATTTAATTTCGATACAGTTATTCCTAACTATATTTCGATATAAAATAACATAACATAATCAGCCTTATAATGTTCCCATTGTTGGGACTCAGGCCTCCTCTCTAGGAGAGAGAAAATTCTATTTCGATATAGTTATGCTTAATAATTATGTAGTTACTTGATTGATACTGATACTTGAATATTTATTTGATTGGTTAGTATTATACGAAAAGACAACGACACACATGGACTCACGAGTCAGTAAATTTTTTAGGTATCTATCACGGCCGTCAGCTCAAAGACGCTAGTCTCAGTCGAGCCGCATATTCGGCCGCTTTTTGGCCGGCCAAAATCAGACTTTTTGGCCGAAACCGGCCGAAACTGGAAATTTGAAACTTCAGTCGGCCTCTAATTACATACATTCGGAGTGTTTCTATACGGACGGTATAACCTGTCGGACTATGGATCTATCCATATCAGGATTGTACCAGTACCTACCCTGTATGGATCCTGATCAGTCTTTAGCATAACTAATTGATAAAAATAAACCTTTTTGTATCAATTAAATAACTTAATGTACATATAGTTTTAATTAGTTAAGTGTTTTATTGAATTATTTTTCAATATTTATTGTTAGACAAATTGGACAAGATTAAAGTTTATTAAAAATAAAAATTAAATATCTTTAATTTCTATATATTTTGTACCTTTAAAATCCATCGATTTTTCAAACAATATAATTCACATTTTCCTGCACTTTAAACACTATCACTTATATTTAATGACACAAAATCTTTAACCAATAGGTCTTCGATGCATAGGAACACGATCAAACTGTTCGTGATCCCAAGGGAACCCGCCCGGTGGTATAAATGGTATCTTAGGCACTTCAAAGTCAGGTCCTGGCAATCTAATATCCCTTGCAATACGCCTCCTGTTACCTTTAGCCACCCAATTCTTAAAGGTTTTTGTAGGATGTGCGTCAGATCCTCGGTAGACCTTAGGACTGCTCAAACTTCGGCCAGTTCTGGTATGAAGATTGAACTTCACATCGTCCCCGATTGAACGGAAAATCGGATGATCAGCAGTCGGAGGCGTCTTTGGCACATCTCCTTCGTACGTGTAAGGTGGTGGATCATAAATTCCTCTTGGAACTCTTGGGCGTTGCAGCGAAAATGGCAGTTTCTTCGGCAAAGGAGATGGTCGGTTTGTCAGACTCTGGATAAAGTCACCTGTTGATGATTTAATCACAAATGCTGCTATAACAGCTAGTATAAATGTAGGTGTCCACATTTTGAATAAGTTTTCTCCAAGTGATGTTAGTTGGCTTCTACGAGTATTTATATTCGACTTATAAGGAAACTTAGCAATTTTATTACCTTATAGAATAGTTTAGTGAGAAAAAGGGAATAACCTATCACGGTATTGTTTGTTTATGTTTTTGTATCCGCGTGTGTGTCATGCTGCATGATGAATCGTGAGTAAAGCTAATATGCTTGTTAATTAATTTGTGCAACGTGATTTCTGATCGTAAGAATATTTTATTAACCGACTGCGCCAGAAGAACGTCTGATGTAGTTGATGGTGTCAAATCTAAAATAAAACGATTCGGACACTGTGTCCGAATTTAACGTAACCTTTTATTTTCAATACCTAATAAAAAATATTGACGGACATACTGACGATTCGGACACCACCAAATATATTGAAACTATGTAGTAGAGACGAAGAAGTTACATAGTTGTAGTAATATGGGATAAGAACAGGAAGAAGAAGATTACCCAAAGTTAAAATAGTTTTAATAGCGCTTTTTTCCCACATATTATATTTTAAAACTTTTTATCTGACTGTACAAAAGACTGTGTTTTCATCTGGACATACACTGTCAACTGACAAGAAATAAAAATTAAATATCGTTACTCCTTACTATATTTCGATATACTTATGCTTAATAATTATGTAGTTACCTATAAACAATCCTTATTCCAAAACTTTTTATCTGACTGTACTAAGGGGTGTGTGTCCTTTATCGTAAGTGAAAAATATATTGAAATATAAATGTGCCAATTCGGACACTGTGTCCGACTCATCAGCAACTCAAAATAAATTTCACTAACTTCCACAAACTGCTTAAAGTTGTTTTAAACTTTTTTGTCGTTTTTTGTGGTCGTTTTTTGACACTGAACTTTTTTTTTGTTATGTATTTTATTTCTGCATGATTAGTTTCTAATAGATCTCTTCCTAGTCCTTGTTTTAGTTTTATGCTAGCTGGCTATTAGGTCATACGTAAATTAAGAGAATGCTTCTTAAGGCAAATTCTTAACTAGCTTCTGCCAGCAACTTCGCCGCGTGTTAATAGAAAATTATTGCGTAGGAACATACTTCAGGAATATAATAATGGGGACATGTCCTGAAGTAGGCCATGGCCAACCCATAGTCCAAGTTTAATTCAAATCCGTACAGTCATTAGGACGTATCAGACAGACAGTCACTTTCGCAGTTTAATTATTATAATGTATAATATGAATGTTATTGTTAATATGGAAAGTGTTAAGAATTAATTAAATAAAAAAATCTGTAACATTTTGAACATTTTAATTAAAACTAAAATTACGACTAGAGGTCTCATACTATCAAACTAAAACTTAATTAATTATAATTATGTATTCCTCAATCAGATCAAATTAACTTTTAATAACCTAGATATACTTATCATTATAATAACACTAAATACTGAACTAAATATTTAGCCATTAAAATCGGCTTTTCTTTGTTTTCTAGACACGATTTCACTTAGATAATACTAAAAACTTTGGTCTTAAAGGTTCTTAGAAAACAGTAAGGGCAACACATCTAGCGTAGCACGAATGTTTCTTTGTCAAACAAGTACTAACTTTGTGTTCTTTAAAATATAGTGGAAATTAATTTATTTTTTTTTTCGTAGGAAATTATCTAATAACTTCGGGAGGACGTGTCAGACTTTTACTGACTCAAAATACACCTATGTTCCTTCAGTTGCCCTTTGCGTTCTAGGATCACGGGTAACCTTTTCAGAAGGTAACCCAATATGGCCCAGCTGTAATGCTACGGTTTTGCTAACATTTTTTTGTAGTGTGAAAGTGAAACCCCTGGGACGAAGGAAAAGAAGGAACAGGAGTGGGTTTTTAGTCAGTAAAAGTTTGACACTATCTCGCGCTCCGCCCAAGAGTGGGATTTGTCATAAGATGATTTTCCCACCCAATAAAAAATAAACATCTTTTTGAGACGCGCGTGGAACACTACGTGCCGTTGATGACTCGGGCTCGGTCCGGACGGTTACCGAACAGCCGGACGGCGAGCTACCAATCGCACTCCCATTCGCGCACTTCTGTCCGCTTAGATACGCTCTTGGGCTAAGCTGAGAGCAGTAGTGACCCAATGGCCACGACCCGCTACGAGTTGTAGGTCGCGGGTTCAAACCTGACCAGGTACTTTGTGTAATTTAAGGATATATGTGTGTAATTTAAGTCAAGGGAAGGTTTAAACGGTGAGAAATTATGGAAAAATTCAGGAGAAAAAAAACCGAGTACAACGCCATCTCTAAGTTAAATGTCATTTTCGTATGAATTAGGCGGGTTCTGGTAATGCATAAAAGGTTTTTTTTCAACATTCATTAACTATTAGGCGGTACGAAGCTAGTTAACAATAAAAAAAAAACAAATTATAGTAAGTACACAATATACCCATTCTCCTTAAAACTAGATGACATCTCAAATAATTCCTAAATATCATTCCACACGCACATTAATTTAGGCAATCATTCAGGTCTTGCCTTGTATTAATAAAAACAATAGTTTTTAAACTACTTCTAACAACTGAAGATCACAAAAAAGTGGACCAATAAACGACATTGAGTATAAAGAACGAAAATGGGAAGAAGAAGCGAGAGAACCGATCTATGTATACAGCTGTCTCCCTCCCGTTGCAGAAGGTCTCGTACTGCGGGATGGATGCTGAAGTGCTGGCGCGAGGGTCGACCGTGGTCGGAAATATGTGCTGGAAAGAAATAATAATATTATTGTTTAAGTGAATTTTAGAAAAATTAACTCTAAAGTTGACAAAGTAAAGTTCAAATACAACTGCGATGCAAATTATGGTATTTTTGATACAAATAGACACTTATAAACCAACTCAAAATACATAACGCTATAATCGATCGAATTAAAGATCACCAATGGTGTTTGACAAACTACCAGCACACACTTATATCTCAGCACTTTAGCTTTCCTGCATTTTTATAAAACCAGCAAAAATAATTATTAAAGTAAGTGCGAACTCAAACGATACCAAAATGGTTTTGGTATCGTCATCATTATCATTTCAGCCGAAAGACGTCCACTGTTGGACATAGGGCTCCCCCAAGTGTCACCACAATGAGCGTTCTTGTGTATATCGCTTCCATCGGGTTCCCTCAACCCTTACCAGGATATCGGTCCACCCTGTAGGAGGACTTCCAACGCTACGTCTTCCGTAACGCGGTCGCCAATCCAGAACCTTTCGCCCCCAACGGCTATGTGCTTTTAATGTGCCTTGCCCGTTGCCACTTAAGTTTGGCGATTCTTCGTGCTATGTCGGTAACCTTGGTTCTCCTGCGGATATCCTCATTCCTGATTCGATCACGTAAGGAAACTCCGAGCATAGGTCTTTCCATTGCCCTTTGGGTGACTTTAACTCTTTTGATGAGGCTCATTGTAAGCGACCACGTTTCGGGATCATATTTCATCACTTGCAACACGCACTGGTCATAGACTTTCGCCTTGAGACACCGTGGTATATTAATTGGTATTATTGTCAAACCCATACTTTAGATTAAATCAAGTTAGCTTTCTTCACATACAAATATATTAAGTTGTCTAAACCACTAACTAACGTATCATTCAAACTAGACTATTGATCCAAACCAAAGTCAAACTATCATCATCATCATTATTTGTACATAGGGCTCACCCAAGTGTCACCACAATGAACAGTCCTGTGTATCTCGCATCCATCGGATTCCCTTAATCCTTACCAGGTCACCAGTCCACCTTGTAGGAGGCCTTCCGACGCTGCGTTTTCTGGTATGCGATCACCACTTCAGAACCTTTCGCCCCCAACGGCTATCTGTTCTAGGAGCAATGTGCCCTGCCCATTACCACTTAAGTCAATACTATTTTGTATCAATCCTGAAATTTTTGTACTCTGCACGGCATAAACAGGATTTCATAATAACAATGGCCCCCGCCATTATGACGCGTCATAATGACGAGGCCAAAACTATAACGAGTTTCATCATTACGTTCAAATTAGTATTTACCTAGTACCTGATTTTATTCTCCAACTAGCTTCTGCTAGCGGCTTCGCCCGCAAGAAAATAACATAATTTTAACAATAAAAACTAAAAATCAAAGTTGTGCGTCGAATCTTAGCAAGAATAGGCCGTTGCTCAGCATATACCGTGACGCTAGGCAAATCTAGCCATCTACGGTGCTGGCTTTCAGCAACCGCCGTTTGCAACCGCAACTTACAATCTATTATAAAAAATATCTACTAAACTAGCGAAAATCCACACAGCATTTAAACTAACAAAATAAACCTTGAAAGCGTCCAAGTCCCGGGACAGGTCCTCATCAGAGTACCCCTTCATAGCCTTAGTGGCCACCGGACCCATATAGTTGTTGACCACGGCAAACTCGAAGAGTGAGAGGAACACGAAGACTGAACAAGATGACATCCACACGTCTATGGCTTTGACGTAGGAAACTGGTGGTAGGCTTTGCTGAGATTGCGTGTTTTGAGTTGCTGGGGACAAAAATAAGTATGATTCACAAAGGATGGTTGTCAGGTCCAAAGCTGGAAAGTCGAAGAGTTAGTTTAGCTTAACTTTTGGATACCATTTTTTTTCTGTGGGATATTTTCAAATGGCTTTTCTGCTCTGGGTGGGGCTAAAGGGCGTGTCAGGCTTTTGCAGATCCACCAGTGTTCCTTCAGTTCCCTTTTGCAGTTCAGGGTCGCGGTAACTTTGTCGAAGCCGTTTTCGATAGCCGTCAAGGCCACCACTCAATTCATCCAGATCAGAATTTGTCTATCCACCGAAAAAAACATGCAATCCTACAGTATTGCATTGTAAGTAGGTATATGAGGGACTATTTTCCGCACTTAGGCTTCCATTCGTGAGAGACCTGACTAACTTATCCAGGCTAGCTCCACCCAGAAGCTTGCGATCAACTCTAGGTACGCTTTGAGAAGCCACGGCCTCGTTTTTCAGGATGACGTAATTGGCTGATGCCTCGAAGTTAAAGCAACCTCAGTAGTATCTCTTGTGGTGCCAAAAATCTACTTCAAATTCAAAACTTACCTTTTTTTGAAGTGGCAAATCAACGAATAATTAAATAAGAAATATTATATTAACGGCGCGAGGGCTATTGCCTCGCGCGCACGTGTGGCCTCCTCTTTTGCTAGCATTACTGCTTCAAGGAAGGAGTTGAATTTTTATCCTGAGGTCTCTGATAAGATTTGAACTATGTCACCCTTTTTCTTGAGGTTGGATAGCATCAACTAATTAATCCCGCTCTGGGTGGAGTAAGACGGAGTATCAGACTTGTACTGACTGAATCCCACCTGTGATTCTTCAATTACCCTTTGCAATTTGAGGCCACAGTAACTCTTACAAACAATCTCGCAGTGCATCCAACTCTTACCTAAAGTGAGCAACGAGGTGACCCCTAACGTGACTCTGGCAGGGATGGCCTCAGGTTTGATCCAGAAGGAGATCCAAGACATGACGACGATGAGTGCCGAGGGGATGTACGTGTGGAACAGGTGATAGCCGAGCCGGCGACGTAGGTTGAACACCACGGCTAGGCAGGTGAAGTTACCTGAGTAAGAGAATACATATGAAAAATATTTGGTGTCTCTGTGATCTTCAAGGCAGATGTATCATTTCCACCACCAGGAAAACGCTGATGCTTTCTTGGTGGTCATTATTGTTGATTCTGGCTACCAGAAGTTAGGTTAGCAGGCTACTAGAGACTTCAGTTCCCATGAATAAATAGTGTCTTGTATCAAAATCGAAGATGATTAGACTATATAATTATTACATAAATAATAAAATAAATCGACGATTACGTAAATATTATAATAATACATAGACGAACGAGCCAGTTAGTTTTAAGGTATTTATCGCAACCGTCAGTTCAAAGACGCGGTTTTTCGGTCGAGCCTAATATTAGGCCACTTTTTGGTCGAAACCGAAACTCCAGCCGAAACCAATTTTTTTGGCCGAAACTGGCCCAAATGCTTTTTGTCGGAAAATCGGACGGTCTTTATTTATTGTCCCTAAACATTATCAAAATTTCAGATTTCACCAGCAACGAATACTTAGGCTTTACTTTTTTTTCGGTGGGAAAATCATCTAATGACGTCCCCCGCTCTTGGGCGTAGCGGGAGATAGTATCGGACTTTAATTGATTAAAAACCCACTCCTGTTCCTTCGTTGCTTTTCGTACCAGGGCCGAGTCATCCTTTCAGAATCAGACCCTTGGCCCCAGTAGGCTTCGACCCTGCTGGACCTTCCTGACATCTCCTTGAAGCGCGCGTGGAAACCAGTACGCGTCGTCGGCGACTTGGGCTCGGTCCGGACGGTTACCGGACGCTCGGACGGCGAGCTGCCCATTGCTCACCGCCCGCAAGCCCGGCCCTTCGGTGGCCATACTTAGATTTTAGAATATTATGTTAATTAAAAATATTATCTTACCTGTAGAGTACTCAATGGTACAATCAGAAGTATAGTTGTTGGAAATGTCAAGCTGCGGCAGTTCGATGTCCGGGTTGACCACCAGCGGGTCTGTCAAGTTCCAGATGAATACCAGGTCGTGCACCGTGTGAGACACTGGAAAAGCATCAATGATAATATTATAGCAATGTACGATTTTTCGCCAAGCGCTCAAGATTCGTGCCGCTATCTATATGAAGCTACGCGTACGTGGACAGCAGGCCTTAATGTCGTAGTGATGCAGCACCTAGATTTCGAAGCTCGGAATATTCTGCAACGGATGCAATGGACGGAAGGTAATTAATAATCAACTGTTCTTAATTACCAATGCTAAGAGCTTTGTTCGAATAGGCGGTGCAGTAATATATACTAATATTATAAAAAGATAAGAATTGTATCTTTATTTCATCATCATCATCTTCCTGCCCTTGTCCCATCTTATTTGGGGCCGGCGCAATACGTTTTTTTCTTCCATTCTATCCTGTCAACCGTCATACTATCACTAACTTCCTTTTCTTTCATATCACTGTTCACACAATCCATCCATCTTTTCTTTGGCCTCCCTCTCCCTCTCCACCCATCCACATGTATACTCATAACTCTTTTAGTAACATGTGATTAGAAGAATTGTATCTTTATTTGTAACAAATAAAACCAAAACTTACAAGACCGATTTTAAACATTCTTTCACCGGTAGAAAGCTACTTTATCACTGAGTTACATAGGCATATTTAAGACATTCATTGAGGTGAATCCGCTTTCAGAAGCTAGTGTTTTAATATATTACTCACAGCTCTCAATCATCATGGAACAGCTTTGAGTATCATGTGGATATGACTCGAATTTCATAGCGCATGATAACACCAAGGTCAATCTGGAAAAGAAATACAAGATGGGTGTAGAACATAACTTGGAGGAACCCGAGAGTAGCCTTCTCTACGCCTAGTTTATTTTATATTTTTTGCTGAATTAAATTCATGGCACTATTTACCAACTGGATTTAAAGTGTAGCACTATAGTTAGAGAGACCACTTGCACAGTTAGAATTAGGTGGATTTTGAGGCAATACTTTAACTAAATTCAATAAAGTGGAATGTGCGTTTTTTACAAATACTATTTCTTTGACTTAATACTAAACTTGCTCCCATACACTATAAATTGAAAATATTTATTTCAAACCAAGCACACAGAATGAAACAAGTCCATATTATATTAATAGCTATAAACTTATAACTATGTTATTAAGGGCCCCTTTTTCGAAATTTACGTTTCTAGATCGAGTTGTTTTCAGAGAAATCATCATATTTAAATCCGTAAAAAAATATATAGTATAGATACATCTTTGATCTAGTGACTTTTTTGGTTAAAAACAGATTATTTCACATTTCACTCGATAAAAAAAAAATCTGAAGTAAAGTCGATTTTGAAAGTATTTTAAGTTTTATGAGACTTGGGGGAACACAACTTTTATGAAAATTTAACATTTCATTTACTAAACGGGTTTGACAGGGATATTTTTGGATAAATTTATAATATGGCACTTAATTTTTTTTATATAAAATAAATACGTGAAAACGGCACGCGCGCACCGCGCCAGTGTCCTGCCGGACGTCATCGAGGGAGGACCTATGCAACTTTTGTTCGCGACCACAAATTATTGTTGCCGCGCGCGTAAATAAACGTGTTGTATTATAAGTAATTGCAATGACGAATAGAAAAAACAAAATTAAGAAAAAAAGGGTATCTGAAGTGAAGAAAATCCGAAAATGTATTGCGTAAGTACTTATTCTATAAATACGTCATAATATAATTACTCCTCTACACAGACCAGCGAAGTCAGTATGACAAGAATTTTAAATCTATAATGGAAACATTCTTATACCTTTACAAAGTGCAGTTTTGCATCCTGGTCAAATTCAAGGAGATGTAAGTACCTAGGTATGCTGTGTTTTATTTTTATTATTACATTCTTTTATTATGTTTATGAAGATTTGAAAGAAATTGAACAATGGCTATCGGTCACTACTTGTACTCACTAGGTAAGTACCTAGAGCACGGTTTATGGTCGCGCTGCGTTTAGCAGGTAGAAATCGGCCGGCTGCTATAGAAATAGCCTATGACCTATTCTCAAACCTACCATATATATACAAAAAACTGGTCAAGACACGAGATTTTTATATATGTATCAGGTTTTATTTATAACTCTAGTAATTAGTGTTTGTTAATTTGATTTTTTTGAAAATATGTAATGAAATTTATTCCATTCCAGTGCTCTGAGACCACGTACCGGAAAAGGTACTTTGATGTCCAAAAAAAGTACCGATGGGCACTCTAAAGAAGGACAGTATGCGTAAGTACATTATGTACATATTACACAATATACTATGGCGGAGCAGTTTTATTCATCCGCTACAAGTTTGACGTTATCTCCCGTCGCGCTTTAGTTTTCTTACTTATCACATGTCTTATGTATCCTATTATGGGATGTATCATGGCAGTAAATGTTTTTTTTTTAAAGTTTATTTCGGTGACTTTGAAACCAAATCCGTTTCATTACGTTAATGACATTCCATTGTTGCAGAAAAACGAGGGATGACGAAGATAATTCCATTATTTTTGAAGCTGAAAATCAAGAAGACAAATTTCAAAGGACAACTGGAAAAGACGAAGATGATTCCATTATTGTTGAAGCTGAAAATCAAAAAGAGGAAGATGATTACTATAACGTTGAACCTATATATAATGCTATATAATGCCTACTTCCTGAAATCGTGAACCCCAGACATATGCGTGGTATGGGCATAAGAAATCTGACACTTGAAGAGAACAAATCATCCGAAAATAAGGAAAATGAGGAATCTCTAACGCAAAACAATCCTGATTTGCTATCAGGTCCTAGTTCCCAACGCGGAGAGGAGTGCCATGAGGACTGTGGCTTTGACCCTCTTAGAGGAGACTCGCGCCCAGCATTGAGGAATATATCGGTCGATGAAAATGAACCTGGACCTAGCACACCACTAAATTTTTATGAATTTTAATTTTTATGAATATTAATTTTTATGCTGGTACTATATATTTTATTTTATTATATTATAACACTGGTCGACAAGGTTTTTCCCACAGAGATTGTGTTTACATATTTTTATTAAAGTATCTACCCTCATCATAAAACACTACATACTTTGTTTTTATTAGCCTCAGATTTTTTGTGACAGCCACTTAAAATTTTACCGAACTTTCCACTAAATTCGCAGGAATTGCAACAAATATAGTGCTCAATTGTGAGTTTGTCATGCATAAGCTACTCGTTGTTGGTTTCTCAACACATAAAGAAGATGTGGGTTTCATTTAACTCTCAGTTTCTGCCGAGTAGGTATGTGGTGAACCAAATTCTAAAAGTGAATGAAGAAATTTTGCTGACTTGATTAAAATGGTGTTATCGTGATAATTTTGGTTTTTCCGTGGCTCCTCAAAGTAAAGTGAGTGCTTCATATGAGATCTACAACAAGAGTAAAGATTTTTAAAAATTCGACAAAAGGAGTGCGCTTAATGGCTTTGGAAACCCTATGTTTTGAACAGGATCCTAAAGACCACAGACACACTACGTGTCTGTGGTCGTTTTGCCAGACTTATATGGCAAAAGTGATAAATATGACGCATACACTGTAAAATATGTAAGTGTGCGTTCTGCAATACAAACGCTTTCTGATAGTGTTGCTATACCAATACCTGCAATGCCAAATAAAACAATGCGCAGGAACTGATACCATGATTTACTAACTACGTGTATTGTAACTGCAAATAAAATTCATGATTTAGCTTTTATACCCAAGAGGAACACTAATAACTGACACAAACTAATCTAGTTTGAGTCAGTTATTAGTGTTCCTCAATCATCTTTTTGGTGATTTTTAACAAACTTAAAAAAATCATCTATTTTTTATATATTGCGAAACAAATGACTACACAAATCTCATAAAGGACCTAATTAAAACATATCAAGCATAGAGTTATAATTTGTCTCTCTAAATACACTTACAATCACATTTTGGCTTCCGTACCAAAAATCTGGGATCCAATGCCCAACGCAAAGGAGAAAGGTTGCGGCAGGTCATTTTCATCATGAAAAACCCGTACCAGTGCAAATGGAGTCCTTGAATATTAGCAATTTTTGGTTGGATAATTGTGGTAGACCAGCCTCAAGCTAAATATTCCAGAAAATCATAATATATGGTTTAAAAAGACGTATTTTTTAATTTAATTGT
This sequence comes from Mythimna vitellina, assembly GCA_949316375.1. NCBI lineage: Eukaryota > Metazoa > Arthropoda > Insecta > Lepidoptera > Noctuidae > Mythimna > Mythimna vitellina. Next base: position 10,356,838 of record OX438709.1, read on the forward strand.
AAGTAAAGTATCAATATTTTTCATGACAAATACAAGTGACTGTCACAAAAAAACGATGGCTAACAATTTTATTCTATATCTATTTCCTACAAAAGGGAGTCAAAATAAAACCATATATAGCAAAAAAATTCTTGTGGCAAAAAAAAGTAAATTTTTGTAGACCAGTGTAATTAATCATATTTGTCTTTCATTATATTACTCACCAAATCTTCTACAACCATTCTTTAAGTTCAACAGAATGATCATCGCCTGCCTTTTCATTCACGAGATTGTCTTATCAGAATACCGTGGCCCTGGAACGCAAAGGGCAACCGAAGGAACAGGGTGAATTTTAGTCAGTACAAGTCTGACAGTCCCTTCCGCTCCACCCAGAGCAGCAGGATTCATTTGATGATTTTACCAAGCAATAAAAAAAAGTCATACATTTATAACGATATACCTAAGTGTATTAGTGTTTACAGTCAATAGTGCAGTGGACAGCACATCAAGCTATACGTTTTTGTTGCAAACAAGCTATTATTACCAGCACGCCAATAATATTTGAAATACTGATTTATTTATCTATACTGTGGCGTGCTCGCCCGCCGCTATAGGTCACCGGAGTTCATATCGCGACGGCTCCTGTGCAACGCGGGCGCAAGCCGTCTCGGTGCGTAAAATGCCTAAACTTTCGGAAGAAGGGGCCCTTAAAATAAACTAAACAAACCAAACTAAAAATGTTGAATTTAGCGTCACCTAGCGAGAACATGGCGACGTTGAGGGCTGTAGTTTTCACCTATTTGTTGAAGATGTATTATTTAGCACCTTCAGTGATGCCAGTACGTGTAGACATTTTAAGTTCTAAGAATCATCATAATCCTCATCATTTCAGCTAAAAGACCTCCACAATATAGGTAATTAAGCCTCCCTCCAGCGTCAGGCAACTGCTGCGTAGCTGTCTGGCATTATGCTGAACTGGACCTATTTGGCGTAGCCGTGAGACATATTTTTTATTGGTAATTTTATTTCTCCTTTTTTTTAATTTTTTTAAGTTTAATTTTAGTTTGTAAATCAATTATTTGTTGATTAATTAATCATGGTGTGCCAAATAAACATATTTTCTTTCTTTCTTTCCTCATGAACCCTGACCTCCATCTCCAAGGAAGATAAGAATGTCTTGGGGCCGACGAACGTCTAGGACACAAAAGCCGCAAAGCACAGATTTCTTTGGCAAACCAATATCAACCTCAAGATAGTTACCATTAAAATAACATTAATTTTGGCATGGAAAACCGAAACCTACTGTGCATCACCAAGTCGTTGAACAACTACAGAAACCAACTTACTTGGACATATAAAGCAACGTCTTATCATGATAGAGCCACAAATAATGGTTCGGTATGCTCATCTCATGAAAGGTGACTTTCTTGGCATTTTTGAAGAAGCAGTCGGGTCGCCAGATCTTGTTCAGCCAGTCAACATCGAGGATCCGGTACTCCTCGTGCATGTTCTCCGGGAGACGAAGGCGAGGGTCCCTCCAGGATTGGGCCAGGAATATGTCCGCTACGTATGTCTGGAAAGGTCAATAGAATGTACAGTTAAGAGTCTTGAAAATGTATAGATATCACCCCACTTCTCAATTATATTTATCTATATACTACAATTAGTTTATTTAAAAGTAGTTTCTTTATTTAAAAAAAAAAAACAAAACATTTTAAAACATATCTACTATTACTATAGCAAAGGATACCTATACAATTCCTTCTGCCAGTACTCTGACCTCCTCTCCAGAAGAATGAATGAAGCCAGGGGAATGCCATAATCTATCATGCGTTATAATGTAATGCTATGTACCGAAAGACGTCCACTGTTGAACATAGGCCTCCCCAAGTGTCGCCATAACGAACGGCGGATTCGATTCATCGGATTCCCGCGACCCTCACCAGGTCATCGGTACACCTTGTGGGAGGCTATCGACCATCTGTTCTGCGAGTAATGTGCCCCGCCCACGCTCAGACCTTAAGTTTAAAAAATGCTCACCATACTCTCCTCATTGATGGAGTCGAGTGATAGCACAGTGACATGGAAGTAGACGATGGTGGGCTGCCCCTGCAACTTGGGGGCTCGGTTCTTGTCGTAAAATTTCGCTTTCTCTGGCAGAATGTCGCGTAGTGATAGACTGGATTCAGACTTCAATTCTATCTCTTGGTAAGAAGCGTTTGTTCTGAAAATGATTGATTGGAATTCATTAAATTTATTGTTTCTATGTTTAACCATTATCGTAACTTATTAAATACATTTTTAAATATAAAAAATAGTGACCCCACCGCTGCACTGGTTTGAACAGGGTCTAAATACTGACAGTCAGGGCTCCAAAGGGAGGAACCTCCTCACAATACGAGCCGTGTCCAGGATTATCGTTTCTGAATCAAGCAAATCGTATTACCCCACAGCTGGGCAAAGACCTCCCTCCGTTCCTTCTAACGGTTACAATTTTTTTGGCATTTTTTTTAGTTTAAAGAAAAACCTAAATAGGGGATTGCTTATCCCTGTATTATTAGCAAACGAGAAAGAGAGAAACTACAACAGCGGCCTATCCTTAAAAAATCTATCCTCAACCCGGATGGCAGGAATTGTCAAATCCTCGACAGTTACAGAAAATGCTGCTTTCTTAATTTTAAATATTCTATTCTAATTTTTATAATAAGAAATAGAGCTGATGTCATCTATTCTACCAATGTCTAAAGTAAATTGAAAAAGCAAGTGTGTAAAATATTAATAAAGAAAATAAAGTAGACAACAAAATATTCCGCCACATAGGAACTAAAAATCCTTCATCGCGAAAATTTTAATATTTTACATTAGAGAACTCAAATACATAGAGTTCTCTGCTTGATTAGAACATACACAACAATCCGAAATCAACTATCGGACATTTACCCGGACCAGAAACAACAGCCGTCTGGTCGGAGAATCCTCCTTTTCAACAGAGATTTGTGGCACTTTACACTCTATTCCGCATACCTCTAAATGAATAAGGTACACCAACAACTAAACTTGTTAACAAAATCTACATTAAATATTTAAAGGATTTTGAGCCATGTTAATCGGATCTGTAACCTCGAAATGCGATTCGTAATAAGGCGTGGTTTATCGAGCGAAGGGTATAGACACTCGTTACAAATCAAATCATTTAATGTTAGCACTTTCCTAACTTACGTTTAGTTCTCATAAAATAATCACAGTCAGTAAATCACCAAACAATAATTTAAGACACTCCACTGAACGCGTAGTGGAAACATGTACTCACATCCCACCAGCACTCAGTGTTGCGCCAGCGTGTCGTGAACAGTCATGTGACGTAAGTCACACTACACCACTAGCGTCACTCTAAACAACTAGCGCTATCTCTGATATCTTTTTAAAACTAAACACGAAAGCGCCGTCATATTAAATATTCAAAGGATAGTCTCATATAAATAAATTAATTATAGGCATGACGTGCATGATTCACGGATAGATACTTAGTGGTTGTTCAAAATAATATTAAATCAATACTTACAGAAAACTGACAGCCGCTTGCACTCTACCCGCAGCACTTAAACTTATCATAGCCATTAACAAAGTCACTAAAACAATCACTTCCATCTTTATCTTCAATTTTAACACTTTAATTTAGTTCACTAATCAATTTGAGCAAACATTTTTGTTTATGCAGTCATTTGTTTCTTAAATAAGTTTTGAAACAATATTTCATTCATTCTTAAAAAGAACCAACGAAACTGAACAGCCCGTGATTTTGGTTCTATGTAGAGTGCCTTAAGTCGTATACACACGTACGAACAAATTTGTTGCGTTGCATGATACGCAACAACCTGGTTCGCACGTGTGTACCACTAACGAACATCGAACACTCTGTTCGTCAAACATGTTTGCGGCGATCCTATTACTTTGTCTTGTATGAATGGACGGTGTTCTTCATGAATCAATGCGAACACCAAAAATCTTATAGCTACTTCACCATCGACCACTGCCAACGATGCCGCCTCGGCTAAGACAGTTCACGACTGTTGTGCGCGAACTCGATTCGAATATATTCGCGTTCGTGTTCGAATACGAACAGACCAAATGTTCAAGTTTGGTGTTTGTGTTCGTGTTCGTACTTGCCTACCAAGACACATGACGACTACTAGGGCTGTGAGAATACTCGAAAGTCACTTAGGGCAACTGCCCTCAGTGACAGAACAGTTGTTGGAACACGGGTACGTATGTTTTGTTATGTATGTATGTCATCGATCCACCGTGTGGCAGGCCTTCTAACACTGCGTCTTTCGGTACGAGGTCGCCACTCCAGCCTCCCTAGCCAAGTGACGTCATCTCAACGCTCAGTCACGTGGTCAGAACAAAGGAATCGGAGGCGTGGCTTACTCGAGGCGTTCGACGCAAACGAAACGATCATAACTTGGCTAGGGGGGCAGAACCTTTCGGCCCCATCGTCCAACTGTTCCACGAGCAATTTGCGCTACCCACTTCCACTGAAATTTGGCGTTTCTTCGGGCTATCTCAGCGACATAGGTTCTACTGCGGTTTTCTTCATTATTGATGCGATCACGTAAGGAAACTCAAAGCATAGCCCTTTCCATAGCCATTAGGGTGACTTTAAGCCTTCTGATGAACCACATACTTAGTAGAGTAGGAAATAAATTTCCCGACTAGGCTCGGACTTAAAGAGGTCCATTTAAGTTCGAAGTTACGCTTCGGTAAAATCTCTCTACTTTATTCCATCTAAGCAGTAATGCAAGAAAAGGAGGCGGCCGATCGCGTGAGGCAACGGCCCTCACGCCCTAATCGCCGCCGGGATTCCGATCCCGATTTCCGGCCACCGTAGGCGCGGGCTTGCGGACAGCGAGCATTGGGTAACTCGCCGTCCGACCGTCCGGTAACCGTCCGGACCAAGCCCAAGTCGTCGACGGCGCGTACTGTTTTCACGCGCCTCAAGGAGATATCAGCAACTGTAGGGGCCCAGCTGCGTCGAAGCCTACTGGGGCCAAGGGTCTGATTCTGAAAGGAAGACTCGGCCCCGGTACGAAAGGCGACGAAGGAACAGGAGTGGGTTTTTAGTCAGTAAAAGTCTGACACTATCTCCCGCTCCGCCCAAGAGTGGGGGATATCATAAGATGATTTTCCCACCGTAAAAAAAAAACTCTATTCCATCTATTTACTAGGTATTCCATTTTTTACTACCATTTCCTAGTACCTATATCATCCGCTTCACTTCAGTCTACCAGCTAACCTCGCTTGCAGGCTTAAACTCGCCCTTGATGTTATAAAGTACACAACATAGTGCTGTTATTTTTATTATAATTGAAGACTTACGTCTGTCAGTACAAGAGTAATCCATTTACAAAGGCTGCAAGTGTTAACTATTTCATAGTTGGCTATATTTATACCCTTTCATTCAATAAGAGCAGTGTTGGCCGAGTGGTAACGGCCCCGACTTACGAGTTGTAGGTCGCGGGTTCAAACCCAGCCAGGCGCATTACTTTGTGTAATTTATTTCATCACCACTGCTCTCAAAACGGTGAAGGAAAATATCGTAAGGAAACCGGCATGTCCTAGAACCAAAAATTCAAAGATATGTGACATTCATCAACCCGCACTGGGCTCCCGTGGTGGATTACGGCCCATTCCCTCTTCTAGAGAGGAGGCCTGAGTCCCAACAGTGGGAACATTAAAAGGCTGATTATGCTTATGCTATTTGCATTCAATAAGCATCTAGCTTGAATAGCTAACTATAGGTACGTATAAATAAATCATGGGAATTCATTACATTTGATGAGCGTGTGACCAGTCAGGGATAAGCTCTGCACAGCCATATGGATGACGATTATATTGCTGATAATATTTAAGTTTCAATTACAGCTGACTCTAGTCAAATGTTATAATGCCAAGGAATTCACAAACTGAAACTGAAGCCTCTCTAGGAGGAAGGAATCCACCATGCGGGCCCTGCCCCCCTAGCCAAATTACAACCGTTTGGTTTCGATTCTCTTTTCGTCGATCGCCTCGAGTCGGCCACGCCTCCGATTCCTTTATTCTGACGTTATCTCAACGCTCAGTCAAGTGATCAGAATAAAGGAATAGGAGGCAATCAACAAAAAGAGAATCGAAACGAAACGGTTGTAACTTGGCTAGGGGGACTTCAGTTCTATTGTCTAAGAAAACAGCCTTGGACGCAGCGCTGGCCGCAGCGACGAAATCCAAATAGGTACATTGATTTAGGAACAATGCAATGCACCTATTTGGATTTCGTCGCTGCGGCCAGCGCTGCGCTCAAGACTGGTTTCTTAGAGAATAGCTGTGCGGTCAGGAGATCACCCATTCTGGAAAACATATTGTTTTTGGCGGCTCTCAAAAATAATTACACATTTTTAAAACACAGGACACGTCAATCGCATTGTTTTTTATACGACAGCGTCATATTCGAAAACTATTTAAGTTCGGAACGCTCACTCGAAATATACGTTTTCTGACATAAACGGCCGTATCTTTTTATTCGATAACTTAGAGATTTGATTTTTTCATAGCTTCAAGGGAACGCAAACTTAAGTATACGGTTTGAATTTCAACTCGATACCTCCACGCGTTCTCGAGATAAAGGGTCTTGACAGACAGACAGATAGACAGACGGACAACAAAGTGATCCTATAAGGGTTCCGTTTTTTCCTTTTCAGGTACAGAACCCTAAAAAAGTAGGTCGGTACTTTCACTAAATATGTTGAGTTTGTTATATTACGGAGTTTCCCTAACTAATTGAATTTGGCCTTGTATGCACACAGTACCTGTCTCTACTGATCTGGCACAGTCAGTAACCTATCCTTGACCCAAATTTTTATAATAAGATTCAGCACGGATAAAGAACGAATTTATCAGAATTTGAGGGTAAAGTAGTACAATGGGGTTACCATGACGTTCAAAGTAAGATTGTTTCATTTTTATTTCAATGTGGGTAAGAGACAGAGCTATACAGGTTGTCTAGCGCCATCTCTTACCCACACTGGAAATAAGAATGAAACAATCTTACTTTAAACGTCATGATACAGGTCCAAGTCTGTTTTGTTTGAAAGTAGAGACAGTGTATCAATCACTCCGTATCTCTCAAAGGTTTTCATTAAGGCCTACTTTCCAGGGACGCATAGCTTTACAGACGCGTATTCGCCATTATACGCTTGTTGTACAGAGCGGCAGACGGGGTTACCATGACGTTCAAAGTAAGATTGTTTCATTCTTATTTCAGTGTGGGTAAGAGACAGAGCTATACAGGTTGTCTAGCGCCATCTCTTACCCACACTGGAAATAAGAATGAAACAGTCTTACTTTAAACGTCATGGTACAGGTCAAAGTCCGTCATGCCGTCGCTCGTGTCGTTGCTGCTTGGTTACGACAAAGTTTCATAGTTTTATATGTAAGCTGTGAGCCGGTGTGCACCAAGCGTATAATGACGAATACGCGTATATGAAACTACGCGTCCGTGGACAGTAGGCCTTATTCTAAGTAAATAAATGTACTTCACTGCTCCTGAAACGGTGAAAGAAAACATCGTGTAACGGGCATGTCCTAGAACTAAAAATTCCAAGAAATCGACTAACCCGCAGTGGACTCGGAGCGAGGAGGAGTGGCAGGCGCTCGCCTCCTTCTGCGAAACAGTAATGCTAGAAAAGGAGGCGGCCGATCGCGTTAGGCAACGTCCTTACGCTCCAACCGCCGCCGCGATTCCGATCCCGATTTCCGGCTACCGTAGGCGCGGGCTTGCGGACGGCAATGGGTAGCCCGCCGTCCGACCGTCCGGTAACCGTCCGGACCGAGCCCAAGTCGTCGACGGCGCGTATTGTTCCACGCGCGCCTCAGAGAGATGTCAGCAAAGCGTAGGGGTCCAGCATAAGCCTACTGGGGCAATGGGTAGTGTAAAAACGTAACCCGAGGCCCTGGGACGAAGGCAACGAAGGAACAGGTGTGGGTTTTTAGTCAATAAAAGTCTGACACTATTTCGCACTCCGCCCAAGAGCGGGATTTGTCATTAGATGATTTCCCCACTTAAAAAAAAACCCGCATTGGACCCGCATGGTGAATTACAGCCCATTGTCACATTAACAGGCTGATTACTTATATAATTTTTATTATAATCTTAGCAATCTACACCTATACCTACCTATTATAACATGCATTACGGAACGAAGCCTAACCAATCAAAAATCTTTTTGCCTACCCTTTTGATCTAACCTAGGACCAGTCATTTAGAAAAAAACGAAAAAATCTGACTACTTGAGAACGTCTCCTTTTTCGGGAGCTGATTAAAAATCAAAGTCAATCTAACTATACAAAACACAGTAGCCAGAAAAAGATTGGTATACTATATTTCGGGTTGCCATCCGTTGTATTAAAAGATGTATAGTATCGTTACCTACTATAATATTATAGATATACTACACAAAATACTATATTTTCATGACTATTTAAAATTAAAAATACTCGTACACACACAAAACGCAGTTGAGGGGTAGGAAAAAGGAAAAACTGGGCAAGTGCGAGTCGGAATCGTACCCTGAGAGTTCCGTACAAACTTACCTATGTAAACAGTTCAATTCCAGAATGGAGTCTCGAAAATTTTTCCGTATCGCATTTTTTTTTTGTTTTTGTGACGTAACATCAAACAGTTTTGCAGATTTATTCCTATACCTGTGCTATGAGACCTTGCTTTATGCCAAATTTCAGGATTCTAGGTCAACGGGAAGTAATTAATCTATGAATTTTGATTTCCTCGAGTGTCGAATATACGTTTTTTGACACATAAACGGCGGTATTTTTTTTTTCTTTAACTTAGAAATTTGATTTTTTTTCAGCTTCAAAATACCGCAAATATGGTTTTAATTTCAACTTAATACCTCCTCGCGTTCCCGAGATAATGGGTCTTGACAGACAGACAGACGGACAAAAAAGAGATCCTATAAGGGTTCCGTCTTCCCTTTTGAGGTACGGAACCCTAAAAATACTCTAAAATGATTAACGGAAAATATAAAAAAAACTCTTTTGTACAGGTGAGTATTATTATTTTTCCTAACTTTCCAAAAGAAGGTATCTACTATATTTTTGGCAATGATTTTAATACCGACCAAGTGCAAGTCGGACTTACACAAGAAGGGTTCCTATACCTACTACATATAATTAGGGATTATCTATACAACATTAGACACTGTATTATAACTATTATTGATATCGAGCAAAAAACGGCAAAAAAATAAAGTTTGCTGTAAGAGATCCCCATTTAAATATTTATTTTATTCAGTTTTTATTATTTGTTGTTATAGCGGCAACAGAAATACATCATCTGTGAAAATTTCAATTGTTTAGCTATCACGGTTTATGAAATACAGCCTGGTGACAGACAGACGGACAGTGATATAAGAAAAAATACTATATTTCTTTATAAAAAAAAGATGGCAACCCTTACTATACTATATACAATGACTCATAGTACACCTATACTATGAGAATACGATATAGATACTAAACTAAGTGCCTATAATCCTAAGCAAGACTATTGTACTTATGTGGATATATCGGTATGGCTTCATTATCTAATGTTCCACAATTCAATATAGTGAGAATGTCGGCCTCCACTCGTGTATGGCTAATCTATGATATATTGGGATCAATATACCCAACTATAGTGAATTTTTGCCGTAGGGGCCACTTGAGCTACTTGGCCTATGGGTTGACTTTCGAAAGGGAAACCCCGAGTCCTGGAAAATTAGGCAAAGAAGGAACATATGACATATCTCATATCTCATGTGATTTGACCATTACATATTAACTGTATGGACCTTAAAAGAGACTTTGAACCCTAAGTTTGTTTCGGTGTTTCTTCTCAGGGTAGTCAGCTAGTAAACACCGGCCTCATCTAGTTTAAAATGACGGAAAAAAAATTGATGTGTAAAAGTGTTTTTTTAAACCTACTTACAAAATAAATATCATTTATCATAAGTGTGGTTTTAGTCAGTAAAAGTCTGACACGCCCTAGGGCGGGAGAAGTCATTCGATGATGTACCACCTTAAAAAAAGGTGAATTCTTGAAGATAAAATTTTACTGTAGATTCAGAATGAATCAGAGAAATCTGAAAGTTGCTTCCTCATCAACATCTTCCTGCCCTTGTCCCATCTTATTTGGGGTCGGCACAACACGTTTTTTTCTTCCATTCTATCCTGTCAACCGTCATACTATCACTAACTTCCTTTTCTTTCAAACTGAAAAACTGAAAGTTGCTTGAAGTACAGATAACCTATTTTAAGTGGGTTTTATTTAAAAATCAAGGCAACAACCCAAAATTAAGCTAAGTAACTAACTACGGCGGTTCACCATCAATTATTGCATAACTGGTTACCATCAGGTGGAATCGCAGTCAAGCACTAGTTTATTATTTAAATATAAAAAAAAAATTAAAGCGAAACTTCTCATGAAGTTCCAACGGATCACTTATATTGAAACTGGCGCCTAAGTAGGTTTTTGTGGTGGTTTACCATTTTAGTGTCGTTCAATGGTCATAGCATAGCTCTCTAAAGGAGTTTTATATCGAATTTCCCTAAGATTTCGGCCCAATGAACAGTGTGTTAGGTGCTTTAGAGAGTATAGGAAGACAGTGTTCCAGTAACTAAATCAACACACAACAATAATTAGTAATCAAATTAATCACTTTTGTAACCAACTTTTTAGACTATAATCTAAAAGTTTAACACAAATCGCTTGACACCCATTTTAAACACTAAGAAATTCACTGTCACAAAACTGTTTTTGATCGTAAAGTTTGAAGCCAGTTTTCAAAACTGTTTGACATTTTTTCACTAAATCAAGCAAACACGACTGCCTTCAGCGGTATTGAAGACAACTTTGCTGAAGTGTGAAAAGTAGTAAGGCTGTGGGTTCATTATAAGCGGAGGGCGGAAAGCGATTCAGAGGTAAACCAATAAGTACTGGGGCCTTACCCTTAGTACTGGGGGCTTACCATGACGTTTAAAATGTCGGGCGTACGAGCGAGGAAGAGGGTGGAGCTATACACCCTATATAGCTCCATCCCTTTAACAGTTCAGTTTAGGTCGTAAAATGGATTGCATTAAGAGTTAGCTGTAGCAGGGGCGCCGACTTTTAGAAAACCTCATGGGTGCTCATGCTCATTTGATGGACTTGAAAAAGTGGCGAATGTGAGAAGAGAAATGCACACTGATCCACCGACAAATAAATAAATGTCCTACTTACATACTGCGTACTTAATTACTAATTATGTTTGATAAAAATATAAAATTAAACCATTACTTATATAAAAATTAAACTAGTTTTTATTATCAAGAAATATTATAATTTATACGTAACCTAAAAGGCGATTACTGATCTGTTTCTTGATGTCTATTCTCAGGGGTGCTCAGCACCCACTATTTATTTCTCATGGGTGCTCGAGCCCCCGAGTACACACGGAGTCGGCGCCCCTGCGCTGTAGGACCTCTGAACGTTTTAGAAGAAAACATACTTCTAGTATAATAGTTTTAAGGAATAGATCAATATAAACCTGAAAGGTTAAGCCACTTCAAATTGACAACCCTAGAAGAACGCAGAAAAACTATGGACCAAATTATGCTATATAAAATTGTCAATGGTCTGATCCATGTACCAAAACTTCTGGATGACATAAACATAGCAGTCCCCCGAAGTTGTCATCCCAGGTCTGATCGTGAATTGGATTTGTTTTTGCCGTTTGCGGCTCGAACAAACCTTGGACGATCCGCGCCGTTGAACCGCATGATGAGAACATACAACGAAAGTCACTCTCGCACCAATAGCATTGACATCTTCGACAACACTTTGGCTCAGTTTAAAAAAAATCTTTGCACCAACTCGTAAATTTATTATGTTACCCACCTATTTATTTTAATTTAACTAAATTTAACTTATTTTGACATTATTTGACATTATTTAATTTAATTAATTGATTTTTTCTATTTGCAATTGATTATTAATAATTCCTAATTCTGTATTATTTTTATAAATTTTTATTGCCTTGTATTTATTTTTATCTGTACCTTTTTATTAATTATTGCATGAACATATAATGTAGAACAATTGATTTAAAATGTAATTATTATTATTAACTTACCAAACCTTGTAAGTGCTGTGCACACCTTTAAGTGAAGAATTCGCTGGGTTAATTGCATATTAATAAGACTTTTTTATTGTAAATGTATCGGCGAACTATTCGTTGGAGTGCCATAATAAATAAATAAATAAATAAATAAACCCGAAATTTACACATAACATAATGAACCTTATAATGTTCCCACTGCTGGGACTCAGGCCTCTTTTCTAGGAGAGCGAATGGCGTGATCAACCACATGGTCCCAGTGTAGTGTTGCAACAGAACTCTGCTTTCGCTTCTGCAGAAGTTCAAGCAAGCTTTTTCGTTTCCGTTTCCGCAAAATTTAAAACAGGACTCTACACGGAATAATACAGCGAGGAGTGCAGGGGTGGAGGCGTGGACGACTGGACACATCTCACCATCTCTTTTGTACACGCGTAACCTAATGGCGGCGACGTCAAATTGCAGTGTCTGCATCCTTATTCTATTACTTAACAGCTCTCCCTTCCACCAGATTTAAAGGATTTGAAACATGCCTTATATTTCTAATTTTGAATTGAGTCAGCTACCCCATTACCTTCAAATTTCGAGCCCGCCCATAGGGATAGAAGAACCTCGTCAATAAGCCAGCAGGCTATGTCCGGTTTTCATAACAGGATTAGTATCATTGCGGCCGAGTCAAACGCTGACGGCCTTGCGCCACTTGTTGACTGACCAACTACTATTGACTAACCAACCATAGTTTATTGATGGGGATCGATTTTTTATCAACTTGACGAAGTGGAGGTTTTAAATTGTGCGCTTTTTTTGCTATTTTCTATTTAAAGGTTTAATTTTGATAGAACACCCAATTGGCGTTACACTTATCAAAACCTAATGAAGATTCAAGAATTACCGCGGCCCTGAAAAGCAAAGGGCAACTAACGGAACACAGGTGGGTTTAAGTCGGGAGCGTCTCATATCATATAATAATAATAAACGTGAAATTTATCAACTGTTGATATAATTTCTTTACACGTTAACGAAATAAGTTATAGAGTATAATTTATAAATTTTATTTCGTATAATGTTATTGGGTATAAATAAAATTAAAATATATATTTGTCGCAGCTGCATCGTTTCACTGTTAGGATTACAAGTTGGCGCGCCATATTGAAAAACGTTAGGTGCTGTAATATAATGCGGCTGCGGAGCCTCGCGGCTGGATTAAGTCAGATTAGGATAATGGCCATTAGATCGCGATGGCGAGCGAACGAAACGATCATGTGGGTTAGGTTAGGTTAGAACAGAAACCTTCTATTGTTAGTGAATCATTTGGGTTGAGTTAAAAATCGCGCCTGGATTAGGTCAGATTAGAATAGTGACCATTAGAACGCGATGGCGAGCGAACGAAGCGATCATATGGGTTAGATTAAAAATTAAAATCGAAATAACTGCATATTATTTTATTAAAGACACAATATATTGCTCCGCTTTACATTAAAATAACATTGTTTTATAGCTAACATAATTTCTCGATTACTTAAATTCTGATTATGATAGTCATCTGTGTGTATAAACTATGTAATAATTAAAAGATTGATAAATATTCTGTTTAACAATCATTGGAAGAAAAGCCTGGAAAAAGGCACTGTTAGGAAAGCATGGTTAACTAACAACTATTACCATAGACAAAGTTGAAGTATCATAACGCTGTACTTCTTGTCTTTTGATGCGCGGACAAAATCGACACTAATGCTACCATTTTGTTTTATCTTCGAGAACCCAGGTACCTCCCGCAAAATGCCTTCCTTGAGGGGCTGGATTGGATTGAACGATTTTTCATTTGTCCCAGCCGCACATAAAATACGCGCTTTAGCCGTGGAGTAAAAATATATAGATTTTTACCAGCAACAACCCATGATCAGAAGATATTTATTATCATCATTCCACACTAAAGACGTTGACTGATGGACATGATTCTCCACCTAAATGTGTCCACATCGACTGGCCCTGTACGTCTTGCATCCAGCGGACTACCTCGCCTCCACTTTGTGGGAGAACAGAAGGCAGTAGAAGAAACTTTACGCCTAAGGGTTCGACGAACAATACGTGACTAAGTTCAATTTCTATTGCAACCCATATCTTACCTAACACTACTGAAATTATCTAACTTGAAATACTATTCATGGGGGGTACCTTTCCTTCCAGTCCCATAGATTTTCTGGCACAAATCAAGGAACCTCCACTCATTCAATTCTTCTGGTCTTTCCCTCACCATATTCCTATACTGTGTCCGAATTTCAGACATTTTCTTTGAACATGTAATCGCACTTTTATTTAACATGCCCGAAACTTCCATCCAGAGATAACTTCTAACGAATTTAGGGTTCTTGAATTTGTCTAAATTGCTTAGATACCATTCTAGTAACTGTTCCGTCTCTTCATCAGACCAGGTTTCCTCGACCCCAGGTTCCTCGATCACTGGTTTCGGTTGATTCTCTAAAAAGAGTTTGATAGCGATCTCTTTAGCAAAGATTTCTTTTAAGTATTCTGCAAATGGTGTTTTTTCACCGGCTACTTCGTCAGTATCCATGTTATATGCTTGTTTTAAATAATTGATTTTGTTGAAGACCTTCGTAATGGGTTCAGAAACGTAATTCGCTAGTTCAGTCCAGAGGTATTTCTTTTCAAATCTTGGACTGACGAAATCCTCAATGTTTTCTAAATAGTACTGCAAAGCTTGTGCTACTTTTTCATCAGGTAGAGTGACATCTTTATAGACTTTGCCATCTTTTAATGCTTTATTTTGTTCTGTTTTAGTAAATTTCGGTTTGAGTCGCATAACTTTCTCAAGCAAACCGAAATAAGGGGTCTTCTTCATATTAGGATCTAATTTGTCAATTTGCTTATGATTTGCCTTCAATTTGGCGAACATTTTCCGACAAGCCAGTGGTGTTTTGTCGGGTAGTTTTGCAGCTATTTCTGCCCACATATCTTTGGGGTTAATTTCCTTTCCTTTATGTGTTCGGATATAGTTTATGTAGAATATAAGCAATCTTTTCTTAGTTCTCTTAGTCCATTTAACAAGCGGTCGGACCTCCTTGGGAGGTTCTGTGATGACCGTTTCTTGCTCTTGAGGCCTTGGGTTTTCCTGTATTATGATTCGAGCGTTCTCTATCTGAGAAATATCTTGCCCTTCTGGTATTACTATGATGCATTGGTAATCGTCTTCTGTAATGAAAATTGGTTGGTGTTAGAAATTATAAAACAGCAGGATTGTATAGAATGACATTTTGAAATTGTAGATTGAGTACCATTTAAGGTGATAGCGATGGGCCCAAGCGTGGCTATATTCTCGTTAGATGATGCCGAATTTGACTTTTTGGTTTATTACGTTTTTAGTATAATAAGAGCATTATTCATTATGATAATTTCAGCCGAAAGACGTCCACTGTTGGGAATAGGCCTTCCCTACAGTCGCCATAACGATCGGTCCTACGTCGACCCCATCGATTATCTGTTCGGCGAGCAATGTGCCCTGCCTACTGCTACTTAACGGCCCATTTACGACTTTGCCGCTGTGAGCGGTAGTTAAGCGCGGGGCAGCGAGCGGTAAGAACAAAAGTAAGTTGTAAATGTAGTAAATTTTTGAAGCACGCTACAAGACTCCGCTCATAGCGCTGCGCGCCCACGAACGGATGCCACCCCGCTCGCCGCGCCGAAGTCGTGAAGAGGCCGTAAGTCTGGCGATTCTGGCGAGAGCATTATTAAAACAAGAAAATGGTATTCGCTGGAAAAGGACATTCCATTTTATTGAACTTAGGCAAATTATTGCCCCACAATCCAGTTAATTCGCCAAGTATCCGTAAACTATCATCCAACTGTATCGTAGTCAAGAAATATAGCAGTTATTTATTAAACAAATATCATATATCTGTAGTGACACGTAATGACCTTGATAACGCCAATCAGAAAAGAATACCCTACTTCCAAACCACTTAGCTGGTTTAGAGAATTATTTTAGTGCATTAGATCAAGCATGGGGTGTGTGTTCCTTGGTAACAGTGTTACTCAGTTTCGGGCCTTAAAAAATACGAAACAGCGTAAAGCCCGCGACGAGCACAGGGGGCGTAACGTCGCGCGTGTTCAGCCGGACGGTCCCCGTCGCGGAAACCGATTTACCACCTGCACAGCGTCGCGAGTTCAAATTTAACGGTGTGCATGTAGTCTTGTCGATGGAGAACTTATATTATTACGTAGTGGCTAGAGCGCGGGGCGCGCGAGCTGCGACGGATGTCCGCGCATCGAGCCGCAAGGAAGACCTTTGTATGGGACCGCGCGAGTGTCCGCTTCACGCAGTTTCGGCCCTAAATATAGCGATTGCCTATCAGACCTCCACAACCCAATAACTGAGTAGAAGAATAATCCTTGCCAAGACTGGTGTCAGATTTTCTGGTTTCTGCTTGTGACTGTAGCTATGTTTTGAAATAAATATAAATGAGTAATACTAACCATCGTGCTCCACCCTGTCATCAGAATTCGCAGGTATCTCCACATAAGTAGTCTCACTATCGTCCACCTCCATCGTCTCCACACCATTTTCCTTAGAATTATAAATATCTTCAAACATATTGAAATATTTCCAAGAAATCTTCACTTCTGGGTTCCTACTTCTCATTGTTTTCAATTTTCTGTAAGACTTTCGAAGTTCGATTAACTTTTCTTTGCAGGAATTTTCACCTTTTCCAATTTCGCCAGCTAGATCTGACCATTTTGATGTATCTTCTATATTACTGCTTATATCATCAAAGTTTTGAGAGAAATAGTTAATTAGTTGTTTGATTTCTTTCGCTGACCAGTCTTCACTGTCATCTGAGTCCAGTTTTCCGTTTTTGAGTTTAGATTTGATTGCTCTATAACCGAAAACTTTTTTACATAGAGCATAGTACGGCCAGAGGATTGGCATTTCAGGTTTATTTATTTCTCTTTGAACATAAGCAGTGTATACTTGTTTTAAGTTTCGGAATCTATGAGCACATTGCGTAGCCGATATGCCAATTTGTTTTGCTAATATGTCCCATAGTGAGTGTTTGTTCCTGTTTGTGGTGGAGAACTTGTCCTTGTTTTTCTGATAGTATTCAAGGATCTTGAACGCTTTGGAGTCTCCGGAGCGACGTTTAGTGCGTTTCGTGAAGCCTCTTTCGTCGTACGACTCATCATCGTCGGTAAATTCTTCCATGGTATCGTCTAGTTTGATGTTTACTTTTTTAACTGGAAATAAAAATGAAATGAAATTATATTTATACCAATTATGTCAATATTAATGATGGTACAAAGGTGCCAATGGGGCCCTATTACTAAGCTCCTACTATATTTTTTATAGAGTACATAAAAAGTATATCTATCTATCCAAGCCTCCACTGTCTGTCTATCTGTCCATCCATTCGTAAAAGATAGAAATATTGTAGTACAGAACCCAACTCGAACTTGGTTAGTTTTTTTTACTTTTTTGATAATGTTTGCGGATCAATAAGGTACTACAAATAAATATTACTTATTCATAGAAAAAAATGGCTAAAAACCTGCCCCAACTATACACGGGTTTTAAAAACCTATAAAATTCTCGGTTTTTCTCTACTATATATCCAATATAATATTCGTCTATACATATTCATATATACAATATAATATACAATATCCAATATCCATCTAACCTTTCTAATGAATCACTCTATTGGTGAATAATTATTGGACATATTATAAATGTCCAATCCCATTTAAGCTTGAAAGCCTTTTTGCCCACATCTCTAATGGCAGTTTTGGTGTGCAGCATGTTATTTCGTATTCAGTTGGTTCTTTTAATACCCAGAATGCTGCGCTCCATAACTATCTGAAAAACCCCGAGGCGAAACTTTTGCAATTCAGTGAAATTACTTGTAAAAATAAGAAAAACTCACCACCAATCTTCCCAGCATCATTTTTCTGAATCTTTCCAAATCCTTTTAAGGTTTCATACCCAGAAAGCAGGCTGGTATCCATGCCATAGTCAAATATCCTATCAAACACTTCAATGTATCGCCAATCAATCTGCATATAAGGATTTTCTTTCTTATCATTCAATATTGTCCTATAAAGCATTAAAAGATCCTCCCATTGGCTTCTGCAACTTTGGAGAGTTCTCTTCAGCTTCTTGGAAACCCCTGCCCAGCATACAAAATGGCAAACAAGGTCTTTATACATCTCAATGTTATCATAGAAGAATTGCACAAGTTCGTCCAACTCCTCAGTCTTCCAAATTTCTAGTTGCTCAGGTATTTTTCCACTTTTCATTATATGATTCTCAATCCTCTTGGATATTATATTATCAAACAATATTTCAATAGGTTTTCTTGTACGTAAATCGTAACCACCCTGTATATATTTGTCTAAATGCTCGTCCTTTAGTTCTTCGTACTTTAATTTGCAAGCATCGGCAGTCTTGTCAAGCAAACGTCCAATTTCAGTCCAAAGGAAATTGTTTGGAATGGTTTTATCTTCAAATTCGTCAAAGCAGTCAAAACAGTATTTCACTAGTACGGTCATTTCGGTGGTGTCCCAATCTATGACTTTAGGTGCAGGTTCTTCAATTTCTGCAATTGCCTGGTTTTCAATTAATCTGTATTCCTCAGTTAGATATTTTCTATGGAACTCTTCATCACCTTCAAAGATTTTGTCGAAAAGTTCCAAGTAAGGCCAGTTGATGCCCTCTGAGCCACTCTCTCGTCTTTTATCAATCAATCTTAGATAATGTTGCTTGTAGTTCAAAAACCGTTTTTGCCAGTATTCTCCATCGTCTTCTCCTATCTCTAGTGCAATGGTTTCCCATATACCACGTCGCCAATACTCTGCTTGGAAGTTCTTCTTGTACTTCAAATATAATTTCAGCATCATTTCAACTTTCTCATCAGCTGTAGAACGACTATTCACCTTTTTAACCACCATTACATTGTCAAAATTTTGTTTCATAGCTGGAACTTTGATTATTTGTGGTTCCGGTGTATTTAAGGTTTCAACTGTAATCATAGGAGTCTCATCGTGAAATATTTGATGGCACAGTTCAAAGTAGGGCCACTTTACATAGACCCCTTTCTGTATGTGGCCACAAATTGTATTATACTTTGCTTGTAAGCTGTTGAGTTTTGCTTCACATGAGTTTGGGTTTTTACCAACAAGCATGGTTTTACACGCTACAGTCCAAAGATGTTTCTTCTTTGTTGTTCCTGATATAAATGTCCCCTTGTTATCATTGTAGAAAACCAAGAGTCTTTTAGTTTCATCTTCGGTCCAGTCGTCAATTCCCGCTGATTGATCAGTGCTGATTTCATTGGAGTCATCTCCAACTTCTTGAATTATGTAGGAGTTTTCTTGTTGCAGTTGTATTGATTGGTTTTCTATGCTTTCTACAGTTGTCAGGACACCTTCTTCATTGCCACCATTTTCTGTAATTATATTTGGTTTTATATTCTGAACTACTATTATTTCAGATGAAAGAAATAACACCATTTTCTAAAATCTATTGAAATGTTTAGCATTACACATATCAAGTACGATATTTTATTTATCGTCAATATTAAATATAATATAACATTTAATTTGAATTTTTTTCCTTACTGGACTAAAGCAAAAATTTTAGAAGGAAGGAAAAATATAATTTGATAGAATAAAACAATATAAAACTTACCATCAACATAGAAAAGCAATATTTCCCCATTTGTCCCCATTTCAGTTTTCACCACTATAGAGCCTTCCATCTTTTTCTAGTATTTTGCACTGGAAAACAAAACAGCATAATTTATTCTAAGTTGTATAGTTATCGGCATGGATCTTGAGCACTTAGCGGAAGAGTGGGGATCGCTTTGCGCATCGTACACTTATAGCAAAGAAAATGTACAACTATTTAATTTTATTTTTTCTTTTACCTGCTATCTTCTTAATTCTGATTGAAGGTAAAAGTAAAAAAAGACATAAATAGTTTAAATCAAAGTCGCTGTGTTTCTCTATCTATTTTTCCATTTACTTATTAACCATGCAACAGATTTTCATACGGTTTTCATTCTTTTAGAGAATTTGTACCGCATGGTATGCATATATTGCATGCAAAGACGTATATTTCAAAGATTTTTAACACCCCTACAAAGAAATTCCTAACATTTTACCTACTTTTGAAAGGAACTTTCTCTGTGTGCTTGTAATGCGTTCTGGGCTAAACCATTTTTGGTGACATAATAACCACTAATAAAATAACCTATAATAAAAATAAAATCGATGGATTAAAAATCACGAGTCAATTTATTGGCACGGAAGTGTACTCATCGTCGTTAGGTACTGCATGTACCTAACGATGATGAGTACATGACGTAGTGCTGCATGCAAGCGCAGGGAACCAATCACGAGTGACGTGTATTATGCGATATGCAGCAAGCCAATCACTGACACTCCCCGCCCCCTTGTCTCACTTTATACCATCAAAGAGACCTGATATTTTACTTCTGCGCAAGTAACAGTCAGCGCTCAAGATCCTTGCCGATAACTGTAATAGTCTTTTCTACTTCTGCCCTTATCCAAATGGCAAACTCCAGCATGGAGGGTTGCCACAGGATGTTTTCTTTCTCAAACAAAGTAATATAAAGGTGAAAGTTTGTATTTTTTTGTTACTCCTTCATGATAAACCGCTGAACAGATTTGTATAAAATTTGGCACACAGAAATACAGTGTCCCCTGAGATAGGACATAAGATTATTATCATACAAATTTATTCCTTTGGGATCAATCACATAAATTTACAATTGCATATTTAATACCGGTTTGTTCTGAGCTGGTTTTAGGTCTAATTCTACTAATATCACATATTTTTTTGGTTACTTCAGTCATCTACAGACTATAACATAAGTTATATATATAAAGGTATTTTTTTTAAGATTATAGTATCATTTTCGCTGCAGTTGATATAGAGGCTGCAGCAGGAACCAAATAACGCAGAAACGAATATTGACATGGCTTCTAAATGACAGCTAAGCCTAGCATTGAATTTATAAGTGTTGTATAAGTTTAGGAGTCATAAATATGTAGAAGTTGTAGGAGAAGCTCAAACGTATGAAAACCAAATCTTTCTAAGCTCTTATCTACGTTTGCATATAAATTGAAAACCTGTATCATAAAAAGTGTAGAAAGCTTTTGTAGTCTAGTGCAAAATTGTATGTTCAAGTTTTTGACATATCATCCTACATGACCGCCTTACATAGGAGGCCTAGATTTAATTCAGAATGTAGTATATTACTCTTTAACCCTATAAAAATAATACTTTTTAGATCTAAGTGCAAGAATTTTCGTTATGTTCTAAAAAAGAGCTACAAAAAAGAACCCTAAACAAAACATTAGGGCTTCGCTACGTTGTTAATAAAATATAGAACGCATTAAACGAGTCTAGGGTAAATAAACATTCAAATACTTACAAATAAAATGTTCCAAAACAATTTATTTTGATCCAATTTGACATTGGCGGCGAAAACATTGAATGTTGATCGGAAATCAAAACAATTTAGCCAAAAGAAGCGCAGCAATGCGGTATCACGAAGCGTTTCGATCCGCCATTTTGATTTTTGAACCACTTCATTTCAGATAAGGACGGTACACACAAGCACAAGTAATATTTTTTCCGCTTGAAATATTCTGTTTTAGATGTTATTCAGTGTTTTATTCTGAGAACAAATCGATCGTTGATTGATGTAACTATGTAGATATTTGATAACGAAATATGTATTTGGATTTGCAAACATTATTTTCGAACTGCAGTAGATTCAGAGGAACCTCCGACCATAAAGGTGTTTTATCTGGTCCGGACAACTGTCCTTTTCCATGGATGTTTGTGAGACTTCCCACCCTGGTCCGCATACCTCCAAACTGGTGACCCTCGACTATGAACGTTAGCTGTTACATGCCTTGATGAACGATCACGCTCGCGCTTCCTAATTATAATACGCGAACCTACTAATTGTAAACCTCGGTACTTTCATACAATACTAGTTATCATTTTATACAGCACACTGAAGCTTCAATACCCTTCTTCCCTGGACCAGTCACGGTACGCCCCATCATATGGTCCTTCGCACCAGATTCAGAATTTAAATTCCTAGGTGGCACCATAGATAACGCTAGATCTCCTCCAAAAATGAGAGATTGATGGTTTTTTTATGCGTCGTGATGCGTGCCAGGCCAGTAGACTGTGGAAGGTTGGGTCCAGTGCTTCGTAACTGGAAGCCGCATTGTCCTCGGTGAATCGGAACTGTCTGCGGTAATGCCTCAGTTTGTCGGCTGCAGTGAATCAGGGTGATGATGTCCCAGTGCCCGGAGCAGCAGTGCTGCTGGCTTCATAAGAGTCGGATCGATGCTGTGCGACGTAGAGGCTTGACTGATAACGTCGACTAGGAGAGGTTCTTCATGACTCTTTATGTGACCAGTCTTCGTGCGACTATCACATCGTGACGTCATCATCATTTCCTTAAGCGAGCCAGCACTCACGGTTTAAAGGGTATCCTGACCACCAACATACCTGGGCTTCACCCTCAGTCTCATCGGCGACCTTGACTAAGCGCTGTCTACTGAAGCCTGCAGCACCATTCTGATTATTTGGTAAATCTTCACCCGAACTAACTAGGGTATCATGCCTCTCACTGGGGCATCACACCAGACAGTTCCGACTCACTGAGAAACATGCGGCTTCCGGTTCCGACCAACTGGAACCAATCTTCCACTGGCCTATCACATATCAAGACGCAAAAAAAATCCATTGATATATCTAGAGGCGATGTAGTGAATTCTATGGCGCCACATAGGGATTAAAATTTAGAATCCGGTTCGAAGGACCTTACATTGGGGCGTACTATGGCTGTTTCAACGAAGAAGGGCATTGAAAGTTCAGTGGATTGTATAAACTGATGTCTACATTGTAAAAAATACCGAAGATTACAATTATTAACAAACAAGTAATAATTAGGATGCGCTGAGCGAGTGCAGACATTCATCAAGGCATGTAACGGCTGAAGTTCATAGTCGAGGGTCACCAGTTTGGAGGTATTGAAAAGGGCAGTTGTCCAGACCAGACTAAACACCTGTCAGAATGCGCTAAGCGTGTCCGACTTGCGAAGTCTTTAACAATTATTACGATACTGGACTTTAGATACCTAAACTGCATAGTAACACTGGTATAATAAATAAAAGGCAAACGTCTTTAACATGAGCGAGCAATATGGTGTCATTTTAAGATTGCATGAGACGACGCGTGGCGTATTTACATATCATTTTGTGTACGAAGTTTGGCGGCTACTGTACCTATCGACAGTTATGCACTTGCTTCTGAGAAATTACCAAAATGTTCCTTTGATCACTACTGCAGATGTTTTTGGGGTAGACTTTTTACATAAAATAAAACACTCTGTTGGAAAGTTTGAAAACACAACTTTATTTTCAAGAACATTCGACAAATAAAATAAATATAAATCAGTCATTAACACACAAAATCATTGTTGTTCGTTCGAATGTAAGTGTTCTGTGACTATGTATTAAAATTATACAAAAATCTAAGTTATTAATATATACTTTGGCAATCTTATTATTTAAATATTTAGCTGCGTAAAATGTATGTCTGCTTATAATACTGCTACAATGAAGGCTCTGATACACCATGGCTTCGGAAAACCAACCAAATGTCACTTTCTGCACACATAACTAGCTAGTTAGCTATCCTTCATAAAATACCTGACAACATTCTTGTTGTACTTGCTTGTCTATGCAAATCTACATCAATATTATTAGTATTTTATGAGGATACACATGAAAAATAATATATTTAATATTTTGATACGAGCAATTTATATAAAGAGCTAAAATAAAATAGGTGCAGTAAAGTCATATTACTTTGGCCCTTTGGTTTCAAGTTTTACCCATGCTCCTTAACCAATAGGAACTCAAGACTCTGTATTTACTGTGTTTGGGCCAAAGATATAATGACTTTACGGTAGTAGGACTATACAGTCAGGCTGGGTACCTACATATTTAAACACAACAAAAGAAATGGTTTTCTGATTCATATTTCCGGCATTTACACGTCGTCAGACTGAAGAAAGAATAAATAATACAATTATGTACTTAGAATATCGGTTTAGTAAACTAGTTTTATTTTATTGGGTTTAAATATTATTATAGAACTTACATTACGTGTGCAGAGTTTTGCGACTTGATTCATGTTGTCGTGGATAGATGCCTCTACTACTGAATTCTTGGGTGAATTTATGAATATAGTGTTCAGGTTTTGGACCTTTTACATGTTTTTATATGTGTTTTTTAAAAAGTTGGTTAGAGAAGTCAGTGTACACCAGAACCAGAGCTAATGAAATCGTATTGAAATTTCATTTTTAATACTGTTACATATTTTTGTTTATTTGGAAGTTATTTTGTGTAATATTTATTCTATAAAACTATTTTTTTTCTTGGGAATATGGGCATGGATACTATAAGTAGCTAAAACTATTTTGGTCTCAATCTACGAAATTCTAATGATATGGAATTGTTATCTAAAGTGCCATAAGAAGACACGATTTGGTTCGGCCTTTGGTTTATTTTATATTATTATTTTTATATTTAATATTTTTTATTTATTTATTGCACCGGTTTACTTTTTTGGTTATTGCTTAGCCAAGCCATATCGTATCATCTATAAGTTCTCGTATGGAAGTCTTTCAAATATTTTGAGACTGATTTTTAGTCAAAATAGTTGAATTAATCTTACATAATTGAATTAAAACAAAAGTAATTTTATCTAAGTGGTTTGAAGTGTAACATCGAATTACATATGAATAAATATATTTATTTGTAAAGCTTAGTATAGGTTAGTGAATGTTGATTGCATGGAATTATGTACGATTTCCAATATAAAAGTCATTTACTTTACCGTTTCTTACATAAAAGGGACATCGAGAGACAAGAAGTTTATTGTCATCTTACGTTATTTTAATTTTGCCGCTATTTTCAATATCATCCTTTTACCTGTTGGCTGTCATTCTATTATACATGACTATAATATATACTTCAAAGCCGAATACTCAAATATTTATTTTACATTGGATGAATTAATAGGAAAAAAGTATCCCTATAGTTATAATTTGCTCATAAAGTCCACATTTCTAAATCGTGGATAATTCATTTATCAAAGCAGATACCTACTCCTGGTAACAACTTCGGGAAACTCACACTTATTTGTACTCCGGCTCTTAAAATACACACAAATAGCTATCAACTGGTTAACATACATTTTAAAGCAAAACACCGAAAAATTAAAAATTCGATTATGTAAAATATACAAAAATATTTATTTTGTATAATCCGCTCGAAAACCTGTATACGTGCACAATTAAAAAAATAACAAAAACCTTAAATATTTTTGGTTTCAAAAGTGCTACGTCCACATGATTTTGACGCCGACTGTACCTAAGAAAACACTGACACTCACAATATCTTATATATATCACACAAATTATATCTAAAACAAAAAAAAAAGTATGATTATTATTCACATTAAAACATCAAAAATGACCAGCATCTTATATAAACTGTCTATTAACTAAAAAGACTTGTATTCAGTTGGTAACTTTTTTTGTTAAGTCAATCTTGCAACACCGCGAGATGCAAAACGCCACAAGACTCTTTATAATCGTGGCCAAAAAGAGAACTAACATGGAAATGTACTAAAAGATGTCCAACATATGTCAAATACAGTTCAAATACATGATATTCTAGCGGTAATAGATTCTGTAATTTCCCAGCTATGTTGCAAGCGACACTATGAACATAAAGCTACAGATACATTGGGGGACAAAATGTCCCCCAACATGTTGTGCAACGCTGTCAATTTTTTTAACACCATGTCCCACTCCTAAAGAGGAGGCCTGAGTCCCAACAGTGGGAACATTATAAGGCCGACTATGCTATGCTATGTCACACATCACGTGAATGTATTATAAAATATATTGCGGGACACTGGGTGACATTGCAGCATTACAGATATTGAACGTTGCGCGTCATGTTGGGGGACATTTTGCCCCTAATGTATCTACAGCTTTATTCATCCAGTGAATAAGCCTTTAGTTGTCGTTTGAAACTAACAGATGGCACTATTAAAATTACAATTTATTTTACTTAATAAGTACATTATGTCTACACATTGCACAATAAAAAACATTCAACTTAAACTTAAATCTTAACGTATTTACAGAATAAAGTAATTGTTACACATTGATATAGAAACTGCCTAAATGTCAACCTACACAAAAAGTCCAAAAAATAATTCAAATTGTAAAAATTACATTAATAAACATGATTTTGTTTTTTGCGCCCCAGTTCCTATAATATAGACGAAGCTACATTAAAATTAATAAAAAAATAAAATTGATATTCTTTTCATTAAAAACCCAAGATATTTCTTTGGGCGGTCTATAAACTCGTATGACACACACAAGCAATAAATAGTACCTATATGTAATTATACAATTTAAATAACTAATTCATTAAGGAATATAGAGAATACAATGCGAGATTTAATTAGATCTAAAATGTATCCTAAAACAAGGATGATAAGGTGTATTTTGAACACACCTTGTAAAGACAAAAGTCGAGGAAAACCAGGAAACTTATTTTATAGATATTTAGCGAATTTATAAAAAGATATAGACTGATCCAATTAAAGTTTTCTAAATTTCACTGGAAAAAAAAGCCGAAAGTATCAACAATTTTTTTAATTTTTTTTATGTTAAATTTAATTTTATTAATTATTTATACTAACTGAAGTGGAGATAGGCGGGTCATATGCTATGGAGTCTCCAAGACAAATGGAGCAAAATCATGACGGAATGGTATCCTAGAAACGGTAAAAGAAATAAAGGTCGACCACGCAAAATATGGGAGGACGAACTTAAGCTTACAGCAGGTCCAAACTGGCGAATAGTTGCAAAGGACAGAGTACAGTGGAAGATGTTAGAGGAGTCCTTTGCCAAAAGGCACACTGAACTCCTGGACATTTTAGAATCAAATGAAATATAAAATTAACATCAAACATTTAAACACCAAAGGAGTCTTCAAGATAAAAGACCTATTGAAAATGAAATTAATTATAAAAGATGATGTCAGTTTATCACGATATTCTGCAGCAGCTGCTCAAGGTCGTTTTCTACCTTGGACGGTAGTTTTAGGATCAAACAAATAAATTTCACACATGACTCGCGTATTATTGGTATCTGTCGAAATTAAAATGGTTAAAATATAAGAACTTCGAATTGGATCACCCTATATATCTTTATTGAAAGTGTAAATCATAATTAATTATCCAGGTTCTGTTAAATTTATTTAAAATACTGATTGACTGAGATTGTTATTAAATTATTTTATCAACATTTTAAATAAAAATAACAAAGTTTTGTAATCAATTATACGTCGTTCTACCTACTGCTATCGTCATACAGAAATCCTTGTGATTTTAGGGCGCATTCAATTAATAAGAAATATATTTTACTGTGGCTTTGACGAACTTTCTTAAACATTTTTTTTTTCTATTAAAAGCTAGACACACGAGTCGATCATCAAGGTTAAGCACTTGTTGAGGTCAGTCTGTAGATAGATGACCATCTTAGCGTATCAAGATTTTCCGTGGCGCAGAAAACACGTTGTGCCCTTGATTCCGGCTGTCGTTTTAATATTTTTGACAGTCGTTATGGGTACTCGGAAGCCGAACAATCTGACACCAGTCTTGCCAAGAAGTCTCGTGTTGCTCAGTTACTTACTGGGTTTTGGAGGTCAGATAGGCAGGTTCCACGTAAAATACTGGTGCCTACTCAATTGAATCCGATTAAACTGGAAGCCGACCCCTCATCCAACCCGACATCAGTTGGAAAAAATTACGCAAGCAGATATAAAAATATATCTGGCATTAACTGTATTTATCTTTTATATCAAAGAGTATGACTTTGAATATAAATATTATCAATATTCCTTAGAAAAAGAAAGCACCCTAAGCCGAAACTTCAGTGACTATCATTGTGGACATTTGGCACTTGACATCACCCAGTAACAGCTGCTTCATTAACTAATTTTATTCATGATTGTCTATTGTACTAAAAGCTTCATCCACACTTAAAAAAAAGTTTTTTTTTTAAATTAGTAACGTTTATATTTCCAGCGTAGACAAAGCTTTATCTATAATATATTAATGCTAACTAACCCCCGCACTGGTATCCAATATGTACAAAATTATTACGCTCTACAAAACGCGTTAGGTACTAGTAACTCATATACCCGTGTTACACAACAGCTAAGCTCATATATACATACAGTATAAATATCAAAATGTTAACGGTTGGGCAGCCGCGACCTTAAGTTACGAAGTAGTAAAAATGGAGAGTGGAGCCAATCGGAAAGGGTCTTTATGTAGGGTTTTCTGTAATGGCGTTTATCAACTGTCAGCACTGAGCTATGTCTAGACACCTGTCCGACTGAAGAACTTTGTATCCAGGGTCAAGAAATAAATTAAAAAAAAAATCTAGACACCTGTCAAAACTTATGTTTTGACAATCACGTAAATTGCCGTCAATGTCATTTACATTAGCGATGGGCCAACTCATATTTTCGACAACTCGACTTAATCGAATTGGATGGTGGCGGATTCGAATTGCGATTCGAATCAACTCGTTCCGCCGCGTTAACTCGATCCGTCGACTCAACTCGTTCCGCCAAGTCAACTCGGTCGCCGACTCAACTCATTCGACCGAGTCAATTCAGTCCCTAAATCATTTGGCGTCGCGACTTTACGTTGTTTTTTGAGGAGTCGTTTACTTTGAACGCAATTTAACTTCTAAGTTATTAGAAGTTAACTTGCGATATTATGATGTTTAATTTTGAATTAGAGACATGATAGAAAGACAATTAGAGAGCGAACGCCGGCGTTCGCTTGGGGTTTAATGAATTAAATATATACTAGAAACTTTAAATCTCTTTGTGTAAACCCTAATTTTTTCCACACTAAAAAAGCAATGTTACCACCACCCATCATGTTAGGGCAGCACCCTACGTGGTACGTGGTTACCATGTAGGATGCTGTTTTGACTCCATTTTCACTACATCGAGCTAAACAAAGACTAGTCAGATAAATTAAACAGACACGCCATTGTTTTAAGCTTACTATCAATATAAAGCACCCAATTTAAGGGCTGATGCACATTCTTTCCTGACATTTTTTCATATTACTATTTCGTTACCGTAAAACGGGGTGAATAGAAACGCAGGGGTGAATAGAAACAAAACTTTGGTTTGGTTTTTCACTTTGATACCATATTATCGGCTTTTAACAAAGCATCGACTTTTTAGAATAACAATTCATCAATCAATTGATATAGTTAAAAAGTGCAAAAAAAAAAATCGAATATCGTGCAAATACCCTTTGAAGTTTTGTTTCTATTCGCCCTTGAGTTTTTATTCACCCCATTTGACTGTACTAACATTTATTGTTTTCCTTTTGCTGTATGTACCAAACGTTCCTTTATTTGTCAATGCGAGACGAGTCATTCAAAAATGACCTATCTGTTCCATTTACCGTCAAAACCTTTGAACCCCTACTGAAGCTGTCTCCAGATCTTTACCAGACCTCGCACTTTTCTCGAGGGTTCATTTCAGACCCTAATGGGCAATGGAACTCTTCGGAAAATTCCCTCAAGTTGGCTATGGGTCCTATGACTCGGTATTTAGCGATCGTGTGGTCATCTTTTTCTATCTGCATCTTCGTCGATTCTTTGGTCATTGCTGAACACCATACCTGAAATATGGAGGAAGATATGAATCTCAAATCTCTTTTGAGGAATAGGGTAAAACGCGTTTGTAGCACATTTTAATGCATTTGTATCAAAATGTGCTAATATGTGTGTGTTTCTGATTTCTGTTTGTACTTACAAGCAGAAATCAGAAACGTTTATTTCAAATAGACCAATTAAAGGCACTTTTGAATTGTCAAAATGTCGGTCAGTCAAAAAAAGTGAAACTTTGCCCAAGTATGGCAAAGTTTGTAATTGTAGCCAAGGCGGAATACACGTCTGAGTCGATAGATGCAAGTGGGCAGTTTGTTATTGTAGTCCATTTTGGAGTGTTTATTAAACGACGTTTTTCAACACACTCGAAAATAATAAGTAAAATTTCTGAAATTTAGTAACTAATTATTAATAGTCAACATTAGGAATTACTCCTGTATCGTGGGTCCGTTTACAAATATTTAAACTACAATTCACAAGACAACCAGACCTATACAGACAACTACTTATGGGCCAGAAGTTAAAGTGCTCAATCACTGCTCCAACATCATCATCATTTCAGCCGAAGCTAAAACTACCGGCCCTGTGCGGTTCGTATCCATCGGATTCTAGCAAGCTCACCTGGTCATCGGTCTACCTAATGGGAGGTGTGCGCTGAGTGCGAGTTGTTTTCACGTTAACGCGATCGAAATGATTACCATGTTTGGCTCTGTGATTGGCTAAGAGCTTGTAGCGGGCCAATCGGAGCGCCAAACGTCATAAACGTATCGATCGCGTTAACGTAAAACAATCTCCTTCTAAGCACTCTGATAGTTGTTAGGTATGGGTCTGGGTGTCTGGTATATGTGTGCTTACATTTTTGTGAACGCACCCACGTTCAATAACAATATTGTTGAGTAACTTGTTACCAAGAATAAACCTACGGAAAGTATAGATATAACAAGGTGACCTACGTCTGCGTTTCGTTTTAAAGACTCAGAGGTATATCCAAGATTCGAGCGGGTATGGGGTTTGACTCCTTCCACTAGCTTAATAACCATATAAGCGTAGCCTTGTAATGTTCCCACTGCTGAGACGCAGGCCTTAACTCTAAGAGAGGGAATGGGCCGTAATCCACCACGCGGGCCAAGTGCAGATTGGTGGTTGTCAGTAGGCTTCGACCCTGCTAGGCCTATACGGTTTTGCTGGCATCTTCTTGAGGACCGCATGGAACACTACGCGCCGTCGACGACTTGGGCTCGGTCCAGATGGTTACCGGACAGTCGGACGCCGAGCTATACCCATTGCTCGCTACCCGCAAGCCCGCGAAGTTGTGACTAACCTGAGCAAAAGAAATGAAGAACAATTGCCGGTCATTGTACTTCAATCCTGGCAGAGTGAGATTTACTTTAGCAGTCCTGGCGTGGTCTAAATAAGCGTGGAACGATGCTTTCAGACCTCCGTTGTCGGCTATATTCTCACCTGGAAACAACAATAAATATTTAAAAAACAATTTAAAACTAACTCTAATTAAGTCTATATTCACTAAAACAACCAATAATTTAAAATGTGGCGTCGGAAACCCTCATCCGCATCTTTGCCGTCTGGTAATACGGGTAGAAGACTGGTGGCATTACCACACTGTATGGTAATGCTTATCTTCTGTCTAAGGTAAAAGTCCAGTCCTTGGGTCACGCGGAAGGGCCCTTATACAGTGTCTTTACACAATTTTCCCACCAGTCTTCACTTGAGACTTAACAATATCCAAAGTATAAGAGATAGGCATCCGTGTGGTTTAAAAAAAAAAACAAGAAACTGAAACAATCAAAACAATGAAGAGGATTTTTCTACCAGTGTTAATTTAAATCCAGGGCTGCAGGATTGGACGGCCCTGGAACTTAAAAGGCAACTGAACGAAGACGGGTGGGTTTTAGTCAGTAAAAGTCTGACACTCCCTCTCATTCCACTCAAAGCGAGAGTGCATGAGTTATTTGTATATAAATTCCCGCCTCAGAAACGCATCAAATGATGGTGCCTTCCAACGTCGTGACCCTGAACCATCATCATGGTTATTAATTTTGCATTTCCTGCTTTCAGTAGATTGTTGTTGCCTTCATCGAGTAACTGGCTAATTGATGCAGGGGAGGCATAATATCTTACCAAGTGTCTGCTTCCCGTTCAGACGCTGGCCCTCCACTGAATAGTTGGAATACTGCTCCTGAATACATTTGGCACGCGTCTTGAATCTGGCTATCGTCGCGTTATTCCACCACTGGTTTAGGTTTCCAAATCTGTTGATTAGAAGAATATATTTGTGTGAAATAAAAAATAGGGCAGTCACCAGGACCAGACACAACACCTGTCTATTCGGATCCTCCCTTTTCAACGGAGGTTTGCGGAATTTTACACCCTCTAAAACTCCATTACTATGTAGAAATACCTTGCAGTTGGCAATCTTGTCTTTAGTTGGTAACATTGCCAAAAGATTTATTTTTATTTAGAAAATTTCTCTTACCTGTCATACTCCCTGCCCTGATCATCGAAAGCATGCGTCAGTTCATGCCCCATCACCACTCCCATAGCGCCATAGTTCACTCCCTTAGGGTTGTCTCCATCGTAGAAAGGTAGCTGGAGAATGCCGGCAGGGAAGACGATCTGGTTCTTAGTTGGCGTGTAGTATGCGTTTACTGTCGATGGTGTCATGCCTGGAGAGAAAGAGTGTATTGATAAAAAGTGTGATCTTTGTAAAAGGCTCTTCGTTTTCTGTGAAATTCCCTATACCCAAGAAGACTTTAAAAACATTAAGATGTATACTCCAGGGTAGCTTTTGGGCTACCCTAGAGTATCCACCTTTTATAGGGTCTAGGGTTAACCAAACCAAATTGAAGTTACGGCCTCCGTACTTTGCCGTGGCAAAAAGGACTATGTTTTTGCGCACCTCAAGGGAGACACATAGAAGGCGTATTAGGGCCTAACCAATATTTCGCAATTAAATGGGGGTTAAAACCACCAGTTTTTTTAGTTTTTTAGAAAATTCACTAAGTTGTTAACACTGGCCGTACGCCACTACTGTTTTGTCTTGATAATGTGCGCCATGACGTAGACAAAACAGTTTTGTCTCAGACAAGTCAGTCTCAATTCTGTCTCAAAAAGTCTTGTCTCAAGTGTGCACAGGCCCTTAGACCTCGTTCCGCACTGAACGTTTTAGCTATAGATAATATTTATTGGTTTAGTTTTTTATAAGTAGGTATATTACAATTAGTACTTACGTGTAGTGAAAAATATTGGTGGTGGTACTTTACATTTATAAGTAAAGTACCACCACCAATATTTTTCACTATATATATAGTAGCGGAAATAATATATAATATATTCCACAACTATCATATTACACAACGCCGTCTAGGCCCAAGCTAAGCAGAGCTTGTGTTATGAGTACTAGACAACTGATAAACATACTTATATATTTCTAAATACAAACATATTATAGATAAATTACACCCAGACACAGAACAAATGATTGTGCTCATCACACAAACATTTGTCCTGGATGCGAATCGAACCCACGACCTCCGGCATAGCAGTCAGGGCCACTAACCACTAGACCAACAGATAAAAAGAACGAATGTCCTTACCCCACTTAGTCTTGTTGACAGGTTTATCCAGTTTATTCAAGTCATTCTTCAAACTGAACACGTTGAAAGCGATATTGTTCTCAAAGTATTCGTTGGGCTTCACTTCCAGCTCCTCATACTGCTTGTCGAGCTCGTCTTTGTGGAGAATGTAGTCAGGGAAACCTGAGAAGAAAGGGTTTCATTAAGACCTCTTTTGGTGTAAATCAAGGATGTGATATTTTGGATCTAGATTCAGATACGGATATAAATAGTAATTTACCTAATCGGTTATGAGAATGTTTAGGATTATATGCTAGTTTCGGATAGTTTCGATTACAGATATTAGAATTTTAAAATAATATAGCAAGATTTGATTTTTATCTCTTATCCAGATTATAATTTATTTGGTCGGATAACACAAACAAAAATCTGTCATTGCGTCGCAATCGGACCGTACAAAGCGAAAGGATTCGTTGCTTTGTATTGATTTGTATGGTACGGCTTACTGCGCCAAATAACGATATTTCTGCCGATGACGCCATCCGCAGTGAACGCGCCATTCGGATCCCGATCGTTTCGAGTTCTGCCTCCCTAACCAAGTTACGTTTCGTTTGCGTCGAACGCCTCGAGTAGGCTACGCCTCCGATTCCTTTGTTGTGACGTCATCTCAACGCTCAGTCACGTGGTCAGAACAAAGGCATCGGAGGCGTGGCCTACTCATGGCGTTCGACGCAAACGAAACGATCGTAACTTGGCTAGGGGGGCTGACGTGTTTGTTGCAACGATTCACGATGAACGAAGAAGTTTTAATTACTTTAGTGGAAATATATGAAGAGCTTTACAATCTTAAACATAAACATTATCATAATTCACCGAAAATAGGCCTTTTTAAATTTATTTTATTAACCCACACCCAAAAGGAAACGAAAGACGTTTCCTTTTGTTTAAAAAAAAATAAACAAAAAAATATGACAAAGTAAAAGCAAATAAAAAAAAAAAAAAACGTGCACGATATCTTACCCCAAAACTTACCAATCATATCAGTAATAGCATCAGCTTTAATCTCAGCGGCCTTTCTGGTCTCCGCATCCATCCAATCCAGGTTCTTGAGGTTCCTCTTGAACGCGTTCCTGATGTTGTTGATCATGATCTCGCCTTGGGTCTTCGCTTCACCGTGGAATACTTCACGGACGAACATGGCTCCTACTGCGAAGCCTGTGGAGGAGGAAATGAGATGGTTAGCTGTGTCAGGATCGAGGAGCCAACTTTAGCAGGTATGTGATGAGTTACCTACGCTGTTGGAAATGGGTGGCCAAAAATTGAAAGAGATGTTTAGGGCCTGCTAACACTTTTTTTTTTAGGTCCGAAAATCATCTAATGACAAATCCCGCTCTTGTCAGTCTGCGACGTTGTTGACAAGTCTGCGGCGTCGTAGACAAGTCTGCGACGTCGTAGACAATTCTGACTAAGACAGTCTTGTCTCAAGTGTGCGCAGGCCCTTAGTTGTTTGAAAATTGACTGTTGACAAGGTAGAAGCGTAGCTAGGCGTGGGCGATGCGGCCCCTCACCCTCCTCGCACCCAAAGGGACCTCACGGAAACAAGGGCTCTTTAAGAACAAAGGTTTTAAATGATTAATAGGCTCGCGTTTGACAATTATTTCATCTGATGGTAAGTGATGATGTGGTCGAACACTAGGTTGCGACAGCCGCTGTCTCGTTTTTGAATTTATGGAAGAAAAAGGTCTCGCTGATGCGCCTTCACCCACGTCTAAATAAGTCCACGCTACGCCTCTGCAAGTATGTGATGACCTGCGCTTGTTGGAAGTGAGCACGGTGGCCCAGAATTCAAAAAGATATGCTTAGCGGTTTGAGGATCGATAAGCCGATTCTATCAGGTTGTACTGAGTTACTTGCACTTGTTACAAGTTGGCTTGGTGACCTAGAATTGTGTATTTATCTATCTAGATTGAAAAAGTAATTATGTGTGTCACCCTTCCCTGCGATCAAAAATGAGGTTAGAGTTAACTCTAATAACGTCATCAGGGTAACTCTAAGCTAACTGTCAGTGCCAAATAACTGTCATTCCTGCCACTTACACCAACCTACCCTGCTCGTAGTTAGAGTTAGTTGGGTTAACTCTAGGGTAGCTACTCGAGTTATAAAAGAACGACCCTGGGTTGCAACTCGAAGCATTTTTGAACGGTCAGAGTAACGACCCTACCCTACTCTGTTTATTTTTGAACGCAGGCTGAGTAAATGAAGAGTTCTTTTTTTAACGTGGAAAATCAACGTTCCTCATTTAATTACCAGCCATACCATGTTGTAAACTGAGGTTTCAGGATTATCGACTTTCAGCAAAGAATAAAGGATGCAGACAAAACTTTCAGGTTTTTAATAGTTTAGCAAGTAGCGACATCTATGTCGCCACAAGAGAACTAAAAAAAATAATGAAAATCTTGCATAGCGGTATCACAGTTCACAGAAATAAACTGGGCAGTTGCTCGACTAAAGATAGATCACCCATCTGGTTGAAGGGTCCTCCTTTTTGGAGATTTGAAAGGGTTTGCGGAACTTTATGCCCTATTCCGTATAATACTCTAAAAAGGTTTAAATAAAAACTAAAAGTAGAGATCTTTAAGTCCGAAGTGTTTTGTTATTATATTCATACAAATTAATCTAGGGCCTTTTTAGTTATTAAAACGTTATTTATTTTGTAACCAATTGAATAGAAAAACAAGAAAAATAAAAATACATGTCTAGTTAAAACTATATGTATACACTAAAGAAAATAAACTCCTAGCTAAAATTTGAGGTCAAAAATTTCTCTGCATCGGATTCCTCCGTGTCGACTGGAAGTGTGCCCAAAAGACTGGCGCCATTGCCACGTTGTATGGCAATGCTTAATCTCTGATCGAGGTAAAAGCCAGCCCTTGGGTCACGCGAAGTGTCAACTGGGCGTTGAGATAATTCTTTAAAAAGTGTATGAGTGTACACATGGGCTGGAAAATATATCTGCCAAAAATATATCTAGGACTTACAAATTTGTTACATAACGACAAACTTACCAACAGCATTATTAGTATCAGTGACACAGTATCTCCAAGACTCTTCAGTGCCCTCAGAGCCGAACAGAGCCTTCCTCAGGATTTTGGTGGCGTCTCGGAAAGACTTGGACAGGTAGGTCGAGAGCGAACGGGAGACTTGCCACATCATGTAACTGGTGAGAGTTCTGGAAAAGGAATACTGTATTAGTTAATATAATAAGGTTCTGGGGCGCCCAATGATAGGCCTTTGTAACAGCCCTGACTTTCGAGTTGTAGTTTAAACGGAGGTTTAAAGAAAACCGAGATAACCTAATTCGAAAAATTTGAAAACACTCTGAGCCTGCGGGGTAGATAAATATTAATTTAAATATTTCGATGCAAGTACATCAATAACTCTACCTAATTCCGACCTCCGGTCATAGCCCTCGATTCTTTGTCTTCTATATTTATACTACTCCAGCTATTTAAGGTAATGTCTGACCGATAGAGCAAAACACCAGAGTCTCTTCACATAGTGATAAACGTACCTTTGGTCCTCTTCAGTTTTACTATATTTTTTAATAACTTTCGTGAGATTCTTGAAGTATTCCGGCGCGTAGACAACTATTCTTTCAGTATCTGGTATCTGAAAATTATAAAACATATATTTATTAACTACTCATGGGATACAATACAAATTACGATAAAAAAAAAACAAACTGTTTTTACAATAATTGTGCGTACAGCTAAGGAGTAAAATTTTCTGCCGAGTCTGTGTTCTCCGATAGCTACAACCTTGTGGTCTCTAAGTCAAGAATGAATAGGTTACTTCTAGGCAAGCGTGCTCCATCGTCGACGACCACGTCATTGCTTATCATCAGGTGAGATAGTGATCAGGGCTATCAATAGTAATAAGAAATATATTTAATTATAATAATATAATATACCACAACTATCACACAACGTCGTCTAGTCCCAAGCAGAGCTTGTGTTATGAGTACTAGACAACTGATAAACATACTTATATATTTCTAAATACATACATATTGTAGATAAATTACACCCAGACACAGAACAAATGATCGTGCTCGTTACAGAAACATTTGTCCTGGGTGGGAATCGAACCTACGACATCCGACATAGCAGTCAGGGTCACTAACCACTAGGCCAACAGGCCAGTCAAATATATATATATATATTATATTATATGTAGCCTATACTGTTCCACTGTTGGGTACAGGTTTCCCTCCATTCCTTAATTGTTCCCGGCTCTGAACCACTTCTTGCCAATTCCTGAGGAAGACATCTAAGTCGTACCGCCTCCTTTTTGGTCTGCCACAATCCCGTCGTGCGATTTTACGACACACACAGAACAAATTATCGTGCTCATCACACAAACATTTGTCCTGGTTGGGAATGGAACCCACAACATTCAGCATAGCAGTTAGGGCCACTAACCACTAGACCAACAGGTCAGTCAAAATTGTTCAGACAGGGCCCATTATCTTTACATAGTTATTGGTGATCCGTCCACTTAAGGCTCTCAGAACCATAGCCCTATATCTTGGTTTTCCATATGTTGCAATAGTTTCCCACCAACCGTGGGTGGTCGCTGGGTGCACTTGCAAAGCGCGTACAGGAATAATCGTTGGTTGATACCATGTTCCATGAGTTTAAGGGGCCTCTGCGAGTTGGCTTTGGGCTGTCTTATACCACCTACTGGGTCTAATTGTATTTTCAAACCAGTCCAGGGACCCACTCCAAAACACACACATAATTTAATTTAAGTCGTTCAAGCCGTTTAAGAAGAATTAGATGACAAACATACAGAAGAATGATATATATGTCGTGGCCAGATCTTAGAAATGTATCACTTCATGAAATGGCCAAGTAAAACTGGCCATTTTAAACGTAAAATTTTGATGATATTTCAAAGACCTTTTATTATCATAGAAATCCTACATCAATGATATGGCCAAACAAGGATTGACATATCATCAAATGTTACCGTTTTAACATTACCGGCCCACGCTGAAAGCCAGCACCGTAGACTCATCGCATTTTGCGTGTGGTCCCGGCATTATGCTAAGCGTTCGGCCGATTTGCGCGGATGTGGCGCATATTATCTTTGTTTTTTTTTCTCACATAATATACTTATAATTTGTTAGTTTTAAATTTGCGCCTTGTTCCGCCAAATAAAATGTTTTTCTTTCTTTCTTTCTAACGATCTGGTCAGTTTTGGTTGGCCATATCAGGAAGTGATCAATGCTATGATCTGGCAACAACATACATATACATACATATAAAGATATAACATACTCACAGTTCTATTCACCAATTTAAAAGCATCATTGAAAAACATAGTCCAGTTCACAAAAGGCACTTCTTTCTGCCACTGTCTTATTGTGTACGGGTTATACAACCCCTCTTCATCCCTTCTGTCTTCCGAGGGGGTGGTGATATTCGCCAGTTCTGTCTCAAAGAGGATGACTTTGTTCATTTGAGCTCTTGCTTCAGTTTTATTCGCTCCAAGTAGGACGCATATTCGGGTCATATAATCTAAGTACGCGTCAAGGACCTTCTTGTGGGCTGTTCTGTTGAGGTAGTTGTCTCTGGTTGGGAGATTCAGGCCGCCTTGATCGAGCTGGAAAATTTATATGAAAAACATGTACAAAAATACAGTATTTCATGAAGCAAAAGTGGTTTAAAGAAAACCATTCTAGCAAACCCAGGTTTAGCTTAGCAAATATTTTTCTTTCAAGCTACTCTTTTGGAAGGCCTCCCACAAGGTGGACCGGTGACCTGGTGAAGGCCGCAGGAAACCGATGGATGCGAGACGCAAATGACCCGTTGATGTGGCGATACTGAAGAGAAACTTATATGCAGGAGAGGACGTGAATTGGCAGAAATGATGACCTCTTTTTGACGCAGCAACCAGCTCACAACAGTATTTTAAAAAATGCTACAATGATTTCTATATTTTTAAACTCATCATCATATCGGCCAAAAGACGTTCAATTCTTCACATACGTTTCTCCAAGCACAGTCACTCTGACTGACACCACGCTTCCGACATCCAGCGGATTCGGGCAATTTTCCAAGACACAAGATTAAACTAACTAAAATTAAGATCGAACTTCGATTACGATCGGCAATGTCTACAAATTTGCAAAGTACGCAGGAGATATTACAGTACACATGCGCGTGCGCAAACACAGGTGCACTCTCTGTTGCTCACAGTCCGAGGGGACGGCATTCCGACACGACCAGAGAGAGATCATGCGCAGGACCAAAGGCTTTACGTGGTACGGGGTTGCTACACCACCAACATCCAAACTCCGAGATAATACACAGTAGAAAAAATCAATAGCACTTTTTGCCCGGCCCAGGAATCGAACCCAGGACTACACGCTGAACAGTCGCACTTGCGACCACAGAACAATAAGGCCGTCAAGTATGAAAAGAAAAGATTAATAATACTGACCACAATGACATGTTTCGATGAGTTCCGGTCATCTTCCGTAACTGCCCAGTTAAACAAACCTCCCAGATTGAAACTGAAATATAAATATAACACTCATGTAGGTTCCAATCTTAGGAATATCGACAATAATATTAGAAGTTTCTCTAATCCACCATATGGCATAATATGTATTTATTTCATGCAAATTCATCATCATCTTCCTGCCCTTGTCCCATCTTATTTGGGGTCGGCGCAACACGTTTTTTTCTTCCATTCTATCTTGTCAACCGTCATACTATCACTAACTTCCTTTTCTTTCATATCACTGTTCACATAATCCATCCATCTTTTCTTGGGCCTCCCTCTCCCTCTCCCATTTTTACTGCAAATTATATTTATACATATTTCATGCAAATTATACCTTATAAATGTAAGTTCATTTTGCATTATTTACGCTAACATAATTATATAAATAATAGATAATGCAAAATGAACTTTATTCTTTCGGATATAAGTTATAATTTGCATTAAATAAGTAACGGCAATATTCACCGAATCCCGATAATGTAGTCACAGCATAACAGTTTTCAAAAAAATATAGGTAATATGTTACAAATTAATATTTTGTGTTTGTACCCAAACACTTAAGTGAACCTATCAAGTTTGAAGTGACGAAAAACTTTAATTTTTTCTAAGTTGATAAAGATCCTTTAAAAAAATATATATATATATTTCTTGCTTTTTTTTATAAAGCATCTTTTTATAATGTAAATGTGAGAACATTGTAGACTCCGCAAATTCTTAGATTACTTTTTATTATGATTATTTTTTTGTACTTTTAAGTACAATATTGACTGGTCTACACTGTCCTTACATAATAACTACTAATACTGTAATATGAAAATTTTGTAAGAACAACTTTTTTTTTAAAAAGAGTAACTATGGAGTTTCTCGCCGATTCTTCTCCATAGGAAACGACCAATTTGGCCGTGCACTAACTTCAGACGTTTTTTAAGTGCCCATGTAAAAATTGTGAAATAAAAACATTTAAATTTCGATTTTTTTTCTTTTTTTTAAAAGTTTTTTTTTTGGCAACTAAGCCGGTTGCGGTTATTCTGCCAGTGTCAAATGGGGACGTTGTCACTGAATTTGTTACTTTGACTTAATCTTTACGCAAAATTGATTTTGACAAAGCTGACTTACGTGTTCTGTACATCCTGCACCAGCTTCTGTAAGTCCCATCTCTGCTTGGTCATGGTGGAAGGCAGTATGTGCCAGCCTCCCAGCTGCTTGATGACGGCCACCAGAGGCTTCTCGCCCAGCTTCTCAATGGTCTCGTTCGTGTCTATACAAGCATCGTAGTAGATCCGCGCTTTGGCCTCCGCATCATTCGTGTTTGAGATGTTTACTTTTTCTATGGAAAAAAAAAATATACATAAGTTGGTTGAGAGCGAATTGGCCAATCATGACCAGACTTGTATATTTATTTATTTTATTTATAGTTAATTAAAACGGTACATGCCCACTTACATTAATTAACATAGAATTTTTAAAACTTATAAAACAAAGAAAAAACAATTACACATAATGTTGACAGCAAAATTGTCTGGAATTTTAGAAAATAATTGATTTTGATTTTTGACTACTTATTATTAAATATTTCGCATTAATGTCGAGAACGACTTTTTTTCTCACGATGTCAAAGATAGTTCCATTAGTGAAAATAGTTCATATTAACCTGAAAATTGACAACGAATTAAAAGTCATCTAGCACTGGTTTTTGAAGTTTTATAAGATTCATTTTACAACCTAATCTAAACTGTTAAAGGAATAGAGCTATAAAGGGGGTAGAGCTCCTGTTTTTCTCGATCGCATAATTGCCATTTCCCAACACGTCATTGTATCCGGAGCGAGGAGGAGTGGCAGGCGGTCGCCTCCTTCTGCGAAGCAGTAATGCTAGCAAAGGAGGCGGCCGCATGTGCACGTGCGAGGCAATGGCCCTCGCGCCCCAGTCGCCGGGATTCCGAACCCGATTTCCGGCCACCGTAGGCACGGGCTTGCGGCTCTGGTAACCGTCCGGACCGAGCCCAAGGCGTCGACGGTGCGTAGTGTGTTCCACGCGCGCCTCAAGGGGATGTCAGCAACCGTGGTGGCCCAGCAGGGTCAAAGCCTACTGGGGCCATGGGTGATGCGAAAGAAATCCCCGGGGCCCTGGAAAAATGGCAAAGAAGGAACAGGAGTGGGTTTTTAGTCAGTAAAAGTCTGAAACTCTCTCCCGCCCTGCCCGAGAGATGGGGATGTCATTAGATGAATTTACTACACGAAATAAAATTAAAAAAAAAATTGAATTGAAGTAAAATATAGTAAAAGGACTATAATAACTATGTAGTCCCTATTTCTTATTCAAAAAGCAGAATGTTTCGATACCGATATTACCCTACATTGCCAGGCCTTATTACCCTGCGGTAATAAGGTCAAATTCGCAACTGAAAAAGATTATTTATATCAACTTATATGTAGTCAACCACATCATCACTCACCATCAGGTGAGATACTGGTCAAGCGCAAACCTATTAAAAATAATAAAAACAACTGGCAGATAATTTATATCAAATTATTTGTAGTCAAGCACATCATCACTCACCATCAGGTGAGATACTGGGCAAGCGCAAACCTATCAAAAATAATTAAAAAAAGGGCATGTGCGAGTCGGACTCGCGCAGGTTGGGTTCCGTACAAACTTACTTAAGAAAACAGTTCGATTCCCGAATTGAGTTACGAAGATTTTTCCGAATCGCAAAAAACTGTTTTTATTTGTGAATTTACAGTTTTCAGATTTTTTCCTATACTTGAGCTTAGAGACCTTGCTTCGTGCCAAATTTCAGGATTCTAGGTCAACAGGAAGTATTGTCGAAATACGTTTTTTGCGACATAAACGGCCGTATCTATTTTTCTCGTTAACTCAGATATTAGATTTTTCACAGCTTCAAGGGACTGCGAGTATGTGGTTTTAGTTCATTAAACCCCGAGCGAACGCCGGCGTTCGCTCGGTCATTGTCTTTCTATTGTGTCTGTAATTGCGCTACTTAAAAGGTTAATTATAACTTGATACCTCCACACGTTTCCGAATAAAGGGTATTGATAGACAGACAGACAGACAGACGGACGAACAACAAAGTGAAGTGACTTTTGAGGTAAGTACGGAACCCTAAAAAGATACAATGATTTAAAAAAAAACGGATGGCATACTGTGAATATTTGTAACTATATCACGGAATAAAGAAAAGTATTCTTTGTTCTGTAAACTAAACCATAGATTTTTTGTTCATACCAAAGATAAAATGACTATGGCAACACATTATTATAGCAAATAAGAATTATTTTAGTGTGTTGTTTAAATTTATTTGTAATATGGTAGAAAAAAAGTAATAATTTCCTAATCATATAAATGTACATAATCAAATAAGTTGTAAGCAATGATATCACTGGGATATACCAACCCAACCTGAAAAAACGTGAAGTTATATTTATAAAAAAAAAATGTACCTAAAGATTTAGAACGTTATTGTATAACTTACTTAGTTAAAAAAGTATATGTTATTATTATTCAATTCCTTTCAATTCCTTTCCTTTTCCTAACCCATCTATGTATTTGACTGAAAGACTTGTATCTATGGTCATG
The DNA here is from genome assembly GCA_949316375.1 of Mythimna vitellina. Classification (NCBI taxonomy): domain Eukaryota; kingdom Metazoa; phylum Arthropoda; class Insecta; order Lepidoptera; family Noctuidae; genus Mythimna; species Mythimna vitellina. The sequence goes on from OX438709.1 coordinate 10,400,618, forward strand.
AATAAAAATTATTAAAAAATTAAGTTACGTCCTTTCGATTTTCTAAATAACGTCATCAAATTTTCCTACATTACATAGCGTTTTTTTGTATCAATATTTACACTCGACGCGTAATTTTAAGCAAATACAAATATTTTAATGTAGATACAGATAGACAAACCAATTTTAAAGTTCACCTACAACATTATGGCCATATTTGCTCACGAGCACAATGGCTACAATAGTTTTTCATATTTAACTAACCATATAACATTATTACGTATGTAAAGACGTCAAAAACCCATGAAGGCACATAATAACAATATAACAAGCTATGTAAATATTCACACTTTTATTTTGTACTGTTCAAGCGTTTTTGGTGAAGTTTGCGTTGCCAATAGACAATGGTACGAAACTGTAAAGTAGAGGCAGAAAGGCAACTTTGAATCTTTCTCGATTCTTTATAACTTTGAACCATGCATGCATGTAAAAAAAAATGAAAAAAAAAATCTGGAAAACGACACACAGACAAATTGAAATTACCGAAATTACAGAAACATTTACTGCACGCCATTTACTATAAATAACCATTTGCTAATTATTCAAGATTTCCCATCATAATTGTTCAAAAAAAAAACTGGGCAAGTGCGAGTCGGACTCGCGCCCTGAGAGTTACAATGCTCTTACAAACTTACCTAAGTAAATAGTTCAATTCCCGAATGGAGTCGAAGACTCGCAAAAAATTTTTTTTTTATATGGCATAACTACAAATTAACAGTTTTCAAATTTATTCTTATTCTTATGCTATACAACCTTGCTTTATGCCAAATTTCAGGATTCTGGGTCAACGGGAAGTACCCTATGAATTTTGATTTTTTCGAGAGTGACACATAAACCGAAGTATTTTTTTTTCTCTATAATTTAATAACAACATTATTGATCTTCTATATCTGAAATAAAGTTTATTATTATTAGAACTAGCTGAACTGAGAGGGTTGTCTGGATGATTTTAATGATTATAATTCGCTAATCGTTTTTTTTTTATTATTATTTGTAGGCTCGTGTTTGACCACTGTACTATATCATATTTTAAGCAACATACAACTTTTGACACTAACCTCTATAACGCAAAAAAAATATTTGCGGGTTATCTTTAAGGCCCTAACTCCCGGGCAGTGCCATAAAACAGTGACTTTCTGAAGCCTACTCCTCGGTAACGGCTAGTTCAATAGATTTGAAAAAATAAAAAATAACTATAGATTGATTTTTTCAAAGACAAAAAGAAAATTATGACATGATATTTTTCGCTTTGTTTTCCCTACTCCTTTCAAACGGCTTTAATCTTTGGAAACATGTTTACACAAACAAATTGCTGGTGAAGTGTTCTTCAGAATGTACATAGCATAATATGTGTAAATTAATCAATATTTCGCAAAGAAAGATTTAAAGGTCAGTGGGGCTTATCCGAGCGCAACTGGCCGGAATTAAATGCATACCCGTACTGCCGCATGCCGCCTCGCTCCAAGTATATGTGCATTTATTGCATTTAATTCCGGCCAGATGTTCAAGGGAACGCGCCTTGATTTGATTGGCCGTGCAGATACACTTGATAGAGTAATATTTCTGTAATCTATTTTGTGATGGCACGACAAAGTAGCAAAATTATATCATCTAATTTTTCATACATATACGAAGCGATAAACGATAAAACTCGATTATAATTTACAATACTACACTAATATGTTACGAATATAGATGAAACAAAGTGCCGAAAACTTAGTGGAACCGATTTTTTTTTTTATTTCAGATACCATAGTCATACTCATAGGGCCATAGTCATAGTGTATTTTGTTGGTAAGGGATTCTTGGAAGTCATATACAGATTACACTACAGTCCATAAATTATTAAAATTCTTTACATTTTTAAACAATGTCAAATAATATCTAAAAATAATAAAAGATGTAGTTAATGTTAATGCCTTCGGTATTTTCTAACAGTCGACCTTAGGGTGGTGCAGAAATATAACATGGTAGGTGCCACATAATGATAAACTAGATTAGAAATGAATATATATAAAACACTTAACTAATTAAAACTATACATACACTAAAATCAAAAACTACTAGCTAAAATATGGCGTCATAAAACTCCTTCGCATCGCATAAGATGTAGTTATGTATATGTAGTTTTAATAAGTTCAGTGTTTTTTTTTTTGTTACTATGTAAAAACATAAAAGATGTCAAACCAAAAAAAGAAACAAATAAATAGAAGTCAAATCACACAAAACAAAAATTAAATCAAAAGAAAAGTCACAATAAAATACAGTTCAAATTAATATTTAGGTCAAAGTTTAGATCATCTTAAAGTCGTCAAAACACGCTTGTTCGATATACCATTTAGGACTTATTTTTGTCCAAACAAGTGAATCTAGTTTTCTTACAAACTGAGCAAGCAAAGCGAACCCTCTCGAGCCGAACAAGCAATTCCAACCTTCTATCAAGTTAAGTGTGCCAAGACTTCTATTAAAACTTGGTAATACTTCACTCAAGCCAAACGCAAAGCCCCTAGTGGCCAGCAGATTTACTTTTAATTCAATATCAGATTTGACGTCACCAACTGCATCAACTTTGAAAGCTTTGGAATAGAGATGCAATAGAAAAGGTTAAATCGAATTCGGAAGCCGAGTTTTCTTCTGAAAAATCTGAAAACTGTAGTTTGTATCACAAGTGCTATTAGACCTTGCTTCATGCACAAAGCCAATGGGAAGTACCCTATGAATTTTGATTCCCTTGAGACTGTCAAAATACACGTGTAAGCGAAATAAATGGCCGTATCGAAATTTAATTTTTTTTCACAGCTTCAAGGGACCGCAGACCTTAACATATGGTTTTAATTTAAATTCAATACCTCCACCCGTTCCCGAGATAAAGGGTCTTGACAGACAGACAGACGGACAACAAAGTGATCCTATAAGGGTTCCGTTTATTCTTTTTGAGGTACGGAACCCTAAAGAAACGGTTTCGTGGATACGCTCCCATGGTTTGAAAAAAGCGACCTAGTACCTACACGTTGGTACACTAAGTAGGTACTGTTTTAGTGCATATTAGGACTTCCTTTCTAAAGTTGTAGTTTGTGTGCAAAATGGCATTTAATTTGCATTGTTGCCATATAAGTATTGGTTTAGATTTAAACGTAGTAAACTATGAAATCATCATTCTTTCAGGTAATATCTTCCTTCTTGAGTTTTTGCTACTATAAAGCTAGAACTACACTGCGCACACGTGTGCCACACACGCCGATCTGGGCGCGTCAGTCTCCATACATTTTATATGGAAACTAGACTTGTAGAACTACACTTGATCCACGCCACGCGACGCCACGCGTTGTCGTTCTAAGTACAAATCAAGCATGTTACTCGTGTACATCGGTCTAATGTAGTTCTAGCTTAAAGTTAGAACTACACTACGCACACGTGTGTCACACACGCCGATCTGGGCGTCGCGTCAGTCTCCATACATTTTACATGTAAACAAGACTTGTAGAACTACATTTGATCCACGCCACGCGACGTCGTTCTATGTACAAATCAGGTACTATATTTATTTATATTTTCATACTTGTCAGTATGTTCCTGCATTTGTCCTACGATGACGCATCACCTTTAATACCTATTGTATGGCAACAATGATAATTATCTTGATGTCATAACCCCGTCATAGTATCGTACACGACATCTTTACGGGTACGATTGTGTAACCGAGCAAGACATTAAGTGTCTATTAATTAAACTCATTAATATAAAACTCATTTTGAACTTTTTTGATCATGGTTTGTGAGAAAAGTATGAAGGATTTAAACCTTCTTTATTTAGATTATAAAAGTCAAGTTCTTATTCTCTCAGTTGGCTTGACGATTTTTTAAAAATAATTTGTGTATTAATGGCAATTAAACCCATATTCAAAACCCTTTTCTCCAAAAGTAGTTACCAAAAGTAACAAGCGAGTGATGTTTGGCTACGTTTTACACCAAACTACAAATGATTTATAACATTAAAAAAAATATCAGTAACATCACTATATGGTCTACTCTCAGATGGGTTGAAAACATTATTGACTTCAATAGGAAATATACCAAAAAAAAGGGTTAAAAAACATCAGGACAAATAAGTATAAGTATAAGTTAGAAAACATCTGGACAAATAAGTATTTTTTTCTATGTCTTAGCAACACTTTTAAGAAAATTTAAAAATTGTACAATAATCTTAAGAAATGCGTTTCTTCATTCGTTTAAATCTCTCTCGTTTTCCGTACTAGTGCAGAAAAGTGCGCGAGCTCGCCCCCGCTGCAACGGCTGGGCGCTAAACGACCCCCACGAGTCGCCGGTCAACTCAAGTGTTATGTATTTCTTCGTAAGCGCACTCCCCTCCATAACAATTCGCTTCGGTTGCAGTGACAAACTTTCTCCACTTGTATCAATGACCACTCATCTGGCAGACACCTATTAAAAATCAAGTTCACTTACCAAGTGCATATCTGATGATCAACTGATTCTGCAGCTCAATCTTGCTGAAGATGCCCCAGTTGGATTTCCCTTCAGGTATCGGGTTGTTCTTGATCCAGCCTCCACAGGCGAACTCATAGAAGTCTTCACAAGGATCCTGGGTCTCATCCAGGGCCCTGATCACTTCGCTCGCGGTGTATATGCAGGACCCTTTTAGGCACACTTGGTCTGAAAATGGAGGGAGAATCAGTTATCTACTGGCAGATATAGGGAAGTTTGTGATTTTTATGTGAAGATGAAGGCCATGTGCGCTGGGGGGTGAAAGAGGGTGTGCTTGCACTTCCCAGTTTTTCAATACGGTATAAAAACATAAAAAAACCTCGTACTATACGAGGCTTCTTTGAAAACCCTAACATATCCAATCCAAGGCGAGGTGCTAAAAGTATCATTTCCTAAGCTGTTCTGCTTAAATCGATGAAGTTAGTTCAGTCTCTGTAACATCATCATGTTTTTGTCCTACTCCAGTTTTATTGGGACTCAGGCTTCGTCTCTAGGAGAGGGAATGGGCCATAATCCACCACGCGGGTCCAGTGCGGGTTGGTGGGTCTCCCATGTCTTAAAATTTTTGGTTCTAAGACATGCCGATTTCCTCACGATGTTTTCCTTCACCGTTTTGAAAGCAGTGGTGATGAAATAAATTACATAAAGTAATGCACCTGGCTGGGTTTAAACCCAGCGACCTATAACTCGTAAGTCAAAGCCATTAACCACTGGGCCACAACTGTTCTCAATATATATATACAAGTACGTACAAATGATCAAAAGAGGAGTGCCTTGATGAATTGGTAGTTATTTATCTAGAACATATCTAGATTATTTATGGGGCATAAAATTGATTATGATCAGACTGCCACCATGTTTATGCCATAAATGACATGCACATCATCAAATGTTATCCCCCGTTCTTGCACGGAGCGTGAGGGTGTTTTAGACTTTTATTTTTACTTTACAAGAAGTGAAACCCAATTTGAGCTATAAAATCCTTTAATCGGGTACGCTTGGTAAGACTGGTGTCAGATATTCTTCATCTGACTACCCGTAACGGCTGTCAAGCAACCTCTCCTGTTCTAGGTGGAATGAGAAGAAGTGTCAGACTTTTAGTGACTGACAAACCCATCCTTGTTCTTTCAGTTGCTATTTCCGTTCCAGATCTACGATAAATCTTTTGAACAATCTCGTAAGCCTGGCAAGCGTCGGTCCTAGCGGGCTGTATCAATCATGCTGTCTTGACTGGCCTGTTGTTCTAATGGTCAGTGGCCCTGACTGCTATACCGGAGGTCGTGGGTTCGATTCCCACCCAAGAAAAATGTTTGTGTGATGAACACGATCATTTGTCCTGTGTCTGGGTGTAATTTATCTATAATATGTACATATTTAGAAATATATAAGTATGTTTATCAGTTGTCTAGTACTCATAACACAAGCTCTGCTTAGCTTGAGACTAGACGGCGTTGTGTGAAAGTTGTGGAATATTTTATTATATTTCTTTGATTTGCGAGTGGAACTCAACGAGCCGTCAACCCGGGCCTTTGCTCGCCATCCACGAACCTGCGCTCACGGATGCCAGGAATCGCCATGCGACTCCCGACGCCCAGAGTATCTCTTGTCACGGCCGAGGCATGAGGATTACCTACCCAAAGCAAAGTCTAAGGTATTCATCATCTTCTCCCCAGCCTTTTTCCCAACTTGCTTGGGGTTAACTGGATGCGGCTGAATACCCGTGCTATACATGGAGCGACTGCCTATCAGACAGTCACAACCCAGTTACTGGGCAACACGATACTCTTTGGATAGACTGATGATCAGACTTAGCTAAGGTATTTCGTTTATCTTCATCCAGCCGTAGATGAACCAGGCCATTGATAATGTTGATGAGGTGGTAAAGTTATAGTTACCTTTGCTCTCAGGCTGATAGCACGGTGGCACGGGCAGGTAGGTAGGTCCTCGCATAGTCAGTAGAAGGGTGGTGGTCAGAAGTACAGCCACGAACAGCGCTGCAGATGCTACCATCAGGACCCGCTCTAGGCGGGTCCGCTGATGCCAGCCGATGAAGGAGACACCCTGGAAGAGAAAAGATTTTTGTAAATGGATTATTGATGACATATGACATAGGCCTTATCAGAAGGCTTAAGGACAAAGGGCAATAGAAAGTGCTATGCTTTGAGTTTCCTTGCGTGATCACATAAAAAATGAATATACGCAGGAGAACCAAGGTTACCGACATGCCCGAGGAATCGTCAAACTTAAGTGGCAGTGGGCAGGGCACATTGCTCGCAGAACAGATGGTCGATAGGACCGAAAAGTTCTGGAATGGCGACCACGTACCGGAAGACTTAGCGTTGGAACGCCTCCAACAAGGTGGACCGATGACCTGGTAAGGGTTGCGGGAATCCGATGGATGCGAGACGCACCGGACCGTTCATTGTGGCGACACTTAAGGGAGGCATATGTCCAACAGTAGACGTCAAGTAGATTATTATTATTATTTAAAGGAGATCATTATAGAATTTCAAATAATAAATGCAGTGGGTAAGTTCTCAACGTATTACCGATCAATCAATTCCTTTATTTTATTATGGAAAAATTACTTGCAGAAGAATGAGTAAGTATTCTAACAAATGGTGTTGTTGGGAACTCTACGCGTGGGAAGATAATTACCTAATCAGGACTAAGTGGCTCATGAGTAAACTAATTAGAGACTGCAGTGAGTTTACGGATATGGATAAACTATAATAGGTATGTAAGTATCTACGCAGTTACGCCAGTATCAGATACACACAAGTCGTAATAAACTATGATCACTAATACTGTCGTCAGATTTAACATAATATAGCATTGTTTTTTTTATTGCACATGGTAGAATGTTGGGCTGTGAAAAAGACGGATGAAAAAAGATTACATGTAGTGGAGATGAGAATGTTGAAATGGATGTGTGGTGTGACGAGAATGGATAAAGTGAGAAATGAGTATATTAGACGAAGTTTGAAAGTGGCGCTAGTGACTGAAAAGTTAAAAGGGAATCGTTTATCAAGATACATACCAAGGTATAGCCACGTGAAGAGGAGAGATGAGACGCATGTTACTAAAAGAGTTATGAGTATACATGTGGCAATCGCATGTATAATACAAGTAATACGTATTATATTAAAAAAGATTGTTTAGTCCAATCAATTGCTAAGTCAATCTAGGTCATCAAGGTCCCTTAAGTAAGGACTGAATAAATTAACCGACTTGGTATTGCATGGATCTCACAATTTTTTACAGTAGAAGACCTGAGTTACAAGACTTGAAGTCATGTTATGTTTTTGATGACATCTTTATTAGTGTTAGATGCCAGCGTTCGATCAAATAAGGCAGCTTTATCCAGCTCCAAACCACGTCAATAAGATACAAGATAATTTATTTTGTTAAAACATGAATCACACAAATGTAAGTATACCAAGTTCAGTTGAGCCAAAAAATTCCGTCAAAATGTATTTGTTACAGAGCGTTTCAGTTTAACTGAAATAAATTAATGGTTGGTTTTTAATTTGTGTAAATTTTCAGATAACAGAGAGGACTCAAAGTTTCTTCGTAAGTTCGTATGATCGGATTAGAAATGAAGATGTTCGCAGCCGAAGAATCACCAAATTCAAGTGGCAGTAAGTAAGATATGATTGTTCGCTGAACAGACGGTCGATGGAGCCGAAAGGTTCTGGAGTAGCGACCACGAACTTGAAGACGCAGCGTTGGAATGCTTCCCACAAAGTGGACCGACAACCTGGTGTAGTTCGGCGGGAAATCGATGGATGGAAGTCGCAAAGGACCAGTCATTGTGGGGACACAGGGGGGAAGCCTTTGGCTAGCAGTGGACGTGTTTCGGCTGAAATGTCAATGATGAGGCACCAAAAACAATAGACAAATCAGAATCCCTTATCTCATGTTACAAAACATTCTTGAGTTGCAGATTTTTTAAAGAACTATCTACATTTAATGGCACTCCAAGATAATATCTCTGATTACGCAACAACGTTTCTAAAAACAGTATTTTATTTTAAAAACAGCTCGTCTTATCACCTATCAGTACTACGGTCGAGTTGTTCTGACGTCATCCGGGACGCTCCACGGATCAGCTCCTAATGAGAAACGCCAGGTTAGAGATAATAAACCATCCCCTTAATCTTAATTTAATGAAGACCGGGATCTTATCATGAGAAAGAATTTTACGGTTAACTTAGTTGAATTAAAAAAGGTATAACATTTTTTTTTTTGTAATCAGCATCCACTGGTCGTCAATAGGGAGGTTTTGATCAGTAAAAGTCTGACAAAGCCTATCGCTCTACCATAGAGTGGGAGAAGTCATTTGACAATTTCCTACTTCTCAGTAATAAATACGGACCGGTAACGGAGTTTTTGGAGGGATTTCTTCGAATGAACTTCAGTTTGAGATTTAGTTATTCGCAAATTGATTCCTAGTGGATATTGTGATGTAAAATTGGTGTAGTTTAGCGTCTCAAGTGTCTACACAGCGGCAAAATATGTGGAATTATTGCAATAGGCGCGATCTTGGTAAAATAGAGCTAAGAACTTTTTTGCAGTGTTTGCTGCCTAGAGGTAACGAACGGTCCCTTCTCACGAGTTGTAGGTCACGGGTTCAAACCCAGCCAGGCGCATTACTTTGTATAATTTATTTCACCGCCACTGCTTTCAAAACGGTAAAGGAAAACATCGTGAGGAAACCAGCATGTCCTAGAACCAAAAATTCGAAGACGTGACATTCACCAACCCGCACTGAACCCGCGAGGTGGATTGCGGCCCATTCCCTTTCCTAGAGAGGAGGCCTGAGTCCTAGTAGTAGGAACATTAAAAAGCTGATTATGGTTATGGTTGGCTACCTCAGTGAAGTTTGCCAAGAAGCACACATTTGCTGCCAAATACTGTAAAATCATTAAAATGTGTTACATCCGCGTGTTAACGGAAACTAAAGTGACTATATTATATGAAGACATGGCTTAAAGGACTGAGTTTCCAAGCCATAAATATTAAACCGGTAACTCTGTGCCAGGGGCGCCGACTGCGTGGGTGCTCGGGGGCTCGAGCACCCATGAGAAATAAACAGTGGGTGCCGAGCACCCCTGAGAATAGACATCACGAAACAGATCAGTAATCACCTTTTAGGTTACGTATAATTTATAATATTTCTTGATAATAAAAACTAGTTTCATTTTTATATAGTTAATGATTTAATTTTACATTTTTAACAAACATTAGTAATTAAGTACGCAGTATGTAAGTAGGACATTTATTTATTTGTCGATCGATCATTCGAGTCGAGCATTAAATGAGCATGAGCACCCATGAGGTTTTCTAAAAGCCGGCGCCCCTGTTCTGTATATTTGTAATTTCATTGCCAATCTGACTCTAACTCCAGTTGGAGAAAGACTGACATGATAACAACAAAGGCTTTCATAAAACCTCTTCAATCTTGAGAGATTTAAACCCTAATGTTCATGGATTAAAAACTTACACAGCTGTTTCGTTTGAGTTGGTCTTTACGTACGGAAGGATGCTCTTACTCATCCAGTCCCTGATAACTCCGCCGTAATCCTCTAATCTGCGACACACTCGAACAAAGATGAGATGAAATCCCTTGATTAACGACAGGAAATAAAACTAAAAATCTATAGGACGTTCTTTTCTCTTGGATGCGAGAAACAAATGACGAATTGGCGATCTACGTATTTTAAAATAAAAATAGCCTTTATTGCTTTCCATTCCCTAATATAATTATTATACGTCTTAGAACTAGTTTAAACAAAATTAATAATTGAAAATCTATATATATTTAAAAGGGAAAATCGATTGACTGAAATATCAACGCACAGCCGAAACTATAAGGCCTAGACGCCAAGAGGATTTTCCAAAATTCACCCCCAAAGGGGATGAAACAGGTGCCCAGTTTGTATGGAAAAACCTACTTTTTTCGAGGGCGAAGCCGCTGGCAGAAACTAGTATCATATCGATAATAGTGTAGTAGTATAACTAGTGTCTAACAATTTTTTATTTATTTGTGTACTTTTAATATAAAGTTTATTTGAACTTTTTATTCCAAGTCAGTCCCAAGATATTATAGTGCGAAGTAACCCATTTTAAAAAACGCCAATTTCATAGGGTTTTTTTAGGTGGGAAAACATCCAATGACTTCTATCGCTCTAAGGTGGAGCGGGAGGCCGTGTCAGACTTTTACCTACCTATTTTGTGCTTTAACTGACTAAAACCAACTCTCATGTTCCTTCTTTGCCTAGCGTTCCAAGACCCTGGGTTTCCCTTTTGGAAGCGAACCCATGGCCAAGCAGCTTCGGTCCTGCTGGGCCCCGATGGTTTTGCTGACATCTCATTGTTAAAAACTTTTATATTATAGCTTTTATAAAATTCTGATAAATCGGTTTGTTTCTGCCATTCATGATAGCACTAACATCTATAATATAATATAGAAATGGAAGGAAGTAATAGCGTAAGAGTATTTTGTTTGCGTTAACTAGCAAATCTTTGGAACTACCTCGAGTAGTAGAAAAAAAATCTTTTCGTATAGAATAGTCAACTTAAGAGGGTCCTAGGTCCTCACTCGCCTATCGTCAACCTCGAGCATGGTTTAAAAGTTTGTTACATCATCTAACATAATCCAACGCGATGTTTGACGAAAAACCTACGCGAAAAAAGAGAGATAACGCCTGAAAACTCTGTTACAATTCGGTAATTCCGTGATTTACTCGAATATTTTACAAAACTTGTTCCAGGAAATACGTGTATTTTTTTAACCCTTCATTTTTCTTAACTTTTCGTCATTTAGAATCTTGATTAAATTTACAAGGCTACTATTGTTATACTTTTTAGACTTTTTAATTTTTGAGTAAATTATGAAGATTTTCAGTAGTCTTTACTGGATTAGTTTTACACAAATTTATAAATTGTATACTAGGTGATGTATAACAACACAACACATATATACCAACATGCTACGACCCATGGAAGCGGAGCAATAACCAAAGACGCGGGTAAACCGAGGGACACAGATAGACCTATTCAAACATGAGTAAAGCAGATACAACGGTAATTTTGTTATTTATCCGTGTTTATTTCCACAAACATGAACCATTTGCCAATGTAATATTTTCCGGTTCACAAACAAGCGAAGGATGGGAGCGCCAAATGATGTGTACATAATCGGATCTGTGCCTGAACCTAGATTGATCAGGCCAACCCGATGGTACGTGATCCAAAATAATTCGGTTATCAGCGAATAATCTGGGATGCTTACAAAATATGGACAACCTAGCAGGTTTCTTTTACGGGGTGTTCGAAATAGTTACCGCAGCTGGAACGCTAAGGGTCACTAAAGAAACACAAGGAGGTTTTAGTCAGAAAAATTTGACACTGAAAGAGCCACTGAGGCCCTGGAACAAAAAAGGTATCTGAGCGTACACGGGTGGACTTTCATCATCATCATTTCAGTCAAATGTCGTCACAATTACCGGTCTTGTGCATCTCACATCCATCAGATTCCCACGATCCTTACCAGGTCGTCAATCCACCTTGTGGAAGGCCTTTCTACGCTGCGTCGAATCCGATTCGATTGGACAGCGTTCCGGAAGCTGCGGGGAATCTTCTCGTCCAACATACCACAGTATCAAAAAAAAAATACCAGTGCGTGTTGTGAACAAATACATTTCAGAGCCGTATGTCAGGCTCTGAAATGTGATTGTTCTCAAAGTCATTTAAAGGGCAATGGAGAGGGCTATGCTTAGAATTTCCTTGCGTGATGCGGATCAGAAACGGGTGGGTTTTAGCTAGTAAAATTTTTACACTCCCACTCGCTCCACTCAGAGTGTGAAATTATCGAATAACATTCGATAATTTCTCACGACAAAAAAAATATCATTTTTGTTATTTTGAAAACTCAAAGTTAAGCCTTAGATACATTAAGAAACATCATGACGCGCAACGCTCAATCTACATGACGTTGCAACGTTGACCAGTGTCCCACAACTTGCCTCCAACATTTTACAACGCATTCACGTGACGCGGGACATGTTGTTGGACAATTTGACAGCGTTGCGCGTCATGTTGAGGGACATTTTGTCCACACTTTTGTTTCGAGAGAAAAGCTGAACACGTGCGTGCTAAATCCGAAAACTATGTTTGCAATTTGTACCGTTATCGATAACTTATCTGAAGTCTCGTGTATTGTGAACGTCCTGATGACCTGGCCTTTAAGTAGGTACAGAAACAGACATTAAATTATAATTATAGCACAATATTAACATAACAATAAAGATAAGAAACATTTTGAGATATTATTTTACAACGAATAATTACAATCATTACCAAATATAGACTGGGGATAGATCCACTCAAAAAAAAAAAACAATACTTTACCTGCTCTACATGGAGTGAGAAAGATTGTTTTTACTGACTATAACCCACCCGTGTTTCTTTACAGTGTTAACACACGCTCGAATTTGGTACAGACAGACCACGGATTTGCTTCGCTTCCGTACCAAATCAGTCCATCTATAGGAGTATGGAGTAGTCCGGCGATCATAATTATTATTAATCTTCGACTCCGTCTAGGTCCACTACCCGATATCTATGTCCGCTACTGATATGATCCGATTTTTGAATCGATTCCGTATTAAATGGAGTTCTTAAAAAGCAATTTCCTAAAGATCGACCAATTGGTTACCGCACACGTGTTTCATGATTGGTGAGTAATCGGTGGTGTATAACATTCGCATAAAAATTGTCTTGATGAAAAAATTGTGCTTTGAACGTTTTTAAATAACAATCTGGTTGCATTCCGCAGGAAAAAAATCGAATCTCGATTTCAAGTATATCTGAGATCTGTGAATCGACCATTGTTTCAGGACGGTTTAAAAAATTGATTTTCTTGACCTATTTAAATCAGATAGCCCTACACTTGATGTTGTACACAAAGCAACGCCAACGGTCCTGCCCGGTCGTCTATTGCGAGAACGGATTTGGTCCATCGTACCAAATTAGAGCGTGTGTTAACACTATTCGTTGCGTCCTAACCTTAATCGTTAAATTCGTGTCACTACTTTTGATTAATACTGGTACAGCTCCGCTTCGCTCTGATCTTCTCCGCTCTATTGAACAGGTAGGCTTAATTTTGTTTTTACGGTCAATATAAAAAGGCTGTTTTTGATGTTATCTAAATATTCATTTACCATATACGTACATCACCATCATTTCAGCCGAAAGAAGTCCACTGTTGGACATAGGCCTCCCCCAAGCGACGCCACAACGACCGATCCTGTGCGTCTCGTATCCACCGCACTCCCGCGACTCTCACCAGGTCGTCGGTCCACCATGGGAGGCCTTCCAACGCTGCATTTTTCGGTGCGCGGTCGCCCCATCGACCATTCGTTGTAAGAACAATGTGCCCTGCCCACTGCCACTTTAGTTTGGCGATTCTTCGGGCTATGTCGGCGACCTTGGTTCTCCTGCGGATATCTTCATTATTTATGCGATCACGCAAGGGAACGCACATACCCATATTTTGTAAATAAATAATTCGACTTGATTCCTTCTTAGAGTAGGCACATACGAAACACCAACCTAATCTAGTTTTAAAATAAATTCTTCTGATTGACGTACAGCTTTGCAAAGCTGTAAATGTTAGGCAATATCTTTCACAATGTAATTTATATAGATCAATCAAATAATAAAACAAGCTATTAAGACACATCCCAGATGTAAATTCTTTGCAATTATCCAGACATTTTCTCGGAACAGTTTGTAGATACGAAAACATAAATTAGCTCGTAAAACTGTAAACAAATTACTTCAATCTATTGAGTTTTTCTTCGTAGAAATGTAACTAATACTAATTGTATTCAAAATGCTAAATTAAAGTTGACTTTATAGGAAACTAGCTGACCCGGCAAACGTTGTTTTGCTATATATATATAAAAAAAATATATCTAAAATTAAAAATAAATAAAAATAGATGTTGTCCGATTCTCATAGATACCGGATAAGCACAAAAAATTTCATCAAAATCGGGTAAGCCGTTTCGGAGGAGTATGGCAACGAAAACTGTGACACGAGAATTTTATATATTAGATAAAGAAAACTTTTTATTTACCGGAAAAGGCGCAAACTAACATATTGCAAACATTTTCCATGAGAAAAAAAATAAAAAATAATATTTTCATATTAACTAGTGCTTGACTGCGATCCTACCTGATGGTAAGCAGTGATGCAATCGTTGATGGTGAGGCGCACTAGTTTATTAAGAGCCTATTCACTCTAGCCTTGAAGACACCCAAACTATAATCGGATGGGAAAAACTCAGCAGGCAAATTGTTCCAGTCCTTCAATGTACGCGGTATAAACGACGAGGCGAAACGCTTAGTCCGGACCGTAGAGGTTTCAACAACGTAAGGGTGGATACACGCCGTACGTCGGGTTGTCCAATGGTAGAAATGAGATGGCGGAATCAAGTCATGCAATTCCCGCGCACACTCTCCAAAATGCAACCTGTAAAACACCGAAAGGCTCAAGACTTTGGAGCCTCGACTCAACGAGTGCATCATTGCCTATGATCCTCCTGGCACGCCTCTCAATTGCCTCAAGTGCATCAAGCTGGTATCGGGCAGATCCGTCCCAAAGATGAGAGCAGTACTCCATACACGATCGAACTTGTGTTTGATAAAGTTTGAGCAGCTGTTCCGGCGTGAAGTACTGTCTGACCTTAGCGAGGATACCCAGCTTTTTTGCTGCCAGTTGAGCCTTTGCTTCAATATATGGCCCAAAGTTGAGTTTTGACGTCAGCGTAACACCAAGAAGATCAAGATGGTCGGTTAACGGCACGGTTACGCCCCGGAAAGTTGGAGCAGGACTGAATTGGCTCCTTTTAGCAGAAAAGAGACACGCCTGGGTTGGACACGTGAGCAAAGCCACTAGCAGAAGCTAGTGTTTTCTATTTTTTATTGTAATTTGTAATTAGTTGCACAATTACTGATTTGTTCTCTATGACGCTTGTTAAAATATGACGGAACACAATTTTCTTTATTACCCATTTTACGATTATTTAATTAGTTACACACATCTTGTGTTAATTACCCTATTATTTTGTAGATATATATATTTACTAGCGATCCCAGCAGTGGGACCGCTAAAGACATCACGCCGACGTGGACAAAAATAGCCAATTCTAGCCACCTACGGGGTCTAATTGTATTTTCAAACCGTCTAGGGACCCACTCAAATATACACACAAAGTTTTATCCAAATCGGTCAAGTCGGTTAGGAGGAGTGCGGTGACAAACACACGTACAGAAGAATTATTAATATATATATTTTTTATTGCTGATAGGTTCGCGCTTGACCGCTATCTCACCTGATGGAAAGCGACGATGCGGTCGACGATGGAGCGCGCTTACCTAGAAGTAACCTATTCACTGTTGACTTAAAGATTCCAGGGTTGTAGCCATCAGGAAACACAGATTCCGGTAAGGAATTCCACTCCTTAGCTGTACGCACAATGAATGTGTTCCCAAAACGTTTTGTACGTCTACACTAATATTATAAAGAGGAAAACTTTGTTTGTTTGTAATGAATAGGCTCAAAAACTACTGGACCGATTTTAAAAATTCTTTCACCATTCAAAAGCTACATTATCCACGAGTAACATAGGCTATATTTTATTTTGGAAAAAATAGGGTTCCGTAAGATATTTGAGTTTTTCAGACACAAGGTGTAAAAAGTCAACCAGAAAAGTTACTTATTTTGCGTACGGTGCCTAAACTATAAAAGATAGAACCATAAAATGTTCTAATTAATTGTAAATTTAATAAATATCTACCAAAGTTTGTTAGGAGAAACCTACTTTCACGCGGGCGAAGCCGCTGGCAGAAGCTAGTATATTATAAAGACATACGCACCATACCCGTTGTAATGCAATCATTGTCCGTTTAGTCCTCAACACGGGTTCCTTCACTTCAGATTTACATTATTCATTTTTCTCCATAGTACTCAAACGATTAAAACCAGCTTAATCGCGTTTCCAATATCCGCCAACCCACTTAGGCTAGGGCTCTTTCCTCCCCTACATCAGGGGTGCTCAAACAGATGGTCGCTACAGCTTTCCGAGTGAAAATAAATTTATTTTGCTTTACATAGCAGTTCTACGTAGCCACTTGAGAATTTCACTTCTTCAAGAAGCTAAGTGCACAATTATATTCTATAGGTTTTTTTTTTAGGTGGTATAATCATCTAATGACAAATCCCGCTCTTGGGCGCTGCGGGAGATAGTGTCAGACTTTTACTGACTAAAAACCCACTCCCGTTCCTTCATTGCCTTCGTCCCAGAGCCCCGGGTTTCGTTTTCACACTACCCATGGCCCCAGTAGGCTTCGACCCTGCTGGGCCGCTGGGCTGGTTTATCCCGGGAGCAGTCTCCCTTGGCATAATTTTCTTTTTTCAAGCGGAAAAGTTGTATAAATACAAAAATTGGTCAAGTTCTAGTTTCACTCGCATTTAAAGGGTTCCACTAGTGAAATACTAAATGTAAGAAAATTTCGACTGTCTAGGGACTGTTCGTAGGGTTTTTTCCGTGGTCTATAGGGTAAGATCTTAAGCACCCCTGTCCTACCGTATCGGGGTAATGTGATTATGATAATAGCCCCACGAGACAGCCATGCGTTTGAGATTATCGGAAGGGCGAGCGTGTGCGGTAATTATTTTTCGATTAATATGATAGCTTAGTAGATAGTGGCGTTGGAAATGAAAATGTAATCTGCATTTCCGTAGTATGCCTTGAAGCTATAGGCGCGGTGTTGAACGCGTTCTGATTTCAGTAAGCTGCAGGATCATTCAAAAGAGTCACCATGGCAGTGAAGCGCAAGGGGCACAGGTGGCTATAAGTAATTAAAAGTCTGACCACACACCCTCACGCTCCACACAGTTAAGCTAAGTGGAAGACCACAGTCGCATATGGCCGGACTTTAGTAACTTGTAGTCTAGCCGAATTGCCATTTAGACACCGGCTTTAGGCCCCCGTGTAAATCCCCCAACCTACTAAAACGACGACTTTAGACTTTGTACAACTTTGGGAAAATGAGCGACGAATACGGCGAAACTTTCAAAACGCACGTTAGATATAAAACCGGTCAAGTGCGAGTCGGACTCGCGCAACGAGGGGAGAGTACAAAATTCAGCTTACAAATAGGGAATCATAAAAAGTAATGATTTTGTAATGTACCTAAAAATTACGATATTCGGATTTTTTCATTTACTTGGGCTACATTAGCATTGCTTTTTTCCAAATTTTATGATTCTTGATCAATGAGAAGGCCTTATAGCTTTTGATTCGTTTGCGAACGTCAAAATTGCGCCACAAACGGAGCAGAAACGAATGAAACTTAATAGTTTGTTTTTTTCTCACTGCTCTTTATTCCCTGTCATTTGATATCAATTGCAGTTTAATACATCCACGAGTTCCTGAGAAAAAAGGTATTGACAGACGCATGACAAAGTAATCCTATACTTAAGGGTTTCATTTTTGCCGACTGAGGTACGGAACCCTAAAAACAATTGTAATTCGAATAAAAACGAAACCATCCAAAGAGGGATACGTAATTAGGCGCTAACAATGTTGAAATTGATGGAAAAACTCAGGGGACCAAATTATATGGGTCAGCTTTCAAGCTCTCGTAACTACAAGTTTCAACTGATGACGTTCACATTTCACATAGAGATAATACATATAAAAGGACTGTCAGGTCGTTACGACTTTTATAGGTCATAAAGAGAGTTAAATTAATGTTATTTTTATAATAAAAAATAAAGGTTACGATGATATAAATGTGTTATACGCTTTGCGATGCCAAATATGTGGGAAAACTGATGTGCGCGTGTCTTAATGTGAATCAGTTTTATTGACTTAGAAATGGTCCTAAATAAAGGCGAAAAACTAAACTGAAATCACGAAGACGATTTATTTTCAGTTAAATAGTAATGTTAGAACAGGAATAATGCAAAACCTGAAAAGCCTAGGTAAATGGTCATCATTCTAAAAAACTTTAAATATGGGATCTTTTTAAGCGTGGGCAAAATGGAATGGCGTTTCATTGCGATTGGAACATTTGCATCTGAATCACTGAAATGTTCCGGAACAGTGATATGTATCATTTGGAACATTGACTCAAAAGATACAAACGGAACATTTGGACACATATTCGGCCTTCCCCACCCAAGTGTCGCCCATAACGACCGGTCCTTTGCATCTCGCATCCATCGGATTCCCGCGACCCTCACCAGGTCATCACCAAATATACTCTAAAATATTTCTCAAGATAAAACTTCAAACATAAAAGGCGTCTTGTTGACAATTTTGGCAACGTGAAAAGTAATCGGGAGTCCCGAAGTCATGACCTTTGAACCAATAGCGAGAGATGACCGGCGCACGACGACGGGCCAATGCTCGGTCTCTTTCTGGTTAGCCGATTATATAGTTAACGTAGTCAGTTAACGACCGAATCTGCGTAACAATATGCAGATAGTGTCTGAGTTTCCTACTTGGGGTTTTAGATAAGCTTGGGAACGAATGAAATGGTCAATATTGTAACGAACTCTTTTCACCACCTTTTTCTCCAAAGTTAAACAATTCTAATGTATTAAAAAGTAGGTAGTAGACGACTACAACGTTGACACCATCTTTTTCTCTAAAGTCAAACAATTCTGACTGTATTGAAAAGCTAATAGATTTGTCACATTTTTACACTAAACAAATATAAAGCTGAAGAGTTTGTTTTTTTGAACACACTATCTTGCCTTGAAACACAAAGGGCAACTGAAGGAACACACGTAGATTTCCATGGGTAGTCCGAAAGGAAACCTCGGGGTTCTGGAACGCAAGGCAAATAAGGAATATAGGTGTGGTTTTAGTCAGTAAAAGTCTGACACCTCGCGCGCCGCCCTAGAGTGGAAGAAGTCATTGGATGATTTCCCGCCTTAAAAAAACAGACAGGTTAGTCAGTAAAATTCTGTAACTCTCTCTCGCTTCACTCAGAGCGTAAGAAGTTAATTGACGATTTCCCACCTCAAAAGAAAACGTAGGCGGAAATCCTTAAAGAAGAAGAAAAATAAAAGAAAACAAAAGATGCGTTGAACCGTGAATGAATATAAACAGTAAATACTACTAAAAAATCTGTGCTTTAACCACCATTTCAGTTTCAGAACCAGACACCGAAAAAACTTGACCCTTTTCAAACTCAGGCCAAAAAAACAACATTGTCGAAATACTTCTCAGAGATAGCATTAGTAATACAGGACGCATTCCGCATATTTGCTTTTTCGCTTGGGCCGATCCCTCCCGTCTCGAAATAGCAATATATCGCAACGCGGAACAAGATGGTATTCTGATCAATCGGATTTGACCTGGCAACAGTGCCGGACTAGCTTCATAGCAAGGGTAGCAAATGGTACGGGCCCCGCGCATCTGGGGCCCCCGCAAAGTAGTCAGTACCTATAGCATATGAAATTTAATTGATTCTAGACTATCCATAAATTCAATATAAGATCCCTGCGGCTCGGAAAAACAATAATTTGACACCAACAACTCAACATAATCTGCCTTTTAATGTTTCCACTGCTGGAACTCAGGAATCCTCTCCAGGAGAGGGAATAAGCCGTAATCCACCACACGGGTCCAGTAGATACGGGTTGGTGGATGTCACTTTATCTTTGAATGTTTTAGTTCTAGGATTTCTTAACGATGTTTTCCTTGACTGTTTTGAGAGCAGTGGCGATGAAATAAATTAAACAAAGTAACGCGCGAGTTGAGTCAATAATTTGAAAGAGTTTTTATTTGTTCCCATGTTCCTGTCCTGCTTGTATTAATGCTTGTGTGATAAGCACGATCATTAGTTCTGTGTGTAATTTATCTATACATACATATTGTATGCCTTTAGAATATATATATATGTTGAATATATGTATGTCCATCATTTGTCTAGTACTGATACGACAAGCTCTGCTTAGTTTGAAACTAGACGACGTTGTGCGAAAGTATTATAATATTATTATTATTCTACAAAGAATTAATGGGCTCTTTCTTACAATTTGGGCCCCACGCTGGCTTAATCCGGCCCTGCCTGGCAATGAAGAATTTTCTTGCAATGAAAGACCAACTTATACTAGATATGCGTACCTAGCTCCAAGCTTGATATGTCGTCTTCGTTTGTATTTGTATATGTAGGCCAGTCGATATCGAATAGAATCCAGATGAACGCTCCGATGTGTCGGTTGTATCTCGTGAGAAATGCAATAAAGTAGTATGTGTAAATGTGATATAAAATAGTGTTCAGTGTAGATATATGTCAAGGGTTATCGTATTCAAGGTTGGATTGTATGTATTGTTCTGGGAATCTGCGATTACTTTTGGACGTACGTAGTCCAATTTATGATTAAGGAAAAAGCAACGCGATAAATTACGTGGTTTTCCAATATTCGTGGAGTATGATAAATTCATAACTCAAGTAGCTAATGTCAGTGAAAAAACAGCCAGGAAGAAGTGGAAGTGGGCTGGCCACGTGGCACTAATGCAGTCGGACAGATTGGTGAAGATTGTCACTCACTGAATGTCTGAGGGAGGACAACGTTGTCGAGGTCGATCGCGGCAAAGGTGGTGTGACGATCTAATCATGTTCGCGGGGCAAACTTGGCCAAAGATCGCCCAAGACAGGAAGGTTTGGTAGCAGAAGTGGGGTGGGAGGTCTTTGCCCAGCAAAAGGACACAGTACAGGTTAAATTCTAAATACTATTTGAACCACACAAGAAAAATAATTACATTTGTCTAAGTCATCAGCAGGAACCTATGACAGATAAACGCATCTACACGCAAGCGGAAAATGCAAGCAACTATAGCAAATTAATTATGAACTATGGATTGTGTGAAGAGTGATATAAAAGAAAAGGTAGTTAGTGATAGCATGAGTGGAGAAAAAAACGTGTTGCGCCGACCCCAAATAACACGGGACAAGGGCAGGAAGATGATAATGATTATGGACTATTGAAGAACAGTTTTAAGAAATACAACCAAAAGTCAAGGATTGAATATTAGAGGAATTTTCTTGAGTGTTCAATTTTTTTGGGTAGGAAATAATTCTACAAAACTTATCACAAAATTTCCTTTAAAGAAAATATCTAACCGTCTGAACTCAGGACAACAAAATATTTTTTTAAGATATTGTTACTTAGAGAAACTAAATAAAAACTAAAACCCACCTGTATTCCTTCAGTTGCCCTTTGCGTTCCAACACCACGGTTCAGATCTTTCGAAAATTCCCGCAACCCTTATTGAGGATCCTACCAATCAATCTACCCACATACATCACACTCTCTCACACCACACGTACAACACACACACCCTAACACACTACAAACACCCCCTCACACACTACACATACACCTCACACACGGCACACCCATACCACAATACACTCCACATTGCCCATGTAAATTTGTAGCCTTGTTTTCTTAATAATCTGTTACTTTGTTTTCTCTTCACCACCCTCGGCTCACTGGTAGTGAATGCCTAAGCCATAAAGTCCACCTTTTTACCTTTGTGTTGCATGAAGTTTTAATAATTAAATAATCTGCTTAGCTTCCTGACGATCCATTCAATGGAAAAGAATCAACAGAGTCCCAAATAAAAACTCACTTGATTTGCCATCGTCCACCTCACTCTAGAGCCACTAACCAACTAGTACTTGGTTCTCATCAAATGTACAATGACTCGTGCATTGTACCACAATAACCAGCTCTGTAATAGTCCCGCGAGTACCAGTCACATCGTCTGTTAATCAATTGAGATGCGGCTTTTACGTTGAGTCGTCAATTTAATGGCTGGGCAGTGAGTTCAGTGTCCGGTCTCCAAAACAGATTTGGTTATGACACCGTCTAAGGCTCCAAGATGGTTTATATCTGTATATCTATCTTTGCCCCTCCTATCTGGGTACTAGCTAGCATAGCATAGCAAAATAGGCCTGTATTCTTACTGCTAAAACCCAGGTATCCTCTATAGGACAGGGTATGGACCGTCATTACACTATCTTACACATATTTATTATAATTAACATAATACTATTTTAATGGTTTATATTATTTAAGTATACATCACCGACACATATATATATTACAATCCAAAACTTTTTTGGATCCGTTGCGTCACAACTATTTGAAAAGTTCAGTTGAAAACCAGCGTCAGGAACTAGTTGCCTGGCATTTATGCTGAACTGGACCTATTTTGGTGCAGCCTTGAGGCACGCAACTATATTTTTTGCTACTGTTTTTTTATATATTTTTGTTTTAGTGTTTAGTGTTATCAAATATTATTTTTGTGCCTTGTGCTGTACCAAATAAATTATTTTTCTTTCTTTCATCCACCTCGCAGGCTCGTTCTAAGACATGCTGGTTTCCTCACAGGTTTTCCTTCACCATTTACAGATCAACGGAGAAGCAGGCGCATTTAAAATTTGTGTAATTTATTTTAAAAATAAATAGTAGCAGTTGTAGTGGTAGTGGTAGTTTTTTAAGTAGTAGTTTTAGTAGTATCTAAATCTGACAATGTATTAACTATTGAACTGAATCTGACTTTGTATTGTTACTATTAATTTTAATTTTTTCAAATTGTATTGTAATTATTGTAATGTAACTATGGGTATTCCAAGCCTAAAATAAAAAAATCATCAGTTACAAATTCCAAAATGAAAGCTTTAGATTTTTCATTAATATTAATATTGTACGTTCTTTCACTAATATTATTTGTTCGTATCACTCGTTTACACATATTAATAAAATAAATGAATTTATTTATTTATTTTATCAGGCTGGGTATGAACCTGCGCTCTATAACACGTAAGTCGGAGCCGTTACCACTAGAACACCACTCTGCCGTCGTTATTAAAAAGGGCATAACTAACATTTTTTCTAATTTTTTTTAATACATATTTGGAATCCATTTTTTTTCTGATACCGAATATGTGTTTAACTCATTTTCGAAAAAAAAATGTTACTCGTGCCCTTTTTAATAACGTCAGCAGAACTGCTTATCAGAAGGGACTACTAGAAGAATATTCTGTATTATCTTTGACGAGTACAATTTCATGTCACAGACATATCTTTAGAACAATAACAATTTATATAATTATTATAACAAAACAGAAAGTTGCTTGTTTATTTAAACGCGCATATCTTTGAAAATACCAGTCGGATTCGAAAAAATCTTTCTTTAGGGAATAACCAGATTCATGACGAATTGTATCTATCTAGGCTAACATCACGTTACAACCAACACAAGCAGCAACCAAAGTCGCGGGTAAGACCGATAGGAACAAAGGATTCACGATCCGTTAAAGTGGTCTTAACGCGATCCATTTTACGACCTAAACTGAACTGTTAAAGGGATGGAGCTCCATCCGTCTTCCTCGCTCGCATTCCAGACATTTTATCATGTTACATTAAGGTCCAGCTACTATTGTTACAATTATTAAGATTATGCAGGTCATAAACTTCTCTAACTAAATTTTCCTTTATGTAGTCATCAGGTCTTAACATTATACGCTGGCTCGCTGCTCAATTTACGCTCCGGACCGACTTCTATGCCATACAGTGCCTGCCCCCGTAGGCAAGTTACGATCGTTTCGTTTGCGTCGAACGCCTCGAGTATGCCACGCCTCCGATTCCGTCTGATCACGAGACTGAGCATTGAAATGATGATGATATATGGTGGCCTATTCGAGGCGTTCGACGCAAACGAAACGATTGTAACTTGGCTAGGGGGACTGTTCTTTGCCCCTCCGTCACGTACCCTAACGGCTCGATATGCCCCTACAGCCCAGGCGCTTAATCTGCTGAACACCCTGATTGCACAGGAACCTAAATTCAACAATTTTTTTTATAGCAGTATAGAAATGAGTTTGTATCAATTTTTTTAGTTCATAGATTGTTGATTTGTTGGCTTGCTATACGCTTGATACTTTAAGTATAGCAAGCAATTGATAAATACATAAATAATAAATATATGTCCACGTGAACCATTAGATTAGATTGATGGTAAGATTGTCTATGACAGTTAATACTAACGTAAAGTTTATAGCTTCCCATTTATGGACGGCGTCTACGTCATTCATACGTCACGAATTCATCTACGTTGGTACTATGATCGTTGTCTATTTGAAAGTACGAGTAGTTTAGGATGGAATTTAAACGGAACCCACCATAGCTTCGCACGGGTGATACTAGTCATTAAAATTCACTAAACTTATTAATATGGACCATAGTGGTATGGACCAGTCCGTGATAAGACCTGTCATACTGTATAGATCAGAATGTTAGGCTGTGAAAAAGACGGATGAAAAAAGATTGCATGTAGCGGAGATCAGAATGTTGAGATGGATGTGTGGTGTGACGAGAATGGATAAAGTGAGAAATGAATATATTAGAGGAAGTTTGAAAGTGGCGCCAGTGACTGAAAAGTTGAAGGGGAATCGTTTGTCTTGGTATGGTCATGTAAAGAGAAGAGATGAAACGCATGTTACTAAAAGAGTTATGAGTATACATGTGGATGGGTGGAGAGGGAGAGGGAGGCCAAAGAAAAGATGGATGGATTTTGTGAACAGTGATATGAAACAAAAGGAAGTTAGTGATAGTATGACGGTTGACAGGATAGAATGGAAGAAAAAAACGTGTTGCGCCGACCCCAAATAAGACGGGACAAGGGCAGGACGATGATGATGAGTGGTATGGACCAAACTTATGTGTGTGTAAACTAAGTGATGTGGTGGCATAATGTTCAGCAAAGTACCCAGGGAGGTCCCTATTCTTTGGACCAGAACGTACATGGCTAGCATGTAAGGTGCCATCTGTATTTGGTTGAGCATATTCTGGAGCGTTGCAGCACGATCCGACTCATTTTTCATCGGCGATGCTCTAAGTTCGCCAAATCGCAACTCACTATCACACGCATCGTCGACCACACTGTCGCTTTCCGTCAGGTGATATAGTGGTCAAGAGCGAGCCTATCAACAATAAAATTGAAAGGGAAAAGGAAATGAACCAGGGAAACTTTTTTCTGACATAGTTTTCGCAGTTTTCGTGGTTTAACATTTCCAACTTTGTCATTTATTTCCATTCCTGCGGTACGGGGCGTTTAAGACCTCGTACGAAAACTATTATTATTGTGGTAAGGGGCTTATTAGACCCCGTAACTTTTAAGAAGCTTTAAGCTTTTTTTGGCTAAGTGCGGCACGAGGTCAAAGTGACCCCGTATATATGTAGATACACCACTGCATTCTGTTTTAATAGGCATCTTAGGTATTCATCTCTTTTCTAAACGAAACCAATTGAAGTTATAACCTCCGTACGGTAGAGAAGGAAGGTACGGTTTTTCCTAGCCGCACCGCAAGGAAGACCCGTACGAGGCATATTAGACCTCGTTCCGCATTACGCGTAACTTTTCCGGTATAGGTTTCGCAGCTTTCGTATTTTACCGATTTCGCGGCTAAACATTGCCATCTTTTGAAATTCACATTAAACGTATTTCTGCACGTGTCGGGATCCATTCCCTCATCCATCACAGGTAATTCCTTGTTCTTCCCAGAAACTGCACGAGGAAGTATATGCTGAAGATTCCGATCTAAATAAGATAATAGATGCACTAATGGTTGTATTTACGGCTAATCATGCTCGACAAGGCGTACTCGACCTTGTGACGCTGGTTTTAATATAACAATAGCATGATCTTCATTACAATAATTTCTAATGACTGCACAATTATACCTGTAAGGCGTACTATCCACGGACGCGTAGCTTCATAGACGCGTATTCGTCAACAAGCAAGGCGTACGCTTTGTGTGCGCCTGCTCACAGCTTAGGTACACTTAGGCACTTGAGGCAGAAACAGTCAAGCTTACTGATGAAAAATTTTGGCATAAATTTAGTTAAGGCCGACACTTACCAGGGCTGCAGTGTTCGAAGGAGTTAGCGCAGCCCTCGCAATAAAGGGCGACTGAAGGAACATTGTGGGTTTTAGTCGGTAAAAGTGTGACACTCCCGCTGCATCCTGAGCGGATGAAGTTAAAAAAGAAACACGTAAATAAAAGTTCAGAGTCCAAAGAAAAAACAAACCATTTAGAATAGAATAAACTCTATTGTACCTCAAAATACTAGTATCAATTTCACAGAAACTTAAATTTATGGGTACAATGGCGGTCTTATCGCTGACAGCGATATCTACCACTCGGTCTTAGCGACCAGCGACGCGGCGAGGCGACGCGGCATCGGTAAGCAGGCGCGCGCCGCTATGAGCGGCGTCTCGTGGCGTGCTTCAAACATTTTCATAGTTTTGTTCTTACCGCTCGTCGCCCCACGCTCAGCACCGCGGTCGTGAACTGTCCGTTAGGATGGACTTTATGGACTTGAAGTAATAAATGGTTACCACCTGGTTATCATCTATGGCATATTTACTAAAGATAGTAACCATATTTATTAAAATATGTAGCCAATTTAAGCAGTAATAATATAGCAGATGGGGTATTTAATAAAACTATAGTAAAGTCATCATTCGAGTTGGGTCTAGGTTTGTCACTTTTTATAGGAGAAATATAGTATTTTTCATAAATTATTGTAAACAAATTAAATTTTGGTAAATTCAAGCAAAAAAGAATTGTACACATTTATTTTCACCTCACTGCGATTTACTAACTTATTTTGGCCTTGTAAGGAATTCTAGTAAATATTTGTTAATACTCGTATTTAATTTTTTGATGAAAATAAGCATTAGGTATTTTGTGTACTGTATTACCACAAGCATAGATATCCCATCACTAGGTGTCAGAATTAGGTAGAGTTATTCATGTACTTCCATCGAAATGTTGATATGAATATGGATCTTTCCGGGATTTTTAATGAAAACTCCCGAGAGGCCAACCATATTACAAAAAAAAATATTATTAAAAACCTCAAAGATAGATAAGACAAATAAAACGAAGATAATTAACATACAATTTTTATTAGTATTTTTCATGAAAATAGATCTCTCTACGTCAACTGAGGTAAGGTTAACTAATTTATACACTTCCACCGCCTTGTCATTAATGCAGGAAGAAATCTTTTCTGCTATATATCTGATAGTGTCATAAAAAAATTCAGCTCTTTAATATTAATCTCGGGATTTCAGGCATATCCACTTTACTCTTTCGCTGTACGAAATCAGTATAAGTACTTAAATAACTCTACCTACTTCCGACCTCTGATTATCACACTAATATGTTATGAAGGCGAAACTGTGAGTGTGTGTGTCTGTGTGTGTATGTTCGTTACTTCTTCACGACTCAACGGATTTGGAAGAAATTTGGCACACAAATACACCATGTCCTGGAATAGCACATCGGATTATTTTTGTTCCCTTTTTTTTTTAGGTGGGAAAATCATCTAATGACAAATCCCGCTCTTGGGCGGGGCGAAAGATATTGTCGGACTTTTACTAACTAAAAACCTATTCCTGTTCCTTCTTTGCGTTCGTCCCAAAGCCCCGGGTTTCACTTTCACACTACCCGTGGCCCCAGTAGGCTTCGACCCTGCTGGGACCCTACGATTTGCTGAAATCTCCTTGAGGCGCGCGTGGATCAGTACTCGCTGTCGACGACTTGGGCTCGGTCCGACGGTTACCGGACGGTCGAACGGCGAGCCACCGATTGCTTGCCATCCGCAACCCGACGCCTACGGTGGCAGGAAATCGGGATCAGAATCCAGGCGGCGGTCAGGGCGTGAGGACCGTTGCCTCACGCAATCGGCTGCCTCCTTTGCTAGTATTACTGCTTCGCAGAGGGAGGCGGCCGCCTGCCACTCCTGGCCATGACCATGGCCTGAACCGGGACTATTTTGAACTTTTTGTTGTAAATATTTTTTGTTTATAATAAAAAGCAATTTTCTAAAACATAGTACGATACTATATAATATTGTGGTAACCCTAGTTGGGAGTATATGGTCACGCAATTACACAACATAGGCCTGTGTTACCAACATCTGGCTGGCGCCTAGTCACACGTTCTTCAAAAACACATGTTTATTACTTGTTATCTATTCAGTATTATGTCACTGCGCTATGTTTAGTTTCAAGATCTAGAGATTGTTATTCAGACCTCATTTAATGGAATATATCCAATTTATATATATCGGAAAGCTGACCAGCTTATGTGGGACTGGGCTGGACAAGTCTGCCGACCAAGCGATGTGCCAGTAAAGCATAAAAATCGCACGACGGGATTGTGGCAGACCAAAAAGGAGGCGGTCATGCCGCATAGTTCTCGGTGAGTCGGAATTGTCTGCGGTGATGCCCCAGTGAGTCGGGGTGGTGCTGTCCCAGTGAGTAGGGACGATGCCCCAGTGAGTCTGGGTGGTGCTGTCCCAGTGAGTCGGAATGATGATGTCCTAGTGAGTCGGGATGGTGCTGGCAGGCTCCAGTGGATTGGAGTAGTGCTGCTGGCCGAAGGTGCGGTGTGCTTAGCCAAGGTCGCTGATGAGGCTGAGGGTGATGACCAGGTAGGCATGCTGGTGGTCAGAATACCCTTTAAGCCGTGGATGCTGGCTGTATGGCTCGCTGCTCGAAAGCTTGAGGAAGTGATGATGACGTCACGAAATAGTAGCTGCACGAAGGCTGCGCTGCCGTTCTTTGTCGAGGGTCACCAGTTTGGAGGTAGTAGGAACAGAGTGTAAAATCCTTCAAACCTCCGTTGACAAGGGAGGATCCTCCGACCAGACGAGTGTTATGTCTGGTGGGCAACTGCCCTATAGATGATTTCGGGTTGTTCTATATGTTCTAATCGCGCGGAGAACTTTGATTGCTCGATGCAGGATTAGTTCTTATGGGACGCCATAGATGTCACTACATACATGATATATTCAAACCCATATAGATACACTCGAAAAATAGCAACTTCCTTCTGAGGTGATCAGGTGAACATTAAGGGCAACTTTAGGATGACAGTGACCTAACCTAACCTTTCCCGGAAATTGCAATTTGTGGGAAACGAGTCAGTAATTTCCCACAAATTGCAATTTTTTCAGTTAGGTCATTAGATAACCTTTAAAATGTATAGTAGGCATTTATTTATTTATGTACATACAAACACTTAAAAACGAAAAGAACAAATATACAGATAGAAGGGTGAAAAGGTGATGCTTATTTCTAACGAAATTTATATAAATATACATTTGTACACTTGTTTTTCTTAATAATCTTTTTTTTTATGCAACAGCTATGTTTCCTCTTTACCACCCTAGGTTGACTGGTAGAGAATGCCTAAGTCATTAAGTCCACCTTTGCACCTTTGTGTTGCATGAAGTTTTAATAAATAAATAAATTTCTTCCAGCAGACCTGCGACAGGAAAGTCGAGTAAGAAATGTAGACAGTGTGTATAAAAGTTAAAATATACTAAAATTAAAATCATATGGTAATACATACATGCAAATGTATCAGTAGGTATTTGACCTGAATAAATTTGGATATAAAAATTTTTTGAACGTGATACAGTGGTCCTGTAACTCAAATAGCAACTGAAGGACACAAGTAGATTTTAGTCAGGAAAGGTCTGTCACACGGCACGTCCTGTCGCTCTACCCTAGAGCGAGGGAAGTCATGGGACTCATATTTCAATAAAAAAGCCATTCTTCGTCTTCGTCATTGAATACATTAATGATCAACTGATAATATAATTTATGATCAAATCAATTGCTATTTGTAATTTATTTTTACAATCCCATTAAAATCAAATATCCAAAACTTATGGATAAGCCGAAATAATTTCATATCCGTATACAAAACCAAAATTTTATATTCAAAGGTAGAAAAATAAGGCCTCAAGTCCGTCTCTGTACTTTTATGTACATAAAGAATAAAATAAATAAATGTTCATAACATTCCTGCTTTAGAGTTTATAAAACACCACATAAATAAAGTACATGAATCAGGGCAAAGCTAAAACTGGAATATGACGTTAAATCTAACCTCAATGCTTCACTTAATTCTCCTACATCTAACAAGGCCTGCCTGTCATTCCCAGTGAACGAACATGTATATACATAGACAGATACGCACGTGTGTGGGAAAGATAGCAATCAGAAACACACACAGCGCGTCGTCATTTACTAAACACGTGAGTTTGTAACGATTGCCACGCGAGCCGCCGCAGTGAAAGCACGGCTTTATCTATAGACATTTAATGTGTTGTACCTACAGTTAATTAATAGACCAGCTTGTTTAGTCTTCAAAAGGTTAGGTTAAGTAAGATAAAAGGTGGGCTAAGGGAATGATTGAAAGAGTTACCGTGGCCCTGAAACGTATAGGGCAACTGAAGGAACACTGGTGGGTTTTTAGTCAGTAATAGTCTGGCAATTCTTCTTAAGTTTTTTGTTGATTTTCCACTTAAAAAAGGGTCAAGGGAGTTAAGAGCCGATTGTAGTCTCTGAGCATTTTGTATGAACTCCGGTTTAAATTTTTATAAAAAAAAAAACTATTCAAGATTTTTGTTTTTGCTAGACCCTTTTAAAAAACAAGCTTTATTATTTTTTGTATCTTTCAAATATTTCAGTGTCGAAATCTCGTAGACACACACGTTTGAAATCGTAAGTTAGGGTCAGATTCGCGAATTTTTTTTTATGGAGCCTACTAATTTATATCATGTTTTGATTTTTGCCCGACGGTTGGTCATATACTAAATTTTAATAAAATAATTTTTCATTATGTTCTCCTTTATATTTGTGGATTTCGTTAGTCTACTACGGGACGCGTTTTATGGACGTTGGAAAAGCACTGCCAACCATGCAGCATCAGTTTTCCCCGACATAAGTGTGCGAGGAAACACTGAAGTGGTTTTAGTCAGTACCTACAACTTTGTTGGAACTTCGGCCCGCTTCAAGGACAATTATATGGATCGCCACTCCGAAAAAAAATGATTGTGAAGAATACAACCGTGTCCCTTCTTGTTGGCTTCTTGAGGCGTAAATATAATAACCTCATTGGAGGTTGTATATTTGAGCCGTTCGAGGTTGAAACACAGTGGCCATGGGGTCCGAGCGCTCATCGAGTTTTTCGGGATATCAGCAAACAGCTGGTCGACTTTTCGCGTGACTAGGCTAGGCTTTTCTTCGGTCAACGAATCAGAATTGCCATGCAGCGTGGCAAGTGGCAATGCTGTCAGCATTCTGGGTACTTTTCCCAATGACATCGATGTGGGCGAATTTTTTTTGATACCCTATTAGTTTTTTTTCTATCAGTTTGTACATATTACTATTTTCAGTTTGTTTAAATACTTATTAAGTTATAACATTTAATAGTTATGATGCATTTAAAATTTATTCAAATGAAAAAAGTTAGTATTATAGAATAGGAGAACGTAATTTCCCACAATAGTTAACAACTAGGAATTTTAATGAAGACAGTTTACATTGAAATGTTACGTTATTTGCATGACAATTGTAATACATGCATCTCTTCACATTAATATTCTTAACCAATGACGGAAGGACACTGCAGGAAACTCATAGTTGTTGAGTAAATGATCTATCATGTCTTTCATTTCCATCAACAAACTGGATGTTTTTATTTAGGCGGGAATATCATTTAATGACAGATCTCTAAGGCGGAGTTAGAGATAGTGTCAGACTTTTACTGACTAAAAACCTGCTCTGTTTCTTCTTTGCCTTCGTCCCAGGGCCCGTGGGCCCAGTAGGCTTTGACCCTGATGGGCCCCTACGATTTACTGACATCAGAGGCGCGCGTGGACCAATGCGCGCCGTCGACGACTTGGGCTCGGTCCGGACGGTTACCGGACGATCAGACCGTGAGCTACCCATTACTGGCTGTCCGCAAGCCTGCGCCTACGGTGGTCCCGGCGGCTGGGGTGAGAGGACCGTTGCCTCGCGCGGTCGACCTCCTCCTTTGCTAGACCAAATTGGATGTGACATTTCCTTTGAAGTTGGAAACGGCATGATCTTGACTGTATTACATGGGAAGGCTGTAGTGATGTGATCGACATCAATAAAATGAACCTCTTCTTCTGTTACATTATTTTTATCGATCTCAATTTTATTTGTAAGATGGCAAGGTTGAGGTAACATGTTATACAGTAACTGGCTTTTTTATCAGGAATTCATCAAATGATTCCTCCCACTTTGGGTGAAACGAGCATCAGATTTGTATTGACTAAAACCCACTTGTGTTCATTCAGCTGCTTTTTGTAATTTCTGGTGGTCAGAGAGGCTGTCGCTCCATGTTTTATATTGGTATTCAGCTGCATCAGGTTGGAATGGAAGTAGACCCCAACATAGACAAAGATGGACGAAAAATTTATTGCCAAAAGACCGTCTGAAAATTCAGTTTCCTGTTAATAAATTAACCACAAAAACTGGTTTAGGCTTCACAGAGAGTTGCAGTTTTGACATGTAGACTTGAAAATTGAATATATTGTTCGCCTACTATACGTGTGTTATCATTTTTTGTTTCGGTTTATTTAGTATTTTACGAAAGTTATATATTAAGCATAACTATACCGTTTCGGTTACGGCCGAAACTAGAAGAGAAGCCGAATATTTGGTTATGATTTCGGTTTCGGCCGTAAATCGTGCTTCGGTCGGTCACTATGTATGACGCTATTAAAGAAAATCACAAACATTGAAAAAAATGACGTAATAAGAGTTTGAATGTGGATGTTTCAATTGATAGAGAAAAGAGGTGGATATTAAGATGAGAGCGAACAAAGATTTTTCGCAATAAACAACTCTGAATAGTTCAAACATTTGCTCCTGGACACGTCAATGTCGTTATCAGTCCAATATTCAACAGATGTAGACACTATTTGCGTATATCGATACACAATTGTCCCGCCATTGTTCTTGTGTTGTCGTGTGTGGCATACAATGAGGATTGATGGTATTTTATTTAGGCCTATGTTTTGTTCTTTAAAATCAACCAACCAACTAATAGTTAGGTGTCTTCAAGGCTAGAGTGAATAGGCTCTTAATAAACTAGTGCGCCTCACTATTAATGATTGCATTTCTGCTTGCCATCGGGTGGGATCGCGGTCAAGCACTGGTTTATATCAATTAAAAAAAAATGGATGTAGTTACTCAGGGAAAAGACTGAGAATTCGGCTTCTGCTTTGTTCAGACTGCTTGCAAAGTTGTTTGGAACTTTTTAATGGTTTTTGCTGTTGTGTTTGATATAGATATTATTTATTTTATAAACGAAAAGTGGAGCAGGCTCTATAGCGACCCGTAAGTATAGACCCGTAAGTCTATACTTACGGCTCAGCTTTAGAATCTGCTCCACAAGTGTAAGTCCACCTTCAATCACTTATACTGTAAATGAAAATATTGTAAGAACAACATTTTTTTTAAAAGAGTAACCATGGAGTTTCTTGCCGGTTCTTCTCCATAGGAAACGACTAATTTGGAACCGTGCACTAGCTTCTGACGTTTTCTAAGTGAAATAAAACCTATTGACTTTGACTTTGATTTTGACTTTGACTTTATATGAGTTCTTTATCCACTCGAGCACCTGTTTTCTTTACCCAAAACGCTGCTTATGAACCCATGGTGTTCTGTACCACGCAACGTTGGAAAATAATGATCGAAGATATCCGCACAACACTTTTTATATTATCTAAAGATGACATAGTAGCTTCATGTTTGAAATTCATCAGCAGTCGGGCAGAAGATAATGCAGGATACGCGTTTAAATGAAAACGGAAATTAGATGCATGAATTAAAATGCACAGTGCTGATATGACATAACACACACAGTGCCTGTGCTTATTTTTAATAATGTCTATCCTGTATTTTTTGTTTATGCAAGGTACAATAAAGAATATAATAAATAAATAAATACATATACTGTGTCCACGCTACATTCAGAATTATAGTTGTGATAGGGGTCGGAACGGAAGACCAAATGGAGATACAACTCGAAAAAAATTTAATGATCTGTTAATAAATTGTAATTCTTAGAGCGACTTTTATTTTAGGATTCCTTATTATTATTAATGTATGGAATGTAGTGATTAAGAGATTGATCCCTTCTGGCTGACCGTTTTTCGAAGTTAATACATCAAAAACAAAACTTTACATAATACACACCCAGAAATGTAATTATACTAGATAGAAAATCAAAATTTACCAACACATTGAAATAAAAACAACTGACTATTTGAAACAAATGTCGTTTGTTACATCGTTAAAGTTAGACAATATTATTCACGAAATAATTAACGATAGAACATCAATTTAAAAATAACTAATCAATTGTTAAACAAATGAAGAGAAAGGAAAAAAGGCAGTGTGTGCTGAAGAGCACATGACAAGTGAAAATTTCATCAAGGCAAATCGTCCGGGTTTATTTTGTAAGGTGGGAGATCATCTAATTACTTCTCCCGTTCTAGAGCGGAGCAGTAGGGCGCGTCAGACTTTTACTGACTAAAACCACACCTATGTTCCTTTAGTTGCCCTTTGCCTTCAAGGACCACGATTACCCCTTTCAAAGGTCGACCCATGGTCCCAGGAGGGTCAAGGATATCCATCGAATTTAAATTTTCTTATTTATTTGAACTTATCAGGCCAGTTGTCTGTCTGTTAAAATTTGATCGTAATTTGTATTTATTTACAGTATTATAATCATTAAAAACATTAATTCTCCAGTAACCCTCTCAGTTCATTTAACTCTATTGAATGGTATTTGGAAAGAAGAAAAGAAAGAAAGAAAACATTTATTTGAGACTCCCATAGGAGAAACAACAATAAAACAAAAAAGTGACTACTTAATGTATAAATACTTAACTTGAAAGAAAACAATATTAAAAATAAAAATAAAAGAGCTGTGCGAGGCCAAAAAGGCTCTTATCACAGCATATGCTGCGATATTTAGCAAAAAGTAAAATAACGCAGCGCTAGTATTCTGATAGGGCCTGGTGATGCCACGGACACACTCACACATTTAATGAAAATGTCATTCATATTTTAATACACCCTAGCGCTTTCACCTTGAATTAAGTACCTTGTACCAGTTTCGTGTTTATCATCCAAAAATACACAAATCCGCTTACATTCTAATGAGCGTGTGTACAAACGTACTAAAACTAGACCACGTGTTTGGGTTCAGTCTAAAAATAGCCTTTATGAGCTCCAATAACAAAGCATTTGGAGTGTTTGGCTTGCTATACGTATAAATTCGTTACAATTTAAACTTTGGCGCCAATGGCACATAAAATTTAGTGCTTCGCAATATTTGCTTTCAAGACAGTGAAAGAAAATAATTTGAGGAAACTGGTACGTCCCAGTAGAAGTCTGACCTGAAAAACTGGGCCTGTGATGCATTGTAATATATACTTTTTTTCTTTCTAACACATTGCTTTTGCAATATTTTTTTTATTATTATTTATTTTGTTAACGTATCATTTATTAATAATTGTAATTATTTATTTTACTTGCTTTTATTTATAATGTGAATGTGAGAAAACTGTAGACTTGGCGAATTCTTAGGTTACTTTTTATTATAATTATTTTTATTGTACTTTTTAGTACAATATTGACCAGTCTACACTGTCCTTACATAATATCTACTTATGCTGTAATATGGAAATATTGTGACAACATTTTTTTTTAAAAGAGTAACCATGAAGTTTCTTGCCGGTTCTTCTCCATAGGAAACGCCCAATTTGGAACCGTGCACTAGCTTCTGACGTTTTTAAGTGCCCATGCAGGCCTATGTGAAATAAAAAAGTCAAAAGTGACTTTATTATTGTTCACTTCCTCTAACAAGAAGGAGAACCGAAATAACCGATATAGCAAGAAGACATTGCCAAGTCTCACGCTCATTGAACTGAAAAATTCTGAAGTGCCAGCCGCGTACCAGATAATGCTGAATTTGAAGATCAACAGAGAGCCTTGATGTCCTGGTGTGGAATGCGAAAATCCGCTGGATACGAGAAGTAGTTGGTTGGTTGATGTGGCGCCCCTTTTGATAGGCCTATGTCCAGTCCAGTGGACGTCTTTTAGCTGAAAATCAATGAAAATGTAAGGTCCTTTATTTTAGGTGAGAATTCATTAAATAACTTCTCTCGGTCAGGTTGGAGCGAGGACTGGCAGACTTTACTGACTAAAACCTAACTGTGTTCCTTCAGTTGCATTTGGCGTTCCCCTCGATAACTCTTTTGGACAATCTCGCAGCCTCAGCAGCGGTAACTATCGCGGGAAGGCAATAAATGGCCTGCTTCTTTAATAATTATACCAAGTTTTATCGTAATCAAACCGGTACCTAGTTTTTGCGTG
The DNA here is from genome assembly GCA_949316375.1 of Mythimna vitellina. NCBI lineage: Eukaryota > Metazoa > Arthropoda > Insecta > Lepidoptera > Noctuidae > Mythimna > Mythimna vitellina. The sequence continues at coordinate 10,437,548 of OX438709.1, forward strand.
ATGCCTGAATAAATAGAAAGACAGACAAAAAAATTTTTTATCACATTTTTGGGTTCGGTGTCGGTCTAGTAATTCTGTACATTTTCTAAGTACAGAATTTTCACTTCTACAGATTTATTATAAGTATAGATTATATTATTATTATTATAAAGGATAAATATTAATACACATAATATAATTATCAGCAAATATAATCAACTGCACAGTTTTAAAGTAACAAATAACGTTTTAGATAGTGGTACAAATATATCCTTAACGTCTAAAAATATTCACCACGAGGTAAACTAACAAGGTATTGCAGTGTTTGGCATGTTACAGATTTTATAATGATATTTATATAGTAAGTAAATCTAAAGAGTTTGAATTGAACATTAATGTTTTAAAAAGTATATTAAACCAGTTCTGGAATTCGCTTACGGGTAAGGAAATGGTGAAATAATTTTGTATCATCTAATAACTTCTCTCGCTCTAGGGCGAGAGGGCGTGTTAGACTTTTACTGATTAAAACCACACCTATGTTTCTTCTTTGCCTTGAGTTACAGAACCCTGAGTTTCCTTTCCGGAAGTTAACACTAGTAATTTTATAATTTTAGAGGTTTCTAATGTGATATAGTAAGTAAACACATTTTTTGCGCTTACATTGCAAACGCTGGCTGAACCCTACGAGATAGATCAAAATAATGTACTACAGTATTGTACACCTTAAGACGATCTACAAAAAAGTCTACGATGGTATATGTCTATCGCTTAGGGATAACCCACAATAATCAGTTTTTTATCCTTTACTTTTTACGAGAAATAATGGCTTATTTACGAAACAATACAGCATTAATCCTTATCCAATTAAGTACCTTAAATACATTGCGCATTTAATATAGATGAATATGGTCCTTTACAGCATGTAATTTCAATGAATATTTTAGAAAATATTACAGATTTAATATGCATAGCGTTACGGTGCAACATAGCGGTTGCGGTAGTATCAGCACTGCACCTGTGCGAAGCCGGGGTGGATCGCTAGTTAATGATATAAAACTTTTTTTTTTTTAATTGATATAAACCAGTGCTTGACTGCGATCCCATCTGATGGTAAGCGGAGATGCAATCATTGATGGTCAGGCGCACTAGTTTATTAAGAGCCTATTCACTCTAGCCTTGAAGACACCTAAGACCGTAGCAGGCAAACTGTACCAGTCCTTCGATGTACGCGGTATAAACGACGGGTTTGCACTCTGTGCCTAGGCACCGCAGGTACCAGTCTAGTGACGGCACTGACTGTAACCCATCTGTTTGTTTCCCTCAGTTACTTTGCGTTTCATTGCAGGCTTACGGTAACTCTTTCAAACAATCCCGGAGCTTAAATGTATTAACCAACTGAGCTATTCCAAATATAATATAATATTCACACAACGCCGTCTAGTCCCAAACTAAGCAGAGCTTGTTTTATGAGTACTAGACAACTGATAAACATACTGATATATTTCTAAATACATATAACAAATGATCGTGCTCATCACACAAACATTTTTCCTGGGTGGAAATCGAACCCACGACCTCCGGCATAGCTGTCAGGGCCACTAACCACTAGACCAACAGGTCAGTCAAAGACGCCAAAAGAACGTCCGTTCATCTTTATCTACATAATCACGGGGTCAAGTTCGGACAAACCATTACGGCTATCATATTCAGATTGTTGGCCTGTCTCAAGAACATTCAAATCAGCCAATTAAACTAAATCGTCCTGGTTAAAACTCAGACTGGCTGATCCTAATCGGTTTAAAATTGTGGAAATCGGTTCTCCGAGGCGCATTGTGGCAGACTAGGGTTAGTTGAGACTCATTTGTAAATTAGACTAGCACTTTAAAAACTTTAATACCCCCTAAACCGTCTTTTGAAGAAAGTTTTCAAAAACTAAAACAATAACAGCATAACTTTATTATTTATTTTGATCAGGATTTGTGCCAAGTTTCAAGTTCATAAACCCCAGAAATACAATCCTAAATCATGCTATGGGGTGAGCCCAAGTCGTCGACGGGAGCCCAAGTCGTCGACGGCGCGTAGTGTTCCACGCGCGCCACAAGGAGATGTCAGCAAATCGTAGGGGCCCAGCAGGGTCGAAGCCTACTGGGGCCACGGGTAGTGTGAAAGCGGAACCCGGGGCCCTGGGACGAAGACAACGAAGGAACAGGAGTGGGTTTTTAGTCAGTAAGAGTCTGACACTATCTCCCGCTCCGCCCAAGAGCGGGGATGTCATTAGGATGATTTTCCCACCCAATAAAAAAAAAAATCATGCTATGGGGTAGTTTTGAAAAACAACCTTTTTAGGATTCCGTAGCCAAATGGCAAAAAACGGAACCTCTATGGATTCGTCATGTCTGTCTGTCCTGTGTGAAACTATAAAAACTATACTGCTGAAACTTGGTAAATTCATAAAAATAAATAAATATGTATTGTATTGTGTTTGACTGGCCTGTTGGTCTAGTGGTTAGTGGCCCTGACTGCTATGCCGGAGGTCGTGGGTTCGATTCCCACCCAGGACAAATGTTTGTGTGATGAGCACGATCATTTGTTCTGTGTCTGGGTGTAATTTATCTATATATGTATGTATTTAGAAATATATAAGTATGTTTATCAGTTGTCTAGTACCCATAACACAAGCTCTGCTTAGCTTGGGATTAGACGGCGTTGTGGAATATAATTATTATTATTATGTCAGTCAATCAGTCAGTTTCTCCTTTTATATAATATGATGGATATGAATAGATGGCCTTAAACTTGTCTGATGAAGTGTCGCCGTCTCCAGTTACATAATAATATGTATAGCGTTGATGTGCATCATCTGCATGAACGTAATTAGTTTGTGCATAGTACGACCTCAACGAATGATTTATTAATTGTTATTATAATATGCTGCTGTTATAAGCATAATCATTCTTTATGTTCCAACTGCTGGGACTCAGGCCTCCTCTCCAGGGGAGGGAATGGGCTGTAATCCAGCACGCGGGCTCCGTACGGATTTAAGGCTGGCACATGTCTTCGAATTTTGATTTTCGATGTTTTCCTTCACCGTTTTTAGAGCAGTGGTGATGAAATAAATTACACAAAATAATACGCCTGGCTGAGTCTGAACTAGTGACCTAAAACTCGTAAGTCGGGGCCATTACCACTGGACCACCACTGGTTTAATGCTGTAATATAAAATGATAATACAGATTGAGATAAGGCAAAAAAGATGGTGATTATGTGGAGTTACGTAAAGATTTTTTTTTAGAGATAGGAAATCATCCAGTGACTTCTCTCTAGGGTGGAGCGAGAGAGCGTATCAGACTTTTACTAACTAAAACCTGTCTATGTCCTTCAGTTGTCCTTTGTGTTCTAGGACCACAGTGTCTTTTTCAGAAATTTCCCGTGGCCCTAGCGGACACCGGCCCTGGGCCCCTACGTTATTGCAGACATCTCTTTGAGGCGTGTGTGGAACAATACGCGCCGTCGACCACTCGGCCTCGGTCCAGATGGTTACCGGACGTCCGCACGGCGAGCTACGCATTGCTCGTCGTCTGCAATCCCAGGAGGGTTCTGGCCCCTGACGTACCTGATTTTTGTGTGAAGTTATCAATATTTTGGCGCCTATCATAGAATTTCGAATCTGTAGCCTATCATCCTGGGGTGGGTGCTAGACAGCACTGGGGTCTTATCATGACGTGTTAAAATGTCAGGCGTATGAACTAGATAGAGGGATGGAGCTATACACCCTATACAACATTAGTTTTAGTATATGCGCAACCCGAAACACGTGTCTAGTATTTTTATGTAAAGAATCTGTGTCTGTGGGCCATCCGGACGAATGAGGGGTCGTTTTGCTCCCGTACCCCGCTGTACGCTGGCACCTAATACCAGATATGACCTGCCGTGACCTGGGTTGTACTTGGTGTCGGTGTTGTCCAAGTTGTGACTTTTTTTTAATATTTTTGGGAAAAAATCATCATCATCATCATCTTCCTGCCCTTGTCCCATCTTATTTGGGGTCGGCGCAATACTTTTTTTTTTACACCATATTTTTGGGAAAAAATATGGTGTAAAAATTATTGGAATTGATTCAGTTTTAACAAACTATATTTAGGTTTCGCATATACTAAAAATAATGTTGTATAACTCTATTCCTTTGACAATTTAGTTTAGGTTGTAAAATCAGTCAGTAAAAGTCTAATACGCCTTCTCGCTCCGCCCTAGGGCGGGAGAATTCATTAGATGATTTCCCACCTAAAAAAAACCCTTCCAAAAAAATAACCATAGACACGCCAATGTTTCCACATCCACACTCTAATTCGATTGTTATATATTCCTCAATTTTCAAGTGTTCACTATAGTGTTAATTTGTTCAAAACTTAGACGTTTCAGTCTAAACAGCCGAAAGGATTGGCTACTAACGTTATTCAAGTTTAATATTTATTTATTATGTTTACCGAAGCAGAGCTAATCATTTCGTCAAACGATGATTGAAATTTTTTAGAGGAAAAGAGATATTCATATTCGTTACAGATAGAATATTTTCAGCTATGTACTGTATGGATCAGAATGTTGGGTTGTGAAAAAGACGGATGAAAAAAGATTGCATGTAGCGGAGATGAGAATGTTAAGATGGATGTGTGGTGTGACGAAAATGGATAAAGTGAGAAATTAATATATTAGAGGAAGTTTGAAAGTGGCGCCAATGTCTGAAAAGTTGAAGGGGAATCGTTTGTCTGGGTATGGTCATGTGAAGAGGAGGGATGAGAGGCATGTTACTAAAAGAGTTATGAGTTTACGTGTGGATGGATGGAGAGGGAGAGGGAGGCCAAAGAAAAGATGGATAAATTGTGTGAAGAGTGATATGAAAGAAAAGGAAGTTAGTGATAGCATGGCGAGTGACAGGGCAGAGTGGTAGAAAAAAACGTATTGCGCCGACCCCAAATAACACGGGACAAGGGCAGGAAGATGATGATGATTTTCAGCTATGTTGCGGCAATAATTTATCAAGATTACAAAGGTGAGAGCTGCAAACAGAGGTTGTTTACTTTATCAAAAATTCTTTAGACCGTTTGGACCATAACAATATCTTGACACTAGCTGTCTCCAGCAGTGTCACCTGCGTTTTTGATTACTGCTCCGATCCCGTTGGTCTTAGTGTGATTGATAGCCTATAACCACAAACATTTTGTGATATAACCATCATCATCTTCCTGCCCTTGTCCCATCTTATTTGGGGTCGGCGCAATACGTTTTTTTCTTCCATTCTATCCTGTCAACCGTCATACTATCACTAACTTCCTTTTCTTTCATATCACTGTTCACACAATCCATCCATCTTTTCTTTGGCCTCCCTCTCCCTCTCCACCCATCCACATGTATACTCATAACTCTTTTAGTAACATGTGTTTCATCTCTCCTCTTTACATGACCATACCAAGACAAACGATTCCCCTTCAACTTTTCACAACTTAACATTTTGTGCTATAACCGTCTTCGATAAATAAGCTATCCAACACTAAAATATTTTTAAATACATACATATTATAGATAAATTACACCCAGACACAGCACAAATGATTATGTTCATCACACAAACATTTGTCCTGGGTAGGAATCGAACCCACGACCTCCGGTATAGCAGCCAGGACCACAAACCACTTGACTAACAGGCCAGTCAAAATTATATCGAATAAAAGAAATCCATTCATGTAGAAAACATTAAAGTCACCTATTCACTCTTGACTTAAGGGCTATTTTTATTATTCTACTAAAGGTTATTGCGGCCCAGCATGATAATACATAGGTAGTAAAAGCAGTATGAGGCCCGAAAAAAAAAAGGTTGAATACGGCTGACTTAGACTATATCTAGAAACAAGGCAGTGTGCCAGCCAAGATCGAGGTGCAAAAGGGCGAGACACATGCCGTGGGATATCCCCTCGAGCGCCGATTGTACGTACGGTTTTACAATTTGAATGACCTTGAAAAACGCATAACTGTCGTACTGTACACATGGGTGTACGAAATTTATTCGGCCGAAAATTCTGGTCTCTATATCTTCGTTTTTTCCTGGAAAAGCCCAGAAAAAGTTTTTCTTTGTGATTTTACTAAAAAAACGAGAATTTGGTATATAGTCAAATGTCATTTATTTTATAAGCGAGCTGATATAGAGAACTTGGTATTATTTCACATTTTTATTTTTAGTGGGATTAAATAAATCGTGATGCACAAACAAAACAAATGCATCACGCTTGAGGCTATGAGGCCTCAGTACCATAAGATGTCTTAAGGGATTTAAACTGACCTAAATTTGATTTAAAATAAAAATCTAAATCAAATGTAGGTCTATCTAATATACAAAAATCTCGTTTCACTGTGTTTTTTTACCGAACTCCAAACGGCTTGACTGATTTTTAAGAAATTTATTGTGTATACTGCTTGCAAAAATACAGGCTCCTAGCCGAATCGGGCAGTAAGTAAATGCAAAAATAAACACAATTGTGAAATAAATAGTTAATAGATAAATTGTGTTATCATGTATTTTTCTGGTGTAATAAATTATTATTACAATCTTTGTTTCGGTTTTTTCTTCTTAGCTCTTAAGCTGGTGTTTGGTATATATTTGGTAGGTCTAAGAATAGGCCATAGGCTATTTTTACCCTTCTACCCCCACCCCCATTTCTCTTTTAAATAAATTAAAAAGAAGAACAACGTTTACCGAAACAGATTATATAAAAAAACAAAATTTACCTTTTGAAATCCATTAGCGTTAACTTCAGGTTTCGGTGTCCGATCAGTATCAAAAAGATTTAATCTGGAACTCTGGAATAAGTCTGGGCTGGAGTTTTCCCTAGAGAACAGCTCTGCTGTGGAGCTCTCCCGGTTCAACGAAGGTCTTGCTTTGACGAAAGGATTGTTCCTTGCAGCCTGGGCTTTTTTCAGCCAATTGAATTTGTTTACATTTTGAGGTCCTGGTGAAGAAGTGGGAGTATCTTCAGGGGTATCACTTGGAGTTGGCGTATCTGGTGTAGACGCCATTGCTTGTAAATTAAATTTCGATCAACACTTTTATTTTGGCAGCTTCTGAAGGATTCTTTACAATGTTATGACGAGATGATCTTGCTGTTTAAACTCACGAAATTTCTATTTAAATCGGCTGTTACATTTAACACTTCGTAAACAAAAATATTCTAGCACAAAACACTTCACTTCGCGAGGCTATTTGCCAGCAATTTTTATGAGAATTCTTGAACCGGACATCATAGAGCGAGAAATTGATTCTCTATACATATGCGACGTATTGCAACGGATAAATTTAGATGTTAGCAATTATTATACCCGTAGGCACGTCTGTATTCGTTAGGGCTCGCCGCGCGACTGTATTAGAACAAGATATCAACGTATTTTGATCGACTCTCGCGCAACATATAGAGCGTTTGTTTGTATATAGGGACTTAATGAATTAGTTAGAGAAACTCCGCAGGTGCAGGTGAGATGGGTGTCGATATTTAGTCATGACAAATCAAAATATTAAGTTATGTAACTAAGGGATAAAGCAGTGTCTTAAGTCGCGGGCGGCATGTTGGATTCCGAACGAAACGAAGGTTGCTAAGTTTTAATCCCGAACGTTAGTGAGGGATTTATATAATTAACTCCCGAGCATTTCGAGGGAGTTAATATAGAAACCTGAGTGAAGTAAGGAATTCAAGCTACCCAAGACAAAGATAGTTTTATCCCCGTGTTAGATACTCTACTTTTTAAACCATCAGTGAGATAATTAAAAGACAATTTACTAAGACAAATAATATATTAGAAAAATATAAGTATTATTTACAAGTTAACTTTAACTATCACTCGACATGTTTTGAGATTTGAAACAAACAAAATTTACTTTTCTGATTCTATAGTTTTAATTTTCAATATCGCTCTGCTCTTTCATTACTTTTTTTAGATATTCGTCAGTAAAATGCGTTCCAATAAAGAATAGGATCGATTGCCATATTATGACGTCAGGTCATACTGTAAAATCGAAGAATTACTATGGTTAATAAAACAAAATTTAATTTATTTACGAACTGTGAACAAAAAAAGTTTAATCAGAATCCAGTTCTTCAATTTTGCTCATCTCTGAGTTCTTCAATTTTGCTCATCTCTGAGTTCTTCAATTTTGCTCATCTCTGAGTTCTTCAATTTTGCCCAAATTCTTGCGATTTGACAGTACGACGTGACTTCAAAACATGGCAATCGATTTTTCCTTAGTGGCCATTTCGAGTTTTAAATAAACTTCTTTGAACGTGCACGTGCATTTTAATGCACTTAATGTTTTTTTTTTTTCAAAATAATTGTTTTTCACTTTCCAAATTGAAATCTCTGTAGGGATCGCCCATACTACATTATCTCCCTAGGGACAGAATGACTTGCTATATGTGATGGTGGTATGACATATAAAAGGGTATTATCGAGCAGGTGGTGTAAAAAGTACCTACTTTTTGTAACTTTTTTAAACGACGTTCCAAAAAGAGTTGACGAGTTCAAACGCTTACCCTCTTCTATTTTCTTGGTCTTTTTCTGGTTTATGGTCTGAGTATGAGGTGATGTTTTTCTTTCTTTTTTTTTCCTTTTTTGATTCGAGAAAGCTAGGGAGTAGAATATCTTATAGAACTTGGGGGAGGCTTTTGACCACCGGACAGAAAATGCTAGGAAAAACAAACCATTTTGATGACTATACTATAGTTTTTCAGTCCTATTTGTAGGAGTTTTAAATCATTTTGAAAGGAGGCGTAAATATTTTCAGCATATGACGTCTGTTTTGTGAAATGTTTATAGTGTAGCATTCAACTTGGAGATTTTTAATGGTGTTTTGAAGGTGAACACTCTACAGCTGTTGTTTTCACGGGAAAAACGTGAAATTTGAAGATATGACGAAGTATCAATTCTTAGTTTCTTTATAATAATAGTTACATTTTTATGTCAAAGTTATCTTAGCGCGACATTTTAATATTGTAGTTTGTATTGAATTGCTTCACTATTTTAGGCATGGCTCTGCACATGTCATCCATATACATAAATATTTATGCCTGCTACCATGGGGAAAAGTATGAAAGGTACATATTTGTGGTTTTAGTCAGAAAACGTCTGACACACCCTCCGGCTTCACCCTAGAGCAGGAGAAGTCATTAGATGATTTCTAACCTCGAAAAAAAATAATTATACCGAAATATTTAACAGAAGTTTTTTATTTTATTGGCAGGCTGTGGTTGACCACTATCTCACCAGATGGTAAGCAATGATGTGGCCGACAATGGAGCACGCTTGCCCACAAGTAACCTATTATTTAAATTATTCTTAATTCTTTAATGTACACAAAAACATAATATATGGAAATACAAACAGTTCATGTACAAAGGCGAGCATTCTCTACCAGACAACCAAGAGTGGTGAAGAGATTACATGGCAGGTGCGATACGCACAATGAATGATGCCGTACTAATAATTAATCTGCAAGTTCTAAACTTTATAGTATTATTTAGGGCTAAAACTATTTGTAAAACATAATCTCTGGAGCAAAGAACTGATCCTCTTCAAAAACCGTTCAGTGTTTACGTCTCTTTTCAGGGTTGCGGGATTTTTCGAAATAGTCAACCCGCGCACGCGGGTAACTAAAGGAACACGGATTTTAAGATAAGATAAGATATTCTTTATTAGTGTAGATGAAATTTATTATTTGAGTCCAGTTATGTTTAGTCAGCAAAAGTCTGACAGTCCGTCCAGACTATATTGTAAATCTGTACTTATTTTTTTTTTGTGTTGTCGCCTATTGTATTGCCTGCATCGAATAAATCCTATTCTATTTTATTCTATTCAAGCCCCCCTAGCCAAGTTACGATCGTTTCGTTTGCGTCGAACGCTCCGAGGTTCAACGCCATCTCAACGCTCAGTCACGTAGTCAGAACAAAGGAGTCGGAGGCGTGGCCTACTCGAGACGTGTTTCGTTTGCGTCGAACGTCTCGATCGTAACTTGGCTAGGGGGGCAGATCAGGAGAAGTTATTTTATGTTTTACTACATAAAAAAGTCTATGCTTTTCCGTTATTTGTTATGTCAACAACAAGGAACTTTCGTTTCACCCAGAGCTGAAGGAAATATTTGATGATTTCCTATCATCATCATTTCAGTGGAAGAACGTCCACAGCTGAACATAAGCTTGGGGTACCAAGTGTCGCCACAAAGAGCCGTCCTGTGTGTCTCGCGTTCACCGCATTCCCGCGACTCTCACCAGGTCATCCGTCCACCTTGTGGGAGACCTTCCAACGTTGAGTCTTCCGGTGCACGGTCGCCGGCCCCAACGACCATCCGTTCTACGAGCAATGTATAAGCGATGATTTCCCACCTCAAGAAACAGCAATAAAAACAGGTACAGTCAAATGGGGTGAATAGAAACTCAGGGGTGAATAGAAACAAAACTTCAAAGGGTTTTTTCACGATATTTGAATTTTTTTTTTGCAGCATTGAACTATATCAATTTATTAATCAATTGTTATTCTAAAAAGTCGATGCTTTGTTAGAAGCCGACAATATGTTATGAAAGTGAAAAACCAAACCATAACTTTGTTTCTATTCACCCCTTCGTTTCCATTTACCCCGTTTTACGGTAGTCGGTTTTTTAATCATATTAATGACTAGCTTCTGTCAGCGGCTTCGTCCACGTGAAAACAGGTTTCTCCATACAAACTTTGGACCCGCGTTTGATCGTATTAGAGGGTGATTTTTTGGAAAATCCTCTCTTAGTGCTCTCCTACATCATAAAAGGATTCCTCGTGCAAAATTTCACGCTCCTAGTCTCGGCTGTGCGTTGATTTGTCAGTCAGTCAATGTTTCCTTTTAAATTGTATATAGATTTGGCAGGTGCAAATGTCAAACTCTAGAAATATGTTGCCAGATATTTGACAAAACTGATGTCTCTAAGTTCGATTTTTTGCTACCGGAACTTAAAATAATATAACCTTTAAGGGAAGTAGATGCAAGAGATTTTAGAGACACTTTTTTTATTATTCATAGGCTCACGTTTTACCACTATCTCACCTGATGGTAAGCGATGGTGTGGCTGACGATGGAGAACGCTTGCCTAGAAGTAACCTATTCTCTCTTGACTTAAAGACCCCTAGGTTGTAGCTATCAGGAAACACAGACTCCAGCAAGGAATTCCACTCCTTAGCTGTACGCATTATGAATGTATTCCCAAAACGCTTTGTACGTATGGGTGGGATGTCCACCATGTACTGATGGCGCAACGCCATACGTCTAGTGGAACGACGATGGAACGGACTTGGTGGAATTAAATTGTGCAATTCCAACGCACACTATCCTGTGACACTCAGTACCTACAACCTACAACTTAACTTTTATCCAAAACCGAAATATACGGTTCTTGTGAGTTAAGAAGAAAAGGTATTGTTTACTGACAAAATACTTGAATGTGCTTGCCCTTATATTTGGGTTGGTACTTCCGCAATTGACGAAAATTGTTCAATTGCATTGCGACTTCCGTTCCATCATGACGGTTGCCAACTTGAAGACTCTTGAATGACGAAAACAGACCGACGACTGGGTCGTTTAGCGTTCAGAAGTATTTTATTTTTATTCTTAGTCGATTGCTACGCCTTTTCTGTTAACATGAAATGTCATCAATTAACTCCACCCGCTCTGGAAGGAACGAGGGGAAGTATCAGACCATCCCGCAGATTACTACTCTATTTCTTTTACGGTGGGGAAATCACCTATGATTTCTCTCGCTCTAGGGCGGTGCGAGAGGGCGTGTCAGACTTTTACTGACTAAAACCTACATATGTGAGGTTTTAGTCAGTAAAAGTTCTTCAGTTGCCCTTTACGCTCTATGGGTTTCCCTTTCAGAAGTCGACCCAGAGATTACTAGGTACTCTATACTCTCCCCTTCTAAGGTTTATGTTATGTGACATTATGGTTTTGTATCTTACAATTACTTAACAAGTGACAGCATAAAAAACATTCGACGATTTCTGGACCACATACATCAGCACATACTATACATCAACTAAAATATGGCGTCATAAAACTCCTCCGCATCGCTGTCGACTGGAAGTGTGCCCAAAAGCCTGGCGGCATTGCCACGTTGTATGGCAATGCTTAATCTCTGACCGAGGTAAAAGCCAGAGTTTAATTTAATTTTAAAATAAAAATAATCATCGATGACAAAATGGTACATAGGAAAACGAGAGTGAATATAGGCAAGCGTGCTCCATCGTTAACATCAGCAGGTCTGGCCAAGTTACAACTGTTTCGTTTCGATTCTCTTTTCGTTGATCGCCTCGAGTCGGCCACGCCTCCTATTCCTTTGTTCTGACCACGTGACTGAGCGTTGAGATGACGTCAGAATAAAGGAACCGTAGGCATCGCCGACTCGAGGCGTCGAACGCCGAAAGAGAATCGAAACGAAACAGTCGTATGCTACACGTTGTACGGCAATGCTGCCAGGCTTTTGGGCACACTTCCAGTCGACAGCGATGCAGAGGAGTTTTATGACGCCATATTTTAGTTAGGTTAGGTAGGGTTAGTGTATAGTTTTAATTAGTTAAGTGTTTTTGTATATATATATCTATATATATCAGACAAATTTTAAAATTTGCAGCATTTGCTTCAAATTTTAAAATGTGTAAAATTTCTAAGCGGTTTATAATCTGGGGATTATGTGGATTATTTTTCCTTTTCTGTAATTTTAATGTAATGTCTGGCAGTTTTGAATACTTAACGTGGCTTACCCAAATGTCCTTTCTTTCGTATTGTTCGTCGTGCGTCTTTTAATTAGGCGTAGTATCGCATGTCGGAACAACATGTTGGCTAGACACTTTTTTCACTGCTAGGCGTTGTTAATTTTATTGATTTATTGATGCTATTTGTTGGTAATGGTAATGATAATAATTTACAATCATTTTATGAATAAATTTATTAATGTAATTCAATAATTTTATCAATGTTTCAATAATTTATATAATCTGATGTATTTAATTTAATTTATTTATTATGCTATAACAATTTATTTAATTCTATAATATTACTATGGGTTAATTAATACCTGAAATAAACGAGAAATAATAATAATAATTTATTTTTTATATTCTTAAATGTTTTTTTTATATATGTTTTTTAAAGAAATATTTAAAAACTGTAATAAATATGTATAAAAAATTAATAAACGGAATAATAATAATTTTAAAAACTATTTACCAAATAAATATCATTTATCGTTTACCTACTACACGGAGTTAAAATTCATTATTCAGCAGCATAGTATTGCGAGTATCAGTTTGGTAGCAGTGAAAAAAAATATCGCTGACAGTAAAAGGAACGAATAACTGTCTGTAAAGCCCTTAACCTAATCTCCTGAACAAGGAATTTGTCTTTGTTCCCAGAATTTAACAAGTAATTATCTGGCTTCAACGTCCCTGGCATTTGATGTCTCCCTGACAACAGCTTTAGATATGAAAATTAATTAATGTTTCTTGAAACTTTTCTGTTGAATGTTTTAGCGAGGCGCCTTTTGTAAGTACTTGAAAAGATGTGTATTAGGAATTAATGATATTATAATTATTATTAATTAAAACTGTATTCTCAAGTCTGCGGTCCCTTGAAGCTGTGAAAAAATCAAATTAAAAAAAAAGATGCGATAGATAAGAACAAAAAATAAAGACACAGCCGTATATGTCGCAAAAAAACGTATATACGACATTCTTAAGGGAATTAAAATTCATAGGGTACTTGAGGTACTTCCCGATGGCCAGAATCCTGAAATTTGGCATAAAGCAAAGTCTTATAACACAGGTATAGGAATAATTATGTAAACAGTAAATTTGTTGTTACATCACAAAAAAAAAAACAACTTTTTTTACGATTCGGAAAAATTTTCGAGACTATTTGGGAATTGAACTATTTACATAGGTAACTTTGTACGGAACCCTCAGTTCGCAAGTCCAGTTAAGCAGCCGACAACCTTCTCGGTTGACCTACGCAAGGCCACTCGCTCGACTCCAACTTGCCCAATTTTTTATACATGTTAGAAGTATCGGAAAACATTCGTGTAAATGAAACCATTTGTATGTTTAACCAACAGAGCGGAGTGTCTTTTATCACCAAGTTAAGAATAAACTGAGACAACAGTAATTAAAGTCCAATTTACAGTAAAATGATGTAATCTACTAATTGTTGGCGCCGTCATCGTCATGCGCCGCCTCGCCGCGTACAGTTAGGGTTACCATAACGACATTTGAAAAGTCTAATGTCCTGGCTGAAAAGCCAGTTAGGCTGTTTATTTAACAAAACCGACAGATGTGACCATTTAAGAATTTTATTTATTTATTTATTAAAACTTTATGCACTAGTAATAAACACTGTACAAAGGCGGACTTAATGCCTTAGGCATTTTCTACCAGTCGACCTTAGGGTGGTGTAGAAAGAAAACAAATTTCCTAAGTGTCTTTTACACATACTTTGTTAAACGGCACTTATCGCGAGAATGTGTTTTTTTTTTTATTGACATTTTAAAAACTTAAGCAAATCTTTCCGTTTTAATATACTCCCAAGAAGTTTTTTTTTTTGAGGTGACAAAATTATGCAAAGCCTACTGCCGCCCTTGGGTATCAGATTGTGTCCTTCAGTTGCCCTATGCATTCTAGAAAAAAATCCCCGTGGCGCTAGCGAGCATCGGTCCTTGTGGGCCTCTACAGTTTTGCTGGCATCTCTTTGAGGCACGTTTGGAACACTACGCAACGTATCGAAGCAAGTAATCGGACTTGGGCTCGGTTCGGACGGTTACCGGACGGCAAGACGGCGAGCAACCCCTTGCTCGTCTTCCGCAAGACCGCGCCTGACATGGCAGGCAGTCGGGATCAGCGAGGCGTGAGAGTTTCCGTGCCCTCACGCGTGCAATTATCTCGGACCAATACAGAAGCATAACCTTTCAATTAAAAAAATAAATTCAAAATCGGTCCGCAATTGACCGAGAAATCGGTGTACGAGTACATACATAAAAAAAAACACATACAGCTGAACATTTAACCTCCTTTTTTTGAAGTCGGTTAAAAAGCAGAAGTACAGCTAGGGCAGCCCTAGTCACCACGGTAACCCTCTATTCTCCACTAAAGTAGGTGGGGGGGGGGGCATAAAAAGTTCTAGACTTAGTACTTACCTAAGTACTAAATGTCCGTCTTCATTAGCTTAATGGATGTAACTTTTATTACTCTATAATTACTCAGTTTATTTATAACTTTGTGAACATACAAAAGGTCTCATTTACACGAACTCACTTTTTCCAGATAAAGACCATTAAAATATGATCGAGCTGAGTTAAGGCGTATAGTCCCTTGGCCATACGGCCGGAGTTAAATGCACACACCCTCGTACTGCCGCCTACGCCTGCTTAAAGCCTCGCTGACCTATAAAATCATTTTTTTTTTTGTGAAATATTAATTTATTTACATATACTATGATTTTATTTTTTCTGTGGGAAAATCATCTTATAACGTCCCGCGCTCTTGGGCGGAGCGGGAGATAGTATCAGACTTTTACTGACTAAAAACCCACTCCTGTTCCTTCATTGCCCTTCGTACCGGGGTTGAGTCTTCCTTTCAGAATCAGATCCTTGGCCCCAGTAGGCTTCGACCCTGCTGGGCTCCTACACTTGCTGACATCTCTTTGAGGCGCGCGTGAAACAGTACGCGTAGTACATGCAATGCAGGTACATACTATGTAATGCAGGTACATAGTATGTACCTATATTAACCAGCAATATTTTGTGTAAACATATTTATAAAAATCAAAGCCATTTGAAAGGAGTAGGAAAAAAAAGCGAAAAAATATCATGTTAATTTTTTTTTATGAAACTATTAGTCATAGGAATAAATCATTTTTTGAAACAACACCACACCGAGACTATATTTCATTATTTACGCAATTATAACAACAAATATATTGAAAACCTCATAAACTTACAAGATTTAGAAGATTTTTGTACTTACCGAATTTTCGTCAGGGTTAATGTGAAAATGGGGGTACCCCAAGGTTCAATTTTAGGTCCTTTTTTATTTTTAGTTTATATTAATGATTTACCCTATTTGTTGCAAAATAAACTTAATATGGTGTTGTTTGCCGACGACGTTGTTCTCCATGAATCTATAGTAAACATTTTTTTTTTTCAAACCTATTGACCTAGCCGTTAACGTGGAGTAGGCTTCAGAAAGTCACTGTTTTATGGCACGGCTCGGAAGCTAGGACCTTAAGGAGGTTCAGGAAGGATATTATGGTAATCTTTGTTGACATTCCATACCAAGCTTCCTACTAAATTCATATATTCTACTTAGCATGATAAGCTGCGTACACATTCCATGTCTTATTTAGATCTTCAGATTAACTCACGTATTACGTGTTTATGAGCTATTTACTGTGCGTTTGCTACGCACGCGACATTTTGTTTGTTAGTGTCGTGAACTCGTAACATTATTTCATTGGTCCAAAGAAAGTTGGCGCAGTTAAGGCTGAATCAAGAGAAGTTATTTAAAATAAATGACACACGAAGTGCGTGTTGCCAGCGATGACATATGGCTCCGAAACGTGGTCGCTTACAATGGGCCTCATCAGGAGGCTTAAAGTTACTCAAAGAGCAATGGAAAAGGCTATGCTCGGAGTTTCCTTGCGTGATCGCGTCAGAAATGAGGATATCCGCAGGAGAACCAAGGTTACGGACATAGCCCGAAGAATCGCCAAACTTAAGTGGCAGTGGGCAGGGCACATTGCTCGCAAAACAGATGGTCGATGGGGGCGAAAGGTTTTGGATTGGCGACCACGTACCGGAAGACGCAGCGTTGGAAGGCCTCCCATATGGTGGACCGATGACCTGGTGAGGGTCGCGGGAATCCGATGGATGCGAAACGCTCAGGACTGGTCATTGTGGCGGCATTTGGGGGAGGCCTATGTCCAACAGTGGACATCTTTCGGCTGTAATGATGACACACGAATTTCGGTGTCACGAATACTCGCAGTTTGATTTTATTTAGTCTATGAAAGCCGGAAGAATCGCCAAACTAAAGTGGCAGTGGGCAGGGCACATTGCTTGTAGAACGGATGGTTGATGGGGCCGAAAGGTTCTAGAGTGGCGACCGCGCACCGGAAAACGCAGCGTTGGAAGAGCTCCCACAAGGTGGACCGACGACCTGGTGAGAGTCGCGGGAGTGCGATGGATGCGAAACGCACAAGATCGGTCGTTGTGGCGTCGCTTGGGGGAGGCCTATGTCCAACAGTGGACGTCTTTCGGCTGAAATTATGGTGATGATGATGAGTGTATGAAATATTTACATACTTATAAAAACACTTAACTATAATTATATTTATATACACAAAATGGAAAAAATTATATAATGGCCTTAAGGATTGACTAAAAGTACACTAAAGTATGGCATCGAAAAACCCCGCATCGCTGTCGACTGGTAATGTACGCAGTACTCAAGAGACTGGCGGCATTGCCACGCTGTATGGCAATGCGTATCCTCTCAAGCCAGCCCGCCAAAGCCAGCCCGTGGGTCACGCGAAGTGTCGACAAGACGTTTGGAAAGGTCTTTAAACAATTTGTGAGTACTCGGCCCCAAGATCTGAGAGTTTCAACTGCAAACTGCTCGAAAATATGGCAACATGGTTATATTATGCAACTAAGGCTTGACCAGATTAAACTATAACTCCTGATAAAGTACAAATCATCATCATCCGAAAGACATCCACAGTTGGACATAGGCCTCCCCCAAATGTTGCCACAATGACCTGTCCTGTGCGTTTCACATCCATCGGATTCCAGCGACGCTCAGCAGGTAATCGGTCAACCTAGTGGGAGGACTTCCAACGCTGCATCTTCCGGTACGTGGTCGCCATTCCTGAACCTTTCGTCCCTATTGACCATCTGTTCTGCGAGCAATGTGCCCTGCCCACTGCCACTTAAGTTTGGCGATTCTTCAAAGTACAAATACTAAAGTTAAAAAAAAAATGTTAACTGAAGAATTTAAGTGTAAAGTTTTGAAATACTTTGTCCAAGGGATAAAATTGCGTCTTTCTAGGGTTGCGGGAACGTTTGAAAAAGTGACCGTGGCCCTAGAAGGAATGTAAAAGCAAACTGAAGGACACAAGTGTGGTTGAGAAGTCATTGGATGACTTCCCACCACAAAAAAGGGGATAAAATGGATTAGTTTACGCAATTTTTTTAGTAAGTCAAGAGTGAACAGATTACTTTTAGGTAAGCGTGCTCTATCGTCGCCACATCATCGCTTAACATCAGGTGCGAGTCGGAATCGCGCACTGAGGGTTCCGTACAAACTTACTTAAGTATATGAATAGTTCGATTCCCAAATGGAGTCTCAAGATTTTTCCGTATCGTAAAAAAAGGTTTTTTTTCATGATGTAATTATAAATAAATTTATTGTTTTTAGATTTATTCCTATATCTATGCTATAAGACCTTGCTTATTGACAAACTTTAGAATTCTGGGTCAGCGGGAAGTACCCTATGAATTTTGATTCCCTTGAGAGTGTCGAAATATACTTTTTTGCCACATAAACGTCCGTATCTTTTTTATTCCTTAACTTAGAAGTTTAATTTTTTCACAGCTTCAAGGGACGTCAGACTTAAGTATATAGTTTTAATTTCAACTTGATACCTCCACGCGTTCCCGAAATAAAGGGTCTTAATAGACAGAGAGACAGACAGACGGGCAACAAAGTGATCCTATAAGGGTTCCGTTTTTTCCTTTCGAGGTAGAAGAAGTAGCCTTCGCAAAGGTAGAAGTGACAAACTAACAAACAAAATTGATGACTGTCACTGACTTCATTATTACAAATACGTTAGTATTCATTGCAACAAGCGTGTTTGTAAACCAATTGATAATGTTGTAGTTATCTAATTCATTGTGTAACATACACTCATCAAGTATTGTCTCCACATTAGTTTACTTTGTAGACACCGTAAGGCGTCCAGTACACGGTCATACAGCCGTCAATCAATTCCACCAATCATAAATGATGTTTGAATGCCGGAATTTCGTCATGCAAACGTCAATCATCGGATTAGACGGTAGGTTTTTCGTCAATCAAAAACATTAACTATGGCAAAACTGACAGCAAAATAACCTATTGTGTATCGGACGCCTAAGATATATTATGATGTCGTATAAAAGTAGGAAACCTGGTGTTGACAGCACAAAGTTTGGCACCCACATACTTTTGGAGAATTTCTCAACTTGAAGAAGTACTCGTAGTTCAGTGCGTGAGGGATTTTAACACATATTTTTTTACTGTGAATGAAATGCGTACGTAGTGTCGCATGGCGTGGCGTCGCGTGGCGTGGATCTAATGTAGCTCTTAATGTCCTACCGAAAGTTCGATTTCGGTTAAGTTTTGGCAAAAAAACGAATTTTGGTTTAGTTTCGGTATCGGCGGCAAACCTGCCGAAACTACGACCGAAACCGAAACTGCATTGAGAAGGTCTCGCGCCGTGATCGATTATGTTCGGCGCTTTAAATTCCATCTAAGCAAGTAAGCGACGAAGACATATTCCGCGTCCACGTACCTAATCATGTCGTGACTGGCTTGAGTTTGCAGTTCGTTTTAAGGGCCGTTTTCCGTAGCCAAATGGCAAAAAAAACGGAACCTTTATATATTCGTTATGTCTGTCTGTCTGTTTGTCCGTATGTCACAGCTACTTTTTTCCGAAACTATAAGAACTATACTGTTAAACTTGGTAAGTAGATGTATTCTGTGAACCACATTAAAAATTACACAAAAATAGAAAAAAAAAACCGATAAATTTTGGAGGTTCCCCATACTTAGAACTGAAACTCAATAATTTTTTTATCAAACCCATACTTGTGGGGTATCTATGGATAGGTCTTCAAAAATTATTGAGGTTTCTAATATTTTTTTTTCTAAACTGAATAGTTTGGATTTATTTTGAATTCGGTAAGTTTTATTACGTGGTGCATAAGAATACGTAGTAAACATAAAAAAATAATTAATTATAACAAACTAATACATAATTATGGTAGAATCAAGTTTTTTTGGTTGATTTAACTCTCTCTCTAATGCTATACCTAAAGAAACGTTACTTAGGTACTTGGTTCTTAATGGATAAGTGGGGATAATATTAAGGATTCAGAGATTTAAAATTCATTTTAATACTTATTACCAAGGTATTCAGTGGCAAGAACTTACTGTTAAATACTTACCCACGCCCCTAATTGTTTTTGATAAATAAATAAAGACTGATTAATTACAATAACATTTTCTTTATTTTTCCCTCAAAACATGATTCTTGTAAAATGAAGTTTCGGTTTCGGCCGAAACTAAATCTGTTGTCGAAATTCGGTTTCCAGTTTCGGTCGGACACCAGTAGCTCTACAAGTCTAGTAGTAGTAGCCATATAAAATGTATGGAGACCGACGCGCTCAGACCGGCGTATGTGGCCCACGTGTGCGGAACGTAGTTCTGCCTCAAAAGAAAATATGATATGTGACGTTAATAGCATGTATAAAATGTAGCTAACAATAAGTACAAAGAAATCTTCTTTTATTACTTTTACACACTATTGTCTACATTTCTTCCTATTTCTCCTTTCGCAGGTCTGCTGGAAGAAATTTCTTTTAGAAATAAGCAGTACCTTTGTACAATTTTTATAAAAATGTATCTTCTTTCGTATTTATGCGTGTACATAAATGATAAAATAAATAAATAAATAAGAAATATACCTATAAAAAATTGTGATTTTGATACACAAAACATTCTACATTCTATTATATATATTACTCGCGGTCACATGCGGTTTCACCCGCGTCCTAGGCTTTTCCTTCCCTATTAGTTACTTACTAGCATGATGTTATATAGCTTATAGCCTTCCTCGATAAATGGGCTATTTTACATTGAAAGATTTTTTTAATTCGAACTAGTAGGTCCTGAGATACTTACTAGTTGAACTATGGTAATCCTAACTTTTTTTTAGAGTCAAGATCACAATTTTTTAATAGGTAAACTTTTTAAACTTATTATTAGCTACATTTATGTACTACCTTTGTTTTTAAATTTCGTTGTCAGTAAAAAAATCCGAGGCACAGGACTGAAGCGTATAACTTGTCCGTTGTTTGTTACTATGACTGGGCTGCGTGAATGTTCAAAAGAGTAATTGTATTTTCCGAGTCCCTGAAACGCAAAGTCAACTTAAGGAACACAAGTGGGTTTTAGTCAGCAAAATTCTGATGCTCCCTCTCGTTCCACCCAGGACAGGAGAAGAAATTTGACGATTTCCAAACTATAAAAAAATCGGCATTAACGACCACAGTCTACATCCTGCCATCTTTAGTGATAATGGAAAAATATAAATTCGCCATATTTCTTCCTAACCATATCACAAACAATTTGACGGCCACTTGCCTCGGCCGGGTAACAGCGGAAGGACCAATGCTTCCATATTTGGATCTGTTATTAATTTCCACGTAACATTGACGAATATAGTGATAAAAAGCCTTGGTTATGATGATGTATAACGCAGTTCCGGGTTTGATGACGCTATGTATGATGACCACGGACAATTTAATGATACAATCTATAAAAAGGAAGGATAAAAAAATGTTATGAGGCATAAATTAAGTGGTCAAGTGGACCCGCGGGACCAGTAACGAGCAGGTCCAGTTGAATAAAGACTCAACATACACACTCCGCCTATCTATATGTATAATTTCTACCGCCATCGCCAGACGGCTTTGAAGGTTTCGGTTTTGAAGGAATTAATATAGTAGGTTTAATGACAAATTCTTGAGACAATTAGCATTGTCTTTGAGATGACAAGGGACCAACGATGTCTTTAATATTTATCATAAGCTTTAAGAAAGCTTATTACAAAAGGAAAGACATCAATTTATTTGACCAATTGTATACAATATGAAAGACGGAAAAAAATAATTTATTTGTTTTATAATTTATGTACACACATAAATACGATAGAAGGTACATTCTTATAAAAATTGTACAAAGATACTGCTTATTTCTAAAAGAAATTCCTTCCAGCAGACCTGCGAAAGGAGAAATAGGAAGAAATGTAGACAATAGTGTGTAGAAGTAATAAAAGAAGAGAATGTGAAATCTTAAATAATAATAATAATGACAGTCTTAATTATTTATGTTAATAACAGTAAATAAATTTAGGAACACAATATGTCTATGTGGCTGTAACAGGATGCGGTGAAGAAGACTAATAATAATAATGAAGAACTCACTTGTGGAATCGGAGGTGCCGTAATAGAGGTAGGGCCCGACCCAGTTCTCGATAATGGTAATATCGCATTGTACTAGGATGGGTCTGTAGCGAAATCTATGGCGTCACATAAGAACTAATCCTGCATCGCGCAATCAAAGTTCTCCGCGCGATTAGAACATATAGAACAGCCCGAAATCATCTATCGGGCAGTTGCCCACCAGACATAACACCCGTCTGGCCGGAGGAACCTCCCTTTTTAACGGAAGGTTTGCGGAACTTTACACTCTGTTCCGCATACCTCCAAAGGTACAATATCACTGACAGGATTATTGTAGCCAATAAGCCTGATATAATGACGGTGGACCAAAGCGAGAGGCGTGCAATGATTGTTGACATATCCGTTCCGCATGACGAGAATCTCGTGAAAGCCGAGAAAGATAAAAAAATCAACTATATTGACTTGGCTGGCGAGGTTGTCGACATGTGGGATGTGGACTCAGCGATCATTGTACCAATAGTCGTGTAAGCCAATGGCTTAATAGCCAAGAGCCTCGATCAACATCTTAGGAGGCTCGCGTCAGGCGACAGGATCAAGGGTTTGAATCAGAAAGCGGTACTCCTGGACACGGCTCGTATTGTTAGGAAGTTCCTTTCTCTGAAGCCCTGACCGCCGGTAGCTTGGACCCTGTTTCCGATATCAGTGGGATACTATTTTTTATATTTATAAATGTTTTTATTTTTTTAAGAAACATTTTAAAATGTAACTAATATGTTTATTTAAGCGAAATAAAGGAAATAATAATTCACCTTCGGAGTTGTTCCCGTCTGGCTAACTGCGAATATTTGCACAGGCGCAACCAAGTGGCCAGGATTATTCACCAGCAACTTAATTTGAAGTATATAACGTAGATTTCTAAGATTCTGAAGAACTCTATAACAAGAATGTGCCCGACCCGAAGGCTTACATGTTAAAATGTCATAGTAGCGACTGAGAAAGAGGGATGGAGCTATACACAAAATGTAACTCCATCCCTTTAACAGTTCCATTTAGGGTGTCAAATGGATCGCGTAGGAACTCTGTTCTCGAAAATTACCATGTCACGTTGTACTGGAATCGGTCTATAATCACTGACAGCACTATTGTAGCATTGTATCTAATAAACTAGATATAGTGATGATATACCGTTTTTTCGGGCCGCCCGATGATAGTCGATGTCACTACCAGTCGTCACCATCCCACATGACCAGAACTTCGTGAAAGCTAAGAAAAAGGTTGTCGATATGTGGATTATGGACACATTGACACACATATATGTCCACATATTCTCCCACTCACGAAACAAATGCAGTTGACCTAGACTGACGACATAATTTGTAATAAAATTGTGCAGAATCAAATCAAATCAAATTAATTTATAATACAAAAAATATAAGTGTCTTACAAATATGATTGTCTGTATAATATTACAGCCTACTAAAACAACGTTGGAATGACGAACCTTTCGTATTCGAGTCCAAGTCGCACTTGACCGTTTTTCTTCACATAATCCATAGACAATGGGCAAGTGTATAAAAAACTAAGAGGCAACTGCTGTTGTCGTACTGAAACTAATCAACTTATAGATGTTGGGAAACTTTATGGTCCAATTTCTTCAGGCCTAAACAAAATAATGTCCGGGATATGATGGTTGGTTTACGTACATTCACGAGTAGGGAATACACTCCCGCATCAAAATTGCAATCGCGCAGGCTTGCGGGATTGAAGTCAGCAATACTGCGGATCCCGTGGGATTTTTAAGATTGGGATATTTTAAATATTTAGCCCGCAAAATTGAAATTCTCTTAGCATAAGCATAGTCAGCCTTTTTAATTTTCCCACTGCTGGGACTCAGGCCTCCTCACTAGGAGAGGGAATGGGTAGTAAGTAATCCATCACGCGGGCCCAGTGTGGGTTGGAAATTCACTTAAGTTTTTTGTATTTTGCGAATCATAGTGCTGACATGCAAAATGCAATTTTTTTAAACAAAATTTGTATTTCGCAGAGGTATCAATAATTTATTTATTTATTAAAACTTTACACAGGCAGGCTTAATAACTTGGGTATTTTCTACCAGTCGACCTTAGGGTATAGAAATAGAAAAGAAATACAATAATAAATATATACTTACATACAAATTAACAATGTAATTATGAAAAACGAAAGAATAAAAAACCAACAAAGAAAAACCAAAAAAGAAACAATAAAATATAATAACGTTTCATCTTTCAGATTTTGGAAGATTTAACTTTCCTTGTACTATTACTTAATCTGTGCTTTGACTGACATTGACTACGTTCCTTTCCACTTTTGATTTAAGACTCGCACAACACAAAATAGAAATTTGAAATTTATTTAGCTGCAGATAAGATAAAAAATTTATAAACAAAATTATTTTCCACAGGAACAAATTCTACAGAAAAGTCATGAGTTCCATGGAAAGTTGTTAAATCACTTGTTCTTGTTGTTGTTGTTGTTGTTGTGCTGGGCCTAATAAATAGGTAATCAGAACGCCGCGTCGTCTAAACCCATTTATAAAAAATCAACACCGCATTTTTTTTTAGATCGGAGTATCAGCTTATGATAAATCGAGCTCTTGGACGGAGCGGGAGATAGTGTCAGACTTTCACTGACTAAAAACCCACTCTTATTCCTTCTTTGCCTTCGTCCCAGGGCTCCGGGTTTCACTTTCACACTACCCGTGGCCACAGTAGGCTCCGATCCTGCTGAGCCCTACGATTTGCTGATATCTTCCTGAGGCGTGCGTTGAACAGTACGCGCCGTCGACGATTTGGGCTTGGTCCGGACGGTTACCGGACGGTCGGACAGCGAGCCACCCATTGCTCGCCGTCCGCAAGCCCGCGCCTACGGAGGAACCCCGCATTTCTAATTCTGCAGAAAGGTGCTGAATTGGATTCCCTATTCACGAGTAATAAGACATATGCTCGAGAGCCGCGATAACCTTAACCCTCAGATTGAAGAAAAAACATGCTACCAACTACTGCTTATACATAAAAATATGAAATATGTATAAGGTGTTCTTATCCTAATAAATATACGATCACTTTGTAATGAAAATATCGAATAACATCTCCAAGTTCATCGGTAATTGAACTCCTATAAGGTCAGACGGAGGATCTCCCGGGAATTGTGAACGCAATGCAGTTTATAACAGAGTTTTAAGATGAATGAGTGCCGAGATTCTGAGTATTTTACTCAGAAACTCTCCGCCCTCGGAGAGGACAAGGCAGTGTTTTACGCAATGGACACTAAACCAATTGTTGCAGAGATTATTCTGGCAACATCACATGTGACTGAAAAGTTGAAGGAGAATCGTTTGTCTGGTCTTGGTACGGTCGTGTAAAGAGGAGGGATGAAACGCATGTTACTAAAAGAGTTATGAGTAGACATGTGGATGGGTGGAGAGGGAGAGGGAGGCCAACGAAAAGATGTATGGATTGTGTGAAGAGTGATATGAAAGAAAAGGGAGTTAGTGATAGCATGACGGGTGAAGAAACAGAATGGAAGATAAAAACGTGTTGCGCCGACCCCAAATAAGACGGGACAAGGGCAGGAAGATGATGATAAATATTCTTTTTTTTATTATGGATAGGGTCGTGCTTGTCTATTATCTCACCTGATGGAAAGCGATGATGTGGCCGACGATAGAGCGCGCTTGCCTAGAAGTAACCTATTCACCTTTGACTTAAAGACCCCTAGGTTATAGCTATCAGTAAACACAGACTCCTTTTAGCTGTACGCATAATGAATGTGTTCCCAAAACGCTTTGTACGTATGGTTGGGATGTCCATTATATACCGATGGCGCAACGCCGTACGTCTTGTCGTCCGATGATGGAACGGACTTGTGCAATTCCAATGCACACTAAACAAATTGTAAACGAAAGAAAACCGACAGGCTAGCAACTCGGCGTCGATGCTCAAGACTTTGGAGTTTTGACTTGACAAGTGCAACATAGCCGATGATCCTCTCGCAACAGTTGGAAAGTAAAAACAATAACGTAACGTCTTTTCGCGGGAGAACCAAAATTATCGGCATAGTCCGAAGAATTGCTAAACTTGAGAAGTAGTGGGCAGATGGAACACAGGCGTAGGGTAGCCAGCCTTTCGGTATTTTAAAGGATGCATTTTAAGTAGAATGCGCAGGAATTACATAACTTGATTCCCTACCTAGACCTGTACCATGACGTTTAAAGTAAGATTGTTTCATTCTTATTTCCAGTGTGGGTAAGAGATGGAGCTAGACAACCTGTATAGCTTTGTCTCTTACGCACACTGAAATAAGAATGAAACAATCTTACTTTGAACGTCATGGTAACCCCGCTATTCTATCATCTGACAACCCGTCGTACGACGGGTGTCCACCCTTACATTGTTAACAACTCTAAGGTCCTCGGTAAGTGTTTCGCTTCGTCGTTTACACCGCGTAAGTACATCGAACGACTGGAATAATTTACCTGCAGTAGTCTTTCCGAACGATTATAATTTAAGTGTCATCAAGGCTAGAGTGAATAAGCTCTTAATAAACTAGTGCGCTTCACCATTACCGATTGCATCACTGCTTACCATCAGTTGAGTGGGATCGCAGTCAAGCACTTGATAATATCAATAAAAAAAACTGAGCAAGTGAGAGTCAGACTCGCGCACTGAGGGTTCAGTACAAACTTACCTATGTAAATGATTCAATTCCCGAATAGTCTCGAAGATTTTTCCGAGTCGCAAAATAAAGATTGTTTTTTTTTTTGTAACGAAACAACAAGTTTTCTGTTTTGAGATTTATTCCTATACCTGTGCTATAAGACCTTGCTTTATGCTAAATTTCCGGATTCTGGTTCAATGGGAAGTAGATTCCGTTAAGAGTGTCGAAATATACGTTTTTTGCAACATAAACGGCCATATCTGTTTTTTAGTTAGCTTAGAAGTTAGATTTTTTCACAGCTCGAGTATATGATTTTAATTTCAAATCGACACCTCCATGCATTCCCGAAATAGAGGATCTTGACAGACAGACGGACAACAAAGTGATCCTATAAGTGTTCCGTTTTTCCTTTTGACGGTACTCTAAAAAGAACAGGAAAATCCAAAACACATCGAATGCAAATTTTACAATGATTGTTTTGTTATACCAGTTACGACGTAATTCAATTAGCATCAATATTCGTTGCTTCACGATTGTTACTGGCTCACCAGAATCAATAACTCTAGTTATCAGGTTAACACTTCTTTAGCGATAGCATAAGTTTGAACGTGAACTTTGTGTAAATGCGGAAGGCTGAGAAGAACTTGGATAAGGATCAGAAGTGGACTACAAACAGCAATTTTTTTGAGGTTGGAAATCATGATACCACTTCTTCCACTGTGGGTGGAGCGTGAAGGCTGGTGTCAGACTTTTACTCAACTGTGTTCTTTCATTTTTCTTTTGAATTCCAGGGCTACAGTAAATTATACTGTGGTTGAGTTAATCAAATTTAAATAGCCTGAACTCCAAAACCTCAACTCCTGAAGTAACTTATTGTGAAAGTCATGATCTCTCCAGGCTTATCCTATCCTTCCTTTTCTCGTTGACATTCTTCGCCAGACGTTTCTGTTCAGGGAAGTCAAAAAATGTCTTCGAGATAAATTATCTACAAATTAAATGCCTTCTGGTCCTATCGATAGGACCAGAAGGCATTTAATACCACTACCACTACCATTTTTTACCAGATAAGCTGATAAAATATACTGAAACCGACATTGTTTTAGTATTCGATGGTTTTTCTACTCCTTTCAATATAATTCGGGTGTCTTGCTAACCCGAATTAGGAAAATTATAACAGAAATGTATTTTTCTGTTCGCATAACTCGTCAAAATGTATGGAGCAGCTGATTTTTTTTTTTGCTATTTCAGGTTTGGCCCCATAGTAAAAGTTTTTCGTAATGAGGAGTACAATGTCCCCTCGAAGTTCTTAAAGTTAATTTTTTAACACCTTATATAGTTTTAATTAGTTATTTATTTATTTATTTATTTATATATACTTTATTGCATACCAAGTTACATATTTACAAATTGAATTGTAATACAATATAAAACATACAATTGGCGGCCTTATCGCACTCGGCGATTTCTTCCAGGCAACCCAGAATGGATAGAGATTGCCTGGACACAAAATGGGGTTGCACTTGGTGCAAATATAAAAGTAAACAAAAACTTAATACTAAAATAGATACACATATACATACATACAAAATATAAATATATAAGCAAGAGAAATAAGTGATGAAACGAAGACATGATCACAGTGACAAGTAGTGATCCTTCACAAGCCTTTTAAATACAGGCAGTGTTTGCGCACGTTTTATTGCCACAGGCAATGCATTCCATAGACGAGCGGCCTGGACAGTAAAAGACTTATCCAGGAAAGTAGTCGTATGGATTGGCATTTTAAGTTTCAAGTTATCCGATGACCTAAGAACTTTCATGTGGGAGTCGCAAAGAAATTGGAACCGTTGTTTGAGGTAACGAGGGGTAGAAGGGGAAAAGAGCACATTATACAAGAGGGAAAGAATATGAGCATTACGGCGAAGGCGGATCGGCAACCACTTGAGTTTAACACGAAATTCAGAAACATGGTCATATTTACGCAAACCGAATATGAACCTTATACAAAAGTTTTGAAGTCGCTCAAGTTTATCCAGTTGTACTTCAGAGAGGTCAAGATAGCTGGCATCAGCATAATCAAGGATAGGTAGAAGAAGAGATTGTGCAAGCGCAATCTTGGTGGCAGTCGGCAGAAAATTACGTAGTCTTCTCAATGATCCAGCAGATGCAAATAACTTGCGGCTAACTTCTTGTAGTTGGGCAGTCCAAGAGAAATTCTTGTCGATGAATATCCCCAAGTTCTTAACTTTCTCGCTAAAGGGAATTACTGAACTGTCAAAAGAAACTTTGGGAAGAGTCATCCAGTCGATCTTCGAGACCATCCTAGAACTGCCCACCACTATAACCTGCGTCTTTACGGGATTCACCATAAGTCCGTACCTCTTGCTCCAGTCGCATATACGAGCCAGATCAAGGTTAATGGTCAAGATAGCCTCAGACAGTTTTCCAAGAGGTGCCCGTGAATATATTTGAAGGTCATCTGCATAAAGGTGGTAGGAAGAAATTAATTCATTGGAGATTGAGTTAATAAAAACTGCGAAAAGTAATGGTGATAAAACGCCACCCTGTGGAACTCCGGCAGAAGTACTACACCAAGAAGACATAGTCTCTCCGATGCAAATACGTTGCCGTCGACCGAACAGGTAACTATGAAACCAATCAATCACTGGTGGAGATATATTAAGAGAGCATAAAATACCAAGTAAAACATCAAAATCAACCGTATTAAAAGCATTACTAAAATCTAGCAATGCCAAGACCGTCAGATTACTGCTTTCCATGGCTGACCTTATATCGTCCGTAATATTGAGCAGCGCTGTAGTGGTGCTATGACCAGAACGGAAGCCGGACTGAAAGGGGTTGAGGAGATTATTTTTGGAAAGGAAAGTACTTAATTGGTTGTGGATTAAACGTTCCAGGACTTTAGACAGGAATGGTAAGACGGATATTGGACGGTATTCAGAAAAGGATGTAGGATTGGACTTTTTGGGTAGAGGAATTATTTGAGCATCTTTCCATGAACATGGAAAGATACCGCTAGATGCAGAAAAATTTAAAATGTGACAAATGACAGGGAGGATTATGTCCAGTACCGGTAGTAACATTTTACGGCTGATACAGTCACTTCCCACTGCATTGGAGGTAATTGAAAGTATACTCTTCTTAACATCACACGCAGAGAACTGACCAAAAACGAATGGAGAATAACTGGGAGTCGGAAGAGATGAAAGATAATCTAATGTATTTAATTTTGTTGTCCTATCAAAATTGGACGAAGCTGTAAAATGATTATTCATCGCATTGATGTCTAAATCTTTAGGAATCGACTCTTGTCGGGTTTTACCGACCCCCAATGATCTAAGAAAATTCCAAACAAAAGTTAATTGTTTTATGTTTTCATTTTACCTGAAATAAATAACAATACTTAATATATATGATATTTTTAGTTTTAATACGGTACGGTTGTACGGTGTAAATAACTGACGTTTTCTTTTTTTTTTTTTTCAGATAAGGTAGCTTTCAATAATGTAGTTTTTTTGCTTTGTATTACTGAGTCTTAGTTAAATACAGGTGAAGTAAAAACTATTTTCTTTCTTATTTTCATTGTTATGAACAATTCGCGTTCTTCTTTCATTTGCCATTCTCTACTCAGACACTTCACTACAGTGACGCAGAGACGAGCAAAATTAAAGAACTGGATTCTATTAAAAAAAAATTCGTTCATTATTTGTAAATTAATATTATTAAAAAAAATTTTTTTGATCACCCTACCCAATTTTAAAAACTATTTTCTTTCTTATTTTCATTGTTAGGAACAATTCGCGTTCTTCTTTCATTTGCCACTCTCTGCTCAGACACTTCACACAGTGACGCAGAGACGAGCAAAATTAAAGAATTGGATTCTATTAAAAAAAAATCGTTCATGATTTGTAAATAAATATTATGTAAAAAAATTGTTTTGCTCACCCTACCCAATTTTTCGATTTGACAGCTATGACGTCAGAACATGGCGTAAATATCTATCCTATTCTTATTTGGGCATTGTACGTAACAGCGTAGTGTATGAAATTCTATTCTTATTGATCTCATTTAAGGGTATGTAACGTAGTAATAGCCAATTTGTAACAAGATAGCCTGGCCTTTATCTAGTCGAGGATTTTCTTTATGATTGGAACATGTAATCAATTTCCACACATGCCATCTTTTTAATTTCTTATGTCTACCAACTTGACAGAAAGCTTATTTTCGCTTCAGATTATTTTGCGAAAATGTATTATACATATATAATATTCTTATGTATGACATGTCTGTCACTTGCTTGACAAGCTGGGCACGTAATCATGGCGGTAAGTCCACTCTTTGAGGAGTGCCTGGATAGGCGTCGCGGCGTAAGTTCGGGAGGTTCCTGCATCGGATTCAGGCGGAAGAAACGCACGGGTGTCACCAGGTGTCACCATTGTGTGAACCACCCGGAGGACAAAGTGAATCATACGTGCTCCGCTTGGGCGGAGCACAGTCGTGTCCTCGTGGTATTGGCGTACAAACCTTATGAAAAATTGATGCCTAGACATAGCGCCACGGGGTTGCGGCAGACTACGAAGGAGATGGCGGGACGACCTGGATGTCATCCTTAACAATTAGGAAGAAGTGAAAAATCGAGATTGTTTATCGTAAAAATCTAACACTAAATAAATTACTTATTTTGATAATCAATTGTTTGTGTGTGTGCGTAGATATAAAAGAAAATTAAGTCACTGGTAGATACCTCCCAAATCCGATGCATTATCTATGTAGCGCTTCGGTGCCCATGTTTTTTTTACCCTTAATTATGATAACTAATTTTTCAAAACAAACATTACCTAAGTGTATTTAAATATTTCAGTGCTTAAATTATAATTGTAACTTAAGAGGGTCTTTTTTCACTCGCCAACATCGAGCATGGTTTAAAAGC
Organism: Mythimna vitellina; assembly: GCA_949316375.1. NCBI lineage: Eukaryota > Metazoa > Arthropoda > Insecta > Lepidoptera > Noctuidae > Mythimna > Mythimna vitellina. The sequence continues at coordinate 10,469,507 of OX438709.1, forward strand.
TTGTCACTTCATCTAACGCAATCAAACGTGATATTTGACAAAAAGGCAAAGCGAAAAAAGATATCTCTCTTTTTTTTCACGCCTGAAAACTCTATTAGCATTCGGTAATTCCGTGATTTACTCGAATATTTTATAAAACTTGTTTCAGAAATTACGTGTTTTTTTTTAACTCTTAAAAGTTCTTGAAAAATATGTCGTCATTCAGAATCTTGATTAAATTTGAAAGGCTTCTATTGTTATACTCTTTTGACTTTTTAAATTTTTGAGTAAATTATGAAGTGTCAAAGTTCATGCAAAATAGCAGATTTTTAGAGATCTTTACCGGATTAGTTTTACACAAATTTACAAATTGATTTCAATAGAAGCAAAGATACTATCCACAAGATACTTTGTTTTCAAAATATCTAATAAAAAATGTGTAATAACCTCATAATCGCGTAAGAGCGGTTGTATGAAAACAGTGAAAATGTATGTCGAGTTTTATGCCCTTAAGGGTGTGCTTTAGGTATAATGCACGCCTTTAACACAATATGTAAGTAACTTACCAGTCACATATTACATAGATGGAAAGGAGGTCGATAAGAACAAGGTCTATACACCCTACTTGCTTAGAACTTAGAACATAAACTCGTTCTATTTCCACATATCCAGGAGGACAATAAGAACAAGGTCTATACATCCTACTTGCTTAGAACTTAGAACGTATACTCGTTCTATTTCCACATATCCAGGAGGACAATAAGAACAAGGTCTATACACCCTACTTGCTTAGAACTTAGAACGTATACTCGTTCTATTTCCACATATCCAGGAGGACAATAAGAACAAGGTCTATACACCCTACTTGCTTAGAACTTAGAACATATACTCGTTCTATTTCCACATATCCAGGAGGACAATAAGAACAAGGTCTAAAAACCCTACTTACTTAGAACATAATATTCGTTCTATTTCCACATATCCATTCTAAGCTATCTAATTAGGCGAATGGAAAACCACCACAGAAACAATACATCTCGTATCTGTACTAAAATGTTAACTAAACATATCACGCTAATAAGACAGTTGCGAATCCGTCTGTCCGTTCACTGGTACATTAGTACCGTCAACATTTACTTGTAAATTTATTATTTTGTATGTAAATATTCTTATTATGTGTTGTCCCGGTAGTAGTAGTAGAGAATAGTTGTTTGAACCAGGAAGTTAAGAAAGAACAACCCTTTTTTTTGTTGTTAGGGTTACCTCAAAAGGAGAAAACGAAACCCTTATAGGATCACTCTGTTGTCCGTCCGTCGGTCTGTCTGTCAAGACCCTTTATCTCGAGAATGCGTGGATGTATCGAGTTGAAATTAAAATCATATACTCAAGTTTGCGGTCTCTTGAACCTCTGAAAAAATCAAATTTCTAAATTAAGGAAAAAAAAAAGATACGGCCGTTTATATGCCTTAAAAAATGTATATTTATACACCCTCCAGTTGACTCAGAATCCTGAAATTTTGCGTAAAGGTAAGGTACAGGTATAAGAATAAATCTGAAAACTGTAAATTTGTTGTTACATCACAACAAAACCATTTTTTTGGGATTCGGTGAAATCTTCGAGACTCCATTCGGGAATTGAACTGTTTACTTATGTAAGTTTGTACAGAACCCTCAGTGCGCGAGTCGTTTTTTTTTATTTAACAACACTTTGCAGAAGTCGGTACAACAAGTTTTTAGGGTTCCGTACCCAAAGGGTAAAACGGTAGGGTAGGACTCTATTACTAAGAGTCCGCTGTCCGTCCGCTTGTCTGTCTGTCCGTCTGTCACCAGGCTATAAGTCATGAACCGCGATAGACAGTTGGAATTTTCACAAATGATGTATTTGTTTCTGCTATAATAACAATTACTAAAAAAACAAAATAAAATAAATATTTAAGGAGGCTCCCATACAACAAACGTGATTTTTGCCGTTTTTTGCTACGGACGATACGGAACCCTTTGTGTGCGAGTCCACTCGCACTTGGCTGGTTTCTGTTTTCTTCCATTCTGTTCTGTCATGCTATCACTACCCTCCTTTTTAGGGTTCCGTAGTCAACTAGGAACCCTTATAGTTTCGCCAAGTCTGTCTGTCTGTCTGTCCATCCGCGGATAATCTGTGTCCGTTAGCACTAGAAAGCTGAAATTTGGTACCAATGACTATGTATATCAATCACGCCGACAAAAGGGTAAAAAATGTGAAAAAAAAATGTTTTATTAAGGTATAAGCCTCCCCAAGAGTCGCCAAAACGACCGGTCCTGTGTCTGTATCGTATCTATTAGATTCTCGCGACTTTCATCAGGACATCGGTCCACTTTTTGGTAGGCCTGCCAATGCTACACCTTCTAGAAAGCGAACATCGCAACTTTCGCTTTGTTCTTCCAGAAAAGAACCGATATGTACCCAGCCCGCTACCAGCTTAAAGTTGGTGATTCTTCGGGCTATGTTGGTAACCTCATTTTTGCCTTTTTGTTGTGGCATAAGGTCATTTTGCTCATCGGTTACCCTGCTCAGTGTCCTAGTGCCTGGGTCTACCCTTGTGCCAACCTTCATCCAAATCTGTTCAGCCGTTCGAGCGTAAAGAAGTAACAAACGTGATCATTTCAGAGGAAGAGTTGGGGTCCATAACAACACGACCATCAAAATGCACTTATTTAATGAAAACCGAACAAAAACAAGATCACACCACTTTTATCAGACAATAGACCGTTTCAGTCGACGGGAGATGAATTCTCTCAGACCTGCAGATTGTATTCAAATTCAGAGCAACGTCGACAAGCTTGAATAGACAATTGATTCTAGACATCGAGACACTCCAGTTTTATTGAAAGTTGTATAGAACGAATATGTGATCTTGTGCGACGTCTCAATCTATTATATTAAGTTGATGCAAATCGACATACAGTTTTCACTATCTTTCATATTATGACGTTATTACACATTTTTCATTAGATATTTTGGAAACACAGTATCTTGTGGATATTATCTAGGCTAATATTGGATCAATTTATAAATTTGTGTAAAACTAGACCGGTAAAGATGTCTGAAAATTTGCTATTTTGCATGAACTTTGACACTTCATATTTTACTCATAAATTTAAAAAGTCAAAAAAGTATAACAATAAAAGTCTTGCAAATTTAATCAAGATTCTGAATAACGAAAATTTTTTTCAAAAACTTTTAGGGGTTTAAAAAGAAACACGTATTTCCTGGAACAAGTTTTGTGAAATATTCGAGGAAATCACAGAATTACCGAATGCCAACAGAGTTTTCAGGCGGTATCTTTCTTTTTTTGCATTGCCTCATCATCAAACATCGCGTTGAATTTCGTTAAATGAAGCAACAAGCTTTTAAACCATTCTCGATGTTGACGATAGGCGAGTGGAAAAGGAGCCTCTTTTATAATTATTTTGACTCTTTTCTTCTTCAAATAAACTAAAGAGTGTATCCATAATTCACATGCTTCGATAACCAATTATGTTTTGCCAGTTTTACTCGTATATACTCGCTGTTTCACCCGCGTCTTTGGTTACTGCTCTACTTCCGTGGGTCATAGCGTGATGTCATATAGCCTGTACTATTCGTTATTAACTTGGCTATCTCAAAAAAAAGATTTATTTTAATACGCCTGGTAGTTCAAGAGAAAAACTCTCTTACTGTATAGTCTTAGCGCGTCCGGCCCCTTCTTCGTTAGCGTTACTTCGTCTCAAAATGAGGCGATCGCCGCCCATTCCTCCTCGCTCCAGACCATGACCTGTACCAAGGCCCGGCGTGAGAGGCCGCCGCCGTTCACCCTCACGAGGACACGGCCGTGCTCCATTCAAGCAAGGCACATCTCCTTCGTATGCTAGCCAGCCTACCTAGCCAAGTTACAACTGTTTCGTTTCGATTTTCTTTTATTCTATCATTTTGAACGATGTGAACTTGGCTATGAATGTTCGTTCTGACCACGTGACTTCACATGACACGTTTGAACACTAGGGGAGGCCTATGTCCAGGAGTCTTAGTATGTCTTTCGGCTGAAATAATGATGATGATTATGATGAATCTAGTACCAAGAACCCCGTTTTATCGCAATGCTGACAACTGATGGAAAATTCCAACACCTATTAAGTTTTCGGCTGCCTATCCCTTCGAAACTTGAGCAATTCAAGTCCCCGACAAATAACTCGGCAACTTTATAAGGTTTCCTTCAGAAAGTACCCCACATCTTACGTAAGTCACTTGGTGTCGTCAAGTACTCTTGTCAAATTAAATTTCTTAAGGTGGAAACTTGTTATAACACGGCTGAACTTCCTGGACGAAATTCTTTAACCATTTCTGGTCCTCGGGTACAGGTGTAGGAGCAGGGTATATTAGGGGAAGTTTGAAAGTGACGCCACTGACTGATAAGTTGAAAGGGAATCGTTTGTCTTGGTATGGTCATGTGAAGAGGAGGGATGAAACGCATGTTGTTAAAAGAGTTATGAGTTTTCATGTGGATGGATGAAGAGAGAGAGGGAGACCAAAGAAAAGATGGATGGATTATGTGAGAAGTGATATGAAAGAAAAGGGTGTTAGTGATAGCGTGATGAGTGACAGGACAGAATGGAAGAAAAAAACGTGTTGCGCCGACTATGATGATGATGGAAGTTGTTTTTGAGGTTTTTTGATTAAATGACAATTATTTAAAATGACCATTGTGTCAAAAATGAAACAAAAATGAAAAGCGTGACAAAAAATAACAAAAATGAAATATTAGGACTCGTTTACAATGGATATTACAGTCTGACTGATTTTTATTTTATTGATTTCGTATTTAATAAGGTGTTCCGCAATAAAATACTTCATATTTCTTTTTCATTTGTTTTATTAATTAATTCATCATCATCATCATCATTTCAGCCGATAGACGTCCACTGCTGGACATGGCCTCCCCCAAATGTCGCCACGAGGAACGGTCCTGTGCGTCTCGCCTCCATCGGATTCCCGATTTTCGATTTTCCGGTTTTTTTTTATTAATTTATTGTAAGAGATATATAAGATTTTTTCTCTCTTATAGACCAATTTTTTTTGGAGATAAAAAGAAGCGATCAACGTAATATAGTTATTTTATTAGTTTTTTTTTTTTTTTTTTTTTATTTTTTTTTTTTTTTTTTTTTTTTTTTTTTTTTTTTTTTTTTATTGGGTGGGAAAATCATCCTAATGACATCCCCGCTCTTGGGCGGAGCGGGAGATAGTGTCAGACTCTTACTGACTAAAAACCCACTCCTGTTCCTTCGTTGCCTTCGTCCCAGGGCCCCGGGTTCCGCTTTCACACTACCCGTGGCCCCAGTAGGCTTCGACCCTGCTGGGCCCCTACGATTTGCTGACATCTCCTTGAGGCGCGCGTGGAACAAAACGCGCCGTCGACGACTTGGGCTCGGTCCGGACGGTTACCGGACGGTCAGACGGCGAGCCACCCATTGCTCGCCGTCTACAAGCCCGCGCCTACGGTGGCCGGAAATCGGGATCGGAATCCCGGCGGCGGTTGGAGCGTAAGGACCGTTGCCTCACGCGATCGGCCGCCTCCTTAGCTAGCATTACTGCTTCGCAGAAGGAGGCGACCGCCTGCCACTCCTCCTCGCTCCGGAGCATGGCCTGAACCAAGGCCCGGCGCGAGAGATCACCGCCGCCGATTGCCCTCACGAGGTCACGGCGTTGCTCTGCCCAAGCGGGGCACACCTCCACCGTGTGCTCCACCGTGTCCTCCGGGTGGGCCACACAGTGGCGACACCCGGGCGTCGTTTCCGCACGAATCCGGTGCAGGAACCTCCCGAACTTACCGTGTCCGGTGAGGACCTGCGTCATGCGGAATGTGAGGACGCCGTGAGGTCTTTCCAACCACGCCTCAAAGAGGGGACTTACCGCCATAATTGTGGCGTGCCCAGTTATTTTATTAGTTATTATTCTCAGATTATAAAGTTATCAATCTAAAATAAATCAACAACACGAAAATAAATAGACATTTTTGTCAACAACATTCATTAATATATAATACATACTTAAAAAAGGGCAATATAAACAAACTTCTATATTTTCTAACATAATCGTATGCCGCATTATTTACTTTTGTAAAGTCAACATTGATCCAACCTACGAGTACATCAAAATAAATACTTTATGATAAAATTTTAACAACAAGGTGGTTCTTTAAAATAAAAGATGTTTAAAGGAAATAGGAAGGTCAACAGGAATTTAAAATATCCAGACATTATATCCATTGTCATAAACACAATCAAAAACATACGGTGCTACACCATCAACCTTGTCAGATTGATCAAACATTAGTCACCGAAGCCACTTTTAGGTGCACTTGGCTACGGACTCAGGTCCACGGGTACGCACCTTCCTAAGACGTATAGGGATGCTCACGCCCAACTCCCTAGGAAATTACGATTAAAAATGTATTTCTTTTCTATATTAAAAAATACAGCTCATTAAATACATTACAACCAAAAAAGGTAAAAATTTTAAATAATCCCTTGTTATTTACTTCAGTACAAACATTCATACTTGTAACAATAGCTAAAATACCATACACACACAAACGCCTGCCTTAAATAAAACACTGTATATAACACAAACGCGACATATTGCCTATCATAAATGTCCAGGCGCTCATATTGTTTCCGATGTTACTCGTAATAGGGCTGTCTCATATATCGTGTAGGCGCAAATTGGAGTTTGGCCCAATTTCCATCTAGTTATAACCATATGATATGTCAGTATCTCAATGGTGTGTGAATTTATTGAGCTTGAATGAGCTTATTCGAATAGAACTGATTCAGATGAAACTATGTTCGCAAGGTAAACATAGATTCGATTTTTTTTTATTATTGGTTTTGGTTTTTCTTTCTTATGTTTTTTGTTGTACCTATTACTCTGTTTGCGATAGCATTAGACAGTTTAAAAAAAAAAAAAAAACAGTTAAGATTGACGCTGAATTTCGACGATTTCGGCGGTCTCTCCAATCCAGTGCCTTTAGCTCTAGCTGGAACGCCTATACCGATCTGCTCTGACTTTCGGTACCTCGGGTCACTCATCCAAGGGAATGGTGAGGTAGACCGGGACGTAACACATCGGATCAATGCAGGATGGATGAAATGGAGACAGGTCACGGGAACAACTTGTGACCCACGGATGCCCCTCAAGTTGAAGGGTAAAATCTACAAGTCCGTGATAAGGCCTGTCATACTGTATGGATCAGAATGTTGGGCTGTGAAAAAGACGGATGAAAAAAGATTGCATGTAGCGGAGATGAGAATGTTAAGATGGATGTGTGGTGTGACGAGAATGGATAAAGTGAGAAATGAATATATTAGGGGAAGTTTGAAAGTGGCGCCAGTGACTGAAAAGTTGAAAGGGAATCGTTTGTCTTGGTATGGTCATGTGAAGAGGAGGGATGAAACGCATGTTACTAAAAGAGTTATGAGTTTACATGTGGATGGATGGAGAGGAAGAGGGAGACCAAAGAAAAGATGGATGGATTGTGTGAAGAGTGATATGTAAGAAAAGGAAGTTAGTGATAGCATGACGAGTAACAGGGCAGAGTGGAAGAAAAAAACGTGTTGCGCCGACCCCAAATAACACGGGATAAGGGCAGGAAGATGATGAACTTATATACCAACTGTTATGCTTAGATCTTTCTTCATTTGAACTATCCATCTTCGAAATTTATGAAACTTTTAATTAAATACCTGCCCGCGACCGATGCCCGCGCGGCGAGCCGCGACCGAGCACTTTTGTATGGGACCACGCGGGCGCTCGCCTAACGTAGCGTCGGCCCTAAGATCTAGCAAACTGAACTTTCGCCCTATAACAATAACGAGCCATTTCGAGTAATTCAAACTTCGCCTATAAAAAATAAAGTTTCAAATAATGGTGTTCCTTTACTAAACAATTCCGTCCACTTGTTAACTGGTCACGGGCCTTACCATGACATATTAAAATGTCGAGCGTGCGAGCGAGAAACAGGAATGGAGCTCCATCCTTTTAACAGTTTTTTTTTTCGGTGGGAAAATCACCTTATGATATCCCGGGATCGCCCTTGGGCGGAGCGGGAGATAGTGTCAGACTTTTACTGACTAAAAACCCACTCCTATTCCTTCGTTGCCTTTCGTACCAGGGCCGAGTCTTCTTTTCAGAAGCAGACTCATGGCCCCAGTAGGCTTCGAACCTGCTGGGCCTGGGTTGCTGGGTTGGGTTTGGGTTGCTGACATTTCCTTGAGGCGATCCATTCAACCGTTTAGTTCAGTTCGTAAAATGGCAGCTCACGAATGTGCTTGGAGATATAATGAGAATTTTCCAAAGGCATAACTCCAGATTTATTACCTGCAAAAGCTTTTAATCTTTAAATGGTGGCAACTTTACAGTCCTGGAGGTAAAGTGAGGTTCAGTCACGCAATTTTGAAACTAATTTATTATTTTTAATGGTTTGACTCGTAATTAATGGTAGCGGTAGTTTGGAGGGTGATGTTATGTAATAACTGGATAATGTTTATATTTTGATGGTTAGAGAAATGTTTTAGAGTGGAAGCAACGGGTCCGAGTGCACGAGCCTATGATGTCGCTAGATAAATGATAAATGATAAATGATATTTATTTTGTAAGTAGGTTTAAAAAAACACTTTTACACGTCAATTTTTTTTTTGTCATTTTAAACTAGATGAGGCCGGTGTTTCCTAGCTGACTACCCTGAGAAGAAACACCGAAACAAACTCAGGGGTCAAAGTCTCTTTTAAAGTCCATACAGTTAATATGTAATGGTCAAATCACATGAGAACAGTGCAGATTTGTCTGAGATGGTCTTTTGAAGAAAGAACCATACAAATTTGAGTGGACCTGTCCAGTCAGTGCAAGCATTTGTCAGTATTCGCAAAGCTCAACCCAGGACTACTAAGGAGCTCAACGACTTGACGAACAATACCAAGGAAAGGACATTTGGGTAGGCCGCAGAATATACTCAAATTGCCAGACGTACGTTAAAATTACTGAAAAGGAAAAAAAAAAGGCAATCAAGATGGCGGTAAACTGATGATAATTTGTGTATTTTGCTCCCGTTGACTAATTCAAGCACCTGAAACAAAGAGAGCTTCCGAACACGGTACGCGGACAGGTTACGGTGGCAGTGTCGTGAGCGGCGACTATTACTCGTCGCTCGACCTAAACCCCAACGCAACTGCCACGGCCGGTGTCACAGCACTCACAGTGGGGCTGGGTTCCAGCAGCAACGAGACGGAGCTAAGCGATGAGACTGGCGGTGGTGGGTGTGCTCGTCGAGCGGCATATCTTGTCAATATCTTTTTACTTTTGTATTATTTACTTCCATCGTAATTGTAATCGCTCCATCCACTTTTACCAACCACGGACCAAAATCACACCTGTGTTCCAACAGTTGCCCTTTGCTTTCTAGGACCGAGGTAGGTATAACTATGACGGCTACCGCCAGTTCTCAAGATAGCTTATAATTATGCTGGATTGACATTACAGGCTATGATTTATAATATGGGACACACTCATGGCACGCGGGGGAAGCTGTCAACAAAAAGCTTAAGAGCGTCTTCAGTTTATGTGTTTTTTGACGGCCGGCTGCGGCGCACATATGATCGTTTTTTTTTTCATAAAAACGCGCAGTGCGGCAACAGCGCGGCGCCGGTACCGCGAACGCTCAACAACTTGATGATTTTCAACAAATACACTAACCGTAATGTTTCTACGTCAGAGTCCATGGCTTGACTGATGTCGCGTCACTAGTATACAAACGCACAGCGCATATAGCGCGATACGCTTTCAATTTAGGCGTTTGGTGTCGAACTGCTACCGTACGGCACAGGACCGGTTGCGGGATATAACCAGCGGCACGATAATCGTGCGGCAGCTGTCCGATATGAAACGTCTAAATTGTAAGCACCCTTAGCCGCTTATAATATGTATTATTAGGATCAGTCTATTTATAACATTTGTATGTTTCTGACAACCCTATAATCCGGTCTAGTAATCGTTATATGATCGGCTCTGCGAATGGTAAGTACCATTTGTCCGGCCGGACACTATTGTATTTTAAAATAACTCAATTATTGTGTTCATTACGGAAGAGTAGATTTGTATTGATACGTAATAAAAATAAATTGGTTTGTTTACCTATTATTTTACGTAATTTTATATAAAATACGAATGATACGAAAGAATAGTACGAAAAAAAAATCCTTTGAATATTTATTTACCTTTTACCACTGGTTTCTTTGCCCCATGGCATATCTAAAGAATCCCTGTTGGGTCTAAAAGTTCTGGATCTTGATTTGACGGAAAAGTCGGCGCACTGGGTGAGCTATTACATATCTAGCGATTATATACCTACATATATATTATAACACAATGTGGACGTCTTTTGGCTGAAATGATGAAGATGCTGATATGATGACTCAAATTACGAGGGATGAAAAGCATAAAAGAGTTATGAGTTTAAGTATATGTGGTTGGTTGGAGCGGGAGAGGAAGGTCAAGGAAAAGATGGATGGATTTTGTGAGGAGTGATATGAAAGAAAAGGGAGTTAGTGATAGCGTGACGGGTGACAGGACAGAAAGGAACAAAAAAAATACGTATGTCATAGCCATTCACATCTGGAGTGAAGCCACCGAGAGGCACCGGGTTGCAATCTCCTTCGACATCTCGAAGGCTTTCGATAGGGTCTGGCACGAACGCACTTCTTTCTTTCAGTTTACCTGCTGGATTATGTGCTTGGATCGCAGACTTCCTGAGTGATCGGTCCATCCGAGAAGTCATCGATAGTCATAGTCATACACAAATATTTAATACACTAGCTTGATCCGGCACTGTCCCCAGTGCTGTAACTAGTCTTTTATATGCCCGGTGCGAACTTCAATAACCACCCACCATCACTACCCACTATTTATCTCTGGTGGGTACTGGAGCCCTGAGCACCCACAGAATCAGCACTCCTGGTAAGGTGCGTCTGCAACCGTATTAGGTACACGTAATAGATATTGCATGTATTAACTATCAAGCATAATCCAAAACTTGGCCCCAGTTTGATAATTTCTGCACCCCTCCAGGTTCTACGCCCTATTCCTGGGCACCTCTGGCACTGCCCTTGTTACGACATTGATTGTCCCTAAGTGTTTAAGGTTGCCGACATAGCACGAAGAATCGCCAAACTTAAGTGGCAATGGGCAGGGCACATTGCTCGCAGAACAGATGGCCGTTGGGGCCGAAAGGTTCTGGAGTGGCGACCGCGTATCGGAAGACGCAGTGTTGGAAGGCCCCCTACAAGGTGGACCGATGACCTGGTGAAGGTTGCGGGAGTCCGATGGATGCGGGACACACAGGACCGTACTTTGTGGCGACATTTGGGGGAGGCCTATGTCCAGCAGTGGACGTCTATCGGCTGAAATGATGATGATGATGAAGTGTTCAGCTAGACTGGCAGCGCGGTGCGGGGAGCGGGGCTGGTGCGGGAATGCGCTCGTTGTGCTCATCCGCAGTCGAGCCATCATAACAACGCACGCGGCTAGCTCGAACTAGTTTATTGCTTCCCGCCGCGCTATGAACGAGCAGCCCGCACCGCTTGCCGCGCTCAGGTGCCCACTATGGACACTCCAAACAAGTTCTTATGTTTCAGTTTTCCGCACCGCACCCGCTCCGCACGTTTGCAGTTTGGCTGAACACTAACAGAGAAACATTCCAAACTCCATGTATTCGACGATTCGCTGTAAAACGTGACCAAAACTTGTATTCCGACATTTCTAACTAAGCTTTGTAATAATTCATTTAAGACTAATTACAGTTTAAAACATTACTTGACGGGCAGCACTTTGTTACTCGTCACGACTTAGAATGCAATAATGCAAAACTTAGCTTTCCACTTTAAAGTAATCATTAACTTTTCCTTAAACAGGAGAAAACCATCGTTGTTTTATTTACTAGTTAAGATACACTAGACAGCTTATTAGATGATGCATGGGTTTCAATCAATACCTAGATTAGTCTATCCTATCCTCGCGGGTCCAAACCCAGCCAGGCGCATTACTTTGTGCAATTTATTTCATCACCACTGCTCTCAAACGGTGAAGGAAAACATCGTGAGGAAACCGGCAGGTCCTAGAACCTAAAGTCCCAAGACATGTGACATCCACCAACCCGCACTGGGCCCGCGTGGTGGATTACGGCCCATTCCCTCTCCTAGAGAGGAGGCCTGAGTCCCAGCAGTGGGAACATTATAAGGCTGACTATGCTAGTCACAACACTTTCCAAGAGTTTATGTCATGATGTTTTTTTTTGGGGAGGGTTTCTTTTGTATGTTAAATCATCTAATGACATATCCCGCCCTTGGGCTGAGTGGGAGCGCGTGTCAGACTTTTACTGACTAAAACCCAATCCTGTTCCTTCTTTGCCTTCGTTCCAAAGCGTGGGGTTCACTTTCACACAACCCATGGCTGGGGACGGAATGTTATTATGTTGCTCGGTAGTTGGTTATGCATTTTTCTCGTCTCGTTACTACTTTTGGAAGTCATGGAAATTCAAAGAGAATTCACGCATATAATTTATGGGTATATACAACATTATGTTAGTACATACGAAACCTGAATATAGTTTGTTCAGAATCAGTAACTCAATCGATTCCAATATTTTTTACACCAATAACACAGGTACAGACCAGGTCAAGGCAGGTCATAGCGGGCATTAGGCGCCAGCGCACAGCTGGTTGCGGGAACAAAACAACCCCTCAGTCGATGACCATGTAGTTGTGCGAACAACCAGGTAACATAACAAGCTTATAACTTTGTGATTTTTTATGGTACAGTTATGAAATTTTGTATATAGATTCTTTACATAAATATACTAGACACGTGTTTCACATATACTAAAACCAATGTTGTTTATCTATTATGTTATAATATTTATTGATTAACATCCATAAATAAGTTGTATGTTGACTAAAAAATACATTCTCTAACATACCAAGAAGTTACCAAATGATTATATTCACGTTAATGATCATATTGCTTAAATTTATGTCTGAGGTAGTATTTTTTTTTTTGTATTACATCAACAGTTTGTTAAATTATTGCATTGCAAATGTATTTATCTGTCAAAAAAACGAGGACACTTTCAGTACCTACCAATCAAAAGTGACATGACCTGCTCTAAAAACAATGAAAAAGAAATGGTGCTATACATCTTGCATAACTCTATCTCTTTCTAGCACAGAAACAATGATGGCGGCCTAAACACGTCAAACGCACTCCGCGGCTCTTCAAACCTGGTCCGTAGGGCAGATCCTTGATCAAACCATTTCAATTGTTTTCTCCGAAGCGTATAGTCATTTGAATTCGTAACGTATTTAGTTAAAATTATTTAGCCGAGTTTTTAGTCAGTAAAAATCTGACACTATCTCTCGCTCCGCCCAAGAGCGGGGGATGTCATTGGATGATTTTCGCACCGAAAAAAAAAAGCCCAATAAGGTACCCTTCTTTGAGGAGTGGCTGGAAAGATGTCACGGCTTCCTCACCTTCCGCATGACGCAAGTCCTCACCGGACATGATAAGTTCGGGAGGTTCCTTCATCGGATTCAGAAGAAACGCTCGGGTGTCACCACTGTGTGGACCGATCGGTAGGGAGGAGGAGTGCCCTGCTTGAGCGGAGCACCACCATGACCCCGTGGAATGTGGCAGCAACCTCACGCGCCGAGCCTTGGTTATTTTTATTGAAATAGCACATTTCATCTCTTCTTAGTCTGTGTTAACATAGTTGGCCTTATAATGTGCCCACTGTTGGGACTCAGGCCTCCTCTTTAGGAGAGGGAACGGGCCGTAATCCACCACGCGGACCCAGTGCGGGTTCATGGATGTCACATGTCTTCGAATTTTTAGTTCTAGGACATGCCGATTTCCTAACGATGTTTTCCTTCACCGTTTTGAGAGCAGTGGTGATGACATAAATTACACAAAGTTTGAACCCTCGACCTAGAACTCGTAAGTCGAGGCCTTTATTACCACTCGACCACCACTGCTCTAGTCTATTAGTCTATCTTGAAATATTCAGTGACTTTTACATTTATTATAACTGTCTGATAAATCAGTCTGCTTGCGCAAGTAATAAAACCTTGCAATATAGATTACGACGTGGAAATCCATGCACTAGCGGAAAATGGTGGAAAGCTTTTAGCCCATAACCCATCGAGGGCTTTTAGCGACGCAATATCAATTGAGACCACTTCAAACTCCGATATCCAGTAATTAAGCAAATTACATCCAATATTGAGTACTTGTGTCGCCAGCAAATTTGTTGACGCATGATTTAATTTGTCTCTGGGATAAATTGGTAATTAATATTTATTTTATTTTTCGCATTTTAGGAAAGCTTACAGACTAATAACAACATAGTGACAATAGTAGGTAATTAAATTGCTAATTACAAGCTTCCACATGTAGGTAGTTATAATGACGAAAAAAAAAAATAAAAAAATAACCAATGTTGGTCCCACAAGGCTGACACAGAGTTGGTAAACTTTCAATAATTTTAACAAACAATAATATTATGTTTTACGTGCAAATAGGCCAATAGATCGCCAAAATTTATCATCACGAATAGTAGTTAATGGGTGAACTGGAATGTTTGTCTGAATATTCACATTATTATTCTTATCCCCTGAATTTTTACTTAGCATATAGCATAAGTAGTCGGTCTTATAATGTTCCCACTGTTGGGACTCAGGCCCCCTCTCTAGGAGAGTGAACGAGCCGTAATCTACCACGCAGGCCCAGTGCGGGTTGGTGGATGTCACATGTCTTTGAATTTTTGGTTCTAGGACATGCCGGTTTCCACACGATGTTTTCCTTTAACGTTTTGAGAGCAGTGGTGATGAATTAAATTACACAAAGTAGTGCGCCTGGCTGGGTGTGAACCCGCGACCTACAACTTGTAAGTCGGAGAGCTGTTACCACTCGGCCACCACTGCTCTGTATTTTTACTTAAATCTCGACTCCAGTTTTACTGCATATATCTAGCTAGATAATAATCACAAAAGTATTGCATTCATTTTGATTGGAAAAAAACCAAAGTTGCAATCTAATAATGAACTGTGATAGGGAAAACAAATAGAGATAAAAACTCTGATAAGAATGACTCTTTAGGGTATCTGTTTAGCCGAACTAGTGGTGACATCTATTAACCAAAAATATGTAGCAGTCATGGGGTGTATAATTTTAGTTTTAATAAGTATCAATAGATGGGGTTGATCGATGACGTCACTATTTTATAAGCCGGTGTTAAGATTCTCTGCAAGTTACTTAGGTGTTTAGGAAATATTTTTGTCGCCATGGAACTTCAGTCAATACATCAGTTAGTACTTGGATAGCTGTTGAGTGGTTAGTAGTGTCTTCACAGCGTTAACGTTTTCAAATTGTCGAGTTGAACCAATTGTTTGACTTTATTAGTGTAGATATATAAGGTCCCATTAAAATAGTGGGACAAATTTTAACACAGTGTTCAGTACGTCTAACCAAAGATATCCAAGAAAAAAAAACAGTGATTAAAGTATTTTTATTTTGACCTATATATATATATTATGTAGATTCGCCTTTTCTCTCTCTTTTATTGCACCTACCACTATTTATCTCTGCATCACCCTAAGGTTGACTGGTAGAAAATGCATAAGGCATTAAGTCCGCCGCTGTACGTTTGTGCATAAAGTATTAAATAAATAAATAAATATCCTATTTCTCAATCATTTTCAATTTTAATTTTACAAATTCATGAAAGTAGTTTTAAAACCTCTCAGTGAGGAATCGTAGCGTCTGCAGCTAGAAAGGGCAACTTTATCCGTACAGCTAGGTAGTGAAATTCCCTGCTGGAGTCTGTTTTGTGATAGCTACATTAGAAATTAGTTTTGTTAGTGTTTCGTTTGATGCTATGACGCCTCCGCCTCTGATTCCGGTTCCAATAAAAACATCACTTTCGAATATGGTTCCTATTATAACCACTTTCTTTACATCCCTAATCTAGAGCATAGTCGTTTCAGTCAATAAGGACAATCGAACGAAACTATTCTTTATTCTTCTTCAACAATATCCCCAACTCACATGTTACTAAAAGAGTTATGAGTATACATGTGATGGGTGGAGAGGGAGAGGGGAAAGAAAGGCCAAAGAAAAGATGGATGGATTGTGTGAACAGTGATATGAAAGAAAAGGAAGTTAGTGATAGTATGACGGTTGACAGGATAGAATGGAAGAAAAAAACGTGTTGCGCCGACCCCAAATAAGATGGGACAAGGGCAGGAAGATGATGATGAACAATATCCCCAACTCCATGTCAACACAACGTTTTTCTTTCTTGTAAAGCGAAATTATTTGCTCTTCTGAAATCCTTCCTTTCATTTGATTTGACAATACTTTCTCATCAATCGTTCAATCTTTAAATCAATTTTGATCAATCTAATTCCTTTCGGAGCAATAAACTCGTTCGAATAAATTGAAATTCCAGATTAATTTTGTTTAGTTTACATTACTGCCGGGAACCATGAGATGTTGATTGTTATTTTTAAGGCTAAATTGCGAAAAATTCCGAAAGGTATAGACTGATAACCTTATGTACCACTTATAATAATAACATAACATCATCATCTTCCTGCTCTTGTCCCATATTACTTTGGATTTTTGCAATTTTTCTATTCTGTCCTGTCACTCGTCACGTTATCACAACTACCTTTTTTATATTATTCCTCACACAATCCATCCATTAACATGTACACTATAAGCACTTAATATTGTTCACCTTTAAATGATACAACACTTGTGCAAAACACGCTTAGATTACAAAATATATCTACTGTATTGTGATAATAAACTAAAACAAATTGCTTAAAAGTTCAAAATGTTAACTCCTCTAGTAATTAACATACGTTTCATCCCTCCTCTTTACATGACCACACCAAGACAAACTTTTTAGTCACTGGCACCACTTTCTAACTTCTCTAATAATAACAAAGCAGTTGTTGTATTGTCTTTACATAGTTCTTGGTAACCTAAGCCTCCCAAAACGATAGTCCAAAATCTTTGTTATCCAAATGTCGCAAGTTTCCCACCAAGCAAAGGTTTTCCTTGGGTACACTAGCGTAGCGCGTACAGATTTTCCACGTTCCATAAAAAGTGTTTGGAGGACCTCAACGCATTGGCTTCAGCCCATCATAAGTTCATACGCCTTCCAAAGGTTCAGGGTCCACAGGGTCCTGAGATAAATACATATCAACGTATGAGACCGTTCTTTCTCAAACTTTTCTGGCATATGTATAAAAAGGCAAAGTCCTGACTCACAGAGTCATCAACGACCAGCCCAAAGCCTGGAAACTAGAACATCTAAATTTTTGGAGTTTTTTAATAGGTTTAGGTCAATGGAGGATTTTCCAAAATTTACACCCTAAAAGGATGAAACGGATGTTCAAAGTTAGTGTGGAGAAATCTACTTTCACGCTGGCACACCGGCTGGCAGAAGATAGTGAATATTAAAGGTAGAACTACACTGCGCACACGTGTGCCATACACGCCGATCTGTGCGCGTCGGTCTCCATACATTTTATATGGAAACTAGACTTGTAGAGCTACACTAAATCCAGGCCACGCGACGTCGTTCTACATACAAATCAGGCGTGTTACACGTGTGCGTCGCCGTTGGTCTAATGTAATTCAAGCTTAAAACGTTCCCGGAAAATGTTCCTATGATGGGTCGAGGGGACCCTCAGCTGCAACTGCACCCAAACTTATGCAACGGTCAAAGTCCACACCCGCTATAGCAATTGAGTTTATGTAAAGGCACTTACCATATGGTACCGTATATGGGTACCCCCGGACCTGACACCCTCGTTCAGCTGGATGGAGCTCACACTGCCTGCGTCATCATCCATAAAACCCGTCTTCTTGTAACGTGCCATCTGTAACAATAATAATAAGACAAATAAATAAAATTTTCATTTGATTTTCTTAGGCATACCTAATGATGTTTTTATGAAATTTGGGTTTGGCCGCTGAGCAAAAAGGCTGTAGGATAGTTCGGAAGGCCAACTGGTGGGTGGGTTTTAGTCAGTAAAAGTCTGACACCTTCCAGCTCTGGGCACGCCACAACTATGGCGGTAAGTCCCGTCTTTGAGGCGTGGTTGGAAAGACCTCACGGTGTCCTCACCTTCCGTATGACGCAGGTTCTAACCGAACACCCCCGGAGGACACGGTGGAGCACATGGTGGAGGTGTGCCCCGCTTGGGCAGAGCAACGTCGTGTCTTCATGAGGGCGATCGGCGGCGGCGATCTCTCGCGCCAGTCCATGGTCCGGAGCAAGGAAGAGTGGCAGGCAGTCGCCTCACGCCCCAACCGCCGCGCGCCAACGGGATTCCGATCCCGATTTCCGGCCATCGTCGAAGCGGGTTTGCGGACGGCGAGCAATGGGTAGTCCGCCGTCCGACCCTCCGGACCGAGCCCAAGTCGTCGACGGCGCGTACGCGCGCCACGTGCGCCTCAGGGAGATGTCAGCAAATCGTAAGGGCCCAGCAGGGTCGAAGCCTACTGGGGCAACGGGTAGTGTGAAAATGAAACTCGGGGCTCTGGGACGAAGGCAAAGAAGGATCAGGAGTGGGTTTTTAGTCAGTAAAAGTCTGATACTATCTCCCACTCCGCCCAAGATTTGTCATTAGATGATTTTCCCACCACCAAAATTTCGGTGTTTCTGTTTTAGTACTTTTTAGCAAAAACTACTAGCTAAAATATGGCGTCTTAAAACTCCTCCGCATCGCTGTCAACTAGAAGTGAACACCGAAATGAATTTAAATTATGGAAATTCTTTGCTTTTTTTGTAAGTTTTTTTACGCAAATTACGCACGTGGACGTAGAGTTGAAAAATTCACAAGTTAGATATACAAAACAATACGAAATTGCCAAAACATGTTATGGTTACTTTTGTGATCGATCACCAGAAGTTTCCTAATTTAATTCTTAAAGTAAAAATATCCGCTTCTGTTTTTAAAGAGACGTATTCTTAAAACCCTGTATTAAGTCACTAAAAAATTCCGCAAACGTAGTCATTTTATGGCTAAAAGTTTTAATACAAAAACATCATTATAGCGAAAAGTTTTACACGAGTCCACTCAGGCTATTGTTCTCATTTTCGCTTAAAAACATTTTAAGGGGATACATCAGTAGATCTTTTGATATGCTTGACCAGTCATTCCCAAAGTTATCCATCTGGACCCCACTAGACCTCGCCGAAATTCTAACGGACTATGACAGAAAGAACACCAACGAATACATCGGTAAAGGTGACATCGCAAGTACCAGGCATGCAGACAAGGCTCTGAAGAAAACGACGGTAGACCACTATCTCATGATGGTAAGCGATTTTATGGCCGACGATGGAGCACGCTTGCCTAGATGTAACCTATTCACTCTTGACTTGAAGACCAGGTTATAGCTATAAGGAAACACAGAGACTCCAGATTCCACTCCTTAACTGTACGCATAATGTATGTGTTCCTAAAACGCTTTTTACCTATGGATGGCATATCCACCATGTACCGGCGGCGCATTGTCGTACGCCTGGTGGTCCGATGATGGAACGGACTTGGCGGAATTAAATTGTGCAATTCCAATGCAGTGTGCACTCCTAAATGTAAACCTTAGAAAACTAGGCTAGCAACTCGGCGTCGATACTCAAGACTTTGTAGTTTTGACTTAACAAGTGCATCATTGCCGATGATCTTCTTGGCCCGCTTCGCAATCGATTCTAGTGCATCAAGCTGGTATTCAGCATAGCAGGCCCATCTCAAAGATGAAAGCCATACACAATCGAACTTGCGCTTGATAGAGGTTAAGAGGTTAAGCAGCTGTTCCGACTTCAAATACCGTCTCACCTTTGCTCACCGATCTCCAATTTTTTGGCAACCAGTTGAGCTTTTGCCTCGATGTATATATATTTTATCTTAAGATACAATATCGCTCGCTATACAATTCGATGGACTATTAAACACGACGAAGATAATAAATAATATTTCATATTTTCGTATCTCAAAAAACCTAATAAAACCATTTTCGACTTCTACGCAGTACTACTAAGTGGCGGGCTAAGCTAGTTTCTAATAAATAAAATAACACTTCTCCTTTATTGCATTTTATGTGACAAAAATGTTTGGGAATCTCTGAGCTACACTATAATGTTGCCATGTCATGGAAAACCAGAACCATAAGTAGAGTTGTTTTACCAAAGCGATAATGACCTTGAAGTGTAGAATAACAGCTTAATCATTAATATGGTGGTAATTACTTGTACTTTTGTAGGCACAACGGATGAGCCTATTTAACTCATTTTTTTAACGGAAATTGACAATTAGACATGATGTTATAGGACATCTAAAAGATGTTAACTTTTTGTACGATATGCGATTGTGTACTAATGAGCATACAGATTTTTAGAGTTCGTCATGTCTGTCTCTCTGTCTGTCCGTCCGTATATCACAGACACTTTTTTCCGAAACTTTAAGAACTACTTACTGTTGAAACTTGGTAAGTAGATGTATTCTGTGAATCACATTATGATTTTTACACAAAAATAGAAAAAAAAAACAATAAATTTTGGGGGTTCCCCATACTTAGAGTTGAAACTCAAAATTTTTTTTTATCAAATCCTTACTTGTGGGGTACCTATGGATAGGTCTTCAAAAATTATATTGAGGTTTATAATAACATTTTGTTTCTAAACTAATTAGTTTGGGCGAGAGATATAACTAAAAAACAATATATGATGTACATTATTATGTAAACTTCCACCGAAAATTGGTTTTAACGAGATCTAGTAAGTCGTTTTTTTATTTACTAGTCATAAACCGCAATTTACCTTTCAAGTTTGTACGGAACCCTCAGTGCGCGAGTCCGACTCGCACTTGCCCAGTGTTCTTTTTATTTCGAAGAGCTACTGGCTAAAATAATAACGTGATCACCAGCCACCGTAGATGCGGGCTTGCGGACGACGAGCAATGGGTAGTCCTCCTCCCGGTCGTCCGGTAACCGTCTGGACGGGCCTTGCGGCGACCTGATATATATTTATGAGATGCACAAGGTTCTGTGCTTCTCACAAATGAGGATCTAATCCTCCAAAATTTAGGCAGAATTTAGGTAGGCTGGAAAGACGTCACGGCGTCCTGACCTTCCGCATGACGCAGGTCCTCACTGGATATAGTAAGTTCGGAAGGTTCCGCTTCTGAAAGGAAAACCCAGGGTCCTGGAACGCAAGGCAAAGAAGGAACATAGGAGTGGATTTCAGTCAATAAAAGCCTGACACCCTCCCGTTCCGCTCTAGAGAAAGAAGAGTCATTAGATGATTTCCCACATAAAAAAAAATCCTCCAGAATTAAAAAAGAAATAAGGATACAGGTATCTTACAAAGTTCTATCTACCATCGACTATACAACGTTTCCTGACCTATTTGCAAGATTGGCTTCGTCTGAAGGAAATTGCCGTGTTCGCATTAGCATTCAGAACAGCCACGCTGAATGTTTTATGCTACACATATCTTGGTTCTCATCTCGGAGTCGTATTTTCTGATTTATTTTTCATTTTATCGCTCTTTTTGAGGTGTGGTCGCTCGTTTCACATAATCTAGCTGGAGAATTTTGCCTGTATAGATTTAAGTGCGTCTAACTTAAGGGGGTGAAACTCGACAAACATTTTCACTGTTTTTCATACAACTGCTCTTACGCGATTATGACTTTATTATACATTTTTCATTAAATATTTTGGAAACAGTATCTTGTGGATATTATCTAGGCTTCTATTGAAATCAATTTATAAATTTTTGTTGATCTGATTAGTTAAAAAAGTTCTCTGAAAATCAGCTATTTTGTATGAACTTTGACTCTTCATAATTTACTCAAAAATTTAAAAAGTCAAAAAAGTATAACAAGAGAAACCCTGCAAATTTAATCAAGCTCCTGAATGACGACAATTTTTTTCAAAAACTTTTAAAGGTTTAAAAAAAACACGTATTTCCTGAAACAAGATTTATAAAATATTCAAGTAAATCACGGAATTACCGAATGCTAACATAGTCTCTCTTTTTTCGCATTCCCTTTTCGTCAAACCTCGCGTTGGATTGCGTTAGATGAAGTAACAACCTTTTAAACCATTCTCATTGTTGATGATAAATTTAAGACCTGACACAGACCTGCGATATTAAAAGAAAACTTAAAAAAAAAGGAATTTCGCGGCGTAACCTGGCGCTTGATCGCTTAAACGGACGGATATATTGTTAATCATGAGTTTTGCCCCCGTCACTACTTCCGAAATCTTTTTTGTGTAAGGTAGAACATCATCAAAAGATTCTTCTCAGCGACGGTGTATCGAACTTTTACTGACCAAAACCCACCTAAGGAATATGGAGGCAATCAGCGGCAGCGACCTCTCGCACCAAGCACTGGTTCGGGCTATGGTTGAAGTGAGGAGGAATGGCAGGCGGTGGCCTCCTTCTTTGAAGCAATAATCCTAGCGAAGGAGGAGGCCGCACACGTGAGGGAACGAATGTCCTCACGCCCCAACCGCCAAAATTCTGACCGAGCCACGGTAGACGTCAAGCAATGGGTAGCTCGCCGTCCGGCCGTCGTAATGATCCACACGCTCCTCAAAGAGATGTCAGCAAGCCGTAGGAGCCCAGCAGGGTCGAAGCCTACTGAGGCCATGAGTTAAGTGAAAGTGAAACCCGGGGTTTTAATCAGTAAAAGACTGACACGCTCCACCTAAGAGCGGAAGAAGTCATAGGATGACTTCCCACCTTAAAAAAAAGCGTATTATGGCGAATACGCGTCTATGAAGCTAGTGGACAGTAAACATTTACAACGATTTACGAACGATGCTACGATTTCAAACATATGAGCTTAAAAACTTAGTACTTAGACTCATTTTGCGTTATTGTAATATCAATCGTTTTCAATTTGTTTATTTATAAATCCTCATCATGTAGATTACAGTACTCCATATGGTTGCATCTTCATCTTGACGTCATCTCATTCACGTTTGAACTAACATCAAACGCTCTCAAATGCTTTATTTAACTGTAATGTAAACCAATGTGGTAGTGTGTGATCATGGAAATTGGAACAAGCTGGGTAATAATAATAATAACTTCTGGTATGAATTGATTCGTTGTTTCTGTATTAGCTACTTGTATATACAGTGGACCGCAAAAAAGACTAAGAAGGCTGACTTGTGGACGGGACGTTTTTTTCCTATACTTGTGCTATGAGACCTTGCTTCATGCCAAATTTCAGGATTCAATGTCAACGGAAAGTACCCTATGAATTTTAATTCCCTTGAGAGTGTCGAAATGTACTTTTTTGCGACATAAACGGCCATATCTGATCGCAAACCTGACTACATGGTTTTAATTTCAACTTGATACCTCCACGCGTTCCCAAGATAAAGGGTCTTGTCAGACCATAGAAATTTAAAAAAACAGGAGAAGTGGCAAGGAGGCGTGTGCATGTCCGCGCGACTTGCGCAAAATGCACACGATCGGGCAAACGGCCGTCAGTTACAAACTTGTGAGATTCGCGATACGTGATCGTAAACAAATTTAAAATGCCGTGTTGTTCAGTGGTTTCATGCAAGAACCGAAGTGATAAGAGAAGCCTGGGTCATCATGGAATCTCTTACCATAAGGAAGTACAAGTTTAATACTATATTTATCTTTAAAATCAGTAAAAACAACAAATCTTATAATATCCCTTGCTGCTACTACGTTATTTTTGTTTTCAAATATCAAGGCGACTGTATTACTCTTACAGTACATACATTGCTCTTTAACCACTACTTAATTTTAACGCTCAGTAACGGAACAAGCAATGTAAAAATTACATAACGATACTTTATCAGTGCGGTGTATTTCATAATAAAGCCGCTGTTAGTTGCGGCGAGTTAATGATGTGCCTGTATGATCTATTAATATAGACTATCGACCATAATATCGATAAATATTTTTATTTATTTTTATTATTTTACAGAGTTGTAAAGAAATAGCATAATTCAGAATTTAATAACGACTTTTGCTTAAAATAAGGCAACATGTTCTAGCTCTTTATTTGTTCTCTTTATTTAACAAGATAAAATTTTTTTTTCAAAACTTTATTTTGTTAGAAAAAAAATAGTACAGTATTTTTTTTCTAATATGGTGAGGTTTAGCAGTAAGTTAGGTAAAATGATAACTACAATGTTACTTTATGTTTTCAGTTTCCCGAAAGACGTAATTTTAATAAAGCAATGGATTGATGGAAGGCCACCAAATGGGTTCCCTAAAAAAAAATAGTACTATATGCTCATTCCACTTTCAACCAGAAATGCTTTATTATTTTGCATTGACTTTATAGATTGCAATCCTTAAATTAAGACTAGACCTGAGTTAAAGTTTTTTTAGTAACTGAAAGCTTTTTCATGCAATAATTCATAATACAAGTTATTAAACTTTTCAGGATTTTAGAGGACCAGGACATGTACTTGGCCGATTTTTAGTATTTGATATTGACGTTCTGAAATGACGTATATAATGGCCTTATACGGGTAAATGGTTAGTTTTTGGGTTTTATGAAAACAAACTAATAAATAATTAATTATTATATTTTCCTTTATTCACTATAAACACATATTAATTACATTTTTAAATATTTTTCTCAAACAAAATGATACAAAAAAAAAACATTTAAAAATATAAAAAATAGTACCCCACCGGTATCGGGAACAGGGTCCAAGCTACCGGCGGTCAGGGCTCCAGAGAAAGGAACCTCCTAACAATACGAGCCGTGTCCAAGAGTACCGCTTTCTGAATCAAGCCCTTGATCCAGCCGCCTAACGCGAGCCTCCTAAGGTGTTGATCGAGGCTCTTGGCTATTAAGCCATTGCCCGACACGACTATCGGTACAATTATCGCTGAGTCCACATCCCACATGTCGACAACCTCGCGAGCCAAGTCAATATACTTAATTTGTTTATCTTTCTCGGCTTTCACGAGGTTCTCGTCATGTGGAACGGAAATGTCAACGATCATTGCACGCCTCTCGTTTCGGTCCACCACCACTATATCAGGCTTATTGGCTACAATAGTCCTGTCAGTGATGATGGACCTATCCCAGTACAAAGTGATATGACCATTATCAAGAACTGGGTCGGGCTCATACCTGTAGTAAGGCACTTCCGATTCCACAAGAGAGTATTTCAGAGCAAGTTGCTGATGGATAATTCTGGCTACTAGGTTGTGCCTATGCAAGTACTCTCCGTTAGCTAGACGAGAACAACCAGAGATTATGTGACGAATTGATTCTCCCGGACGGTGACATGCCCGACAGATGTCAACCGTGCCGTCCTTCACAATAAATCTCCGGTAGTTATTCGTCATGATAACTTCGTCCATAATTGCACAGACAAAACCTTCGGTTTCCCCAAAGAGGTCACCGAAACGCAGCCAGGCTACGGACGCCAATTGGTCTACATCGGGCCCGTGAAGGGCCCGGAAAAAGCGTCCGTGAAGTTCCTTGCTCTGCCATACTGCCCTGCGATCGTTAGTGTCAAGCACTACCGGTTTGCGCCAGTTCTCGTTAGCCAGGGAGAGCGGGGTGAGTCCCTTGTCCACTGCCACTACATCTCGATGCATACCCACGTCGGCAGCTAGAAAATATTCCCTGAGACTGCATACCTCGCGGTTGTGTAGGGTCTTAGCATTTAAGAAACCTCGACCCCCACACTTCCGCGGGATATACAGTCTCATCACCGACGATCGTGGGTGGTGCATTCGGTATGCAGTCAGCAGTGTACGGACCCGCCTATCCAGGGCGTCAAGTTCCGTTTGAGTCCATTTGAGTACGCCGAAAGAGTACATCAATACCGGCATGACCCAACCGTTGAAGGCGCGCACCTTGTTTCCACCTGAAAGAAGGCTACTGAATACCTTCTTCAGGCGTCCAAAGAAACTCTCCTTCAACAACTGCTTCATGTCCGTGATATTGATGCCTAGAGCTTCCGACATACCCAAATACTTATAGGTTTCGGTTGCAGAGAGGGATCTCAGGATTATGGAATCTGTGAGTTGAGTACCCACTGATTCCACAACCTCCCCTCGCTTTACATGCATGACTGCACATTTGTCCACACCAAACTCCATCCTGATGGCACTACTGAAGGTTTCAGTTACCTTCAGTAGCTCCATCAGTTGCAGATTGTTGGGGGCAAACAGTTTCAGGTCATCCATGTAAAGTAGGTGAGATATTACCTGACCACCTCTCTTCAATCGATAGCCTAGACCTGAATTCTCCAGCAGTGTGCTTAGAGGATTCAAGGCTAGGCAAAACCAAAGCGGACTCAAACTATCACCCTGGAATATACCTCGCTTGATCCTTACAGGTTCGGTATTCCTCTGGATATGTCGACATCCTGGATAGTGGAGGACCGTACTCCATTGCTTCATACACGACATCAGGAAGGTGCGTAGTGTTGCATCAATTTTATACAATTCCAGCACCCTCATGAGCCATGTATGAGGAACAGAGTCATAGGCCTTCTTATAGTCTATCCAACATGTCGACAGATCCTTTCGGGAACGTCGAACCTGTTGGCTGATGGTCATATCAATGAGGAGCAGCTCCTTAGTACCACGGGACCCGTTCCTACATCCATTCTGAGAAGGTGACATGATAAAATTTTTGTCAATATGACTATTAATTTTGCTTCTCAGTATGGATGTAAGAACTTTATAGACCGTCGGCAAACACGTAATTGGTCTATAATTTTTAGATTCCGCAGTACTGCCTGACTTATGGAGCAGGTGGGTTATTCCTGTTGTTAGGAACTGGGGCACCGACCCTGACTCTAAGGCAGACTGAAACTGATATGCCAAGCGAGCGTGTGATCTTGTAAGCCACTTAATCCAGAAATTGTGCAGCCCATCCGGCCCTGGAGATTTCCAGTTTGGCAACGGACGGACTGCACGAGCTACATCATGGGGGCTGATGTTAATTGCCCCCATTTGTGGTATTGGATCACACGCACGCTCGACCTCCCGAGTCCAGTCACCCTCGGTGTGACTGTCAGGCTCCGACCAGATGCTGCGCCAGAATGAACTCATGGCGTCATCATCCGGGAGGCGCGCGTCAGTCACACCTTGGTCCGGTCGCTCCCAATCCCTATAAACCCACCTTTCATTACTCCGGAATGTGCGATTCTGGGTGTATCGCTCCACCCGCCGCTTATACCTGCGGATACGGTTTGCCCATGCATACACCTTCTGCTTCAGGAAGTCGATGCGCTCTGTGACACGGGACATATAGTCTCGGGAGCTGATGTCAGTCCCCGAAAACGCCCGCCTCACAAAGCGCATCACTCTTGGGCGAGTGTTACCCTCCCTGAAGCAGATGAGTTTGCCGATGAGTGCTCCGGCCTCACCAATACGACGCTCGATCCTGCACTGCCAAGCCGGCACGGCTGGTTTTGATCGTGTAGCTACGTCACAGTTTGGAAACTTGACGTGAGCTACACGACATGCCGCTACAGCCGCGCAGTACATTATCGAGTGTGCATCAGTGAGATCTTCACAGTTGTCAAAATAGTTTGACAACTGCAAATCCAGAGCAGCCACCAGCGCCTTATTCTTATTATGCATGGGCAAACGAGGTAAACGCGGCCTAAGTTCGAGCGACATGTTGCGATACTCCCGAATAGCACACTCCAAAGCACTCCTCAATTCGTTGTTGCACTGGGTACTTACCTGTGTAACCATGTCAGTAATCTCTTCATCAGCGTGGTTTGAAAGATGGTTGGACGGTGATACCTGTGAGTTTACCACCGCCTGCGACGAAGAGGTAATGGCATGGCTACCCATTTCCGTTCGGAGGCGATCAAGTACAGTATCGTCCAACATATGATTACGCTGGATGACCCGCACCTGATCCGACAGTCGTTGGGCCGAAACGTTGACGGCTGGCTCAAGCACCTGAAACAAAGAGAGCATCCGAACACGGTACGCGGTCAGGTTGTTTCCTCCCTCTGTAGCCCCAAAGTATGCGCGCATGACATTTTCGTTAATTGATTGTGTCCAACGCATGCGCTGCACACTTCCACCGGTAGCGGGAACCCTATCAGAGACCGGTGGGCCTCGAGGTTCCAAGCTGGCCGGAGGTCGGCCTCTTCCCCGTCGACGCGCAGGTGGTGGTGTCGTCGGCGGCGAGAAGTATTCGTCGCTCGAGCTCGACGCAACGAATTATTATTATTATTATATTATTATTATTTATAGCCCATTTATGTCCCACTGCTGAGCAAAGGCCTCCCTTTCCCTTTTCCACACAAGTCTGTCTTCGGCCATTGCGGGCCAGTCCTTCTGGTATTTATCCAGTTCATCTCTCCACCTTCGCCTTGGAACGAATTATTAATTATTATTATTATTAAATTATTATTATTAACATTTTATGATTTTGTTTTTGGGACCCAAAAGATATAGCACGACAAAAAAAAATGGAAAAATCGATAACTTTTCTATTTAGTCAATCACTAGCGTAAATGTAAAATAAATTGCTTTTGCATAGCACATCGACATTTCATGTGTGCGTAAGTTGTACGGTGCATGGAAAATACACGCTGTTTTTAGGGAGGTAAGGTTTATAATTGACTGTGTAGTATGGACTGATTTATGATTTGCGGATGTGTGCGCGACTGCGTAAATATTACTGCAAATGTAGTAGTTTCGGCGGTGGTAGGGAAACTGGAGACATCGTGTTCCGGTACAATTTTTACTACTTAACATATCTCCTCCCTTCTTAAATCTGTGTGTCAGACAGACGGACGTCAACAAAGTGATCCTACAAGGGTTCCGTTTTTTCCTGTTGAGGTTCGGTACCCTAAAAAAAAAACTTGACGTGTTTCGTGCGAAGCCAAAAAGAGGACAATAATGTAGTTTTTATGAAAATACTTTTTATAACGCGATAAAGCACTCAAAAACCCACATTTTGCTTGTGTTTAAAAATTACAACGTAGACGAATCTGAACATTATTAAGATCGTGGAGCAATAAAATGTTTAAAAGCTTTCAAACGTAAGAGTGTCTGACGCCAAAAGATATCAAATACAAAGTTGGAAACATTAAATGAAATACGGTTTTTGCAAATGTGAAAAACAGATATCTAGCTTGGCAAGTGGCAGCTAAGTTCTAAGATGGTCTGAAAAAGTTACCGCAGCACTGGAATGGAAAGACCAACTGAAGGAACACAGGTGGGTTTTAGTCAGTAGGAACCAAGTCTGACACTCCCTCTCGCTCTACCCAGAGTGGGAGAAGTTATTGATGATTTACAAGTTTTAAATAAAGATGAAAAATTAACAGAATACTCTTTATCTTAAAAAAGATATTTTAATAACTATTTCTTAAGCGCTGCTTGCGGACGACGAGCAACGGGCAGCTTGCTGTTTAATAAAGATCAGGCCTAGTATACGTGAGAGCTGCAGCATAACTTCCGATCCACCCAGATCTATTACTTATTCTGTGCCCAGAGCGGCAATGTTTGATGATTTCTGAACCCCGATTCGCACGTAGAGATACCACTACTATAAACGCCCACAAAATAACGTTTCTTTTGTGAGAATCCCCTTTGATTTGAAAATTTATTTTTATTTTATTTTTATTTGTTGTTGTAGCGGCAAATACACATTTTGTGAAAATTTCAATTCTCTACTTCCATAAGTAGACAATAGAAATTTTCAAGGTCCTTAAAGTACCCGTATGTTACAGTATACCTACGAG
Organism: Mythimna vitellina; assembly: GCA_949316375.1. Taxonomy (NCBI): domain Eukaryota; kingdom Metazoa; phylum Arthropoda; class Insecta; order Lepidoptera; family Noctuidae; genus Mythimna; species Mythimna vitellina. The sequence goes on from OX438709.1 coordinate 10,499,361, forward strand.
TCGCGTAGTATTCCACGCGCGCCTGAAGGAGATGTCAACAAACTTTAGGGACCCAGCAGGATCGAAGCCTACTGGGGCCATGGGTTGTACAAACGTGAACCCCGAGGCCCTAGAACGAAGGCAAAGAAGGAACAGGAGTGGCTTTTAGTCAGCAAAAGTATGACACGCCCTTTCGCTCCGCCCAAGGGCGAGAGATGTCATTAGATGATTTCCCATAAAAAAAAAAACAGTGTAAGAGACGTAGCCCACTAACAGACGGACGGGTGGACAGCGGAGGCTTAGTAATACGTAAGTACTGGACCGTAGAAACAAAGAAAAAGGCCTTCATATACTTACATATAGATACATAAGAATCTATCTACTTTTCTTTTTCTTTCACAATCTTTTCCAGCTTTTCGCCTAAAGCACTACAAAAGATTGAACATAAAATATGGACAGGTTTCACAAAATTGTTCATCTGACCTCGTTCATGAGTCTCGCTCACTTGCACTCTCTGAATACCTGAGTGAACCTCATATTACAAATATCATCATAAATAGTAACGATCCTATGATACGTTCATTTAGTATAAAGGTGGGTCTATACTAGAGTAGCCGAGCACGAGCTGAGCACAAGTCTCGCTGCTTTACTCGCGGTGCCAAGTGTAGACATACAACGTGCCTCCAACCATCACTTTCCTCGTGTTTTTTTTTAGGTTGGAAATCATCCCATGATTTCTCCCGATCTAGTGCGGAGCGGAAGGGCGTTATTATGTTATTATTATTATTTTGTGTTCGACAAAAAAACCGACAATAGGCGAAGCACAGTCGAGCACGAACCAAATGTTCGAAGCGCGCTTGTTCGAGTGTTCTAAGGGCGCTTGTACACGCTAAGAAACACCGTGTCTGCGACAAATAGGACCAATTCTTCATGTAAACTACAAGAATTTTGTTCGATCTAGGCATGAAAATGTATCCTTGACCTACCCCGCGCCTCTACCGCACCATAGCAACTTCACGCGTCGTGCCTAGCGCAGACAAGATTTTTTCTTGGTCAGCGCCAAAGCAGTGTACACAGTTCGTGTGTAACACGACACGAATTCTTGCATAGGCATGGCGACTTTTCTTACGTTTACAAGCGGCCTAAGTCGGTCCACACAACACGAATTTGTGCTCGGCTCGTGCTCCTCTCGAACTCTGCTCCTCTAGCGTAGACCCACCTTTAGAGTTTATCTACTTTTGGCACGAGAAATAACATAAATTGGAGGAGCTAAATTTTGATTGAGATTAGAGTCTGCAAACTTTGAATAGTACCAACGTATATATTTAATGTCTTTGGTATCAACCAACATAACAGTAAGTTCAAATAAATCATGTTGAAGTGTTTGTTCAGTTTTGAGATAACAACCAACAAATTCGGAAGTCCTTATCAGTACTTATAGCAAATTAAATTAGCAGCACGGAAGAATGATTATTATGAATGAATTATTAAATACCAACGTATATCTAATAACTTCACTAACCGGAATAAAAATATGCGTACCTATTACCTATTTAGACGACAAAAAAGAAAATAAAATTCTTTCACTTTTTTGACATAGAGATATATTCTTTCAGTCAGTATTGTTTCCCCTGCTTGGACTCAGGCCAGGAGGCCTGAGAAGATTATGGCCCGTTCCCTCTCCTAGGAAGGATCCTGGAAGAGAGAACGGGCCATAATCTACCAAGGCAGGCCCAGTGCAGGTTGGTGGATGTCATATATCTTCTAGGATACATTTCGTCTAGAATACATTTCATACTTTCTTGACCATTTTGAATGCAGTGGTGAATAGAGTGCCTGTTTTTTTTTCAATGGGGTTTCTTCAGTTGCAATTTGCGTTCCAGAGCCACGGTAGCTCTTCCGAACAATCCTGTAGCCCAGGTAGACAACGGCCTTAGCGCGGACCCGTCGCGCCTCAAAAAGATGTCAACATGGACATCATTTTTAAGCGCGCGTGGAACAACGCTCCGTCGAAGCCGGTGGATATGGTCATCAGACAGCGAGTTAACCATTGCTCACCTTGTTCAAACCTGCTTCTACGGTGGCTCTGCGACTCCCGCCACCCAAGACGACTCCTGAGTTTTGCCACTCCCTCATACTTACTGTCACCTCCTCCGCTCGCACAACTGTTTCGCAGAAGGAGGTGACTGCTTCCCATGCCTTAAACTGCCTTCAAATTTACATTAAATTAACTTCCGAGTTAATTAATACTCTCCCCTAGTTTAGAAGTGTAAGTAAGTAGAACCAGACCAGCCAGATCTATCTTGATAAGTCATCGAAGTATATTCGTTGAAGGTTGTGGATGCGAAACTGCATTGTAAACTGTTTTCTAGCTACTTTTCTGTCCTCTATGCCTCAAAATTAATTAATTTCATTACCTATTATTATGTCAATGTATTTTTAAGTGTTTTTGTCTTGTCTTTATTAATTAATGTGTGCCTATAAGTTATATGTGTAAACTTTTAGTGTAAGTTGGCAATAAATAAATAAAACTTGCAGTCAAGGCAACCTATGCGCTGCAACTGACTATGCCGTGGAAGTGGCGAAATATTAGATCAATAAAATATGACTGTACCATCCATAGATGTACCATCAATAGGCACGACGAATAGTCTTCTGTGTAGAGCATGCATGGAGGCGGAGGAAACAATCGAGCATGTGGTCCATGAGTGCACGATGGTCACTGGAACACGCATGTGGTCCTACCAAACAAAGCAGAGAAGGCTAATCAGCTTTTGTGGAGTCGTGGGCTAGATGGAATGAACCTCGTCAAATGATGGTCGTCATAACCCACGTACAATGGACTAAGTGCGAAAACCAAACTCCAGAAGATAGATAGAACTGTACCTACCTTGGACACAAAGAAGGATATGGTTCGGGAAAACGATAAAGAAGCCTTCCATCATTTCTAAGTGTTTCCGTTAAATCTCCGTGAGATAACAAATGCTTCATCGATTCGTTTCCGTGTGGAAACGGATATTAAAAGCGACCTAGTTCTTGTGCATTATTCTGCGAAATATCAGAGAAATCCAGTGTCGGAAATTGATTTTGTTTGTTTTATCCAAATGCGGAAATGGAAGGGTCAACACATTATGGTATATTTAGTTGGTGGCATCAACTCTGTAATTGCTTTAAAAGTAATTTCTTTGGAACTTTTACTCGTTCCTCTCAGTCGAGTTTGGTGTAATTACGATATTTAGATATATTTGATAGTTCCTATGAAGTAAACAAGCATTTCCAATATTGTAATTTTTTGTCGTAACATTGTCTCGGCATAGTATAATTATCACATTTTCGCGACAGATTAGTAATAAAGGTAAAGTAGGTAAATGTATGATAATACATAATTGTCGCATTGTCAGATTGTCCCTTATCGTCCATCGGTGACCGTTGATCAGGCTCCCGTACTTTTATAGGCAAACCAGTGGCTGAAATCAACTTGCAGAGTACTGTTAGACGTCTTAACATGGAATGAGACACCAAACAACTATAGGTGGGCGATTCTATAAATGTAATAATAATAGTTTATTAAGAAAATTAGATTATAGGGAGTGGGCAGTTCTATAACATTTCGGCCACGTCGTCCTATTCCTTTGTTCTGACCACGTGACTGAGCGTTGAGATGACATTAGAATAAAGGAATCGGAGACGTGGCCTACTTGAGCCAATGGACAAAAAAATAATTAAAAAGAAACGGTTGTAACTTGGCTAGGGGGGCTGGCTATCCCTTTGAACAAGCGACTTGAGGTACCGAAACTCGGAGCAGGTTGGTATGGGTGTTCCTGCGGGATAGGGCATAGGATAGGCATCCGTCCGTCTCTCTGTCTGTCAAGACCCTTTATCTCAAAAACGCATCGAGGCATCGAGTTGAAATTAAAACCGTATACATATTCATAAATTCACAGGGTACTGCCCGTTGACCCGGAATCCTGAAATTTGGCATAAAGCAAGGTCTCATAGTATAGATATAGAATTAAATCTTAAAACTGTAAATTTGTAGAAACGTCACAAAAAAAATAGTTTTTTTACAATTCGGAAAAATCTTCGTAACTCAATTCGGGAATCGAACTGTTTTTATAGATAAGTTTGTGCGGAACCCTCAGTGCACGAGTCCGACTCGTACTTGCCCTGTGTTTTATCTCGTTGACATGACCTCCAATGAGCCGTCTACGTGCTAAATTACTAAACAAAAAACTGTAATTCTCATACATTCCCCAACCGCGCATCAGTATACATAAATCTCCCACATTCCTCCCAGGACACCAGTAAAAACTCCAGAAAATGTTTTACTTTCCGACAATAGACGTATTATGCTATAACAGTACCTTCAGGGAGAGGGAGGACAATAAAATTATACAATACACTGGGTACAACGCCTAACCTTGAGCCTGAGATAAAGGCAAGGTTAAGACGATTACAGGCCCAGAACAAAACGAAATGGTACTTTTTTGGCAAGGAGATATTGAATTAGTAATAGATGGAGAAATTGAAAATGTCGCGGAGTAGAATTTGTTGCATGATAACAATGAAATTGAAAAGAATGAAACAAAAACGAATACTAAGTATAAATCAGCTTAACACAACACACAACAAGAAAGAAAGAAATATAATAAAGTGTTAACTAAACTGTAAATAACTTAAAATAAACAAACTGTAGGCCAAAGTACTTAGCACAAAATTGGTGCCCTGAGACAGTGCGACCACGAAGAAGATGGCGCGACGAACTAGACAGATTCCGCCAGAACTGGCAAGAGGACGCGCGAGCTTGCGATAGACAGTAGGAGCAGAGGGAGGGCTTTGCCCAGGAGTGGGATACAAAAAGGTTAATAAAAAAAAAAAAGATCCGCGCGAGGCCAAAAAGACTCCTATCTCAGCATATGTTTGCAAAATTTAAACAAAAAAGTAAAATAACGCATTCATATTAAAACGTTGCTACTCACTTATTCGGTTTGCCGACAGTTAACAACTTTGAAGCCTTTTTCATAAAATTTTTTTTGGTTTTCATTAAAAATATAATGAAATAGGCCTGGAAAATTCCGGTTGTAATTTGCATCCAAAAAAATCCGTCATAATTTACAGCAGGTTTTTTAGCTTTCACGTCACAAGTTATAAACATATTTTCATCAAAGCAGTTATGAAAAATTGTGCGGACATAAGCCACAGCTTCGTTCATTACTCAATTTCAGAAGATTTTCCATGTTTAATATCTGCCAGTTTTAAACTAATAGCTGTTCTATCTTTGAGAAACATCCATTACGCTTGCCTAGACACGAACGAAGTTAAATTCCCAATGGTTGAGCAACATTATTGCTCGGTGATTCCTCTTCGTGAGCCATGTAACTTCGTTTCCTTGGAGACTATCGTTTGCAACGTAACCTTTATGGTCGAACTAGTTTCTGACAGCGTTTTAACCCGCGTGAATGGAAATCATCCAAAATACCAAGACATGATCAGACCTTATACTTTGTTTTTTTTTTTGAGGAGGGAAATCATCAAACTTCTTAGTGGAGAAAGATGAAGTGTCAGACTTTCAGTTACCTAACTAAACCCACCTAGCATAGCATAGTCGACCTTATAATGTTCCCACTGTTGGGACTCAGGCCTCCTCTCTAAGAGATGGAATGAGCCGTAATCCACCACGCGGGCCCAGTGCGGGTTGGTGGATGTGAAATGTCTTCGAATTTTATGGTTCTAGGACATGCCGATTTCCTCACGATGTTTTCCTTCACCGTTTTGAGAGCAGTGGTGATGAAATAAATTATACAAAGTAATGCGCCTGACTGGGTTTGAACCCGGAACCTACAATTCGTAACCATCCGTTACCACTCGGCCACCACTGCTCAAACCCACCTGCAATCCTTCATTTCGAAAAATCCATCAGACCTGGGTGCTTAGTTAAGTTCAAGACTATTCAGACGTTTAGGCATGATTGATTACTAAAAATCCAAACATACAGAATTTCACTTATAACATAAATTATAGGACAATGCTATCCTTTTTCGGCTTATTGAGTTAGATTGTAGTTTTAGGGACACAAGGAATAAAGATTTATTTTCTTTATAAAGAAAAATTGCATCGATCAGACCTTATTGGTAACAATTTAGCATTGGGACCGATAATGGAGATAGTTCTATGAGAAAACCATTTGCTTTCGACCTTCAGGGAATCATAAACGAAATGGTAATGTATGATACCGAATGATGCTTAGAGGATCCCCAAAGAGACAGTGGTAGTATATCTCCGAATCTTTATATATTTTTATAGGGCTGACAATAGAAAAAGCCGAAATTGTACAGACGCAGACATTATGTGTATGTATAAAAGGAGAAACTGACTGACATATCAACGCATAGCCGAAACTACTGGGACTAGGAACGTGAAATTTTGCACAATATTTTTTTATGACGTAGTCAAGCACTAAGTCCCACGGCCCCGGGTTTCACAGGGAAATCCCTGTGAAACCCGGGGCCGTGGAACTAAGGCAAAAAAGGAACAGGAATATAGTTTTAGTTAGTAAAAGTCTGACAGGCACTCCCGCTCCGCCCAAGAGCGAGGGATATCATTGGATGATTTTACTACTTAAAAGAGAGGATTTCCCAAAATTCACCCTCTAAGGGGATAAGCAACTTACTTTGACGCGGGTGAAGCCGCCAGCAAAAGCTAGTTGACGTATAATTTTATAGAGCATCAAATTCTGCTATAACGAATCCGTAAGCCAAAAGATAATAATGGGATTTATTCCACACTCATGGCGGATTTATATGTCGGCTCATGGGCAAACCCTCCCGTTTATGGGCAGTGGCGTAGTAGACCCAACCAGCCCTGGGGCAAAAAAAAAACTTGGCCCCTTTCTTACATGGGAAAACATCAAATAACCTTTCTTCCTCTGGGTGCAGCGAGAGAGAGTGTCAAACTTCTACTAACTGAAACGAAATGCCATTTATTATTAAATAGAACGGCCGAAGCCAATTACACTATTTAAACTTATAAGTTATTTTTTAACTCATCCTTCTCACAAAAATTCAAACATTCTGACATTATCATCCTCCATTCATCCGCAAACACATCAAGATAAAAGTAGTGTTTCGCAACCTATTTTATTTAGATTTCGAAGGTGGGAGAATGTTTCAACCAGTAGTTCAATAATAGGTTTACTAATTACATTTTGGGGGCCCTTGAACTTGGGGGCCCCGCGACACTGACCATCTAGCCCTTCGGTAGATACGCCAGTGTTTATGGGCTGATATAACAATACTGATTTACTAGTGAAACAATATAAAAAATGCACACAGTATTTCATAAAAGGATGCAAGTGCATGCAACACAATAAAGTTGTATTGTCCAGATAACATTCAGGGCAAATCGATGTCTGATTATGACAGTGTACTTTGATGCTTATCAGGACATTATAAAAACACACAATGGTATAATAGTGTTTGTATTTATAGAACACAGTGGTGATGTGAATGACGATAATGATGATGATAATGATCAAAAAAGTAGTTAATTTGGTTACTCATCCAAAGCTTTGTTTATAAGGCAACCTATTTGTTTTTTTTTTTTTTAATTAAATCATATTTTTTGGACCATCATTTATTGTACAATGGCTGCCGGCTGATTTATCTGGCTTATTTTATTTGTGTTTGTTGCTACTAGGATCTCTGACTCCTAAGCCACAGGGACATACACCTGGTTTGGGAGTCAGTGGGTTAAAGCATAGGTAACCTTAATTATTATAAGCTTTTGTATAAATAATGTCTATAATTTTGTAAAGAGAGGCTTATGGTGAAATAAATTATTATTATTATTGGATTCACTACAAATACTTGACCGAGTGAGAGTTACTTGTCTAAGGTAAATACAATGTGAAATGTTAATACTGTTTTAAAAACAGCCTTGAAATAAAATACGAGCATAGTAAACACCGTGATAAAACAGTGATCGATAAAATGTAGAATAGAATACATAGAATAAACTTTATTGTACACCAAATTAGTAACAAAAAAAATATATAGGTACAATGCGCCACCGGTTCCTACATGGTGGACATCCCACCTATACGCACAAAACGTTTTGGGAACACATTCATTGTGTGTAACAGCTAAGAAGTGGAATTCCTTGCCGGAATCTGTGTTTCCTGATGGCTACAACCCGGGAATCTTTAAGTCAAGAGTGAATAGGTTACTTCTAAGTAAGCACGCTCCATCGTCGACCGCATCGTCGCTTTCCATCAGGTGATATAGCGTCGTCAAGCGCGAACCTATCAAGAATAAATAAAAAAAATACAATGGCGGTCTTATCGCGATGTCTGAGACAACGTTAGGATGGACTATGAGAACTTAAATAAAATAGAAGGTAGTCTGGGGAGTACAGATAGTAAATTAATCAAATATTACATTAAAACTATATATATATACTAGACTTGCATAGATATAAAATTATTCTTTAAGGTTAGAGTGAATAGGCTTTTAATAAATTAGTGCGCCTCACCATCAACAATTGCATCAGTGCTATAACATCAGGTAGAATTGCAGTCAAGCAATAATTTATAAATAAATAAAAAAAGTACTCTAAAGTTGTATAAAAACAATACATAAGCTTACAAATATATGATTCAAATAGTCAATTCGTAAACTATCTGGCTGGTTGTTCACGTTTCTAGAAACTACAACTACCAAAATAGTTATAACTTATTAAAAAATAATAGCTTTATTGATACGTTAATTAAATAGAAATAAAATCAACTGCAAATATGTCATCCCCTTTCTTCCATTCAATCCTTTTTTTCTTTATTTTCTCTTATTTCATCTTTTTTATTATTATTGATAGGTCGCACTTCACCACTATCGCAGCTGATGGTAAGCGATGATATGGTCGACGATTGTGCACATTTGCCTGGAAGTAACCTATTCACACTTTACTTAAAGACTCGTAGGTTATAGCTGTCAGTAAACACAGACTCCATTCCTCTTTCTTTCCCTTTCAACGACAAAATTACAATACCTACCTACCTTTAGTCCTAACACTATTCAAGTAGATACTTATAATAAAATAACAATCACAGTTTCATGCATTATTACAAAAAAAAACTTTTTACCAAAAAAAAAAAAAACTTCTTTACTACTAAAAAAACACTAAAAGGATCAAAATAACTTTAATTTTGGAAGTCGGTGTTTCTCGGTATTACTCGTATTTGTATCTTATTTAACACCGACTTCCGAAATTAAAGTTATTTTGATACTTTTAGTGTTTTTTTTTTTTTAGTGAAGTCGGATATTTTTTTTTTGTAAAAAGTTTTTTATTTCACACTTTTTAGCTGCGATACACTTATAAAAAATCCAAAATCACTATATGATTGCCGATATTTGAGGAGCTCCCTCGATTTCACCAAGATTTCATCATCAGATCCCGACTTGGTGACTATAGGACCATTTGGGAAGTATACCCTTTCCAACAAACAAATGAATTTTTCAAATCGGTTGGCAAGCGACGAAGTTATGCGCGAACAAACATAAAAAAAAATACAAACATCCGAATTGAGAACCTCCTCCTTTTTTAGAAGTCGGTTAAAAAACACAAAACCGGTAATATTCCATTCAGTACCCTTGTCATCAGTAAATTCTTTACCCGTTCGAATTCGTTCCCTGACAAACTTTACCCACAAGTTGTGCAATTTTGCCCCAAAACTTGCAGCCACTGAAGTGTTAACCACGGGTTTGGCAACGAAACAGTCCCATAAACTACCAGTAATTGTACCGTCGACAATACGGCTCACATAACTAACAGAAATGAAGCAAAGCGTGCAAGATTCAATTATTTGATAGCCAACTGAACTGTGAACGCTACAAATTTGAAACAGCGCGGAAAATCGACAGTTCCAATTGAATTTGTCGTGTGGAACCAGTTATTAGATATATTTATTGAAGTTGGTCTGCCAAATTCTATGTTTGTAATGGAAATAACGGGGTTATGGCTCAAGGAAATAGAAATGAATCAGTCCTAGAGGACCTAAACGTCACCAAGTGGCTATATGGAGTGTGCCAGAAGCTGCTAGCAGTTAATTTGGACTTGCATTCACCTAAGCAATGTCTGAAAATGTCTCATATGATACTAGGTAGGATGGAAGGAATGTGACGGAATTCCAAATCTGTGTTAACTCTCGCGCCGGGACCTGGTTCAGGCCATGGTCCGGAACTAGAGGGAATGGGAGGCAGTCGGCTTCTTCTGCGAAGCAGTAATGCAAGCGAAGGAGAGAGCCGCACACATAAGGGTCAAGGCTACCAGTGACCGTAGGCGCAGGCTTGCGAACGACGAGCAATGGCTAGCTCGCCGTCCGGCCGTCCGAACCGCATTCGAGTCGTCGACTGAAAGAGATGTTAGCAAAACCATAGCGGCCCAGCTGGGCCGATGGCCGCTATTACCGCTGGGAATTTATGAGAAATTTGTGGTCCTAGAATGCAAATGGCAAGTGAAGGACAAAGGTGTGATTTTAGTCAGTAATAGTTTAACGCGCCCTCCCGAACTACCCAAGAGCGTGAGAAGCCATTTGATGATTCCCTGCCTCAAAACAAAAAATCCCCTAATACTAGCGTTACATAGCAACATGATGGCTCAGTCACATTTAATGCCCATAACATAAAGTATTCTAGGCCTGGTAAAGTTATCACTTCAAAAATCTGTAGGTACTAGCGCACGAAGGGTTCCGTACCGTCCGTAGCAAAAAACGGCAAAAAAATCACGTTTGTTGTATGAGAACCCCACTTAAGTATTTATTTGGTTTATAGTTATGTATATGTCGGCGCAAGAATGCCGATCATCATTGAAGCTCTGTCCAGGGACTCTGTTTCGTGGGCGATGGCTGGGTATCGAGCAATAAACCAACTATTCCAGATTATACAACTGATTTTTTCTTTTTTTTTTTTAAAGCTGAAAGTAAATTTTCCTTCAAGCGTAAAATTCGGAACTACTACTTGAAGTTCTCTCAATCTTAGTTCGGTCTTCGTCATAATTACTATATTTTAAGTTCTCGTAATTAGAATGATTTCTTACGTATCATAGTATTTATTAGTTTATTATATTAGCATATATACGTATTTTATTATTATAAGCCACTTAATTTAATGATACTACATTCTATTTCAAAAATATCTGTTATTTATTTATTGTGCACACCTACCACAGTGTTGTCTTTTTAACCCAATGGTTGACTGGTAGAGAATGCTTTGTGGCATTAAGTCCGCCTATGTACCACCACTGTACATGAAGTTTAAATAAATAAATAATAAATAAATTTATTATAATGCAAGCTTTAGGTATTCACTTCACACAACGAGCCGTGAGACAGTTCCCGAGACGAGACGTTGTACGCACGGCTGCCGACAGAGGAAAGAGCACCGCACCTTTTTTCTCGCAGGTCAACCTAGGAGGTTGTCGGCTGCTTAACCGGACTTGCCAGTGGCGGCCTCGATTAAAGAATCAAAGCCTCCAGCCAGGACTTACTTAAAACTAACTTAAAACTAAGCGACTACACGCTAAGGGCACCCCCTGTGGGGTACGGACCTCGGCTTAGGGCGTCGCTGGGGGGGGGGGGCAGCAAGGGACGAGCTGGATCGAACAGATAAGAGCACCGCACCTTTGCGGTCGGCACTTTTATCTGCTCGGTTCGTGCAAACGTCAGCGCGGATTCTGTCAAAGTGACATGTGCCACTTTTCACTTAGCTCGTTCATTCGTTCTCAAGCTTCAATACTATTGACTTCTCCGACATAAATTTGTTGTTATAGCGGCAACAGAAATACATCATCTGTGAAAACTTCAACGGTCTAGTCCTCACGGTTCATGAGATGCAGGCTGGTGACAGACAATAGAGTGATAGCAAATAGAGTCCCGATTTTATCCTTAGGGTACGGAACCCTAAAAATACAAATTGTAGACATCGGAATTTGCCAGCTGCTCAACAAGGGCTCATGTAAAACCGATAGTAGAGGGTTCCCACATCTGAAGAAGCTCACTTAAGATCGACTTAATGATTCTCTGACATCAAAGCCTGAGTTAGGCTTTTTAGAAGAGGTTTCAAGGGGATGTGCTACGAGCTGGAAGCTGTGGTACTCTTGGGATTAACTTTTGAATTTGATCCTTTTAAAGTACCTACAGACGGGGTGAATAAAAACGATTTCACTTTACATAAAATACAATATATAAAGCGTGCTGGATAAGTGATTTCGTTAATAAATCTAATATATATATATGTCAAGGCTAGATCTTAGTTTTAAGTTAGTTAAGTAAGCCCTGGCTGGAGGCTTTGATTGTATAATCGAGGCCACCATAGGCAAGTTCGGTTAAGCAGCCGGCTACCTCCTAGGTTAGGTTAGAGCGAGAGGCAACACACAAAAAAAAGGAGTTGATCACTTCATGATATCACCGGCTATTTCATTAAATAATAATTCAGCTGAATGAACGCATGATTATTTCATGATGGTTAAAGATGGCTGATCATATCGTAAAATAGTTACGATGTCCGCCGTAGAGTTCACTGCTTCTCAATGTATTCCTGTTTTCTTGCTACAATATACGCTTTTGTTCCATCAAAAATTGTGGGCTGTTTAAAAAATAACCCAGGTTCTAACCTAAACTGTCCGAGTCGGGGTGCCCTAAGGCCATTAATAATTGTAAAAAGTCCATGAATATTAAATTTTGTCATACAATAAGTATTTATAGTCAAGAAAAACATTTTTAATGCACAGTTGAAAAGACCCCTTTCAATTGCAATGGGATCTCCAGAACTTCCCCAAAATAGCTTCAGCGATTTTTATGAAATTTTTGGTGTGTCTTTAGTATATAATCGATCGTAGGCTATTTTTTTACCCTCCTACGACCCCCTCCCCCATTTTTTGTTTGATAATTTATTTAGCAGTACAAGTTTATTTATATTTATAGTTTTTCCATACAAATTTTGAAACCCCGTTTCATCCCCTTAGGTGAGGAATTTCGTAAAATCCGTTCTTAATGGATGTCTACACCCTATAAGGAACCCGCCAAATTTTAAGTTTGTAAGTGTTATAGTTTCTGAGATTTCGTGATTAATCAGTGGGTGGTATTTCGCTTTTATATACATACATAGATTTAAGATTTATAACAAAGCATTGATTTTTATTACAATTAATTATTAATTAGAAAACTCACATTAATAATATTTTTTGCAGTAAGTATTTATTACTGCGAAAAAATATTATCAATGTGAAAATCACTTTCAAAGGTCTGTTGCTCTGCACCCGGTAGGTATTGTGATAGCAAAAGGAGATCGCATGAGTTAGTTTAACGAACTGGCATGTAAAATATACTTTTAAGGATTTTGTTGTTCTAGAATAGGTTTGAAAATTGAGTAGAACATAGAAATGTCTAGTTTTTCAATTCGGATATAACCATTGTAGCGCGAGGTGCTAATATTGAATTTTTGAAGAAAAGTATAGAAAATTTTATAAAACTGCCCAAGTATTTCATTGAGGTAAAAGTCCCGGTCTTCCAAGCAATCCGTCGCTGAGTGCGACAATATCTACCCACCCCGTTTGGAACACATTCAAATGCATTTAAGATGATTGGTTTGTTGCGCTTGTCTGGTTTTAAAACGATCTTTGTGACAGCTTTATACTTCATATTTGTGTTAATGTCTGTATGTATGTTTAAAGTTCTCTCAACGGCTGAAGGAATAAGATTCACAGGTAGACAGCAGCCAACTCAATCTAGTGTTGGATTCGGCAGGAAGAAACGCAGGGTGTCATCATTGTGCGGATCGCCCGGAGGACACATTATGCACCGTACGGTGGAAGTCTACTCCACTGGGGCAGAGGGCTACCGTGTCTTTATGGAGTCAATTGGCGGAGGTGACCTCTCGCCTCCGGCCCTTGTCCAGGCCAAGATACGGAGCGAGAAGAAATGGGAAACAGCCCCCCTAGCCAAGTTACGATTCCTTTGTTCTGACCACGTGACTGAACGTCGGAGGCGTGGCCTACTCGACGCGTTCGACACAAACGAAACGATCGTAACTTGACTAGGGGGGGAGTTACTTTGAGAAAGGTTTAAATGTAGAATACTTGCATCTCTACTATTATTATAGTAGAGAAAAGCCAAGAAATTAAATGATTTATAACACCCGTGCAAAGCTAAGGGCGGGTCGCTGCCGTCAAATTATTGTTTTAATCTATTTCCAAAAGTTCATCCTACTTTTAGACCCGCAATGCAGATCCTAACTAAAACGCCAGACAGTTATCGTGCAGCCAGACAATAAGTTCTTTACTTCCCGTAAATCTAATCTAAACCTTATTTCGATTTACATATTTATTTTGTGAATTGGTTAGTTTCTTTTGATGGGATTTAGCCACGCTAACCGCAAGTATCTATGATGTCTATGAGCAATGATTATAGTTTATGACAATCGTTTATGGGGGTTTGTGAAGGGTCTTTTTTTTAATTGATATAAACCAGTGCTTGACTGCGATCCCACCTGATGGTAAGCGGAGATGCAATCATTGATGGTCAGGCGCACTAGTTTATTAAGAGCCTATTCACTCTAGCCTTGAAGACACCTAAATTATTTTAGTTGGACGGGAAGACCGCAGCAGGCAAATTGTTCCAGTCCTTCGATGTACGCGGTATAAACGACGAAGCGAAACGCTTAGTCCGGACCGTTGAAGTTTCAACAACGTAAGGGATAAAGAATAATAAACACGGGGGATATAGATATAATTCTACCAACTTCGGTCACGTTGTAGTGTTAAGAATATCGTTGCCGATTAAAGCACAGGCATATCCCTGCAGATAGCAATGAGAGCAGTGGTGGCCAAGTGGTAAAGGCCTCGACTTACGAGTTGTAGGTTGCGGGTTCAAACCCAGCCAGGCGCATTACTTTGTGTAATTTATTTCATCACCACTGCTCTCAAAACGGTGAAGGAAAACATCGTGAGGAAACCGGCATGTCCTAGAACCAAAAATTCGAAGACATGTGACATCCACCAACCTGCACTGGACCCGCGTGGTGGTTTACGGCCCATTCCCTCTCCTAGAGAAGAGGCCTGAGTCCCAACAGTAGGAAGATTACAAGGCCGACTATGCTATGCTATATCAGCCTTATAATGTTTCCACTTCTGGGACGCAGGCCTCCTCTTGGGAGGAGATGGGCCGTAAACCACCTCGTAGCTCCAGTGCGGGTTGGGTGGATGATACATATCTTCGAATTATTAGTTCTAGGACATGCAGCTAATCTTACGGTGGTTTTTGACCGAAAAAAACGTGAAAATAGCGACTGAGAGCTGTGGTGATGAAATAAATGACACAATGTACCTAAAGGACCTGCCTGGGTTTGAGCTTACGACGTACAACTTGTAAGTAGCTCCTAAAATACTTTTATACTTTGTTTCGGGACTATGTTCTTTTGAGATAATCCTCAACCAGATCTCACGCTGGCGAATCCGCTGGCAGCAGCTAATTCTTGCATGTTTCTCTGCAAATCATCATCATCAGTTCTCCAAACCTTTTGAAAAGCTTTGCTGGTTTCCGCAGTGGTCTCTACGATTTACGCAATTTGAATGCCATGTTGATTGAAGGGATAAATTGTACTGAATTTCAAAGTAAGTTTATCTTCGATATTGAGTTGACTAAGTACACAGACTCCGGCCGGGTGGCCACAGTTCAAGAATGAGTTAGCTTGCTCCTAAAGAACGAGGAAGGAAGTTCTACCCTAGGGTGAGAGATATCATTGGATGGTATCTAACCTTAAAAAAAAAACCGGCAAGTGCGAGTCGGACTCGCGAACTGAGGGTTCCGTACAAACTTACCTATGAAAACAGTTCAATTTCCGAATTGAAAAACGAAGATTTTTCTGTAACTAGAAATTTACTGTTTTTAGATGTTTTCCTAAACTTGTGCTATAAGACCTTGCTTCATACCAAATTTCAGGATTCTATGTCAACGGGAAGTACCCTATGAATTTTGATTCCCTTGAGAGTGTCGAAATACACATTTTTGCGACATAAACTGCCGTAACTTTTTTTTTCGTTAACTCAGAAGTTTGATTTTTTCACAGCTTCAAGGGACCGCAGAACTGAGTATTTGGTTTTAATTTCAACTCGAAATCTCCACGCGTTCCCAAGAAAAAGGGTCTTGTCAGGCAGACAAACAGAAGGACAGACAAGAAAGTGATCCTATAAGGGTTTCGTTTTTTCTTTTTGAGAATTTATCTCCTACAAACAAAAAAACAAACTTTACCTCTTTATAATATTAGTGTAGATGTACAAAATGGTGTAGTCATAGTCAATCTCGGAGTCAAACATTTACCGAAGCAAACCATGTGGAAAGAGGGCTTAAATATTATAATAATAGGAGCTTATAACTTTTTGAGAATACTTTCATTGTGCGTACAGCTAGGAGTGGAATCATCTGGCGAGGTTTATTGCTTGGTAGCTATAAGCTGGGCATCTTGTAAGTCAACGAGTTATCAGCTTTTAGTCAAGCGTGCTCCATCGTCATTTTTATTTAGTAGAATTTTTTAACCACAAATAAAATAAATACAGTTTTGGTAACCGTACTTTCCTTTTCCACTTGCCTATCGTCACATCGAGCATGGTTTAAAAGCTTGTTGCTTCATCTAACGCAATCCAACGCGATGTTTGATGAAGAGGCAATCCAAAAAAAGAGAGATAACGTCTGAAAACTCGGTTGGCATTCGGTAATTCCATGATTTACTAGAATATTTCACAAAACTTGTTCCAGGAAATAAGTGTTTTTTTTAAACACTAAAAAGTAAAAAAAAAAAAAATTCGGCGTTCTGAATCTCGAAATGTGCAAGGTTTCTATTGATGTACTTTTTATTTTTTTAATATAAGAGTACATTATGGAGATACAGAGGCCTTTACTAGATTAGTTTTACACAAATTTATGTTTTGATTTCTGTAGAAGCCTAGATAATATCCACAAGATATGTGTGTATCTAAAATATCTAGAGAAAAATGTGTAATAAAATCATAATCACGTAAGAGCGGTTCTTACGAATCAGATTTGAATGAAAATGTGCCTTGAAAAAGATGCTCTTTTTTCCTTTTTATAAGACTAATTCTTATCGCGAAGTTTTATAATCACTTCCCTTGTAGATTCATTGCAACTTTTACTTTTTCCCATTGTTTTTATGTGAAATAATCAACTTCTTGACTTTTACAGCACTAATTGGCGCTAAAATTACGGGAAGAATGGCTTAGTTTTTTTTTTTTCTATCCCGTCGGACTAGAGATTATGGCTAGCACTCTTGTGCATCCGCCAGTGTCAAGTTGTTTATCGATAGGATTTTATTTTGGGTGGAATAGCTTAGTTACAGAGTGTTCTCTATTTAAATTTGAATAAAAAAATAAACTAACCAGCGTTCTTAACTACGTGGCCAGCCAGTAAGTTTGCAATAATAATATTTTAAGGTTTGATGTACAATGTTTATCTATATATTATTTAATTAATCATGTTTTATCTGTGTGCTACAACAATGTGGAACAATTTTGCTATATCTACCGAGAGAGATACAAAAAGACGTGCAAAAAGTGTAATTCTCGTAAGTTTAAAAAAAAAACTTGTTTTTAAATAGTCGTTCTTAATTATATGACCACCACTGTAATCAAGCAGAAGTGGATTTAGTTTGAAATATAGTGGAAATTAATGTTTAAGTATCATTTGAATTGAATTAGTATCACACGCTATGCTAGTTCGCTTCGTAGGTACTTAGTATCGATTTAGCATAAATATATATGAGTACGTAAATATATACTATAGTGCGTTGCCTTTATCGCTAAACATAAATTATGACTAGACTTTTAAGACCTCATGAAAACTTTATTGAAGCGTTTAGTATCCATAAACTGACAAGATTTTCAGACGTAATTAAAGATTTTTTAAGAAAAAACGAGACCAATAAAACTTTTGAATATAAAACTTTAATTATAAAGAGTGTGGAGTGTGCTAATTAAAAAGAGCAGTGGTGGCCAAGTGGTCCGACTTACGAGTTGTAAGGTCGCGAGTTCAAACCCAGCCAGGCCCATTAAGTACTTTGTGTACTATTAAATGACAAAGTATATTATTCCGTTAATGAATTTCTTAATGACAAATTTTAATAACATTTGACTTATTTAAATCTATAATTTTATATATTGACATTATTTACTGTTTTGACTGATTATTACTTTATATTATTTGAATGTGACATGCAATTAGTTGTGAATTAAACTGTGACTAGTTAGACTTTATTTTAATTGTTGACATTTTATTTTTAATGATTATTGTATTTTAATTATTATATTGCAATTTATAAATATTACAAATTCGAATCATTACAATATTGATAATATTTGTATGCCTTCTGGCGGGACATTGTTGGGACATTATATTTTTTGTATAACATCTTTAATCATACCCTATGTTCACAAATAAATATATTATTATTATTGTAATTTATTTCATCACCACTGCTCTCAAAACGGTGAAGGAAAACATC
This sequence comes from Mythimna vitellina, assembly GCA_949316375.1. NCBI lineage: Eukaryota > Metazoa > Arthropoda > Insecta > Lepidoptera > Noctuidae > Mythimna > Mythimna vitellina. The sequence continues at coordinate 10,517,900 of OX438709.1, forward strand.
GTGAGGAAACCAGCATGTCCTAGAACCAAAAAATTCGAAGACATGTGACATTCACCAACCCGCACTGGGCCCGCGTGGTGTATTACGGCCCATTCCCTCTCCTAGAGAGGAGGCCTGAATCCAAGCAGTGGGAACATTAAAAAGGCTGATTATGCTTTATGCTATAATTAAAATGATTAGAAGGTTTATTATTAAAGAGTTTTAACTATGTGATTTAAATCCCATGTTATACAGGACCAAAATTTCTTATTGGATTGACTTCTTTTGAGGTCTATCTCCGAAGTTCTTCATCAGATCTTCATATGATTCTAAACCAAAACCGTTTACGTCGTTCCGTTTTTTCCGCACCTCAAAAAGAAAAAACGGAAACCTTATAGGATCACTTTGTTGTCCGTTCGTCTGTCTGTCTGTCAATACCCTTTATCTTGGAAACGCGTGGAGGTGTCGAGTCGAAATTAAAACCATACACTCAAGTCTGCGGTCGCTTGAATCTGTGAAAAAATCAACTTATGAAGTAGAGAAAAAAAAATTATGGCAGTTTATATCGCACAAAACGTGTATATCGACACTCTCAAGGGAATCAAAATTCATAGGGTCCTTACCATTGATCTAGAATCCTGAAATTTAGTATAAAGCAGGGTCTCATAGCACAAGTATAGGAAAAAATCTGAAAACTGTAAATCTGTAGTTACGTCACAAAAAAAAAATTACTGGAAGACGCAGCATTGGAAGGCCTCCCACAAGGAACGAGACGCACAGGACCTGTCGTTATGGCGACACTTGGGGGAGGCCTATGTCTAACAGTGGACGTCTTTCAGCTGAAATGATAATGATAAAGACGATGCGCCTAGCTGGGTTTAAAGCAGCGACGCTCATAAGTCGGTGGTTGTGTAACTCACAAACTCGCCAAGTCGAACATTACGGGAAAACATATTGCCTAATTTACCTTCTGGGGGTTTATTATCAACAGTGGTGGCAGTGGTAACGGCCCCACTTACCACTAGGCCACCACCACCACTTCCACTGCCACCACCACCACTACTGCTCATAGAAGAGTAAAATAACTTCTACGAACTTGAAAATTGTCCGCCGGGTCGTTTATTGATAGAAGCCCGCCGTCCATCGGAATATTGATTCCCCTTGACTTTGGTACAAGTAAGTTTTATAGTACATATTATTATTAGTTCATTGTCAATGGCTCACCTTGAAATTATGCTTTCAACTTGTTATTGAATAAAAGAGAGTTTCTTTTAATTTGATTTCTTGCGTATTCTAAGGTCAATGTCAGCGTTGAGATCCTTGGTGTTTCATATGACTTCAGACGCGTTCAATGTCAGATCAAAGTTGGAATTTTCTAGTTCGGGGGCCTTACACGTGTTAAAATGTCAAGCGTGCGAGCGAAAAAGAGGGATGGAGCTATACACCCAATATAGCTCTATCCCTTTAACAGTTCAGTCCCCCTAGCCAAATTGCAACCGTTTCGTTTATCTTTTCGTCGATCGCCTCGAGTCGGCCACACCTCCGATTCCTTTGTTCTGACTTCATCTCAACGCTCAGTCACGTGGCCGACTCGAGACGATCAATGAAAAGAGAATCGCAACGAAACGGTTGTAACTTGTCTAGGGGAGCAGTTTATGTCATCAAATGGATCGCGGTAAGAGCTCGCGGCAGGGCCTCTAGTCTGTTGTACATAAGGTCATATGTAAAAATAATGGCATCTTCAGTTTAACTACAGATAACTCGATGATATGTAGGAATAGGAGACTTTCTACAGAACATTTTATGATGAAGACAGACGTTTTTATTCAATTGATGACTTTTTGAATTTCAAACCTGTATAACACTAAATTTAATTTAACTTTTAATTAATTTTTATTTGATATCCAACTATGTAAGAACTACACTGCGCACACGTGTGCCACACACGCCGTTCTAGGCGCGTCGGTCTCCATACATTTATATGGAAACTAGACTTGTAGAGCTACACTAGATCAACGCCTCGCACTTGCCCAGTTTTTTTTCCTTTTGAGGTACTGAAACCTAAGAAAAGATTCAGACGATCAAACATTAAGAACCTCCTCCTATTTTGGAAGTCGGTCAAAAAAATGTTAAAGAATAATCAGCCATAAAACGTTCTCACTGCTGGGACGCCTCTCTAGGAGAGAGAATGGGCCGTAATCCAACACGCGGGTCCAGTGCGGATTGGTGGATATCACATGTCTTCAAATTTATGCCGGTTTCCTTTACCGTTTCACAGAATAATACGCCTAGCTGGGTTTCAACCACTCGTAAGTCGAGGTAGGCAGGGTACATTGCGACCACGTACTGGAAGACGCAGCGTTGGAAGGCCTCCCACAAGGTGCGAGACGCACAGGACCTGTCGTTATGGCGACACTTGGGGGAGGCCTATGGCCAACAGTAGACGTCTTTTAGCTGAAATGATGATAATGATGATGACGATGCGCCTAGCTGGGTTTAAACCAGCGACCCTCGTAAGACGGTACTTGTGTAACTACCAAACTTGCCGCGTCAAAAATTACGGGAAAAAATAATGCCTAATGTACCTTCTGAGGGTTTATTATCAACAGTGGTGGCAGTGGTAACGGCCCCACTTACCACTAGGCCACCACCACCACTTCCACTTCCACCACCACCACTACATAGAAGAGTAAAATAACTTCTACGAACTTGAAAATTGTCCGCCGGGTCGTTTATTGATAGAAGCCCGCCGTCCATCGGAATATTGATTCCCCTTGACTTTGGTACAAGTAGGTTTTGTAGTACATATTATTATTAGTTCATTGTCAATGGCTCACCTTGAAATTATGCTTTCAACTTGTTATTGAATAAAAGAGTTTCTTTTAATTTGATTTCTTGCGTATTCTAAGGTCAATGTCAGCGTTGAGATCCTTGGTGTTTCATATGACTTCAGAAACGTTCAATGTCAGATCAAAGTTGGAGTTTTCTACTTTCCTTACACGTGTTAAAATGTCAAGCGTGCGAGCGAAAAAGAGGGATGGAGCTATACACCCAATATAGCTCTATCCCTTTAACAGTTCAGCCCCCCTAGCCAAGTTGCTACCGTTTCTTTTCGATCCTCTTTTCGTCGATCGCCTCGAGTCGGCCACGCCTCCGATTCCTTTGTTCTGACGTCATCTCAACGCTCAGTCACGTGGTAGGATGCGTGGCCGATTCGAGGCGATCAACGAAAAAAGAATCGAAACGAAACGGTTGTAACTTGGCTAGAGGGGCAGTTTAGATCGTCAAATGAATCGCGGTAAGAGCTTGTGGTAGGGGCTCTAGTCTGTTGTACATAAGGTCATGTGTAAATATAATGGCATCTTCGGTTTATCTGCAGATAACTCGATGATACTTAGGAGTAGGGGACTCTCTATAGAACATTTTATGATGATGACAGATGTTTTTATTCAATTGATGACTTTTTGAATTTCAAACCTGTGTAACACTAAATTTAATTTAATTTTTAATTAATTTTTATTTGATACCCAACTATGTAAGAACTACACTGCGCACACGTGTGCCACACATGCCGAACTAGGCGCGTCGGTCTCCATACATTTTATATGGAAACTAGACTTGTAGAGCTACACTAGATCAACGCCTCGCACTTGCCCAGGTTTTCTTCCTTTTGAGGTACTGAAACCTAAGAAAAGATTCAGACGACCAAAAATTAAGAACCTCCTCCTATTTTGGAAGTCAGTCAAAAAAGTGTTAAACAGAATAATCAGCCATAAAATGTTCCCACTGCTGGGACGCCTCTCTAGGAGAGGGAATGGGCCGTTATCCTACGCGCGGGTCCAGTGCGGATTGGTGGATATCACATGTCTTCAAATTTATGATTCTAGGACATACCGGTTTCCTTACGATGTTTTTCTTCACCGTTTCACAAAATAATACGCCTAGCTGGGTTTGAACCATTCATAAGTCGAGGTGGGCAGAGCACATTGCAACCACGTGCTGGAAGAAGCAGCGTTGGACCTAGTGGGGAGCCTTCTCCACAAGTTGCGAGACGCACCGGACCTGTCGTTATGGCGACACTTGAGGGCCTATGTCCAACAGTGGACGCCTTTCAACTAAAAAGATTGATGATGATGACGATGCGCCTAGCTGGGTTTAAACCAGCAACCTTCGTAAGACGGTGCTTGTATAACTCCCAAACTCATCATCATCTTCCTGCCCTTGTCCCATATTATTTGGGGTCGGCGCAATACGTTTTTTTCTTCCATTCTATCCTGTCAACCGTCATACTATCACTATAACTTCCAAACTCGCCAAGTCGAAAATTACGGGTAAATACTAAGGGTTCATTATCAACAGTGGTAGCCTTGTGGTAACGGCCTCAGTTATCACTAGGCCACCACCACTTCCACTGCCGCCATCACCACTACTGCTCATAGAAGAGTAAAATAACTTCTACGAACTTGAAAATTGTCCGCCGGGTCGTTTATTAATAGAAGTCCGCCGTCCATCGGAATATTGATTCCCCTTGACTTTGGTACAAGTAGGTTTTATAGTACATATTATAGTTCATTGTCAATGGCTCACCTTGAAATTATGCTTTCAACTTGATATTGAATAAAAGAGAGTTTCTTTTAATTTGATTTCTTGCGTATTCTAAGGTCAATGTCAGCGTTGAGATCCTTGGTGTTTCATATGACTTCAGAAACGTTAAATGTCAGATCAAAGTTGGAATTTTCTACTTTTCTTCGGGAGCCTTACACGTGTTAAAATGTCAAGCGTGCGAGCGAAAAAGAGGGATGGAGTTATAGACCCAATATAGTTCCATCCCTTTAACAGTTCAGCCCCCTAGCCAAGTTGCAACCGTTTCGTTTCGATTCTCTTTTCGTCGATCGCCTCGAGTCGGCCACGCCTCCGATTCCTTTGTTCTGACGTCATCTCAACGCTCAGTCACGGGATCAGAACAAAGGAATAGAAGCCGTGGCCAACTCGAGGCGATCAAATAAAAGAGAATCAAAACGAAACGGTTGTAACTTGCCTAGGGGGGCAGTTTATGTCGTCAAATGGATCGTGGTAAGAGCACGAGCTCTACCACGAGGTAGGGCCTCTGGTCTGTTGAACATAAGGTCGTCCTGTGTAAAAATAATGGCATCTTCGGTTTATCTACAGATAACTCGATGATACGTAGGAGTAGGAGACTTACAGCCATAATTATGGCGTGCCCATCCTACTAAGCCCTACGGTTTTGACCTCTCTTTGAAGCGCACTTGGGACATACGTGCCGTCGACGAATCGGGCTCGGTCTTTACCAGACGGCAAGCTACCCATCTGTAAATACATATTAAGTGTCTTTGTAATTGTATATATTTTTGTAGTTATATTATTGTATGTGTGCTATGATCCTGTAATGGTCGAAATAAATGTATTATTATTATAATAATTACTATTGCTCGTCGTCCGCAAGCAGTCTTTTGTGACTGTCTGGAGCGTCAAAATGTCTTTTCCGCCACAGTTAACATTATTACCATTTAAAAAGTTTCATTGGCCTCCACATCATCCTGTTGCACTATCAGTATTAACATCACACTTATGCACTGTGCTCTGATCACTTAAACGAAAGTTTTAATAATAGTCCTGAGTTGAGCTACACGAATACTGATAAATGCTTGCATTGACTGGACAGGTCCACTCAGAACTGTGTGGTCCTTTTCTCAAAAGACCATCTCAAACTCCCACCTGCATGGTTCTCATATCTGTTGACCATTACATGTTTGCTGTATAGACTTTAAAAGAGACTGTGACCCCTGAGTTTGTTTCGGTGTTTTTGTTCTCAGGGTAGTCAGCTAGGAGACACCGGCCTCATCTAGTTTAATATGACGTAAAAAAATGACGTGTAAAAGTGTTTTCATAAACCTATTTGCAAAATATCATTTAATACACGAACAGCATACACCACATGAGGGTAAACAAATAAACTGAGCGAGAAAGCTATTGACATTGAAAGCTTTTACCAATAGAGATTAGGATACGATAACAGTGATCGATACCGGACTTGCAAACAACGTGATTCATACTAACATTCTGTTAGTACTCCTATGAACTCCGGAATATTTATTCAATACCAAGCAACCGCCGGCGTGGCGTGGCGGCGTGTTGAAAGGTGGACCGATGACCTGGTGAAGGTTGCGGGAATCCGATGGATGCGAGACGCACAGGACCGTTCTTTGTGGCGACATTTGGGGGAGGGCTATGTCCAGTAGTGGACGTTTATCGGCACAAATGATGATGATGATGATGAACCGCCGGCGTTCGCTCTCTCATTGTCTGTCTATTGTGTCTCTAATAGGGTATTACAATCATTTTTGAAAAGTGTCTCAATTAGATTCTGTAGTGCTAATAAACCACTCAAAAAACACCACATTTTTATTCCGTCGCTAAGTACCCTAAAAATGCATTTAAAATTTACATTTTCATACGCACATATACGACGCCATATTTACTCTGCGGTCGTGACGTCAGTTGGCTGAGTAAACAAATGCGCTCAGTATGGCCGATCAGTTGACAATTGACAGCTGTCACTTTATTTTACAGAGCCGAATGACATAATAATATGGTGGCTAATATTTCAAGGTGATAAAGAACAGATAATAAAAACAGAAAACTTTGAATTGAATTTTAAAATTTGTTTTGTTATTTTATGAACTAAAACCAACACTTACCGACTGCAGGGTACAACGAAAATATGAAAAAACAAAATAACAGATTTTTTTAAGTTATGACACAGCTCTCAATGGACGAACAGAGTCCCTAGGCGATGTACTATAGCGCATGGTTTCAAGCTCGAATACTGAGCGTGGAGTTCGATTATCAGGTCGAGCAAAAAGTGCTGTAGCGATTTTTTGGGTTGGGATTCCGATCAGGAATTAAATACTCCGTGTCAGCCTAGAGTTTGGAAGCTGGTGGCGTGCAGCCCAGTGCCGTCTCGCGCCTGATCTCTCTCCGGTTGTGTCTGATTGCCTTCCAATTGGGGGCTATGAAAATAAAGGACACTCTTTGAGTGCACATGTGTTTGCGCTCACGCTTGTACATTATAAATATAAGGTGTTAAAAAATTACCTTTAAGAATTTCGAGGGGACATTGTACTCCTCATTATGAACAACTGTGGGACCAAACTTGAAAAAAAATCAGCTGCTCCCTACGTTTATGTTCGCATAACTCGTCAAAATGTATGGAGCAGCTAAATTTTTTTTCGCTATTTTAGTTTTGGTCCCATAGTAAAAGTTGTTCATAATTTAAATGTTGCAGAAATTTAAATTACTGACACTACGATCAAGGCGTTTGTTACTCCAAGCCATGATGCTCCGTGGACTGATACACAAAAAATTTGATTGCCCTGAACTTGTCAATAATATATTTTATATCGTGCCCAGAACTGTAATAAGTCGAGGGTCGCGCGCTTACCCGCTCTTTGCTACGACTACTAGTCGTACAAAAGCGGGTGAGCGGGCGCCTCTCCACAGATTAGTCAAAATTTACAACCAGTATTTTGTAAACATAGACTTATTTGCGTCGTCTCACAATATTTTTAAAAAAGAATCGGTTATTGCACTCAGATCCAATTAATAATTTTGTATTATGTTAAGATTTAGCCCCACCTTTCATCCATACTGTACCTATGAATGTAAAACTATACTAGTAATAAGTGGAAACGTTGTTGATTGTACGTTTACCTACTAAATTGTTAACTTAGACGTAAGAAAAAATGTACAATTGTTTGTTTTCCCTAATAAAAAAATAAAAATAAAAAGATAATGAGGAGTACAATGTCCCCTCGAAATTCTTAAAGTAAATTTTATAACACCTTGTATATATATAATATATATCCTACGTACTTGGCTAAGCTCTGTAGAGATTGGCCACCGTGATCGAAATTCGTTCGGGAGGATTATAGCACACCAGCATTTCGCTGATAAGTTAACTGCGGAATTAACCGACTTTATAAAAGTCAAGTTCATTAGATTCAGATTATTTGCGCGGCACTCGATGCGGTGAACGAACTATAACATTTAAACAATGGGTTTAATAAATTAGGCATTCATTACGTTTGACTGAGCCACGTGAATAATTACTGTCATACTTCAATTCAGTAGCTGGCGCTTTAATTTTACATTGTTTCATTCCAATAATTATAATAATTTATTGAAATTCACTTCACTCTGGAGAATACACGTAGAATTTAAATTTTTATAGTAAGGTTTTAATAAATCCTTTGGTGTGTCCCAAGGCTCAGTTTTATGCCCTTTTTTAGGGTTCCGTAGTAAGCTAGGAACCCTTATACAAAATTCAATTACTTAATTCTAAATGTGTATTGATAACATTCACAAAAAATAAAAGTATTATAAAACGTGCGTATATTCTCGGTAATGCTCCTCACAGCGAAGTTACGTCGGTGAAGGATCTGGATATTAGATAGTTAGCTTCATCTTGATCAACATATTCATAAAATTATTAATAACTCAGACCGCATGTATGGTTTTGTGGTTAGAACTACCTTAGATTCTAAGTGTCCTGATACATACATACATACATCTTTATAAGTCACTTCTTAGGTTACAACTTGAATACGCTGTATTAATATGGAATCGCTTATACAAAACATACGTAGGAAGCTTAGAAAATGTCCAGCGCAAAGGCCAATGGAAACTATTGGCATGATTTAGTTTTTGTTTTCGCCAGAAATGAAACTTAGGTTTTATGTTAGAGGCCAATACGAGGAATCAATAGCAAAAAAAGTAAAAAACTAAAACCCGACTACTACATGAAACAAGATTTTCATACTTCGAACAAAACAAAAAGAAAAGCCACAGTCACACGTTTTATGTACGACTACGGTTATTCTACGACTACGCTTTACTTTTTTTTTATTTAAACAATTTTGATGGTAAATTTAACACATGACTTTTTGTCCGCTAGAGGCACCATAACGCCCTCTGCGTTACTTTAAATATTTTGGAAATGTACAAGTGAAGCCCTTTCAAATGATACCAAACACGGCGTCTTTATCACCATTTTTGATTTTAACACATTACTTTTTGTCCGCTAAAGGGTACCATATCGAGTTTTGTGACACGTCACGTATGTTCAGCGGACAATGAAGACAGTTCTAACGACACCTCATATGTCAAGTTCCGATAAGTAGATTAGGAGCTATGAGGGAACAGATGAACATATATACATACATACATACATAGCCTTTCAAAATCATAACCCGCCTTTGGCTTTGCCGTAGTCGGGTAAAAGGTCAAAAAGGCTTCTATCTCAGTATATGCTGCGATATTTAACAAAAAAGTAAAATAACGCAGCGCTGGTATTCTGGTAGGGCCTGGTGATGCCACGGACACACTCACGGAACTTATAATACTTATAATAGATAATAAAAGAATAAAATAAAATATAAATAGTAAGCATATAAACAAATCTATTAAACTTCAAAAAAGTGTATAATAAAAGTACTATTTTAACCATTCATACGCCCGACGCTCCTTTAACATTACTCTGCACACTACTCGTTTCCATCCATAGCATGTATTGACTGTTCTGCCGTCGGTTTCACCCGCGTAAAAGTAGATTTCTTCATACAAACTTCCAACCCCCGTTTTACCCCCTTAGGGGAGGAGTTTCATAAAACCCTTTCTCAGCGGATGTCTACACCCTTTAAGGAACCTAACTGCCAAATTTTAAGTTTGCAGGTGTTATAGTTTCTGAGATTTCGTGATTAATCAGTGAGTGATATTTCGCTTTTTTATATATATAGATAAAGAATATAGCTTCGTTGAATCCGTTTACACCATCTAACTTGACATAATATAAAACACATTTGTAGCATAGCAAATCTCATCTGGTGGTTTTCCACCCTAATTCTAAAATTCAACTTCGAAATCTTTCTGCACTATATTAAGTAAACTAAATACTCAATACCCCTACGTCACAACTGGCTCCAATAAACGACGTGTGTAGACATTTACCTAAATATCGATTTCCTTTGACTTTCACTCAAGGTGACGTTCAATGGCGCCTGTGTTCCCATCAATAAAGGTAGGTCTACACAGCGCACACGTATGCCACGTACATCTGTGCGCGTCGGTCTCCATACATTTTATATGGAAACTAGACTTGTAGAGCTACACTAGATCCACGCCACGCGACGTCGTTCTACGTACAAATTCGGTGTGGTCCACGTGTGCGTCGGTCTAATGTAGTTCAACCTTAAAGCTAGAATTACACTGCACACACGTGTGCCACACACGCCGATCTGGGCGCGTCGTTCTCCATACATTTTATATGGCAATTAGACTTGTAGAGCTACACTTGATCCACGTTCTTCGTACAAATTCGGTGTGGTCCACGTGTGCGTCGGTCTAATGTAGTTCAACCTTAAAGCTAGAATTACACTGCACACACGTGTGCCACACACGCCGATCTGGGCGTGTCGGTCTCCATATATTTTATATGGCAATTAGACTTGTAGAGCTACACTTGATCCACGTTCTACGTACAAATCAGGCGTGGTCCACGTGTGCGTCGGTCTAATGTAGTTCAACCTTAAAGCTAGAACTACACTGCACACAAGTGTGCCACACACGCCGATCTGGGCGTGTCGGTCTCCATATATTTTATATGGCAATTAGACTTGTAGAGCTACACTTGATCCACGTTCTACGTACAAATCAGGCGTGGTCCACGTGTGCGTCGGTCTAATGTAGTTCAACCTTAAAGCTAGAACTACACTGCACACAAGTGTGCCACACACGCCGATCTGGGCGTGTCGGTCTCCATATATTTTATATGGCAATTAGACTTGTAGAGCTACACTTGATCCACGTTCTACGTACAAATCAGGCGTGGTCCACGTGTGCGTCGGTCTAATGTAGTTCAACCTTAAAGCTAGAACTACACTGCACACACTTGTGCCACACACGCCGATCTGGGCGCGTCGGTCTCCATACATTTTATATGGAAACTAGACTTGTAGAGCTACACTTGATCCACGTTCTACGTACAAATCAGGTGTGGTCCACGTGTGCGTCGGTCGAATGAAGTTCAACCTTTATGCTTGTTGTACAAATTATTATGAAAGTAAACAGACACACCCTTGTTGTGGGGTACGCGTGTAGCTTTCTGCTTAGGGTTATTATTAGATTTGTTTTGCTGAATAAATATAGCACCATGGCTGTTGATATGCGGTCAGTTATTTGCCTTTAGGATTAGGTATATTGGTTAGGATACAGTTATCAATTTCTACTAGTAGTTGCATTACATTATGTGTGGAATGATATTAAAGAAAAGGGTAGTTAGTGATAGCGTGACGGGTGATAGGACAGAATTTATTTATCCTTAAATAAATTCTGTCCTATCACCAACGAATGTTACAAAATAAAAAAAAAACCTAAAAGAAATAAAAATTGGTACACCTAAACTTATCTTATAATGCACACTCAACCACACCACAACAATGTCATGTAGAAAACCACAGCTTCCGCATAACCGAGTGTACACGGCTATAAATAATTATGTAGAACATTAAATAAAATAAAAGTAATTGGGATGTGATATGTCATAAAGAGAAAAAAAAAACAATATTACAGCCAAATAATAATAAGTAATGTCAAAATTAAAATATATCAAAACGGAAGACAAGAACGTTGCGCCGACGCCAAATAACATGGACAAGGGGAGGCAGATGATGAAGATGATGAGTAACATTACAAAAGAGCAGGAGAAACATAGATACATCTACACTAATATTATAAAGTGTATAGATACCGGCACGAATCTTGAGCGCTCGGCGAAAAAGTGGGGATCGCTTTGCTCATCGTACACATCGGCGAGTCAATCACTGTACAAGGATTGCACTACCCGCTCCCGCACTTCATACCACTAAAGAGACCCGATATTTCACTTCTGCGCAAGTGGAAGTCAGCGCTCAAGATCCATACCGGTATCTGTAGTTTGTTTTTTTGTTTGTAGGAGAATTGCTAAATTTATTTCACCGATAGAAAGCTGCTTTATTCCTGAGTGACATAGGCTATTTTTAATGTACGCGAGCGAAGCCGTGGACAAAAGCTAGTTTTTTGATATGACTGGTGAGTGAGATAAACTGATGAACCAGTCAATAGTTTATAGTTTTTTGAATTAGGTACATCTGAATTTGCGAATCAAGTTACACTAGTAGCAAAGTTATCGAAACTTACAAAAACCACAGCAAATGGGATGTCGATTTTGTTCCAATCTTAAAATGGTAGAATTGTGTTATCTCGGTATCTTTTATAATTAGGACAGGGCATTGGCATTTAGGGCATCATATCTTTCTGAGAAAAGAAAAGGAAGTTAGTGATAGCATGACGAGTAACAGGGCAGAGTGGATAAAAAAAAACGTGTTGCGCCGACCCCAAATAACACGGGACGAGGGCAGGAAGATGATGATGATGATGAACTTTCTGAAGGTTATTACAGAAATTAAAAACCTATATTTTCACCCAAGATAAGAGCTGTGTGCTGTATGATAGAACCGCATGCCGCGCATATGAAAATAGATTGTAATGCAAATAATAGATAAATTTTATCAGCGAGGTTCAAGATTCCAAAAACAATCAAAGTTGTTGACTTTACACTGTTTGTTGTATTAATTTAGGACACATCCTAAGGCTGCGTGACCATTTCCCCTTTCCATATCTTTCCTCGCGTTACAGAGATTATTAGAATCGGAAAGACTATGCCTAGGACGTCTCCAGGATTATTTAGAGTGATTATCTTCGCTGGGTTACTGTTAGGAGGTGATTGATAAAAGGAAAGCTTTCTATCTATTAATTAGTTTTATTTTTTATTACGAGTACTTATCTACTAGAAGCAACCAGAAATATGTAACCAAGATTATATGTAACTCACAATATAATTTAAAATAGTGTCCATGGAGTTTCTTGCACGTTCTTCTCCATAGAGATCTACGCTTTGGAACGTGCAATTTAGCTTCACTTTTTTTTAAATTGTCCTACATTTGACAATTCAAAAGTGCCTGTAAATGGTCTATTTGAAATAAATGCTTTTGACTTTAACTTTGTTTCTGAACCCAGTCAGTCAGCAGTAAGTAGATGCTGAGGCTGTATTGCTTTGAATGCCTTGATGTCATTTCAGATTGCTTTACTCCACAAGTTTCAGCAGATAAAGGGCCTAACATGTTAAAATATCAGGCGTGCGAGTGGGAAAAAGGATACCCTTTAGCAGTCCGATTTCGGTCGTCAAATGGGAGCTCGTGTTACTAAGGACACTGATTTACCTCTCGTTTTTAAGGTTCTGTACATAATAAGGAAAAAAACGGAACCCTTATAGGATCACTTTGTTGTCAAGACCCTTTATCTCGGAAACGCGTGGAGGTATCGAGTTGAAATTAAAACAATATACCTAATCAAGTCTGCGGTCTCTTGTAACTGTTAAAAAAATCAAATTACTATAAGTTAACAAAAAAAAAAAAGATACGGCCGTTTATGTCTCAAAAAACGTACTCACGACACTCTCGAGGAAATCAAAATTCATAGGGTACTCCCCGTTGACCCAGATTCCTGAAATTTTGCGTAAAGCAATGTCTTATAGCACAGATATAGATATAATAAATCTGTAAACTGTAAATTTGTTGTTGCGTCACAACAAACATTTTTTTTACGATTCAGGAAAATCTTCGAGAGTCCATTCGGGAATTGAACTGTTTACATAGGTAAATTTGTACGGAAACCTTAGGGCGCAAGTCCACCACGCACTTGCCCAGATTTTACTCCTTGCTCATCTTCGCTTGCTGTAACCATCCCAATGTACAGGCAGCCTGAGACCGGTACTTAGAAACCACATTTAGGTCTCCCTAAGCCGACGACTTACTAGCTCCAATCGCGAGCGACAAAAACAAATCTTCGATCGGAATCTTGACTTCTGTACGAGATTAATCGTGATAAACGATCGAACGGATTTACGAAGATTTTCTGTTGAAACATTCTGAATTTATCAGGTGCCTATCTTAGTCGGAAAATGAGCTTTAATGATGGAGGACTCTAGGATTGTTTGAAAAAGTTAACGTGGCCCTGAAACGCAAACGGCAACTGATTGAACACAGGTGGGTTTTAGTAATTAAAAGTCTGACATTCTCTATCGCTCCACCCAGAGCGGGATTTTTTTTTTAACTTGATATAAACCAGTGCTTGACTGCGATCCGACCTGATGGTAAGCAAAGATGCAATCATTGATGGTGAGGCATACTAGTTTATTAAGAGCCTATTCACTCTAGCCTTGAAGACACCTAAATTATAGTTGGACGGGAAGACCGCAGCAGGCAAATTGTTCCAGATTGTTGTTGATTTGTTGATTGCCTACTTCAAAAAAAGCTTTGAATTTGAATATTTCTTTGGACGGTAATATTTTTATTGTACATATAAATTTAACATAAAACACAGTAACTGTAACTAAACAATTCATGTATATAGGCGAGCATAACTCAACGATGAGTTACCTCCCAGCAAACCTGAGTTATAGGGAGAGAATATTTTTAGGGTTCCGTACCTCAAAAGGAAATATGGAACCCTTATAGGATCACTTTGTTTCCGTCTGTATGTCTATCTGTCGGTCAAGACCCTTTATCTCGGGAACGCGTGGAGGTATCGAGTTGAAAGTATACCATATAGGTGCTCAGGTCTGTGGTCCCTTGAAGCTGTGAAAAAATCCAACTTCTGAGTTAACGAAAATAAAGATTCGGTCGTTTATGTCGCAAAAAACGTGTAATTCGACACTCTCAAAAGAAATGAGAATTGAACTGTTTTCATAGGTAACTTTTTACCCTCAGTGCGCGAGTCTGTCTCGCATTTGCCCAGTTTTTTTTTTTTAATATAATCGTCATATTACAACATCATCATGTTACAACCGTTTCGTTTCGATTCTCTTTTCGTTGACCGCCTCGAGTAGGCCACGCCTCCAATTCCTTTATTCTGATGTCATCTCAGCGCTCAATCACGTGGTCAGAACAAAGGAATAGGAGCCGTGGCCAACTCGAGGCGATCAACGAAAAGAGAATCGATACAAACGGTTGTAACTTGGCTATTGCGGCTGTTCTGGCCATCGTTTTGGGCTGCGGCCTCTAGGTTGTTTGTCGTAACCATGCCAGTTACGATGAGCTTTTCAAGTTTGAGGCCATTTTTCCTAGCTATGTGTCCAAAAAACTTTAGTACTCTGTGCATACAGGCATTTGATAGTCAAGTCTTGATTTTTAGTTATATTGTGAGCTTTTTTATTGCTAAAACAAGCTTTTAATAAATATTATAACTTAATAAATATTTAAACAAATTGAAAATAATATTATGTACAAACTGGTAGAAAAAGAACTCATAGGGCATCAAAAAATTCGTCCATATCGATGTCAATGGGAAAAGTGCCCAGAACGCTGGCAGCATTGCCACGCTGGATGGCAATGCTAATTCGTTGACCGAAGAAAAGCCCAGCCCTCTGGTCACGCGAAGAGTCGACCAGCTGTTTGCTGATTTCCCGAACAACTCGATGAGCGCTCGGACCCCATGGCCCCAGTGTTTCAACCCCGAACGGCTCAAATATATAACCTCCGATGAGGTTATTATATTTACGCCGTTTGAGGTTTTCTGCACCTGCAGCAGCCGCCCCAACACAGCCCGCCGTACTCAGAAGATGGGATGGCGCAAGGGTGTCGACACATGTTGCATCCCACACCAAAGGCCTACCCAAAACTACCTACCTTTTTAGTTATAGAGATGATATAGCCGTTCAGGATCCTTAATATCGGTGAGACAACATGAAGAGAAAGCTTTACCTATATCTTCCTTGTTCATCTCGTCTAGAGTGTCTCGTTTTTCTCTTTTCTTAAAACTACAAGATCAGAAATTCAATCTATAGATAAGATTAGCATTTTAGATGCGCTGCTCCCAAGTTGAAAGACCTTTTGAGAAATAAAAAGTAAGGGCGTGTTTTCCAATTGATTGTTATTGACTTTCAACGTTTACAGATTCTTCGATTATTTATTTATTAAACTTCATGCAACATAAAGTACAAAGGCGGACTTAATGCCTTAGGCATTCTCTACCAGTCAACCTAGAGTGATGAAGAGACAATGGTACAGGTAGGTGCATAAAAAGAAAATTTTATACGAAAAACAAGAGTAAAAAAAAGTATACATATAATTAAAATGCACTCACATATATATTTAATATAATACATATACAAATATATTGATATAAAGTAACGAAAGAAGTTTTTAGACGATTCTGCTATTGATGGAGCAAATGATTCCGCACCTTCCGCTTAAATGCATATCGACTTTCGGCCGTCCTGATTGTTGAGTTAAAAAGTATAGTAAAGTCTTTCTTTACCAGTTTTATTGTACAAAATAGTATTGTTACAGTAGCGAAGTCTGGTAGGGTAACAGTCCGTTAGGATTTGTTTCACAATAAATCAATATGCCTAGCTTTTTTTTTTTAAAGTAAGTAAGTACCTAAGTAAGGGTCGGCAGAATATCAGTAGGAGTTGTACATGGAGCGACTGCCTATCTGTCCTCCACAACCCAGTAACTGGGTAACAGGAGAGGTATCGCCTCTTAACGAGACCTAGGTGTCAGACTGTCAAACTTTTGACTACCCATAACGACCGTCAAATAGATATATCTACAAGTAAATGCTGTGACTAAATAGCTAAACATTCAAGATTCAAAGCATTTTATCTATACTTATAATAAATCTGTAGAAGTGAAAATTCTGTACATTGAAAATATCAAAAAAATAAATGGCAGGGGGTGTAGTACTACTACTACTACTAGACCGACACCGAACCCAAAAAAGTGATTAAAAAAAATTTTGTCTGTCTGTTTGTTCAGGCATCACGCAAAAACTACCGGTTCGATTACGATGGAACTTGGTATAATTATTCTTTAATACCCTGGGCACCATACTGGGTACTTTAAAAAAAAAGTAAGTTTGTCGTAAGTTACGTCACCCGCAGTGGAGTTCACTAAGGGGCATACACGATGAAGATAATAAATAGTATTTCATATTTTCGTATCTCAAACAACCTAATAAAACCATTTTCAACTTCTACGCGGAAAAGCTAGTTTCAAATAAATCATTTACAGACTCCTTTGAAATGTCAAGAAGTCAGTCAGTAGGAAAAAACACATTCCAAAGCGTAGATCTCCATGGATACTCTTTTCAATCATGTTAAGTATTACAAACATGTCGGTTAATTAAGTACACATTTCTTGTCGCTACTATCATGCGAGAACAATGTAAATAAAGTAAAAATAAAAACTAAATATAGATATTAAAATAGCAACTGGCAGGTAAGAGATGAGCAGTCTCAACTGACAGCGCCCGTTCACGGACATGACGCGAAACGACACAAAATGTGGGTAGTCGGCAGTAGTCGGCGAGTAGTCGGCACATCTCCAATTAGTATTATTAGTATTATTATTGTTTATACAGAAGCGATTCAAATTCCTGAATTGTAAAACCAATTACTTATGAGTTATAGACAAAATGGTAAGACCAATGGACTCATGTTATATAAGTATATATATACAAAAATAAATACGCTCCTCTCCTTTCTTATATCTTATGACTCCTCCAATATGGCTGTAATTTTAGCACGACGAAAACTTGCCCAGAAGATTCCTCTTCTGGGCAGGTTTAGAATTGCCTTTCTTTTTTGAAAGGCAATTCTTTAGACATAGAAGAGCCAGCTAGAAATCTCTTTAAAAAGATGACGAGCACTCAGACCGCACGATCCAGGCGTTTCGACGCCGAACAGCTCAAATCTGTAATTACCAGAGGTCGGAATTAGGTAGAGTTATTTAAGTAATTGTACTGATTTCATACAGCTAATAAAGAACGTGGATATGCCTGAAATCCCGAGATAATTTTTAAAGAGCAGATTTTTTTATGACACTATCCGAAATATAGCAGAAATTAAAAAAAAAACATCCTGCACTAATGACGGAGGAGGAAGTGTATAATTTTGTTAACCTTACCTCAGTTGACGTAGAGATTTTTTTCAATTACCAATTCTAATAAAAAAATCTGAACGTAAATTTTCCTTCAAGCGTAAAATTCGGAATACTACTTGAAGTCCTCTCAACCTTAGTTCGGTCTTCGTCAGAATTATTATTAAGTTCTCTTAATGATTTGATATTTTTCACAGCATTTATTAGTTTATAATTTTAGCATATAAATGTATTTTATTATTATAAATAACTTATTTTTTTATTTATTTTTTTCTGTTTGAAATATCTGTTAAAAATTTGTTCATTGTGCAAACCTACCACGGTGTTGTCTTTTTTAACCCAAAGGTTGACTGGTAGAGAATGCCTTGTTGCATGAAGTCCGCCTATGTACCACTATTGTACATGAAGTTTAAATACATAAATAAAATGAAAATTGTATGTTAATTGTGTTTGTTTTATTTGTCTTATCTATCTCCGAGGTTTTTATTGTTATTTATTTGTAATATTGTGGGCCACACGGGATCTTTCATTAGAAATCCTGGGGAGATCCATATTAATATCAATATGCAAGTACATGAACAGCTCTACCTAATTCCGACCTAGAGGCTTGGGGGGTCTTAGCAGCCGCAGTAGTGGCAGCACCAGCATAGCTCTCCGAACTTGAAACACGATGGAGCAAGCGTTTGCGCAAAAAAAAAAAACGCGTTCTAATACAAACTATATATAAACTAATGATCATAGCTCTTAAATCCATCCTGGTATAGCTTGGATTCGGCTAGATCCCAGTACGGTCAGTGGATCGTCTTAGGATTTTACCACTATCTTCAATAATATAAAGCTGAAGAGTTTATTTTGTTTAGTTAAACGCGCTAATCTCAGGTTCTACTAAAACGGAACTAAGAATAGGGAAAATCTGTGTCCGATAATCCATTTATTGAGGAAGGCTTTAGGCAACATGCTACGACCGACAGGAGCGGAGCGGTACCTACCTTGTACCAAAGACGCGGTTGATTCGAGAACTATTTTCTAATAATGTAACATAAAAAAAAGATTGAGTGAAAAAGACTGAATGTTTGAGCTAAAGGTCTGTCTCATTTTTTTTAACATTGCCACAACACTAGGATTTTGAATTACTTCTTTTTCATTTCATACCAGTGTGAACAAATAAAGTGATTTTATTTTATATGAATCTAACTCCAAAAATATCCGTCCTAACTACCTACCACCAAATAAGAAGGATCTCAACTAGAGAATATCCATTCAAAATTCAAGCCCCGGTATTATCAAAAAACCTGTATTCCTTTTAATGCCGTATTTAATGTTTGAAACAAAAGAATTTTGCCTGCCAAGTAGGTACCTGCCAACCTTATAAATTAAATTTTCAAGGAAATTGAATGTCCTTGGTGGACATTCAAGGCCTCTTTAAATTTTATTATAGAATAAAACATAAAGGAGAGAAAAGCACCCGTTATAGCTCGAATTAGTGATAGGTATTCTACTAACGAAAAAACTTCAATAAAACTTTTTCCAAAAAATAAAATAAGTGAGTATTAGTGTTATCAGCTGCTACCAAAATATCAAAATAATCGCACCTATAGACTTTTAAAATTCCAAGACCCTCTAAATATTTTATCGACCTTTTCAAGTGGCGAATTTCTAACGACAAGCGCAAAATATTTACGATGTTTCATTTAAAATAACATTAATGGTGTCTAAATTTATGGCATGGCAATGAATAATCACCTCTCACCAGTATATTTTTAACTAAACTCCAATTCACGGCTAATAATACAGCAAAGCGTAAAAATATACCAAAATTTTTGGGAACATCTTAAAAAATATTTACCGTGATTCCAGGCTTTAGATGTAGTGAGGGCATGGATCCAAATATTACCACTTATAAAATCACTTCACTCCACATTTACTGTTTATGAAAATTATCTATATTTTTTTTAGAAACCGCGAATTTTTCGGGCGCGAAATATTACTGGCGCCCGACTCATGGTTCGATTGAATGTTTTGGTTGCGACGGGTTCACTTCCAATGTAATGATCGGGATAGCTTGTTTGATAACAACGCCATCTGTTGTAGTGCTTCAAAGCACCATTCGAAATTTGAATAGACTGTGTTACCCATTCACTCAAGCTTTTTTTGGTTTGTCTTTTCGTACCGAGCAAAAATTTAATTTATGAATTCAAGTTATGATTTAGTAAGTGTGTAAATAAAAAATATTTATTATCAAAACAGTGTTTAAAACTAGATCAAAAAGTTGCTTCAATTAGAAGCTTTTTGTAAGCGCCATCTTTGATTTCTAAAGGAAACTACGACGAACCGTAGTAAACGGCTTTACTAAATTCGTATCAACCAACCAAAATGAAGGGCGAATTTTACGCGTGCGCAATGGAGGGGAGCATAGTAAACTCACTCAATGAAATCAGTAGGCATTTGTCGATAGTGTATATTTTTGACGCCGGGTACGGGTTGACGTGCAAAAGATTTGCGAAAATTTATAATCGCCGGAACGCCTACACCCGGTTTATAAATAAATTTTGTGTTAGTGCATAGTGACTGGATTTTGTGGAAAATGTCGAACGCACCAGTTAAAAAGGTCCCCATCCACTTGCAGGTAAATAAAATTAATTCACACCTGTTGTTTTCGCTTAAATTCACGATAAAGAAATAATTGAAACAGTTATTTGCGAAGAAATCGTCTTGTAGTGGGTTTCTAGCTTCTTAGAAAACACTACAAAATTTCCTCAACGCTTCTTTGCCAAATTCTATGCCTGGGAATAAGTCTGACCTGATTTTCATTCAAAATTGGGTTGCCGGCGCTTTACGAAATCGTTTTCAAATAGAACAAGATTCTGACAGTACCGATAATCATTTTAGTAGTTACCTATACCTATTCGTGAATTAGTAACGTAATATTTGGTACACAAAGAGTAAAATGATAAAAGATCGTAAGGTAGGTATTAAGAAAAATCTTTTGACAACATTTCGGTTAACAAAAAACAAATTTATCGCAGCGATAACACTATCGAATGTTATACCTACTATTTTTATCGTTCTTTGTAGTTTATACGTTTCATACCTACTAGTTAATTAACTATTTGAATCTCGAATTCATTAACCGCCATTTCAACCACCGGAATGTAGGTATTATGTGCTTCAAATATTTAAGAGAACGTACCTATATTACTATTACTGCTTAGGTACCAATCCATTGTTATTTTTTTTTAATCTTTTTGAGACAGTGCCTCTGAGTAGGTACCAATGTGCCTACCTATCTAGTACTTATTTATTAAAACTTTGTTCTATTGAATAAAAAATATGTAAATATTAGGGTTATATTTTAGTGTTTTATGTATGTATGCACCCAAACCCAGATCATTAGAACATAGACATAATAAATACCTACGCATTTCCAAGTCAAGCTATATGCCATCTAAAAAATGAAAATGGCAATAAGCTGTAATGTTGCAGCCCTGGTCCCGGTGAATGACCCCATTTTATGGAGCCCTTCCAGCTTCGTGTTTCTAGGGACCTTTGCCGTTCGGTTGGCAGGACTTTACACATGACATGCGCAGTAGTTACCGAATTTGAGATAAAGGCATGGCGAAACGTGAGTGCGAATCTCGATTGCAGATATTTTTTTGCTACTAAGAGGAACTATTGTTGGCGTCGAGGGTTCACAATTATTTGAATTGTGTAAAATTCGTTTGTGGTGCCTCTTGAGAATGGTGAGTTGAATGCTTGTTAGATTTTCATCATAGTGTAGTACCTAGTATATAGATTTCGCCCGATGTCAACAACCCCTAAGAGCAATTGCCAACTTTTCGGTCATTTTGTTCCGGTTACACGATTTACAATAAAAACTGAGGATTTTCATTTCTTGGTAGGTAGGTACCTATTACTAGCACGCTAGGTAGCAACTGACATGTTCTGCTTGCCTCCAGCTCTCCAGCTAGTCAACGAGACTGGAAGCCAACTATTTCTATCAATCCTATACGCCTGGATTCTATAGGCTGACAATCATGTAATCTGCTAATTTTGTGTCCTTCACTTGCTCGATACAAAAAACGTAACTTTGAAAATGACGCACGTGTTCGAGAATCTGTATAGTTTAACTAACGAGAAAATTGCAATTTCATGGACGAAGGACGTCCAAAATGAGCGGACGGCACTTGTTTCTTCAATCAAATCGAATACTGGTAATCCGGGAAAACGCTCGACTAGAAAGGAAAAAGGAGTTTATCATAGACAACGACAGATTAGCGGAATTGGTACTCTATTTCGTTCATTTAGATGTCTCCTACGCAAAAAGTCATAAGGCAAGAAGTGCATTTTTCAGAAATCAATAATCAGTTTATGATCACTCGCTGGATGCATTAAGGAATAATAATACTTAATTATATTTTATTTTTTATAATAGGTACTTACAACTTTACTCAAAATTGGTCAAACGCGAGCCTATCAACAAATAAAAAAAAATGTTACTATTTTATTTAAATAAAATAAAAAATAAAAATCTTCATTTCATTTTCCTTCTACAATTTTTTTGTCTTCATAACTTTATTTTTTCTTTTTTTTTATTAGATTATAATTATATATTTGGACTATTACTATACTATTTTATTTATTATATTTAAACCTCATGTACAGTAATGATACCTACATAAGCGGATTTAATACAACAAGGCATTCGCTACCAGTAAACCTTTGGATTAAAAATACGACACTGTAGTAGGTGCACAATTAAAGTACCTACAAATAATAGATCTAGTACAGGAGGTCGCAGGAGACATCGATTTGATGGTGCAACAATGACGTAATTACATTAGAAGTCTTACAGGAGATGCAATCAAAGATTTCTATTAAAGGTAACGCATTTTCCAAGGTCTTATTACAGTCGTCATGATTTTAAAAGTAATTTCAACATTGTGTAAATTCTATTAAAATTTCGTCGATTGTAAATAGGTCGCTTCAAAGTCCTTTAGCATCGCCTGTAGAATGTCTAAAAGTGTAATTTTTGCGTCATAGTTGCACCAAATGAGCGATTCGCGTGAAAATAGGTTTCTCCATACAAACTTTGGAACCCTGATTCATCCTCTTAGGGGGTGAATTTTAGAAAATCCTCTCTTAATGCTCACGTACATCGTAATAGGAAACCTTGTGCAAAATTTCATGTTTCTAATACCAGTAGTCTTGACTGTGCCTTGATATTCCGTCAGTCAGTTTCTCCTTTTATGTATATATTTTATAAAATTCTAAACATTACCAAAAAAGCGTTAGTATTTTGTAACGTAAAAATCATGAAGGGTGCCAAAATACTCACTCGAGCCCCTAATCTCTCATAATTCTCATTATTTTCTAAAAGTCTCCAAACATTTTAACTCCTATTTCTTTCCTAATTCCGAGGAGGATTATATAAATGGTCATGTTTTTCGCACGTATTCCAAAAATAAACGAATTAGAAAAAACTGTCTAAAATAATAAACCAAAAATAAAGACTTTAATTGAAAAAATTAAAATGATTTTATTTTCCTGATTTTTCGTATTTTTTACAATGATTTTATAAAAACATTCTTAAAAAGAAATCCTCCGAAAACTGGCAACCCTACCTGCAGACCGAATAACTGAATTTTTTTGCTTCAATTGGAGAAACACAAAAATCATAATAGCATAACATAGTTACTATTTAATTCAAGGTTAATTTCGTTAACGTCTTTAATTCTTAAGCACCTCGCATTCAAGCGACCATATAGTAAAAAAACCAGTCTGCCAAGCCTACTAATAAATTAATTAACGTGTCAATTATTTTTTTGTCTTGTATGTTTGGTGGTAATGATGGT
Organism: Mythimna vitellina; assembly: GCA_949316375.1. Classification (NCBI taxonomy): domain Eukaryota; kingdom Metazoa; phylum Arthropoda; class Insecta; order Lepidoptera; family Noctuidae; genus Mythimna; species Mythimna vitellina. Next base: position 10,541,784 of record OX438709.1, read on the forward strand.
GGTCACTAATTGCTTTTTAGGGTCCCGTTTTTAACTTTGGACTCCGCTTGGAGGACACGATGGAGCACACGGTAGAGGTGTGCCCGGCTTGGGCAAAGCACCAGTGTCCTTATGGGGGATATCGGCGGCAACGATTTCTCGCGCCGAGCCTTGGTACAGGCCATGGTACGAAGCGAGGGGGAGTGGCAATCTTCCGCGAAGCAGTAATGTTAGCAAAGCCGGGATCTCGATCTCGATTTCCGGCCACCGTAGACGCGGGCCTGCGGACGGCGAGCAATGGGTAGCTCTTCGTCCGATCGTCCGGTAACCGTCCTAATCAAGCTCAAGTCGTTGACGGCGCGTAGGTACTATTCCACGCGCGCCTCAAGGAGATTTCAGCAAACCGTAGGGACCCAGCAGGGTCGAAGTACTGGGGCTAAGGGTCTGCTTCTGAAAGGAAGACTCGGCCCTGATTTCATATCAGCAGGCAACGAAGGAACGGGAGCTGGTTTTTAGTCAGTAAAAGTCTAACACGGCCTCGCGCTCCGCGCAAGATCGTGGGATGTCATTGGATGATTTTCCCACCTACAATAAAAAAAGTTACTAAGACTCCGCTGTCCGTCCGTCTGTCTGTCAGTCAGTCACCAGGCTGTATCTCATGAACCGTGATAGCTAGACAGTTATCTAGCTATCTTGTTGACCAAGATGTTACCTTTGACAGCTGTCAAATTTGGCGGGTGTAAGTACTATTATTTAATTTATGTCATTTGACCGTGGAACGGTATACGATTATAACAATAACACATTGTTTTATTATTGAGTTCTCGTGTTCACCTTCCGGCTGCGTCATCAGATCAGCTCGATGGTAACTTATTATTTTTATTATCTATTAATTAGCACTTTACTAAACCTATTAAAAAAAAAAACTTAATTTACTTATGATTATATACACGACCTTGCTTTATGCCAAGTTTCAGGATTCTGGGTCAACGGGACTGAATTTTGATTCTTTGAAAGTGTCGAAATGTACGTTTTTTACGAAATAAACGGCCGTATTTTTTTTTTCATTTACTTGAGAAGTTTGATTTTTTCCACAGCTTTAAGGGACCGCAGACTTAAATATATGGTTTTAATTTCAACTCATTATCTCCACGCGTTTCCGAGATTAAGGGTCTTGACAGACAGACAGACGAACGGACGACAAAGGGATCCTATAAGGCTTCAGTATTTTCCTTTTGAGCTACGGAACCCTAAAAAAACAAATTGAAATGGGTTCATTTATGAGTGAGTTCTGAGGTAACAAACATAAAATAAAATCATCGAATTGAGAAATTCCTTTTTTTTACTTTTAGAACTATCAAGCAGTTACTATCCAGACACCCACTTGTCTGGTCAGATGATCCTCCCTTTTCAATGGAGGATGCGGGACTTTCCATTCTGTACCGTATATAGGTGCATTTCCCTTAAAAAATCAAGATTATAAGCTTATTCCACGATTATTAAGGTTTTAATTTAGTTTTAGTCAGATTACGGGTAAGCTAGGGGTCTTTAAGTCACGATTGACTAGGTTACTTCTAGGCAAGCGTGCTCCATCGTCAGCCACATAATTGCTTACCATCAGCCCCCCTAGCCAAGTTACGATCGTCATCTCAACACTCAGTCACGTGGTCAGAACAAAGGAATCGGAGGCGTGGCCTACTCGAGACGTTCGACGCAAACGAAACGATCGTAACGTGACTAGGGGGGCAGGTGAGATAGTAAACGCGAGACTATGAATAATAAATAAAAAAGAAATTATAAACGAAGACAGTTTCGCGGTTAACGAAACTCGATTGGCGTTTTCTCGCCTTCTTAACCACTCTGTTTTGCTACTGCCACTAATATCAAGTCGACGGTTGAAAGGCTAATTGATCTAAGCGACATTTTGTAAAACTTGCAGCAGGTCGGATTTACAGACTCTAATTTATTTAATACAGAAATATATGAAATATTTGTTTATTCATGAATATTTATAAAGAAAAATAAACTTTAATCCGACCTGCTGCAAGTTTTACAAAATGTCGCTTAGATCAATTAGCCTTTCAACCGTCGAAGTCTATACCCACATAATACGATAAATACACCTCGATTCACACAGTAAACACTAGAACTATATATATCACATATTATAGCTGTAAATTGTTTCTCTCCAGTGCGTTGAACTAGTAGTACGAAGTTCCGAACCATCTCGCTTAATGGTCTACTTAGATATTTTTGCACATTATAAGTAGTATTGGAGTTAACAGACCGTTTTTATTAGGGCTGGTAACCGTCTAGATAAACCGGACATGGTTAGGTTAGCCCTACTGTCCTCGGGTGCGTAGCTTCATCATCATCATTTCAGCCGAAAGACGTCCACTGTTGGACATAGGCCTTCCCCAAGCGACGCCACAACGACCGATCCTGTGCGTCTTGCATCCACCGCACTCCCGCGACCGGTCCACCTTGTGGGAGGCCTACCAACACTGCGTTTTCCGGTGCGCGGTCGCCACTCTACAACCTTTCGGCCCCATCGACCATCCGTTCTACGAGCAATGTGCCCTGCCCACTGCCACTTTAGTTTGGCGATTCTTGACCACTTCATAGACGCTTCAAAATACGCCAGACAGCTTGAGGAGTATAGCTTACTGAACCCTGTCCACGAGGCGTATTACACGTGTTCGTTTTCCATCATTTGTGATAATGCCGTCGGACGGACGATGAAGATATTTCCGCCATTTTTTTTTACAAAAAAGCTAGTGCTTTCACTCGATGTACGCACGGTACGGCAGGCGTATCGAAGCCTGCACGCTATGAGCAGGCGTACACCAAGCGTATAATGACGGTTACGCGTCTATGAAGCTACACGTGCTTGGCCTTAATTGATGCAGTGTTCGGTCAAGATGTGTCAACAAGACCTCACAGTTTTTATTAGGCTTTTATTTTTTTAACTCCTTTTTTTTTGAGGTTAGGACATCATCAATTAACTTTTCCTGCTTCAGGTGGTCATTTTAGTCAGTAAAAGACTGACTAAAATCGGGCCTTAAAAAGCAAAGAGCAACTAAAGAAACACGGGAATCACTGGGTAAAATTCTGAAACTCTCTCTCGCTTCACTAAGAGTGGCAAAGAATCAAGTCAATGTCCCCAAAAAAAATAATTTACCCAAAAGTTTTGCTCAATGCGCTGGTATGTTCGGTTCTTTTCCTTTTTGTACCTGGCAACCCTGAACCCTGTCAACCATTAAGAAGTTATATTGTAATTGATTGATGAGTAGACTATGGTATCCATGGACTGTGACTAGAACTTACTTATAGTAATACATTTACTAGCCCGTCATAACCGACCGCCATAATATCCCGTATTTAAAGTGTTTTACGCATAAGTACGCACGGAAGACCGCCATTTTTTACGCCATCTCAAAATTGACAATGTCTCTCGGCTATCATTGTTTATGTGGTGGTCCATGTATACATAAGCATATTTACTCGTCTATGATGAAAAGACAAACGTATTTTTTGTTACTCTGTCCAACGTCCCAATTCGAGACTCAAGACTACGTGTACGATTTACGTGATTGTTTTTTTAATTCATAAATTATGTTTTTGGGACAAGCTTTAGTCCAGTACACAGCTATTCACATAGTTATATATAAAAACAGTACCGTGACTGGCTGGGTAAATCAACAATACATATTCTCAATGGGTCTGATGAAAGAGCTGCGATTTATTTAGTTACTGGCTTTGTTGTACCTCTGGAAGACAGAGACCTCCTTTCTACTTTCCATTTATCATGGTTTTGGGTAGGTATGTATCGTTATCGAGCTTGTCCCAACTCCCACCATATTCGCATATTATGTCTCCAGCGACGTCCCCTGAAATTGTCCGAAGAACCTAAAATGTGGTAGTTTTCAGACAATGTCATGTGACTGCTTCGTCGACACGGTTTCATAATTAGCTGTGAGCCAGGCGTACACCAAGCATATAATAACGAATATACGCTTGGTGTACACCGAATGAAGCTACGCGTCCGTGAACAGTAGGCCTAAGTTCGCTTACCGCCGAAGAGTAGTCTTATTTTATCTCAATAAAGGATGCAACACGTTGTTGAACCTTGTGGCCGGCTCAGATAAAGTCGTGGGAAATCATAAACAAATAAATGTATAACAACTTCATTTTATTACTCGCAAAAGGCGTTTTATAATTACTTCATTACGTAGTCACTGCTGGCCAAGTAATGGAATGACTAATCAAGTCTAGTATCTATCCAACACATCTGTTAAACATTTATATGTTAACACATCAATTATATTAACGTAAGTACGAGTATGTATGTCCGTAACCTCCACCAATTGATTCTGTCCTTAAGATCATATCTGTTACCAATGTTTTATTTTTTCGGTGGGAAAATCATCACCACTGTTGGGACTCATACCTCCTATCCAGGGGAGGCAATGCAATGGGCCGTAATCCAACACGTGGGTCTAGTGCGGGTTGGTGGATGTCACATGTCTTCAAATTTTTGGTTCTAGGACATGCCGTTAACTCACGATGTCTTCCTTCACCGTTTTAAGAGCAGTCGTAGTGAAATAAATTACACAAAGTTATGCGCCTGGCGGTATTTGAACCCTCAACCTACAACTCGTAAGTTGAGGAAGTTATAATTGAGCTTTCACTGCTCTTAGACGTCTCTAGAGTTATGTGTTAGAGCGGGTCTGGCCCTTGACTTGACCGATTTTTGTGTGAAATATCAGTATTTTAGCGTCCATCATAGAATTTCGAATCGAAAGCCCAACATCCTGGGGTGGGCACGATTCACGAATCTCCACGGAGAGTAAGTTGTAAACTGTGAAAAGAAATCCAGGTTTTAATCTTCGCAGCTGGGGCGGCTACTTAGTAAAGTGCCAAATAAATCCCCTTTGAAGTACTTGACAGGTAAACAGCTCGTCTCCCGTCAATTTGTACCATACGGTGGTCGGTCTGCTGTCTATTATTAGTTTAGCTACTACATGGCATCATCTAAATTGTACAAGTTTATACCTTTCATAATTTATTTCTTGCTTTTCTTCTTTTATTTATTGTAAGCAAAGAAAAAATCCTGATACGTAGTGTTTATTTATTAAAACTTTATGCACTAGTAAGAAACACTGTACAAAGGAGGACTAAATGCCTTAGGCATTTCCACCTTTCGACCTTAGGGTGGTGCAGAAATATAACATGGTAGGTGCCGCGGGCTTGCAGACGGAGAGCAATGGGTGGCTCGCCGTCTGACCGTCCGGTAACCGACCGGACCGAGCCCAAGTCGTCGACGGCGCGTATTGTTCCACGCGCAACTCAAGGAGATGTCAGCAAATCGTAGGGGCCCAGCAGGGTCGAAGCCTACTGGGGCCACGGGTAGTGTGAAAGCGGAACCCGGGGCCCTGGGACGAAGGCAACGAAGGAACAGGAGTGGGTTTTTAGTCAGTAAGAGTCTGACACTATCTCCCGCTCCGCCCAAGAGCGGGGATGTCATTAGGATGATTTTCCCACCCAATAAAAAAAAAAAAAAAAAAACATGGTAGGTGCAACATAATGGTGAACAAGATTAGAAAAATAATAATAAATATATACTTAGATACATAGATACAAATTAACAAAAGTTAAGAAAAGGTAAGAGGAGGAGGGGGGGAGGAGGTAAGTTATTAGTGTTCATTTATTATTAATTGAAAAAACATGCGAAGCTCAAGACTCGCGCACCGCCGTTACGTTCCGTACAGACTTACCTACCTCGAAGATTATTCTGAATCGTAAAAAAAGTCATTATTTATTGTAACAAATTTACAGTTTTCATATTTTCGCTTTGATTGTGATGAGACCTTTGCTTCTTGCCAAATTTCAGGATTCTAGATCAACGGGAAGTACTCTATAGGTTTTGATATCTTTGCGAATGTCAAAATATGCGAATATAAACGGCCTTTAGATTGCGTTGACTTATAATTAGTGTGAAGATAAATATTTAATCATGTAAGGTTAGAATAAATCAGTCTAGTTCAAGCAACATCCCTTTTTTTTGTTTCGCTCCACTGCCCCACAAATCCGTCAGGATCCCTGAGTATCTGATATGAATCTCAGCGTTCCTGAGAAAAAGGGTTTTGATAAGCGGACTGACAGTTTTTTATGACTGAGGTACTGAACTCTAATAACTGGCCAAGTGCGAGTCGGACTCACACACAAAAGATTCCGTAGTATAATATTAAAAAAACGGCAAAATCAGGTTTGCACTTAAATATTCATTTTAATTCTGTTTTTAGTATTTGTTGTTATAGCGGCAACAAATACATCATCTGTAAAAATTTAAACTGTGTAGCTATCACGGTTCATGAGATTCAGCCTGGCTGGTGACAGACAAACCGATACTGGAGTCTTAGTAACAGGGTCTCGTTTTTGTCCTTTGGGTAAGGAACCCTAAAAACTTACTGTGCGATAGGAACTCCCGGCTGATTAGTACTGGTGCATTCAAAAGCTAATACAGTCAAATGGAGTGAATAGGTACTCAGGGGTGAATAGAAACAAAACTTCAAAGAGTATTTTTACGGCATTTGAATATTTTTTGTAGCATTTTACTATATCAATTTATTAATGAATTGTTATTCTAAATAGTCAATACTTTGTTAGAGGCCGAAAATAAAGTATCAAAGTGAAAAACTAAACCAAAGTTTTGTTTCTATTCAACCCTGCGTTTCTATTCACCCCTGCGTTTCTATTCACCCCGTTTTACGGTACATTCCTATATCAATAATAACATCTTTATAAATATTAATCTTAACATTTACCATCTTTGTTTAGATCAAGTGCTGATATACATTAATCAAAGCACAAATATTTATTGTTTGTACATTCAGATGTTGAACAATGGTATGAATCGCCATTTGCCAATATGCATTCGTTATCATTAATCATAATAGCACTTATTGAGGTAACACTCAATTTATGCGATAATGCGTTTGAGTCATTTTGATAGCCAGAAATTGGTTTAGTTTACTTTTATGAATCATCATTTCAGCCGTAAGACGTCCACTGTTGGACAAAGGCAGCGTAGTCAACAACGAACAGTCAAACATGTGCGTCTCGCATCCATCGGATTCACGCGACCATCACCAGGGACCCAAGTCTGCTATTTTTATAAATTCGTCATTCCAACACGATCCCATTGTCAGTTTGCTAAAAGTTCGTAATCTGCTAATTCATAATGATCGATCATTGATCGATCAATGGTCTCGTACTAGAGTTGTGGTAGAATGACAATATCGTGCAAGTTAAAAGCAATGACTGCACAATGGCGTTTTAATGGTCAAGTCACTGATCAAAAGAACTGTCAAAATTTTATGAGATTACGTCAGATATTCATTTGTCATTATGTACGAGATTACCATTCTATGCCATTTCTTTCAATGGAGTGTCAGTGGTTAACCATTGGAAAGTCATAATGACGCCATTACATTAGTAGATTACTAAACTTGTCAAAATCAACAATTATGAAATCAATGATAGACCATTCTGACACTATTTTAATAGCAGACTTGATGCCCAGGTCATCGGTCCACCTAGAGTGAGGCCTTCCAACGCTGCGTCTTCCAGAACCTTTTGTCCCCATCGACCATCTGTTTTGCGACTTTTGCGAGCAATGTCTTGTATTCAGGTTATGTCGGTAACCTTGGTTCTCCTGATATCTTCATTTCTGATATGATCACGCAATGAAACTCCGAGCATAGCCCTTGCCATTGCCATGCAATGCTAGCCAAATTTCGATTTGTTTTTTTTTAGTTGGAAATTTTATATTCCAATTTTTCATTTACCGCCCGTCAATATTATAGCAAAACCACCCAAAACTATTTAAACCCATTCACGAAACGTAGAAAACATCCATACATTTCACCTTGAGGAACCACCATCACCATACTATACCATAGTGAGGAAACCGGCATGTCCTAGAACCAAAAAGTCGTAGACATGTGACATCTACCAACCCGGACCGGGCCCGAGTGGTGGATTAAGGCCCATTCCCTCTTCTAGACAGGAGGCCTGATTCCCAACAATGACAACATTATAAGGCCGACTTTGCTATGCTATTTCACCTTGACATTAACCGCGACGGTACCGCATCGCATTTCCGACAAGTACCAAGTTTATTACGGTTCAGTTAACTAATTAACATGTAAATATTCTAACCGAAAGCCAACTAGTACAGTTAGCAAAATTAACGGCGTCAACGTCCGGTACACTCATTTTCTATTGCAAGACTGTTTCCGATACCTCTTCCTTTCGAACTATCGACCTTACTACCTAAAACACAAAGTTTAAATCCCCTTTTTGGGTCTTCTATGGGTTCTTACTAACAAGTAGGAGCTATTCTTACCATACCATAGGGGATCCTCCCCTTCTCCCCATACAAAGGGCCATAAACTATGATTTACGTACGCGCTAAACAGTTGAAGTTAGTACCATTTTAAAACGTGCGGTTAAAACATGGCTGGGCGTTAAATCTTTCAAAGAAAGGTCGTAATATAGTTCGGTGAAATTGTAAAACGGAGTATAGTCGTGATGGCCCAGTGCTTAATGCACGCACCTCTCATGCTTGGGGTTGTGGGTTCGAAACCTAGCAAGCACCAATTTGAGTTTTTTTTCAATTCATTTATACTTTTCTAAGTTAATCTATGACGCTACTAGCATCCCGTGCCTCGGAAAGCACGTAAAGCCTTTGGTCCCGGTTGTCATTCGTAGATCTTTGACAGTCGTTACAGGTGTCCAAGGAGTTTCTGAAAGGAAAACCCGGCCCTGGAAAGAAAGGCAACAAAGGAACTAGGAGTGGCTTTTAGTCAGTAAAAGTCTGCCACGCCCTCCCGCTCCGTCCAAGAACGGTAAATATCAAAAAAGTTGTGTAAAAAATGGTATCCAAAGAGTATCATCATGTTACCCAGTAACTGGGTTGTGGAGGTCTGATAGGCAGTCGCTCCATGCAAAACCCGAAACACGTGTCTAGTACTATATGTAAAGAATCTATGTATAAAATTTCATAACTGTATCATGAAAAATCAGAAAGTTATAAGCTTGTTATGTTTCCTAGTTGTCCGTAGAAATACATGCAACTCTTTTAAATATTTTTGGTATATTTTGTGTAAAAATTATTGGAATTGATTCAGTAACTAATTCTGAACAAACTATATTCAGATTTCGCATATACTAAAAATAATGTTGTATAGGCACTAGCTACAGCCAGTGGCTTCGCCCGCGTTAATATAGAAAATTAACCTAAAGGAACATACTCCAGGTAAAAAGTACCCTGTGTGCTATTCCAGAACATGAACTACCGGTGTACCCGCAGTTCCGAGCAGAAGTAAGAAACATATAGAAAATATAGCATGCTGAAATTCCAAGTATTCAAAGTTTTTTAGGGTTCCGTACCTCAAAAGGAAAAACGGAACCCTTATACTATAGGATCACTTTGTTGTCCGTCTGTCTGTCAAGACCCTTTACCTCGAAAACGCGTGAAGGTAATGAGTTGAAATTAAAACCATATAATCAAGTCTGCGGTCCCTTGAAGCTATGAAAAAATCAAACTACTAAGCTATCGAACGAAAAAGATACGGCCGTTTATGTCGCAAAAAACCGATACTTTCAAGGTAATCAAAATTCACAGGGTACTTCCCGTTGACCCAGAATCCTGAAATTCGGCATGAAGCAAAGTCTTATAGCACAGGTATAGGAATAAATATGAAAACAGTAAATCTGTGGTTACCTCATAAAAGAAAAATATTTGCGATTCGAAAAAATCTTCGAGACTCCATTCGGGAATTGAACTATTTACGTAGAATAGAATATAATAAACTTAATTGTACACCAAAATAGTAACAAAAACTTTTACAGTAACTACGTAGGTAAGTTTGTAGGGAACCCTCAGGCGCGAGTCCGACTTGCACCTGCCCAGTTTTTTTAGGATGTCAAAAATTTTCTTTCGTGTTTTTTTATTGAGGTAACCTTGTCCTTGATTGGACTTTGTAAATAAATAACCCCTGTCAAAAGTTTTATTATTGTGTTACAGTTACGAATAATAAACATGACGTAACCTAGGGCCTTACCTCGATACAATCTACTCGCGATACGGCCATAGAAATTCTTTTGTTAATTTCTTGAATACTTTTAATTTACATACTGGAGGGGCAGTCGTCCACTGGTAACGACCTAAGCAGACACTTTACTTTGTTTAATTTATTTCATCACCACTGCTCTCAAAACGGTGAAGGAAAACATCGTGAGGAAAGCGGCATGTCCTAGAACCAAATATTCGAAGACATGACATTCATCAACCCGCACGGGGTCTGCGTGGTGGACTACGGCATTTACCGCCCATTCCCTTTCCTAGAGAGGAGGCCTGAGTCCTAGCCAACATTATAATGCTGATTTTGTTAATATTATACATACTTAGGGCTGCCATCCAACCGGGTTTCCCCGGATTTGTTCTAGTTTGAAGGGCATCCGGGCGGGGTTTTTAAAAGTGTCCGTGTGAAATCCGGACACTTGCTGTCAGGGGAAACCCAATTTATATCGTATAATCCTTTTTATAAAATCGAATCAGGTACGTTACATACGAATAGTGTTCAATTTTTTTTTACAAAAAATGTCTATAAATTGTTGCGGTTACATACGTACCTAATTCGATTTTATTAACAACCTGTTTAAATGAATAAAAATTTAAAAAATATAACGATGTTTCTATTTTTCACTCAAAAAATTTATTTTTCGAAAAGCCATATTTCGCCCAAATGGCCGGCGGCGTTTTTGCCGTGTTTGTCCGGCATCAGCAAATTAGGTGATGGCAGCCCTATTAATACTTGACTCAATTAAATGCTGAACGTAAATTAGTGTAGGGTTTCATCATCTACAAATTCTACAATACCTTCTTAACTGCATCAGTTTTCCAACGCAATCGATTTTTTAATGTTAGTTTTGTCACTCATTAAAAATGTAAAGAACTGTGTCTGTGTCACCTTCCAAGTCTTCGATCCGTTGCGCTATATTTTTATTACAGTCTCTGGCCCCTTCTCTACGATAGCAAATGTCCTAAATGTGTCACATGTCTTAGAATTTTTTGTTCTAGGACATGCCGGTTTCCTCATGACGATGTTTTTCTTTATCATTTTGATAGTAGTGGTGATGAAATAAATTGTTCTAAGTAGGTAAAGCGCCTGCCGAGGTTTGAACTCGTAAGTCGAGGCCGTCACCTTTGGGCCACCATTGTTCAGTCGCTTATGTCATACCCTAAAACAATTGTATTACATAAACGAATAATTCTTAGGCCCATGAGGTCGTTGGTAACACAATTAACGATACTACAACATGCAAAGTATCCAAATGCTCCTATCTCAGTCAATTTGGCAATTCGATTCGATTTGGTTCATTAGGCCTAGATTGCTCTGCTTTCGTATGGCAATGCTCAAGGATTTTTGTATAGAAACCTGGTAATTGTAGTGTGCTTAATTGTGATTAAAACACCTTTTGTTTGGAACGGTAATTTATTTAATGGCATCATTGTATTAAGCATCACGGCCTACTGTCCACGGACGCGTAGGTTTATAGACGCGTATCCGTCATTATACGCTTGGTGTACGCCTGCGTGAAGCTTACATGACATACAAAACTATGAAACTCTGAGGACGAAGCGGCAGCGTGCGTCGTATCGTGTCTATGAAGCTACACGCTAAGCTAAGCTTCACGCAGGCGTACACCAAGCGTATAATGACGAATACGCGTCTATGAAGCTACGCGCCCGTGGATTAGGCCTTAGTGTAAACACGCTGACTAAAAAAAAAAGTTGGTTTAAAAAAAGACATCCACTGCTGGACACTGGTCAGGCTGCTGGTCTTCTGTCACCACAATGACCAATCATGTGCGTCTTGCATTCATCTTTCTCCCGTGACCCTTACCAGGTGAACGATCCCCCTTGTGGGAGACTTCCGGTACGCGATCGCCACTTCAGAACCTCCAGTCTCCAACGACCATCTGGTCAGCGAGCAATGTGCCCTGCCCACTGTTACTTAAGTTTGGCGATTCTTCGGGCTATGTCGGTAACCATCATCGCATCATCGGATGCTATCGTCATGGTTGAGAGAAGAAAAGGTGTTGCGTCGACCCTAAGTAATATGGAGCAAGTGCAGGAAGACGATGATGCACTTTATATCGTCCTATTGTCCATTATTATCAAATTATTTCTTTAGAAAATATCTTTATCCAAAATCGCAAACAGAAATATTTTCAAAATGCAGTAAATTACAAATCCTTCAAATCTAGTGGATGGAAAAACTGTCAAGTCGAACTGAAATGTGACTTCACCGCCATTTTTTTTTGCACGCACGTGACCTACGCCTACGTAACATGCGTACAAAAAAAACACACACACAGCCGAACATAGAACCTCCTTCTTTTTGAAGTCGGTTAAAAACAGACTGCGGTGTCTCCACCACTATGTTAATGGCTGCTATAATTAAAAATCAATTTTGATGCTATTTTCGGAAATGGATTTCTTTTTATTGTTATTTGTTGTTTAGTATAAAAAAAAACCGGAAAGTATCCAATTAATACAAATTTACTTCTTTGAAATTCTTCCAAGAAAGTATAAATTCTCGTACCACACTAGTAGCCAATAGCATTTTATCGCTCTTCCCCTTCCTGCTTGCGTCCTGCTTCAAAGCATCGTTAACAAGAACAAATCCATAATACCCAAGTTTCCAGTATCTGACGAAATAAAACTAAAACTGCTAACTAGTTTTCTAGCAACCAAGTACATTGTCGAACAATACATTTGACTTGCCAACCAGTCATAAGCATAAGGAAATGTATTGACAACTGTAATGTCAACTGTTTTATGAGCTGAGTACGACTAAAGACGTGCACATTTTTGCACGTTTTCTGGTTATTTTGTTCCACGCACGCCTCAAGGAGATGTCAGCAACTGTAGGGGCCCAGCAGGGTCGAAGCCTATTGGGGCCAAGGGTCTGATTCTGAAAGGAAGACTCGGCCTCGGTACGAAAGGCAACGAAGGAACAGGAGTGGGTTTTTAGTCAGAAAAATCTGACACTATCTCCTGCCCCGCCCAAGAGCTGGGGGATGTCATAAGATGATTATCCCACCGGAAAAAGTCACGCAGTATTTTGTTGGTACTGGCCCGGGTATCGACTTCGCGGCCCCGTAACAGAGATTTTATTTTTATTAAAAAAATAAGTAACTATTCAAGATTTTTGTTTTTGCTAGACCCTTTTAAAAAACCAGCTTTATTATTATATGTAACTTTAAAATATTTCCGTAGCGTAAATTCGTAGATATACATTTGAAATCGTAAGTTAGGGTCAGATTCGTGGTTTTTTTTTTATCGAGCCTACTAATTTATATCATGTTTTGATTTCTACGCAGCGGTTTTAATAACTTTCATTGTGTTCTCTTTATTATAATTGTGGATTTCCAGAGGTTTAAAAAAATTCAAAATTAGTGCAACCTCGCCTTAAATTCAGGTCGGGTTTGAAATGAAACGTTTTGTTTAAAGTGAGGAAAATAAAAAGTACAGGAATTGGACTAAAATAAGCAATAGTACATTCTTACATTATTATAAAACAAAGTCCCTAACCGCGTCTATGTGTCTGTTCGCCATAAACTCCACAATTACTGAACCGATTTTCATGCAATTTTCACTATTCGGCAGAGTGATTTATGAGCAAGGTAATTGTTTAATAAACTAGCTTTTGCCCGCGGCGTCACCCGCGTACATAAAATATAGCAATAGCAGCTTTCGTTCAATGAAAAATGTTTACCAATCGGACCAATACTTTCAGAGATTATCTCCTACAAACAAATAAACAAACTTTACCTCTATAGAATATTAGTGTAGATTAGCAGAACATTTTAAAATATCATATATCAAATATAATTTAGGTGTCTTCAAGGCTAGAGTGAATAGGGTCTTAATAAACAAGTGCGCCTCACCATCAATGATTGCATCTCTGCTTACCATCAGGTGGGCTCGCAGTCAAGCACAGGCTTATATCAATTAAAAAAAAATAGTGGAAATCTTTAGATAAAAATATTTTCTTAAACCCCTTTGCTGACAGTAATATTTTTTAATGGTCATCAATGAAGCAGAGTGAATAATGATTCTCATAAATCTTTTGATGCAAACATATTAAAATAACAACTATAAATATCGTTACCACATGAGAAGCTTTCTCTGGCTATTCATGTGGTCTTCATCGGAAGTGAATCTCTTTTTACAGAGCTATAGATCTCGGATATAATCTGTTCTTGACATTGGCTATTTTCGTCCTCAGGAAATGGAGTCAATAAACTTAAGAACAAACAATAGGAATAGGTGTAGGGAATAATCAAGATATTATACCAGCAGACCTAAAACGAAAAAGGCAATTGAAGGAACATAGGTGTAAGTTTTGAGTCGGATTTAGGTAGTCAGTAAATGTCTGACACGCTCTCTCGCTCCACCCTAGAGCGCAAGAAACCATTAGATGACTTAAAAAAAATCGTTTCCTCAGGTTGCGGGATTCTTCGTAATAGACACCTTGGCCCTGGAACCAAAAATTCAAGTGAAGGAATACGCGTGAATTTTAGTCATTAAAACTCTGACAGTCCAGCTCCACCTAAGTTTCCACAGGGAAATTAATTGTATTTCCCACCCAAAAACAATACAATAATCTGCTAATGTAAACATTGCGTTTCTTTCCAAGCATATCCCATGTATTGTCGCCGCACAGTCTGCTGCATGTCCGATACGTTTTACATAAACCTACTATTTACTGGTTCATGTTTAAGTAGTTGGGTTCTATTTTTATACAACGTAAGTAGTATGCAAATCGATTAGTTGAGTATTCTATTTACTTATCGTAAGTTACTGAGTCACCTGTGTTTTCTTCTTGATTGGTTACTTTATAGTGTTAGCACACGCTCGAATTTGGTTCGACGGTGTTGGTCCGTCCGTACCAAGTTAAGGTCCAGCGTAAGCTAACACAAATTGGTATTAACACGCACTCGAACTCGGTACGACGGACCAAATTTACGCTCAGTCACTCTCGACATTGGTAAGGACGGACCAAATCCGTCATACCAAGTTCGAGCGTCTGTCAACAACATTTGAAAGACTAATTACAGTATTTAGCTATTTGAGTCTGAAAAATACTAAACACAATTTTTTGTTGCAGTTATTATGTGTTTGGTTGAGTTTATAGTATTAATTTCTATAG
The DNA here is from genome assembly GCA_949316375.1 of Mythimna vitellina. NCBI lineage: Eukaryota > Metazoa > Arthropoda > Insecta > Lepidoptera > Noctuidae > Mythimna > Mythimna vitellina. The sequence goes on from OX438709.1 coordinate 10,557,053, forward strand.
GGTATTTTCATTGGCAGTCTCCACTCACTGCCTTCCACAGGACATGACACGTTAGGGAAGAGTCCCTTTGGGCTTCAGGGTTGTGTATAAAAGTAACAGCGGTTTTGGAACGCAAGGGGTAACTGAACGGCACGGGAGGAGTCATTTGAAAATTCCTCAACGTCAAATAAAAGAAGAGTGCTGTACGTGTCATTTTTCCTGTGGTGTCTTGTCCTTTGTCAAAATAAAGACTAGGTTATATTGTTCCGAGATTAGGCTTCTTTTTTTTGAGATGGGAAATCATCTAATAACTCCTCGCGCTCCAAGTGGAGCGAGAGTTGTGTTCCGGTGTTCTTTCAGTTGTTTTTTGCGTTCTAGGGCCGTGGTAACTCGATTAGGCCTACTGCTGGGATTTACGCAGCAAATCATCTATATATTTACTTTATTACAATCTAAAGCAACGTGTACATTATAACTAGTTACCATCACCAATTTGTTTACCTAATGATTCGAACATTCAAGCTTCATGACCTTAATTTTTTGCCCGAGTTACTAACTCTCAACATTTTTAACGACACACATGGGAAATTACGGGACATTTCATTTTGTTAGCACACCTCATGGGATTGTCCACTAGATACATATGTTCTACATAAATAAGCCAACAGAGAAGTACTTTCAACAAAAATCAATACATCAACGGATGCGAGTACATCTGTGCGTCAGTCTGAACGCGTGCACAGGAATAAATAATATACAGAGACCTAACTATTAAGTGTATGATATATAGGCGATCACGTAGCGACGATGTGGAAGCCCGTAAGTGATATCTAAGCCGGATTATAAGATGGTGTGCATAAGTCGCAGTAATATAGATGAAATCGTAATTTGAATATCCCTAAGAATATAGCTATGTATACCGTAATAAAGTTACATCAAAGCTGTTCATAACTGTCTTACTAGAAATATCAAATGACTTCTCACGTCGAGTGAGAGGGTATGTCAGACTTTTACTGACTAAATTAGACTTTACGTTCTAGGGCCGCGGTAACTCTTTCAAATATACCTGCAGACTTAGCAGAATTATTTAAACTATGATACGGATACGAAATAGTAAAATTATTGTATTAATCATGCGCGACCAAGTATCATCTGTATCACGACTCCAACCATCTCACTGTGACATAAAAATCTAAGTACAGTAATTGCTGAAAATCAAGACGTCTTCTTAGCTTGACTATGGCGAAAGAAATCGAGTGGCTGCATGCTCAATTTCGCATGCTATCGCAGCGGGATAACTACTACGTTGCTACTACTAAGTACTCGTTGGCGTTTGATTACTTGTAGACACTACATGTAGCCAATCCACGACCCCACGACAATGTCTCGACCCAATATGGAAGCTAAATTAAACAAGCTAGCGATGCCATGTAGGGAGGTGCTATGGCAGGAAGGCAAGCGCATTTTCTCTCAACCTTTCGCCTCTGTTGTGCTATCTACTCCATGTCAGCGAGTGAAGTGGGGTGTTATTATGATGGCCAGCTGACAAGCCTGACATAAACCCATCAGCGACTTTTGATAAACGTTGAGTGATTTGTGCTGGACTTGATTAATTTGTGACCGCGATACATTAGCACGTTATTTTTAGGCTGTAGTCCGCGACTTATCAGGATTATTCAGGAAGTTGTTTCACGTACTGATAGCAGTTATAACTGATCTTTGAAATAACATAAATGTGTAGATTCAGGAGTATTTTATTAATGCTGCGTAATCGAAAATGCGACATTGAAATGAGAATGCAAATTATGCAATGAAGACTTCATAAAAAAATACTATGCATTATTTCTTTGAAAAACAGTAACGCAACGTTATCGCACTTCCTCGTCATGCCTTTTTGTGGAAGCCTTAAATCGCTGATGATTAAATATAGTGTCCATTGAGGTTGTAAGTTCTGTGGTAAAAAATCATAAAATAATCAGCCTTATAATGTTCCCACTGATGGGACTCAGGCCTCGTCTCTAGAAGAGGGAATGATCCGTAATTCACCACGGAAGTCCAGTGCGGACCGGTGGATGTCACTTGTCTTTGAATTTTTGGTTCTAAGACATTTTCACCTTCGCCGTTTTGAGAGCAGTGCTGATGAAATAAATCACGCATCACGGTTCATGAGATTCAGCCTGGTGTTAGACAGACAGACAGACGGACAGAGGAGTCTTAGTAGCACGGTCTCGCTTTTTTCCCTTGTGTACTGAACCCTAAAAATCATAAAGAGAAAATAAAAAATGATTGTGTATAATTTTGTGCGATTCCTGTGTGCCTGAGATGATGTTAATTAATTGTACAAATGCAATGTTCTTATTAGATCACTTATAACTTGACCAGTTATTGACGTGTGAGATGCGATTTGAACTGAAAATGTTGTTTACATAACATTTTGCTGATTCACAATTCCGGGCAATGGCCTCTTCCTTTCAAATCTTCCATTATGTTATGTAAAAAACAATAACACACGGCTCGAAAAAAATTGCATTGAGTCAGTCATTAGTGATTCCCCTAATTTTCACCCCTTAAAACGTAACATGCACGATATTCTCGGAAAAACCTACAAAACTTCGGGAAAACACGCGGTTTATAAGCCCCTTTCTCTCTTTGAGGGTGGAAAATTAACAAATAAATTCCCTCGGGTGAAGAAAGAGGGACTGTCAGACTTATAAAGACTAAAACCAGGTGCCGAGGTTTTTTTTTGTAATGGGTGGGAAAATTTTATGACAAATCCCGATCTTGGGAGAAGCGGAAGATAATGTCAGGCTCGGTTCAGACGGTTACCGGACGGTCAGAAAGCGAGCCACCCATTGCTGGCCGTCCGCAAGCGAAGTGACTCCTCCACAATAATTTCACAACCTTGGTAGGCAAGAGCCCTAACGGATCCTACTAATTAAGCCTCCTTATTTAATCATCATCATTTTTAGCCGAAAGACGTCCTTTAGTGGACATAGACCTTCTCCAAGTGTCGTCACAACGAACTGTCCTGTGTCTTGCAACCTTCTTTTTTATGGAGAAATAATTAACTGAAGTATACTCATCCATGCTTAGTAACTAGGAACTCGAGACGTGTCATTCTCGTCATTCCTCTCCGTACACGTCTTTGAGGACATATGCCAGGTAAAAAGTAAAGTACAAACACGACACAACGTTATATTGTATGCTAACGACATTATCACCACCTCAGAAAAATTAATAAAAAAAAAACCCCTAAACTCGCTTATCTATCCAGCTAGACTGAAATGTTCACCATCGCTCGTAGACTTAACTCCATGGCTGCCATAGCATAGTCATAATATAAAATGCTTTGCGTGTCCCTCTCTAATGCCGGGTACAGACCAGGCGAACGTGCCAACGTATAGCAATCGCCGAAAAAGACCGCACGCTCGCCGTAGCTTCTCCGAGAAGCGAAGCAAGATTGCGGTATTTTTTATACTTTTTTTTTCATAGACTTAAAGGCTTCATCTCCCTATTCCGAACCGGCTTGGGATCGGCTACCAGTCTAACCGGCTGCTGAATACTTATGTTTTACATGGAACGACTGCCTATTAGATTTACACAACCCAGTTACTGGGCAACACGATACTCCTTGGATAGACTAATAATGAGTCTTTCTGGCATCTGACTACCTGTCTACGACACTGACTATAAAATCTACGAATGACCATCGGGACCAACGGCTTTACGTGCTTTTCGAGACACGGGGTGTCAGTAATGTCCTAGATAAACTTGGAAAAGTAAATACTTGGTACTTGCCCGGTTTCGAAGTAACCTCATGCGTAAAGGGTTTTTACCTACTAGGCCATCACGACACTAGACAGACAATAATGTAGACGTACAGAACGGAGGCGAACAAAAGCTAGGAAACGGACGGGAATGAGTCTGAAAGCGAGCGAGCGTGCGGTTATTCCCAATCGATGGCATTCGTTCGCTTGATCATCATCTAATTGATTGAGGCTAGACAGCTCGTTATGATTCGGGAAAGAGGGGAATCAAATAGATGGCTTTGCGGATATGCAATGAAAGACTTTTAGATCGAATGTGGAGTTAATGGAAGACGCGAACGATTGAAAGGGCATGTATTTGTGTAAGCTAGCAATGGATAATTATAATTGATCTGATACTGTTCCATAACCATTTCGATAGATAAAATTTTAATAATGTATTTGATAGATTGTGGAGGTAAGATAAGTTGTCGGTCCTCTATAAATACAAGTCTTCGCTGCATCCGCGAAAGACGAGAAGCAGAAGGTAACCAAATAAACATTAATTTATCTAACGATTGTTATTTTCTATTTATATATTTAAAAAACACCTAATTAACTCTAGGTACCGATTATATTCTAAAACAATAAAAAACACATCTAAAATGTGACATCAAAAATCTACTCTGCGTTTATTTATTAAAACTTCATGCTACATAGTTACAAAGCGGATTTAATGCGTTAGGCATTCTCTACCAGCCAACCAATGGTAGTGAAGAGAAATCATGGCAGGTGCATAAAAAAATAAAAGATTATTAAGAAAACAAGGGGTTTTTTTTTTCGGTGGGAAAATCATGTTATGACATCCCCCGCTCTTGAGCGGAGCGGGAGATACTGTCAGACTTTTACTGACTAAAAACCCACTACTGTTCCTTCTTTGCCTTTCGTACCAGGGCCGAGTCTTCGACCCTGCTAAGCCCCTACAGTTGCTGACATCTTCTTGAGGCGCGCGTGGAACATTACGCGCCGTCGACGACTTGGGCTCGGTCCGGACGGTTACCGAACGATCGGAAGGCGAGCTACCCATTGCTCGCCGTCCGCAACCCTACGGCTACGGTGGCCGGAAATCGCTGTCGACTGGTAACGCGCCCAAAAGACTAACTGACTTTTTTATCATATTAAATCCAGAGTGTTTACCAGTGCAAAGACCGTAAAATTAATTCAGACTCCCAACATAAAACTTTCATTTAATAATTACCTTCCATAGTGTATAATCTAATCACTTTTTCATTCAGTAATCCACATAGGTTTTTACGAAAGAAACCGTATCGGATGGCGAACTATGAAGACTGACAAGTAAATAGAAATTGAATAGAAACTTGATCTAGACATTCTAGATACCATCAATATCTCTACGACACTAATCTATAAGATAAATATTTGAAGTATCTTACTGATAAATTCCAATAGACTTGGGATCTTCTGAAGAATGCAATTTGCGGACTGAGCCTTCATTTTACAAATGTCTTCATTCTTTCAAACAATTATGAAGCGATATTGGACCACGCCTATTTTTATCTAATCAAACGTACGCAAACCCAGTTCGCTAAACTTTATCTTTCATCTTATCTATGCCAAATCAATCTGTGATAAAGACTTATCTCATTATCATCATCATCATTCCAGTCGAAGCCGATATACGTCCTCTGTTGGACATAGACCTCTCCCCAGTGTCGCCATAACGACCGGTCCTATGCGTCTCGCATCCATCGGATTCCCGCGGCTCTCACGAGGTAATCGGTCCATCATGTGGAAGGCCTACATGTGGTCTCCACTCCAGAACCTTTCGGATCCATCAACCATCTGTTTTGCGAAAAGACTTATCTGCAATGGTTTTAATGTCTTTGAGAAGTTGATGTCTTGTTACTGTACTTCTCCATACTTGTGTGATCGTGACCCCTATTATTTAGGTGGGACATCATCAAATATCTTCTCCCGCTCTGGGTGGAGCGAGAGTGAGTGTCAGACTACCATTGACTAAAACCATTCTCTATCTGTGATCTCTGGATTTATCATATTTCAGGCTTAAAAAGATTCGCTAACAAACCCAATTCCCTGGCAAGCTTGTTCATGACCCTGCTGTATTCAACGACGTTTCCATATCTCTCCAACACTGTCAATACCTTCACAAATATTAGAACTCAATGAAACGAAATTTAAATCTTGTATTAAACGCACACTATGCAGGCAAGCATATTATAAGTTGGAGGATTATATTCAGGATAAAAATGCTTGGCTCAATGCTGGTTCAGCTCCACTACCACCGGGGTGTACAAATTGATTAGTATGAAAATTATTTTTTAATGTTTTTTTTTTTTTGAAATTGTAAAATATAAGTATTGTATTATATGTATAGAAGCATTTTTTTCCACAGTTTGTAAATGTGAGTACCATGGAGCTTTTTATAGTTTTTATGTTGCTACTGGACTTATTTGACATAAATGAGCATGGCAGTTGAGAGTTTGTCATGCTCACTCAAATGTCTCACTGATGGTGGCGCGGGTATTGGATCATTCAGTTCCCTTCAAAATGGTTGAGCTGAGTGGTGCTAATATTAGCGTCATGTCCGTGAACGGGCGCTGTCAGTTGAGGCTGGTCATCTCTTAGCTGCCAGTTGCTATTTTAATATCTATATTTAGTTTTTATTTTTATTTACATTGTTCTCACATGATAGCGACAAGAAACATGTAACAGAGATATTTGTAATTACAAAATATGATTGAAAAGAGTGTCCATGGAGTTTCTTGCACATTCTTCTCCATAGAGATCTACGCTTTGGAATGTGCAATTAGCATCATTTATTTTTATTTTTCTGACTGACTGACTTCTTGACATTTCAAAAGTGCCTGTAAATGGTTTATTTGGAATAAATGCTTTTTTGATTTTTTATTTTATTTTGAATGATTATTCCATAATTATTATTTGAGGCCAGCTCAACATGATTAAATTCTTTCATGAGTCTTCATGAGTTTCAGAGTGAAGTTACAGTCTTAACCCAACCAGCAAAATAACTGTTCGAAAATAAATCTTATCTAAAACCAACGTTAAGATTATCTAAACGCGATGAGAAGTAGGTCACTCGGTTAGATGACACAATGTTTGGTGTATCTTTAGACTGTCGTTGAGACGATTATGCAATTACGTCACAGAATAATGCAGAAGATCAGGTCCGTGCAATCAAAAGCATAGTAGAAGCCGAATAACTAGACGAAACCCACTAAGGCTGATGCCTAATTGGGCTACGAGATTGTTTTAAAGATTTACCGTGACCCTGGAACGCTAACTAAGGGTAACTAAAAGACACATCTCACTACCCAGAGCGCGAGGTTATTTCGTGATACCCCACCTCGAAAAATAAAAAAGGCTTTTATCAACTATTTTGGGCTAGGTTTAGGTTTGCTGGATACAGCAACAGTACTTTACATGGAGTGACTGCCCATCTGATGTCTATAACCTGGTAACAGAGCAACAAGTTACTGACACATTTTTAGCTTCAGGCAACCCGTAACGCATCAAAGTTTTACAAATAACGGCGGGAACCAACGGCTTAACGTGTTTTCCGAGCACGGAAGAGTCTTGGTACTTAAGGTTCGTTCCAAATAACGATTGAAAACACACACACAGACATATTTCACGTACAACGAGACTGTCATTGGTTTGAGTACCGAGAGTACGGTGCAGTACGGTCAAAAAAATTTGACCGCTCTGAAGTTGTTCTAAATTTGCGCAAACTCGAAAAAGTAGGCAATATAAATGCATGCGCCATAACGATTCTTAAAAAGAATTACTGCGCAAGCAATTGTTAGAAGTTCAGAGCGGTCAAGATATTTCGACCGCACGTACTGTGCGCTGAGTGCTTTTACGTTTATCGCGTTTGGTTCACTGATTGGTTAAGAGCTGGGAGCGGGCCAATCAGAGCGCCCAATGTCATAAACGTATCGATCGCGTTAACGTAACACAAACTCGCACTAAGCACTCTGTACATGCGCGTCCATGTGTGCGTGCCTGTTTGCACTTGTTGTATGGACCTTCTGTATTCTGCTATTCTTTGGACATGTCTTCGTAACAGTGTTTACATCGGACAATGTTAATTGATTCTACAGAAGTGTGGGATTAGGTGCTTGAATAGGGTTTACGTCACTCGTTATGTGGTCATTATTGATCTAGAGATTGGTGATGTCAATTGCTATTTAGTTGATGTTCTCGAATAAATTGAACATGAGATTACATTATAAGCTGTAAGCACTAAAATTGTGTTAGGTAAAGTTTATTTGCAACTTGTAAAGTTTGTAGTTTTTAGTATTGTAGTTTTTTTACATTATCAAAGTCTACTTCTAGACATTTGGTCTTCTTCATAAGCTGTGCCACAACATAGTCCATAAAACTGGAGAACGAAGGATGGGACCCCTTCGCCTCCCTATAAAGAGTCTTCACTCCAGGACTCGTTTATTCCTAAGACCAATCAGTCTATCAACAGTCTTCGCCAGCAGCAGGCTAGCGATGTCTGTCAACGGACTGATGAAGTCAAGGAACACAGACGGATTTCAGTAAATCAAAGTGATACCCACTCTTGCTCCACCCAGAGCGGGAGAAGCTATAGCCAGAAACTTTTGAAATACATTAAAAACATTGCGGATAAGTCCATATCACAAATCAATTTGGTTTAGATAAGCTAGCTAGCGATGACTGTCAATGCCACTTCAGTTTGCTAACTCTTCAAGCTATGATGGAACTTAGTTCTTCTTTTTTATAGGCTAGCTTGACAAAACCCCATAGCTGACATGTTCTTTTTTCAAAATGAGTCAACTAAGAATTTGGGTCATGGTTATAAGGTATACTAACCATGACCTTAATTCACGTTACCATAGTAAAGTAAGTACCTACCGACTACCAACGTATTCAAGTTCAAACATAATCCAGTTAACGCTATTGAGGTATTTGTGGAACGTTGAATACATCGCTAACGATGTTTTATTTCGGAAAATTTCCATTATTAAGCAAAGTTAAAGTTTTTTTTTATTTCACATAGGCCTACATGGGCACTTATAAAACGTCAGAAGCTAGTGCACGGTTCCAAATTGGTCGTTTCCTATGGAGAAGAACCGGCAAGAAACTCCATGGTTACTCTTTTAAAAAAAAATTGATGTTACAATATTTCTATATTACAGAATAAGTAGATATTATGTAAGGACAGTGTAGACTGGTCAATATTCTACTAAAAAGTACAATAAAAATAATCATAATAAAAAGTAACCTTAGATTCGCGGAGTCTACAGTGTTCTCACATTCACATTATAAAAAAGAGGCTATTTAAATAAAAGCAAGTAAAATAAATAATTACAATCATTAATAAATGATATGTTAACAAAATAAATAATAATAAAAATAAAAAATATTGCAAGAGCAATGTGTTAAAAAGAAAAGAAGTATATATTACAACAAGCTTTTAAAAACATCTGTTTTAATATTATTCGAGGCTGATACTGCCCTTGGAAGCCAAAAAGCAGTAAAATCGATCAAAGTAGGTTAAAGTAGGTTAAACGACGAGACGAGAAAACAGCCCCCAGCTGCTGCTGCTGACAACGTGACTGAGCTGACCACGTGACAGCGTTGAGATGACGTCAGAACAAAGAAGTCGGAGGTGTGGCCTACTCGAGGCGTCCGACGCAAACGAAACGATCGTAACTTGGCTAGGGGGGCCGGCATTAAAATATTAGGTATTATACCGCGTAGATCGAAGGATTACAACAATTTGATTGCTGGCTGCAAATAGAACTTCCCGTCCAATTTTAATTTAAATGTCTTCAAGGTTAGAGTGAATAGGCTCTACGCGTGCGATTCATCACTGCTTACCATCAGGTGGGATCGCAGTCAAGCATTAGTTTATATCATTAAAAAAAACCCTCTTCATGTGTTTAAGAATAGCTTCTGCCCAGGGCTAGGACTTAATCCTTCTCGAGGTTCAATACTACATCCATGTTCAATTTCATTTAGATCGGTTTGGCAGCTTAGTCGTATTTTTAACCGACTTCAAAAAGGAAAAGGTTATTTCAAAACAAATCAAGAGTTACTTTCTCATTTATAAAATAAGTAGATAAACATGAATTGTATTCTTTTTTATTGTTTCAAAAAAGTTACGGGTTTTTCAACGACACTGGCTGTGTATCCCTATTCTGTTACTGGACAATTATCCCTTCCACTACATTATAAATGTTTCGAACTTAATATCAAACAGATTTGAAAAATCCCTTCTATTTGAGATTTTGGATAAAATTACCTTAAAAAATTATCGAATTAACTAACCAATCATAATCATTTATTTTGCAAACATGGGTATAGCTAGGACATAGGTGGTTTTTTTTTATAACAGTCCCCCATATTTTACCATCACATTGGCATGCAAATTTTTACAATATATATTTTTTTAATTCCTTTGCAATTTAAAAAGAATATATTTATGTTAAAAATGTCGGCTTAATAAATGACATAGTAAAATAAAACCAACAGTTTTCTCTTTAAAACAAAACCATTCTTCATCTTCACAACTACCTATACATGCTGAATTGAACACAAGCAAAATATATTGTTATCGCAGAAAATATCTTTATAGCTCTTACAACAATATTAATGTTCAGTCAACTTGCGTTATTGTTGTGATACGGAACGCAAAATGGTGAGTTATTTTGAAGTTATTTCTGTGAATATAAAATGCGCCCACGCTTGATCTGTGAATGAAGAAAAACGGGTTGTGTTACTCTATTTTGTATGTGTGTGTGTGTGTTTATTACCTATTTGAATGTCTGGCTCACGGGTAGATTTTTTTGATGATCCTTTTACTTCTGCCGGCGGCTTTGCCCGTAAGTTATCCCAAAGGAACCAACTTCCGGAATAAAAAGTGTCTTATGTTCTATTCCAGGACTATCCAGTCCACTCTGTTAGCCAGAACTTAATTTAGGGTACCAACAAATCGTATGAGTATTCCAGCAACTACATACAGTCAGGCGGTCGCCTTCTGCGAAGCAGTAATGCTAGCAACGGAGGAAGCCGCTCGTGCACGCGCGAGCCGCCGGGATTCCGATCCCGATTTCCGGCCACCGTAGGCGCGGGTTTGCGGACGGTGAACAATGGGTAGCTCGCCGTCTGATCGTCTGGTAACCGTCCGGACCGAATCCAAGTCGTCGACTGCGCGTAGTGTTCCACGCGCGCCTCAAGGAGATGTCAGCAACTGTTGGGGCCCAGCAGGGTCGAAGACTTCTGGGCCATGGGACTTGCAAAAGAGACGCTCTGGGCCCTGGAAAAATGGCAAAGAAGGAACAAGAGTGGGTTTTTAGACAGTAATAGTCTGACACTATTTCCCGCTCCGCCCAAGAGCGGGGGATGTTATTAGATGATTTTCCCTGTACAGTCGAAATATCTTGCCTACTCTTAACTTCAAACAATTGTCAGAGACCCAAACGCGGTAAATGTTTCGAGCGCTTTAACGTAAAAACACTTATTCAGCACAGAGCACACAATACATTATATGTCGCAACAAACGTTTTAATCATACAAGTCGTATAACCTATCCTATTGTACCACTTGACTGTAGTCCAGCATAATACAGCCAACCTGCATTGTGAGAACATGGCCTTCCTAACTACGATTTTGCATGGCGTACGCCGTTAAATTCGCCATTCTGAATAAACTCATTTCCTTTATACAGAAGTTTTTAAACTTGTATGTTTTCAGCTGAATCATTACAATTTCCCTTGAGTTGAATTTTTGCTCTGACTTTTGTAACCTCGGTACCTATGTATTTGGGTTATTGTTACTTTATGTATTGTGTAAGCAGGCGGTGATGCTTCCGCTTGTGAAAATCAATATATGAGTGAAGAAATTGGTGACTTTTGGTGGCTTTTTGATGTTCATGCTTTTTTTTATAGAGCGCTGTGAGATTTCAGTGTTCAACTGTTGCGGTTTTCCTGTATAATTTTATCAGTTTCAAAATTAATTAAGATTTAAACTGGTAAAAAAGTTTAGGAAAGTGGTTTTTTTTTTAATTTTACTGGGTGTGAAAATCATCTTATGACAAATCCCGCTCTTGAGCGGAGCGAGAGATAGACTTTTACTGACTAAAAACCCACTCTTGTTCCTTCTTTGCCATCGTTCCAGGGCCCCGGGTTTCGCTTTCACACTACCCGTGGCCCCAGTAGGCTTCGACCCTGCTGGGCCCCTATGAAAGTGGTTTGAATATATTGACAGATTAAACTGCAAATAGGTACAGATAGATAGATAGATATATTCTTAAACTCTTCTTCTTCTTATACTCTTCTTTTTTTCTTTTTCTTTCTTATTTTTCATTTATCCTTCTTTTATGTATTTTATTGTATCTTAAAAACGACAAAAATGGAAATGCCATCTACTTAATGGGAAGAAAGGTATGAACAAAGGACTTTGGGGTTTAGTCAGCAAAATTCTGACTCTCCCTTTCGATCCATTTAGAGCAAGAAAAGTGATTTTTTTAAATGTCCCACCCCCAAAAAGAATTATTAATGAATATTGATACAAAATGGAGATTCTAATAGACCTGGGGCCTTAACGTGACGTGTTAAAATCTTATATACATAGCATAGTCGGCCTTATAATGTTTCTACTGTTGGGACTCAGGCCTCCTCTCTAGGAGAGGGAATGGGCCGTAATCCACCACGCGGGCCCAGTGCGGGTTGGTGAATTTTTGGTTCTAGGACATGCCGGAAATCTTATATAGTTCCATTTATTTACAGTTCAGTCTAAGTCATCAAATGGAACTTGTAGTAGGATCTTTGCTATGTAATATCCCTCAGTACGATCATGAACAGAAAGCGGCTCATATATCAACCATGGTCATTAACATTGACCGCAGTAAGTGTTTTCTCTTCATTAGCCATGGTCATGGGTACGTTGCTTTGACATTTACATGATGTGATCAATTGATTTACATCTTGTCAGTGATTACCATGCATGACTTTCTTTGACATCTTTAATCAATCATCTCTGACTGTCGTTCACTGCTAGGCCACTCTCTTTCTCCGTCAAGTTGCGTCGATAACTTCAACATTTAGTTCTTCATCTTCATTTATTAGTAGGTTTTCCAACAATGAGTAGGTACGCTATTACATTATAATTTGTACATTGCTAACTTACGTCACAGAAAAGCAAAACATGCAAGCAAGCTCACATAATAACCTATTTTTTATTTATTAATGATAGGCTCGCGTTTGACCACCATCTCTCCTGATGGTAAGCGATGATGTGGTCGAAGATAGAGCACGCTTGCCTAGAAGTAACCTATTCACTCTTGACTTACAGACCCCTAAGTTGTAGCTATCAGGAAATACACTTATTGAGTTTAACATGTAATATAGGTGTATCTTGTGCATACACTTAGCTAGGCGCTGCGAGGATGCGTAGCGGCGCTGTGAAATTGTTCGTCTGTTTCCTCCTAAGCCGTGTGAGGATGTGTAGCGATGCTATGAATCGATGTGTAGGTACCTGCCCCTCTAGCCAAGTTACAACCGTTTCGTTTCGATTCCCTTTTGCCGATGCCTCGAGTCGGCCACGCCTCCGATTCCTATGTTCTGACGTCATCTCAATGCTCAGTCACGTGGTCAGAACAAAGGAATAGGAGGCGTGGCCGACTCGAGGCGATCGAAGAAAGAGAATGGAAACGAAACGGTTGTAACTTGACTAGGCCTGCTGAGTATTGAAAGGATGTGTCGCTACGAATCTATTCAGCCGTGGGCGGACATAGACTCCATCGCTCGTATCCCTCGTATGCAACCTTCGACCACATTTCTCACTCGCATCCCTCGTACACATGTCACTCTTTTTGCATGGAAAAAATGCCTAGTTCTACTAATAATTTTCCACCAAAGCTGCGCTAAGACAGTAAAAATTAAGAGATCCTATTTTTTCTTGCACACCGCCTCACTAGCTCACATAAGTTTAGTGGAATAGACCCATCAATCATGGTGGTATAAAAAACTCCGCTTCCTGATTTATGGTCTTCACTCATGGTCCTTCTGCTCGGACAGCCATCGGTCCATTAACAGACAACGCTGCGTCACCTATACCACCATGTTTACGGTTACTCCGGTTTTTTTTCCAAAATCTTTAATTTTATTGAGTGCAAAAAAAGGAAGTTTAAAAAATGAAAACAATAAGTTTCTAAACCACTTTATCTACATTCCATTATGCTTAGTTTTGTGACCTTTACAAAGATATTTATAGCTTTTTTAAACTTGTTAATTCTTTGGGACTTTTTTTATACCTACTAAAAATACAAGTTTTTATAAAACTGTCTATAAAAACCTGTATTACAGTGCCTTACATTTTTTTTCTTTTTAAAAACTTCCTCCGCACTGGGATATCTCCTGTATTGTAGGTGCGTTCACAAACATGTAATCTCACATAAACAAGACAACCAGACCCGGAACACTTATCTGTAGGTCATACAAATATTTGTTCCGTGTGAGAATCGAACCCGCGACACGTAGCGTTGTAGCCAATCGCTCAACCACTGCGCAGTTGCTATCACTGTCGCCTTCATTAGCTGCTAGTCAATCCATTTCTGTCGGACTAATATGGCAGGCATGTCAAACTGCATAACTGTAAGGCTAGCAGCACATTGGATACGATTACTTTCCTTCCAACAGAAACATAAACATACAACTTACGAATTGAGTGCGAATAGTCGCACACTAGACCAATTAGGCGTGTTTTTTTCCGTCAAAAATACAGTATATGTAGAAATAGACAAAGCAAATATGCACATTGACACAGAATTGCGATATTCCATAAAAGACCGAATGACTGGCCGAACGATCGCTTTATCTCTCTCGCACCTCATCTCTTTTCTGCCTTCCTAGCTAAGATACGATCGTTTCGTTTGTGTCGAACGCCTAGAGTAACCACGCCCCCGATTCCTTTGTAGATGACGTCAGAACAAAGGACTCGGTGGCGTGGCCTACTCGAGGCGTTCGATGCAAACGAAACGATCGTAACTTGGCTAGGGGGGCTGCTCGTATACATCTGGATAGGAAACGGTCAGTCCATTATTTTTACCCGTCTGCCCCAGGAGTAAGGTAATTATTTTATGTAGATATGTGCTCGGAAAGAAAAATCTTAGGAACAAAGTGGACCGACGACCTGATGAGGGTCGCGGGAATCCGATGGATGCGAGATGCACATAACCGGTCACTTTTTTTTTAATCTTTATTTTGGAGCTTTGTCAATAATGACTATGTTGCTACGTCATCGCCAAATTTTGGTTTTTATAACATTTATATTAAAATACAATTGTAGTACATTTTGTAAAGTAGTCTTGCCTCGTCTGACGTTGGCTTAGCTAATATAACCGGTCACTGTGGCGACACTTGGGGGAAACTTTTGTCCAGTAGTACCTACACTTTTTTCGGCTGAAATAATGTTAATGTCCTCCGCCAAAGTACGTGCAAACTAACGATTTTTTCATTACCAATCACGGCCGGACGGTGCAACTTCGTACCACACTCGGGATTTCTTGCACATTGTCGTGCATTTTCGCATCCAATGTGCGGTCGCCCTTATCCTATATGTACTTCTGGTGAAAGCGATCAATAAACTCAGTAACGCGATATTCTCCGGGTTTTCCTTTTAGTAAAGCAAACATTGCGTCACCAGCTGCGCAGATGAGTATAGTTATAATTATAGTGTTGTTGTGGCTATGCAGTTACGAATAACGAGTGTTATTTTTATCGTTATTTTGTTTGTTGAGATGCTTTGCTGCGATTTTTATTTGGATAGACAGTTTCTTGAGTTTTTAAGATGCTCATCCCCGCCTTTCGTCTTTATGTCGACACCGCCACCGGGCCACGCTGAAAACCAGCGCTGTGAGCTCATCGCATTATGCGTGAGGCCGCAGCTTTATGCTGAGCGTTCGGCCGTTTTGCGCGGATGTGACGCGCATCTTACCTATCAATTGATTTTGTTTGTTATCTAGTTTTAAGATTGCGTCATTTCGTGCGAATAAACTGTTTTTCTTTCTTTCTTTCTTCTTTCTTTCTCATCACACTAATTTTATAAAGGCGAAGGTTTATAAGTGTTTGTTACTTCGTCACGCTTCAACGGCTGAACGGATTAGAATGAAAAGCTGTCATAGTGTTAGCTGTAAGAGCTATATTTCACCGGGACACCATGGCGGCGCGACCATTCGCCGCTACCAACAAAATGTAAACAGCTCTATAGAGAGTTACCCACCTGGTGTCCCTTTGGTTGCGCAACCAATTTGGCGGCGCGACCAACTCGGATGCGTGCACTTAAGGTTCATTTTGATACTGTATCAGTGTGGTGTAGCGACTCTGGTGTCTGTATGATGTCTAGTTTGGTAGCTTATAGACACTATGGCGGCGTAACCGGTCGCGCCGCCATGGTGTCCCGGTGAAATATAGCCCTTATAGTTCATCAAAAAAATTGAAACTAAATATTCCTTCAAGAGTGAAATTCGGAACTTGAAGCCCTCTCAACCTTAGATCGTTCTTCGTCATAATTGTTATATTTCAAGTTCTCTTAATTATAATGATTTAATACTTATCATATTATGTATTATTATATAAATCACCTTACTTTAGTGATACTGTAAAACGGGGTGAATAGAAACAAAACTTTGGTTTGGTATTTCACTTTGATACCATATTATCGGCTTCTAACAAAGCATCGACTTTTTAGAATAACAATTCAGTAATAAATTGATATAGTTAAATGCAGCAAAAAATACTCAAATATCGTGAAAATAGCCTTTGAAGTTTTGTTTCTATTCACCCCTGAGTTTCTATTCACCCCATTTGACTGTACTTCTTTCTATTTGAAACATCTATCATTTATTTATTGTGCACACCTACCACTGCGTTGTCTTTTATAACCCAAAGGTTGACTGGTAGAGAATGCCTTGTTTTGTTAAGTCCACCTATGTACTACTACTCTACATGTATTTTAAATAAATAAAAGCACTTCATAAAAAGGCCTTTTCTCTTTTCCTTAATGTTAGTGTACAAATCTAAGAGTTTTTTTTTTCAAATTACTTTTATATTTGGCCTACGCTTACCACTGCTGGGCCTCCACCAACTTCTTCTAGGTATTCTTTTCCACCTCGAACTAGCCCTTGCAGTAGGCGTCTAGATCAATACCCAGTTCGGCCTCGGCGGTGTCGTCCATCCTCAGACACTCACTTTGTGGAGACTCTTGCCCCGGTCAGTGCCCATGCGGTTGACGTAACCCACCACCCCCAACCCTGGTAGCCTTTTTTCCTACAACAACTTATTAAAATTATTTATAACAAATAAATTATTATCACTTTATCAATTTCTTAACAAGTAAATACAATAAGTTCGATAACATACGTTAACGAATTTATTTGTTTAATTAAAATGTACAGTTGGTTATCTCAATTCTATATAACTGATTTCCGTTTCTAGCGGATACCATTCGTAGTTTTTATACTTGCAAGTACCTACACAAGATCTTGGGAGTACGATTACAAGCATGAGAAAAACATTAAAATGGTGGTCGTAACGATGATTAATTTGTTTCACATTATTATGCTATTCCCAGCGTGTAAATGTCCCTGTGCAGGGCAAAGGCAGGAGGTCTTTACTCATCCATTCAAATGAGAAGACAATTTACCGCCACGCTTGCTCACTTCATGATGGTAATTGGACGAGGGCGTCAGCTTTTAGAAAACCTCATGGGTGCTCATGCTCATTTGATGACTCGAAAAAGTGGCGAAGTGTGAGAAGAGAAATGCACAGTGATCGACCGACAAATAAATAAATGTCCTACTTACATACTGACTATATATAATATATAACGAAGGTTCCACAAACACCTAGACCCAGCACAAATATCTGTTTCATCAACAAGCATTTGTGTTGGTGAGGAAAATGAACCCGACGACCCTTGCGTCTCAACCGGCGCTATAAACCACTGTGCTAAACGGGTCGTCGGATAATGAAAAAACGCCCATCCCTAAAAGGCGATTACTGATCTGTTTCTTGATGTCTATTCTCAAGGGTTATGGCGATGACGTCACATTTCAATATGTGTATCCTTCTACACTTATTTGACAGTTTCCCCTTCCACCAGATTTAAAAGGTTTCTAACTTTATTAATATTGATCGAATTTGAAAATTTCTTTTTTGATTGAAAAGTTATACTTCTGAGTTGGTCCCATAGAAATATTGTTATTTATTAACTTCAAAGATATCGAATGGAACTCCTCATAGGATCACAGCAGAACTGTCGTAAGAAGTAAAATTGATTTGTTTACACGTGTAGTCAATGATTGACTAAAAGAAAAGGGGGAGGGGATACATCGAACTGATCTGATGATGCAGTCGGAAGGTAGGCACCGGAACTCTGTAGTAAATCAACGTAACCTAACTGTGTCTGGGATTATTAGAATTGTCATGAGATGCACTCTGGCTATAAATTACCATCCAGCTAATCTGATGATGGAAGGTGGGCACGAAAACTCCGTTATAAAACAATGTATCGTAGCCGTGGCTTGGCTTATTAGAATTGTCATGCAATGTTTTAATTATTAAATTCTATACGACGAAGAGACAAAATTATTATACAAACACCGACTTCCGAAATCAAAGTTATTTTTGCACTTTTTTAGTGTTTTATTTTTTACATTGAAGTCGAATGTATTTATTTTTTGTAAAGTTTTTTTTTTATACAAACAATTAAAAAAAGTTTGACTGTCAGTCTTTCCAAGAAGTATCGTGGATTTTGGAGGTCTGATAGTTCGTGGTCCGTGTAAAACATGGGTTCAGCGGCATCTGGTTAGACTGGAAACCGACCCCAAGCTAGTTGGGAAAAGACTGGGGAGAGATACAAGGCATATTTTGTAGTAGAATACAGGAATAAATTGAGGAACAGTTAAATAATACCTTTTTAAAATTATAAAAATAATTTGGTGTTCATCCGATTTCATAGCTCATCATTTCAGCCGATAGAAGTCCACTACTGGACATAGGCCTCCCCCAAATGTCGCCACATTGAACGGTCATGTGCGTCTCGCTTCCCGCAACCTTCAGCAAGTCATCGGTCCACCTTATAGGGGGCCTTCCAACACTAACCCTACCCTTCCTACTAAGTTATTGGTCTTTATTAAGGTGGTACTGAAATGGCCTTCAAAACTACGATAAGCAGTAAGTACTTAAGATTGATATGACTGATATTATTCTCGTAAAAACGTTTAATGTTTATACGGTTCTTGATAACCACACACACACACTATAGTTTGTTTTGGTTAACTAAGCGATAACCTTTATCTAACAAGCGGATTTGAGTTATAACTAGGTAATAAAACTGACTAATTGTCCAGATATAAAGGGGTAAGTACTTAAATTGTTGTCATTTTCAAACATAGGCATTCATTCATAGTTTCAATAAATAAGGTGTTAAAAAATTAACTTTAAGAATTTCGAGGGGACATTCTTTTCGGCTTTCACGAGGTTCTCATCATGCGTAACGGATATGTCAACAATCATTCCACGCCTCTCGCTTCGGTCCACCACCACTATATCAGGCTTATTATTATTAAATATTTCTTTCACGCATATAAGGTGTTAAAAAATTAACTTTAAGAATTTCGAGGAGACATTGTACTCCACATTATGAACAACTTTTACTATGGGACCAAACCAGAAATCGCGAAAAAAAAATCAGCAGCTCCATACATTTTGACGACTTATGCGAACATAAACGTAGGGAACAGCTGATTTTTTTTCGTGATTTTAGGTTTGGTCCCATAGTAAAAGTTGTTCATAATGAGGAGTACAATGTCCCCTCGAAATTCTTAAAGTTAATTTTTTGACACCTTACATAAAACACATATAGTTGGGGCGGTTTAGAACAGCCCTGCCCCAGACCACTGTCTACCGCCACTGCCAGAGTCAGTGCCCGGTGCAGTGCGCCAGTGTGTCTGTCACTGTCTACTCTCTGTTCTGTGTTTCATACTTACCGTCGTGTATAAAACTATACCGACTTCGTTCTCGAGTAAGTTTTCATAAAATCTTTAACACTCCTTAATGCAAAGAAAAGCCGCAGAAAGGTGAGCAGTGGTGGCCGAGTGGTAACGGCCCCGACTTACAAGTTGTAGGTCGCTTGTTCAAACCCAGCCAGGCGCATTACTTTGTGTAATTTACTTCATCACCACTGCTCTCAAAATGGTGAAGGAAAACATCGTGAGGAAACCGGCATGTCCTAGAACCAAAAATTCGAAGACATGTGACATCCACCAACCCGCACTGGGCCCGCGTGGTAGATTACGGCCCATTCCCTCTCCTAGAGAGGAGGCCTGAGTCCCAATAGTTGGAACATTATAAGGCCGACTAAGCTAATGCAAATAAAAGTCTTTGACATTTATTCAATTTTTTTACCCAATTGAATCCGCTGTCACAAATCAACATAATACATATCACAAAAATAGATGACCTAATTTCCACCATACTGACAAAGGGCAGGTAAATGCTAAATAGAGTTATTACACCTTTCAAAGTTTCCGTGAGCACAGAGTGCTTAGGCTTCGCATGTGCCTTTAATTAATTACTTTTTATAGCTGACGTCATTATTACGTCACGACACGCTTTGAAAAAAAAAACTGCCCGCGCTTAAGTCGGACTCGCGTGGTGAGGGTACCGTATGTTATCTATGGTATACCGTGTTTACTAAGAACAAAGTTGGCAAGGCAGTTAAAGTCATGTATTCACGTACATTTCAACTACAAATTAAAGAGATCTACGCTACGATATAATAGACCATCCTATACATATTAATTTAAGAACTATTTTCTATACTTGTACCCGACTGCTCCAGAGGTAAGTATGTATGTATGTCTATTTCTTTGGCACGCCTTGTAGCCATAAAAACTTCCAGGTTGTAGCTATCAGAAAACACAGAATAACATGAATAGGCTACTTCTATACAAGCTTGTTCTATCGTCTATCATCGCTTATCATTAGGTGAGATAGTGGTCAAACACGAGCCTATCAATAATAAAGGTTTTTTTAAATATTTTCATTTACATCCTAAAGTGACCATCTTAATTAAGTAATTACGTAATTAATTCTTCGAATTCGAAGTTTATTGATTTACGTTACTACGTCCATGTTTGGGTCACAGAAGTTCATATTATGTGTACCAAATTTCAACTGAAGCAGTCCTGTAGATTTATCTAAAGAACTTAATATACATACATACGAGTGAGCCGATAAAAAGAGCTCCGGTTTTTCATTTGTTGTTACGGAACCCTAAAGAATTTGCATATGAGGTACCTAATATACTTAACGGTAACAATATCATTGTTTGCAATATAGGTTAGTATTTTTACGCACAATGAAAGAAAAGTTGATTAAATGGGCGGACATTTGCATGTTTATTAAATGGCTGGTCGGACGTGTAGACAGACTTTGTTAATTATAATGCGGGCGATGGCGGCTAGCAGAGCTGGTAAAAGTTGTGTGCGAGGGTTTTAAATGAGCTTTTCGTTTTTAAGTATAGCGATTGACGACAGATGGGGGATGAGGGTGATGAAATACAAGGATAAAGAAGGAAACCGCTTTAATATTTGGGCCCGAGACACAAATCCGTAGCAACGTTTCAGACGCCATTTTTTTCACCTAAGACAGTGTTGAAATGTCTTGTTAAAAAAGAATAGAATAGTATTTTTATTTCGACTGGCCAATTGGTTCAGTGGTTAGTGGCCCTGACTGCTATACAGGAGGTCGTGGGTTCGATTCCCACCCAGGACAAATGTTTGTGTGATGAGCACGATCATTTGTTCTGTGTCTGGGTGTAATTTATCTATAATATGTATGTATTTAGAAATATATATGTATGTTTATCAGTTGTCTAGTACTCATAACACAAGCTCTGCTTAGCTTGGGACTAGACGCCGTTGTAATACCATAGGCAACAACACAAAAACAAAAAAAAAACTGAATGACTGTTGTGACTGAATTAAATTGCTCTCAATATGAGCAATGAGTTAAATAAAAAATTTGTCAATCAGACTGGTACTTATCACATAATAGCGACCAGCCCCAGCTTCGCACGGGTATTTCTTTTATCTCCTAGCCCTTACTGTCCCACTGTTGGGCAAAGGCTTCCCCTAAATCCTGTCAGACTTTCTTCTTCCATGTTACCCTCCCCCCCGGGATGATTTGGATGCGTACCGCAAGGGCTGGTTCTGGCCCTAGCGGTACGCATCCAGATCATCCCGCCACCTCACAGCCCGCACGGGTGTTACATTTTTTTTAACTTTTCGGCTTTTCGCTACTATTATAGATACGTATTATATTCCTTATTAATCACTCTGTCTATTGGTGAAATCCGTACGATCATATCAGTTCAGTAGTTACCTATTAAGTTTATCGCAAACTGACAGGCAGATGCGGTGGAGGACTTTATTTTATAATAAATATGTAAAGATAAGCTTTTCCGAAACGTGGTCGCTCACGATGGGCCTCATCAGAAGGCTCAAAGTCACCCAAAGAGCTATGCTCGGAGTTTCCTTGCGTGATCGAATCAGAAATGACGATATACGCAAGAGAACCAAGGTCACCGACATAGCACGAAGAATCGCCAAACTTAAGTAGCAACGGGCAGGGCAAATTGCTCGCAGAACAGATGGCCGTTGGGGCCGAAAGGTTCTGGAGAGCGATCGCGTGCCGGTAGACGCAGTGTTGGAAGGCCTCCTACAAGGTGGACCGATGACCTGGTGAAGGTTGCGGGAATCCAATAGATGCGAGACACACAGGACCGTTCATTGTGGCGACATTTGGGGGAGGCCTAGTACCGGCAGTGGACGTCTATCGGCTGAAATGATGATGATGAAAGATAAGGTTTTACACAATCTAGGGCGGAGCAAGAAAGAAGGATGGAGCTATACACCCAATATACCTTCATCCCTTTAACAGTTCAGTTTAGGCCGTTAAATGGATCGCGTTAAGAGCTCGTGGTAGCCCGGCCTCTGGTAAACTTTCTAATGTTTTCTTGTAAAATAACTTTTACACATCACGCCTCATGAATACAAACTGTTGGGCGTATCCGAGAGCTCAATCGCTCAACTATGACTGAATGGTTGTACAAATTATAGTGTTCTTGTAGGAAAAATGCCCGTTCCAGGAATGCTGCACCTGCTTGTGGTCAGCTGCTATTTTGCATTGGTTATCAAAGGACTGATTTTTGTCTAGACCTTTCCAATACCGTTATTAGAAACACAATAGAAAGACAATGAGAGAGCGTACGCTGGCGTTCGCTTGGGGTCTAATGAATCAATGGCAGTGGGCATATTGCTCGCAGAACAGATGGTCTATAAGGCCAAAAGGTTCTGGAGTGGCGACCTCGTACCGGAAGAAGCAGTATTGACAGGCCTCCCACAAGGTGGACCGTTGTCCGGGTGAGAAGTGGCAGATTCAGACCAAAATGGACTATTTTCTTCAGAACCAAAGATTTGAATATAAAAAAAAAAATACAAAAAAATACAACCGACTTCGATGTAAAAAAAAACAACAAACAGACTGAGCGAGTACGGCTCCACATTTGAGTTATTAAAGAAACACCGACTTCCAAAATTAAAGTTATTTGCACTTGTTTGGTTTTTTTTTACATTTAAGTCGATAGTATTTTTTTTTTTTGTAAAAAGTTATTTATTTTACACTTTAGTGGTGGTACCCTTCAGCCAAACTTAAATATCTTATAGCCAGAGTGCATCTCATGACAATTCTAATTATCCCAAACACGGTTAGATGCTTCATCATCAGATCTGTTCGATATATCCCCAGCCCCTCTTCTTTCAGTCAGTCTTCGACTACAAGTCTAAACAAAGCAATTCTATTTGTCAACAGTTCTGCTGTGATCCTATGTGGAGTTCTGTTCGATATCTACGAAGTTCTTGATCCAGATCATAACAATATTTCTATGAGACCAACTTGGAAGCATCACCTTTCAATCAAAAAAAATATTTTTTTAAATCAGTCCATAATTGATCGAGAAATCGGTGAACATACATAAAAAAATCGGGCAAGTGTGAGTCGGACTCGCGCACTGAGGGTTCCGTACAAACTTACCTATGAAAACAATTCAATACCCGAATAGAGTTACGAAGATTTTACCGAATCGCAAAAAAAGTTTTTTTTTGTGACGTAACTACAACACTACTACAGTTTTCAGATTTATTCCTTCTTCTACTTGTGCTATGAGACCTTGCTTCATGCTAAATTTCAGGATTCTAGATCAACGTAACGGGTGACGTTCGGTGCTCCGATTGGCCCACTTGAAGTTCTTAACCAATCAGAGAGCCAAACGCGGTAAACGTTTTGATCGCGTTAACGTTAAAAACAATTCGCTCGCACTGAGCGCACAGAATAAGTATGTCTACGTCGTCATCATTTTCATTAGTGGAACACATAAAACGTAAGATTTTATAGTAAAAATAAAATGCTGTTTCCGTCGCTATAATACTTAACTAAAGTAATTTCAATATAATTTACAGTGGTTATACAATAGGTGTTTCCTTGAACCATTCGTTAGTTTGACGTAAATAATCAATTATGGTTTTACATATGTATTGACCATGAAACTCATAGTATATGTCTTATTATATAAACGTACATGATTTGGATAACATAATATTTATTTATTTATTAAAGCTTTATATACTAAAATTTAAAATTTAAATATAGCGTTTGTCAATCAGGAATAAAGCAGCTTTCTATTGGTGAAAAAATTTTAGCAATCGGACCAATACTTTCAGAGATTACCTCCTAAAAACAAAAAAACAAACTTTATCTCTTTATAATATTAGTGAGTAGATGAAACACTGTACAATGGCCGCCTTAAGGTGATTGCTATGGGTTGTTCGTGACCATTTTCCCGCTAGATGGCGCTGAAGTCAACATTTTCAGTTTGATTTTGTTTTGAGCGTGATTGGAACAATATTAAGTCACAGAAATATATGAACGAAACGGAAAATGTATGAACAGGCCAGCGGAACATTCACCTTAAGGCGTATAGTCCCTTGGACATCTGGCCGGAGTTAAATGCAAACATACTCGTACCGCCTGTACCCACATAGCGCCCAGCTGACTTTTAAAACCATTGTATTTGCGAAACATGGATTGATTTACATAATTATGCTATGTACATTGTGAAGAACCAGCAATTTTTCCTTTTGAGGTAGGTACGGAACCCTAAAAACACTAAATGGATCAAAATAACTTTAATTTCGGAAGCTGGTGTTTATCGGTATTGTTGTTTCTTATTTTACACCGACTTCCGAAATTACAGTTATTTAGATCTTTTTAATGTTTTTTTTTTGTGAAGTCTGTTATTTATTTTTTTGTAAAATGTTTTATATTTCACACTTTTTAGTTGCGATACACTTATAACCAGAGTCCCTTTTTATCATGACGATTCCAATTAACCCAAAAACTGCTAGGTTACATTGTTTTTATGAAGATCCTGTGTCTACCTTCTACCTTCCGGCTCCATCATCAAATCAGATCGATAGTACCTTATAGCTAAAGAGTATCTCATGAAAATTCTAATAAGCCCAAACACGGCTGTAATACATTGATTATTTACAGAGTTCCGTTGCCTATCTTCCTGCTCCATCATCATTATCAGGTCACTTCGATGATACCATTTTCAACATAACTATTCAGAACCATTTATTTATTTGTATTGTCAAAGTCGCTTATCTATCTTCATTGTGATATCTATGTGAGTATGAAGTTCCGTTGGCCATTTCTGGTCTTTTACATCAGTTCCACTTCATCAAATGTTACTATTTGACTGTAAATGCTTAAGTTGTCGATGAAAATACCTAAATCACTATATGGTTATATTTGAGGAGTTTCCTCGATTCCTCATGGATCCCATCATGAGAACTGGATTTTGAAAAAAATGGGACCAATCTGGAAGCATATACTATAAGAGGAAAAAACAAAAATTCGCAAATCGGTCCATAAACGACGGAGTTCAGAGGTAACACACTTAAAAAAAAATCATACAACCGAATTGATAACCTCCTCCTTTTTTTTGAAGTCGGTTAAAAATCCAGACATTAGTCATCCAGGTCTTGTGCTGTCTACCTCTCGCTCTCTTTTTTGTAGCCATGGAAAGTCACCTTTTCACAATATAGTCATCCGGTCTGCACTTATATGTCCACCAATTAGGCGGCGCATAACATGTCCGACCTTAACGTGGACTTATATTTAATAACTGCCACAAAAACTAATATGCAAATACAACAGTTATTTACTTAGCAAAAACATAATGCTCATTATGTAATGACTCATTAGCAATTACAATGATCATTGTAGTAACGGTTCAATGTCATTCAATAGAAAGAAACTGTTTTGTCGACTGGGAAAGTTATTTTCAAGATGGCGCCGTCTCAGTTTCGCGCGTTTTTCTCGCAACCCGGTTTTTCTGGCTCTTACACTGTTACAGTAATGGGAAAAAGTTTTTTATGCTCCTATTGATTTGATTTTAAATCGATAATGAATCAATTTAAGTGTCCATTCTGTCTTTAAAAGTCACACACAGGATTGACAAATGAGTTATCTGTTTTTCTCTTTTCATTCTGTAGCATTTAATTTTCTAAACTGTTAATGTCTATTATTCCTCTTTCGATATACGTTTCCATGTCTGATTTCACTGAACTCAGACTCTCATTTATTGTTGTGTGTAAAACAATTTTCCTAGAAAGTGTTTTCATTAAACGAACTAGCGTCCCATGACTCAGGATCGCAATCAGACTAATAATTATTCTGTCCTTAATTGCTAGAAAGAACTCGATTTAGAAATACTTCCCGTCGTGTAGCCAGTTACCCTAATCTCCGTTCTTGTTTTGACTACAAACGAACTCATAAAACCAGTTAACCACAATATTTTGGAAACTGTAATAAACTACTAACAGAATTTTAAGCAATCGACGTCAATTCATTCGCCGCAATTATTTCAGTCTATCGTTTGAACTTTTTTACTGTTTTCTGCTATATTATCTGCACATCTTTTATCGCTTTCTATTTGATGTAAAAACATATAGTTGTATACGCAACGTTAAGCGAGGGGACGACCACCTTCTATTTTCGGTATCACATTTTCAGTTTCAGTCGGTCTCGCGTACGGCGCGCCGGTCGCCATTCTCGGCGTAACAGAACATAAAACGCGAATTATTACCGTTTCTGCTTGCTTATTGGTCAGTTTCGTAATCGAAATTTGAAAAATGACGGTTGACACTACTCCTACGTCGGTTTCTGGTATCAATATAAAAGTGAGTCTCATTTTTATTTCGGTTTCAAGAATTTCTGCACATACTTGTTCGGGTTATATTTTAAGTACTGGAACTTGAATGTGTCTGTGTGATATTCATAGGACGTCAAGTTAGTCTGACTAGAATTTGCAATGAACTTCCTTTTGTATGACAGTACATATTATGCCGTTATTTCTACATGCATTACAGCTTAAAATATCTTGGCGTTTTCGTTTCTAATTCCTTTGTTTAGAACATGACTGACTAAGTTGGGAATCTTATTGCTGAAGATTTTTAATTTCTTTTTCGTCTCGTCTTTGGCACTTTTTGTACTTCGCATTTTCTTTATCTTATTTCTTGCTATAAGAGTTACAACCTTCGGTAAATACTGAGAACGAGACTTGGCATGTACCTTGTCAGAACCTTAACCCGGATTAGTAATATTTGATTAAGATAACACATGTAGGTCTAGAAGTACTTATTTGTTATAACAACAAAAGGTTATCTTCAATTGTTTTATCATCTTGATATATAATTTAGCAACTTTTACAGTTATCCCTTATGGTTGTAATGGCTATAGCTCATATCCTGCATATAAAAATATTTAAATCCTTCTAGTCTTTTCTCATTATAGCCTATTGTTGATTGTCCTTTTGTATAAAATCACTATTGAGCTACAAATAGGGGGTGAACTGTCATCTTGCCACACACGACGTATCATGGATTTAGGGCACCAATAGTAATATTCTTAGGGTTTATATCCGCTTAAATAAATAATAAGATCGGCTTGAAGATGATTTATAGTCAGACTGGGCGGGTTGTATAGGGAAACCGGCTGCTATTTATTATTCAGAGCTGTCTAACACTCTCATTCATAGCCGTTAATATCAATATTAATAAATTGATTTACGATTTTAGGATGTAAAGTAACGTTTCCAACTCATAATTAAAGAAATGCTTTCAATTTGTAGCAGTCTGATTTGATATTTACATTTTTTTTTGGTCTTTCCAGAGCTCGCAAAACCGCCTGCTAATTAAAAATGGCCGCGTCGTCAACGATGATGGCATGGAAGACTTGGATGTCTACATTGAAGATGGCATCATCAAGTAAGTTATTACGATCTGTATTAACAGTATTTTATTCAATTCAAGATATTTTATTTCACATAGACCTACATCAGCACTTATATAATGTCAGAAGCTACTTCACGGATCCAATTGGTCGCTTACTATGGCGAAAACCGGTAAAAAAACTCCATTCCTTGAAAGTCGTTTCTCTAATCAGATATTGGAAATTGGTTTTCTTGACTTTACAATCACTTCATACATGGGCGTGGGTAAGGAGAAATATATCTGCAATATATCCTGATATCTGCAATATGCAATGGATGCAACTTGCAAAGTTTCTTGGCATCTCCACCTAGCCAACCTGTCTGCTGTATACTTTATTGCAATAACATGTTACTACAAATTTTCTGATGGCTTGTTAAACTCTTCATGTACAGTTTGATGATTTCATCATTTTCCCATCAAGTGATAAGAATGAGCTTCCGTTGTTCATTCAAACACATTAGGCAGACATGATCTAAATACATTATGAGTTTGAACATGTTAGACTTGTTAGAATTGACAGGTTGCAGGCCTAGCTTACGCACATCATTGGGTAACCCATTTCCCGATTTAGCTTTCCTATCTTCCGTGTGAAGGAACTCGATTATAAGTCTCAATTACACTGCATTTTTTAATTATACTTCTGTCAAACTTTCTATTAATTTTCTTTTTAATAAATGTTGTATCATTAATTGATTTTAATT
This sequence comes from Mythimna vitellina, assembly GCA_949316375.1. Lineage (NCBI taxonomy): Eukaryota > Metazoa > Arthropoda > Insecta > Lepidoptera > Noctuidae > Mythimna > Mythimna vitellina. The sequence goes on from OX438709.1 coordinate 10,585,975, forward strand.
TAACTTAGTATCTTTTTCTCTTCTCTGTTTTGTTTTAGAACAAGATATTTTGTCTGTAAATTCGTCTATTCTTACAAAAGTACTTGATTTATTTTGATGCGCTTTTCGCCAACGTTAATATAAATATTGTCTTGATGTAGATGTTATATTCATTATTCATAATTAAATATTATATTAACATATTAATCGCATCCAAACGGACCTAGGAAGCGTCGTTAGATTTAACATAAATCTATCCTATAGCTTCCGTTTTGAATCCGTGTACGGAACAGGATTACTTGCGTCTTCCATTCCCCCAAGACGGTGCGTCGTATCGATCTAGTGGGCTCTCCCATCTTGGCAGACTGCGACGGATGTATATGTATGTATAGCGTCTATGCAGGATGGAAGCGTTTAGTATCAACAGGCGGTTGCTTTGACAATATTGAAAAACTAAGATTTGTAGTTTAAGAACAATGGTATGAACTAAGAAGTCGAGGGTCAAATATTGGCCTTAAATTTTTATGCTAGACCAAAACATAACTAGACAAAAAATAGGGAAATGTGACAGAGAAAGAGCCAGTTATGATCTTGTGTTCAATCTGAAAATAAATTAACAAATAAACTTTAATTTCCGACAGTAAATTTCATCCACAATTTCATATTTCTATGAACTAATGTACATAACGAAGCTCTAAGTAACATTGATGGTACGGAACTGCGGACGGATCGTGTCGACCTTTTTTCGCCACGACCCTGCCAATAACCCTTTACGGGCTTTTTTTTTTTTTTTTTTATTGGGTGGGAAAATCATCCTAATGACATCCCCGCTCTTGGGCGGAGCGGGAGATAGTGTCAGACTCTTACTGACTAAAAACCCACTCCTGTTCCTTCGTTGCCTTCGTCCCAGGGCCCCGGGTTCCGCTTTCAGACTACCCGTGGACCCTTTACGGGCTGACTTTTTCTGCTTTATCAACCAATACTGTATTTATAGCTTTGACAGTATGTGCTAAATGTACCTGAGCATTATCCATAGCAGCTTTTGCATTGATTATCACGGATTTATTCGATTTAGATTTAGAAGCCTTAGACACTTAGAGGTTTTCAACGGCAGTTGTTAAAACATCATTAGCCAAAACCTTTACATCACCCAAGGCCTCTAAATCACGGTCGATTAAACAATGAAAAACTTGTGTAATGGCAATCACTCATGCAAATTCTGAAGGAAACATGCGACGGTCTATAAGTAAAAGTGGGTATACGTAATCACGATCAGATAATTTTTCACTTTCGTTACTATACATCGACGTCTAACTTGTTTACGTTAACACGCGAACGTGGTTGTGTCGATCAGAATGGGTTCTTTGGATTCTTGGAATAGTATTTATTAATTGTTTTGGTTTTAGGTCGGTGTTGTGGTTACTTGAGGTCAGTCTATAGATTGATTTTACGATAGGATAACCTATGTATATGAGTTTATAAGCCCTCTTCTTAATTTGAAGAGGTAGACGATTTCTCTTTATCTACATGGTGGACATCACATACACACAAAAGCGTTTTGAGAACAGATTGTGTTCCCAAAAGATATTGATTGCTATTGAATGAAATTCCCTGCCGGAGTCTTTCCTGATAGCTAAAACTGGGGTTCTTTAAGTCAAGAGTGATTAAGTTACTTGCAGGTAAGTATAGTCCATCGTTGACCACATCATCGCTCATCATCAGGTGAGATAGTGGTCAAGTGCCAGCCTGTCAATAGTAAAAAGAAATCTGCATTTCACCTTGTAAGTTTTACGAAGCTTTTGGATTGTATTTGCTGTCTACAGTGCTTCCGGATTCGTACATATCTTTCGAATCAACAGTCGCATCTGTTACGCATCGATCTTTAATGTTTAAGTTACCAATACATGAGCTACTTCCTTCCTGCACCCTAGCACAATATGATGTCGCGATCTGTAGCTTGATCGATTTGATGAAAGCGATTTTATGGTTATAAGTGCATTTCGAAATAAGAGCGCTTAATTATCTCCCAATTAAGTACTTGACTTATTAGTTTCCAAAATTAACTTTATCAAAAGTCGTAAATAGAAAAAATGTTTTCAAAATTAAGAAGGATAAAACTATCTAGTAACAGAAAAATTATGCGCAAACTGAAATGTGACTCACTGTCATTAAGTTACGAGCGGTCAAAAGACATGGTGAGATGTTCCCACGTCGCCCCATTCTTCCTCATTCAAGATATAATTTGCTAATTGCTGCTTCTGTAGCGACATCTAAGTCACATAATAACTAATCCTGCATCGCGCAATTAAAGTTCTCCGCGCCATTGGAACATATAGAACAGCCCGAAATCATCTATCGGGCGGTTGCCCACCAGACATAACACCCGTCTAGTCGGAGGATCCTCCCTTTTCAATCGAGGTTTGCGGGACTAAACTCTGTTTCGCTTACCTCCAAACTTCTTTTAATAACCAATTTTAATGTTATTTCAAAAAAAGATTGCATTTTAGTGCTATTTTTTCCTTGGTTTATAATATTGTACAATAATGAACACAGAAAAGTACTCAAATTAAACAATCAAATTCAGAAATTTGATTCACAAATTTTTCCCACGCCCGGGGAGCGATGCCAATATGAAGCTAGGTCGTTAACACGAGCACTCCCAAGAAGCCTTGAACGACAAATGACAATATAAGGTCAAGGTTATAAGCCCGATAAAGATAATTATCCTTTTTATTTATTGATGATAACCTCGTTTGATAATATCGGTTAGAGTTTATAAATAGCAACCTGTGAACTTTGTAGTGTTTTGGGTTTTAATACATTTAATCATTAACAGTAACATAACACGAAGAATCGCCAATTTAGGTGGCAGTGGGCTGGAAACATTGCTCGCAGAACAGATGGCCGATGGGGTCGGCAGGTTCTGGACTGGCGACCGCGTACCGGAAGATAGATAAACCGATGACCTGATGAGGGTCGCTTGAATTCGATGGATGTGACACGCACAGGACCGGTTGCTTTGGCGACATTTGTGGCGACAACTGTGGACGTCTTTCGGCTAAAATGATGAGTTTGATGTTTGTGTTGTTGGCGGGTGTTTCTAAAACGTGGTGATTGGGAAGTAATGTATTTTGTTGTTCATAATTTTTTCTTCATTGTGTTGAATGATATTATCAGCTTGTTCTTTTCCGACTCTAGATCTCAAAATCCCCACCATCCAGCAGTTCATGAAACGCCTTTGCAAGCGTTTCTTCGACACTGCTGTGAAAATCACCATTCTGACCTTAAATTCTTGCTTTCAGCGTCGTTAATCGGCGTAGATATATTTTAAAAAAAAAAATTTCATGTTCGAAATGGCAGTATGCAGGCCCCGACATACGAGATGTAGGTTGCGGGTTTAAAGCCAGCCAGGCGCATTACTTTTTGTGATTTATTTCATCACCACTGCTCTCAAAACGGTGAAGGAAAACATCGTGAGGAAACCGGAATGTCCTAGAGCCAAAAATTCGAAGATATGTGACATCCATCAACCAGCACTGGGCCCGCGTGGTGGATTACGGCCCATAAACTCTCCTAGAGAAGAGGCCTGAGTCCTAACAGTGGCGACATTATAAGGCCGACTTTACTATATGCTACTAAAAACCACAAAAGCCTTTACTGGCTAAAGATAAAGATAAAGATAGTTTTATTTTGCCTTTACTGGCTGTTCTATTGAATTACTTCAGCTTGTTCTTTTTCGACTGATTATCTTCCTGACCTTGGTTTTATCTTCTATTCTCTTCTGTCAATCGTCACGCGATCATTCTTACCATCGATATAGAGGACATGACTTCTTCAACATGTTTGCTTTCATCGTATTTTATCGTCGTAGATAAAGGTTCTATTGAAATACTTCAATGCACTTACAACACTGTAGTTATCTGTATAGTAAGGTTTGCAATTTATATGGTTTTATTCAGCTTCTATAGTTTGGTCATCAGAGCTATCGGATGCAGGGGTGTCTTAAAGAATGCATTTCAAAAAGTTAGTTTAAATTTTTCGCTTTTTTTTATTATTCATCTGTCATTCTGCTCTGTCGCCTTTTCTTTCATATCATTTCTCATACAATCCATCCATCTTTTTTTTGGTCTTCCTCTCCATCCATCTACATGTATACTCACTTTTTTTTGACACTGTCTGTGTCAGACTTTTACTGACTAAAACCAACCTGTGTTCCTTTAGTAGCTCTTCGCGCTCCAGGGCTTTTTACGCGTCACTCTTTCGTACAATCCTGCACCTCCAGCATGCTTCACACTTCCCCAAACATTTTCATTTCAAAGGAGATAAATAAAAAAAAATATTCTTAGAAACGCATCCTTGTCAGTAATCTTATCTACAACTACCCACTTCAAGCCACTTCGCAAGGTACTTACCCTCACTCACGATAGTGTGATCATACATGCACCGACTGTTATGGTCGTTACGCGCGAGCGCAGCTCCTAAGCGATGGTATGATAACCTGTCGTTACGCGAATGTTTTTTTTTTATCTTGTATTGGTTATTTATTTGTTCTTGTGATTGCACGCACTGCCTCAAAGAGAACCGCTTTGAGAATAGCTCCCCTTGTGGTTTCTCAGCGTGCGTGTCTTGACGAGGTACTGGATCGACATAAGTACATGGTGGAGTTTGTAGTGCTTACATAATCATGGTCTATCTTTTTCGATTTTAAACATGCTGTTTTCTATCTAGTGTTGTGTTTTAGAGCTTTTATGTAGGTAGGTATTGTGATATCGAAAGAAGATCGCATGAGTTAGGTTAGCGAACTGGCATGTAAAATATACTTTTAAGGATTTTGTTGTTCTAGAATAGGTTTGAAAATTGAGTAGAACAAAGAAATGTCTAGTTATTGAGTTCTGACAGTCGCAGTCCATTGTAGCGCCATGTGATAATATTGATATAAGTATATTTTTATAACTTTCCAAATATTTCATTGAAGTAAAATTCCCGGACCTAAATCATATCATCGCAGAGTGCGACAGTATCATGAGAGGGAGGCCAAAGAAAAGATGGATGGATTGTGTGAGGAGTGACATGATAGGAAAGGGAGTGAAAGATAGGATGACAGGTGATAGGACATATGGAAGAAAAAATGTTTCACCCCAATCCCAAGTAACATGGTACTTACAAGGACAGGAAGATGATGATGAAACAAAAAAAAAACTAAATAGTATTTTTTCTGGTGTGCAATAAAAAGTAACGAAGTCTCCTCAACATTCACCATAGCCATAGGTACGCTCTTGCTTACTCTTTCCACAATCACCAATTCCCTGCGACTGTCACCAGGTCATTTAACTATCAATTCTTCAGTTTCATTACTTCTAAATACAAATAATGGTAAGATAGATTTCGTTTTTGGATAATCATCTAAACTTGAAATCTACCTCAGTTAAAAGTAACTGTGGGAACTATCTTAACTGTTGGTGAGAGGTATTTCCTCATATCAGTAACTAATAGAAAAGCCACTCGAAACCTAGACGTACGTGGGTAGTAAAAATCTTCACACATCGCTTGCCACTAGCCACAGTTAATAATATGGCCACAGAATTGCCACCCACATAAAACGTAGTAGTAGTACAAACCGGGTCACCGACAGTTACAGGTAGTTTGAAACTTAATGGCGGCTCGAAACGTGTAGCCGAGTCAGTATGCAGTAGCAAATTCATGTGACAGCCGGGATAAGGCCTTGTTGCATTAAGTCCGCCTATGTACCACTACTGTACATGAAGTTTAAATAAATAAATAAATAAGGAGAAATAGAATCACCAAACTTAAGTGGGCACAGGGCACATTTTTGAATAGATGATCGATGGGGCCAAAAGGTTCTGCATTGGCGATCGCGTACCGGAAGATGCAGTGTTAGAAGGCCTCCCACAAGGTGGACAGATGACCTAGTGAGGGTCGCATGAATCTGATGGAATGTCGTACATCGTTCCAGTCCTTACTGGAACAATTTGCCTGCTGCGGTCTTCCCGTTCGATTAAAATTTGGGTTCTTAATAAAACTAGTGCGCTTCATCATCAACGATTGCATCACTGCTTACCATCGGGTGGGATCGCAGTCAAGCACTAGTTTATGTCAATTAAAAAAGAATCTGACTGATGAGAAACGCACAGAACCGGCGACTCTCGGGGAAGACCAAAGACCAGCAATGGATGTCTTTCGGCTGAAATGGTGAGGAGTGGGGTACTGCGCAGTGCAAAGCGAACTTTAGAACCGCCACTAAGTTTAAAACGACGTATATATGTATACTGCTGGCCACTTACACATTAGTTATGGTTAAACAATGCCTTTCCACGACACCTCGCAGCGGGAAGTGGACCACTTATGAGCTGGTTTCCTGTCTGGACAAAAACGGGCACAAGAAAATAATTACTTGGGATTCCTGCTGTAATAACCTATGGGGAGAGGTTGAAGCCTTGGAAATAAAGCAGAGTAAATCCTTGTTAAAAAAAATCCCATTTCCTCGTGGGACAAACAACATACTGTAATCTTATTCGATAGTGGAACGTTCTGTAGTTTTACACAGAATTCAATTTTTCAATTCTATTCAAAATCTTTTTCTTTCACATAGGCCTACATGAGCACTTATATAACGTCAAAAGCTAGTGCACGGTTCCAAATGGCCGTTTCCTATGGAGAAGAAACGGCAAGAAATTAAAAAAAAAAATGGATCAGGCGTGGATTGCACGTTCCAAAGCGTAGATCTCTATGGAGAATAACGTGCAAGAAACTCCATGAACACTCTTTTAAATCATATTATGAGTTACAGTATAAATGTTGGTAAATATGTTATACTCGTAGCCTCGTAGGTATATTTACGCTTGAAATTATGTATTAAGTTTTTCAATTTTCTTTTATTTAATAAGTAGGCACACAATAGAAAAACGAAAGAAAAAATATATATATAATAGAAAAACATTTTTTTTTAATTTGCATAACAAAGTGAGAGATTTATAGAGTGGACGAAATACACCCAAGAATACTGACTTAGGGCCGACTTATAATTGAATATATTGAATTAAATACTACAATCGTGTTGCTCAGTAGTTGGGTAATGGAGGTTTGATAAGCATTCGCTCCATGTTAAACGCGGATATTCAGCCGCATCAGGTTAGACTGGAAGCCAGACTTCAAACTTTTTAGGAAAAGGCTAGGGAGATGATAATGAGTCAAAAAATACTTAAACCCTACTTAAGGGCCAACGTTACGTTAAGCGGGCGAACGCGCGGGCGCCCGCGCCGGCACTCGTCGCGTCACTATGCGCGTGTGTCGTGTGCGGCGGTCCCCGTAGCGGAAACCGGATAATTACCTGCGCATTGTCGCTAGTTCAAGTTTAACGGTGTGCATGTAGTCGTGTCGATGGAGAACTTTAATCTATTATTACTTAGCAAAACGGTTGCGGGGCGCGACTGCCTGCGACGGGTGCCCGCGCGGGCGACCGCGTAACGTAGCGTCAGCCCTTAGTGCCATATTTTGACAGGATTTCAGAGGTTACCCCGATTTCTGATTCAAGCATTTAATTATTTCTCAAACTCTATCCTAAAAACATGTCATTTGGCATTAAAATAGGGTTTCATGTGTTCTTAACTTAAAATACTCAATCAAGAAACCCGTCCTTCCAGTGTCTAAAAATTAAGCTGCGAGTGTGAACTACCCCTTCGTCCCCACATCCTTATGTATTTGCTGGGAAGAAGTAACCTTTATATATACCAAGCATCAAGTCTTGAAGAAACTGAAATCTATTTAAGAAGTCTAAAAGTTCCAAATTTTCCCATTCTTCCAAACTTTGATTCTAGACAACTTTTTTATACTGATTTAACTATTTACTTTTTAAAGAATACGTGTTATATATAAGGTGTTAAAAAATTAACTTTAAGAATTTCGAGGGGACATTGTACTCCTCATTATGAAAAACTCTTACAAAAAAAAAAACAGCTGTTCCCTACATTTATGTTCGCTTAACTCGTCAAAATGTATGGAGCAGCTGATTTTTTTTCGTTATTTCAGGTTTGGTCCCATAGTAAAAGTTGTTCATAATGAGGAGTACAATGTCCCCTCGAAATTCTTAAAGTTGATTTTTTAACACCATATATAAGTCTTTGCTCTCCAGTGTTATTGGCAGTTTATGTGAGACATACAATCTTAGTGTAGGACGATATACCAACCGACCACGCTCCAAGATAGTAGGGGGACCTACTTTTTAAATTAAACTAGTTCTCAGTTCTTAAACACTTGTGCACGGTTCTTTGTGGGTTAAGTGGAATTAGCACGAGCTCTATCGAAGTCACTGAGATCATCTGCATGGTGCACAAAAGGCGGGACTGGCCTAGATTTCGTCTGCAGAAAACTTCGCTTGCAAATCTGAATGTCTAAAGAAATAGCGAGTCCCGCAAATATGAAGCTATCGCAAAAGAAAGAAAGCATTTGAGACTCGCACAAGACAAACAATAATAAAATAAAAAGTAACTACTTGATCTAAAAATACTTATTAAAAATAAAAGACCTGTGCGAGGCCAAAAAAGGCCAACGAAAACAACAAATTTTTTTTTAATACTATGATTTTGGCTTTAAAGTCCCAAGACATTCAGTCGTTGCAGACCGATCTTAGGCCACCGTAGGCGCGGGTACACGAACGAATAGCGATGGGTAGCTCGCCGTCCGCTTGTCCTGTAAGAAGGATCGAACCCAAGTCGTCGACTGCGCCTGGTGTTCCACGCGCGCCTCAAAGAGATTTTAGCAAACCGTAGGGGCTCAGTTGGGCCGATGCCTGCTAGGGCCGTGGAGAAAAAGTACGAAAATAATACCTGTTGTCCTAGAACGCAAGGGCAACTGAAGGAGCATACGTAAATCTTCTTCTAAGACTACTTACTAAATAATTTCTGAAGCCGATGTTTCTGTTTTGTTTCAATCAGACAGAAACAGATTATTATCTGATTCTAATCTGGTTATTTGCATATCTTTTTTTAGTGTGAAAAAATTTTACGCATCAAATTCAAAACAATAATGAGAAAAGATGCCAATCTATTTATTCAACAAGTAAATGAAAACAAGAAAAATCTTCACAATGAATGCAACAGTTAATAAAACAGTAATTACATAAATGTTCGCGTGATGTTTTTGTGCTTTAGAAAATGCACGTATTGTCTGTCACTGCATTCGCGATAGTCTCACTGACGGTAAACTGCATACAATAGTGTTGGGTCAAACACCTGAGCGCTCCAATTAGTAAGGTAACTGAGGTCTTTATGCCAGCCAGTGTGAAGCTGCATTGAAAGCGAGTTTAAAGGGGCCGTCATTTCGTATTGTTCTCTTTTTGATTTGAATTTTTATTTAGCGTTGTTATTATTCGATTTTAGAATTTGTTTTTTTTTTCTTGTGTGAATGGAATGTGACATTAACATTTTTATATTTCTAATTTCTAAATTGTTAATGTTTAATGTCACTAGGTGTTGACATTTTACATATAAATACATAATTTGTTTTTTTTTTTTTTGTATTATCAAGTGGTTTGTTTTAAAATAATACATAAAGAAAGATATTCATGAGCGTATCCAGACGGGATGTTAACGTCCTCATGATGTGTAAAGCAATATCTTATTAGATGTAAAGATTACATACATAATGATGTCTCATTATGTCTATTGAAGCGGCAAATTGGACTAATTCTGTTATTTAGTCTCGCTTAAATAAGCAGCTAGTAAATACTGAATCTTTCTTGTTTCTCACACGAGTATATCCCACGTACTTTCCATTTTTACCAAGAACCACGATGACCTAGATTTTCAAACTCGCTTGTTCATAACTTGATATAAATAACCGATTTCCTCAATATCGTAGTACTTTGATCGTTTTTCGGAGCATGTCAATCTCGTCGCGAAGCTTTCGTGACCAAACGTTGCGTGACATTTGTTACTTATTATTACATCAATTTGAGAAAATATGTGCACGCACCGCTTGATGGACATGGCTTAGACGGCATAGACTTTCAGACGTAATAAATTGAAGGTTAACCTTAGAGATGATTGCTACCCGATAAGCTTAGGTAAAATGCAGTGTAGATTTTGAGTGACGTAGAATGTTATTTGAGCTATTTTAGTAAATTTTCAATACAAGAATTGGCCGAAAGGTTAATTATTCAAAATATTACATAGATCCTAATAATTTACCAAATGAAACTGTTTTCTTGAACAAAACAACTTAGTTAATACACAACGAAAATACAAGTCGATTCTCTATCGATAAAATGCTGTCCTAATTCATTGTATCGTCCCATCACTACTTGACAGTAATCCATTTTTTTATTGAGACGCGGAACATTATTCGCATTGATTTGTGTCACGTTTCTTATTATTTATTTGTATCCCGAATTCGTTTTATCGGATTTAACCATTGAATGTAATTGGTTCAAATTGAATTTTCATGAAAAAAAAGGTTGAGATTTTTTCTGGTTCCAACATTTGGATTTTTGGAACATCCTGTAGTTAAAAAAAAACTATTACTTAGCAAACGCCAAAAGTAATAACAATTTTAATTGTTAATTATATATTACTGTTGATTAGTTTCACGATAATAAACGATAAGTATTGATAGTAAATTATTTCTGTCGGTTTTATGTTGAATTTACTATAAATACAGAGTAATAATGGTTTACTAACAACCCGTTCCAGCTTTGCACAAATATTACGTCATCATCATCATCATCATCTTCCTGCCCTTGTCCCAACTTATTTAGGGTCGCGGCGCAACACGTTTTTTTCTTCCATTCTATCCTGTCAACCGTCATACTATCACTAACTTCCTTTTCTTTCATATCACTGTTCAAACAATCCATCCATCTTTTCTTTGGCCTGCCTCTCCCTCTCCACCCATCCACATGTATACTCATAACTCTTTGTACAAATATTACAAATCTTTAAAATTCTCGGCTTTAATATAATCTGCTTGTATGATACACCTGAAGTTGTTCGATTCCGTCATACTTGAGGGAAAAACGCCACAGGCATGGAACAGAGGTGTGGATGGATGCGAGACGCACAGGACCGGTCATTGTGGCGACATTTGGGGGAGGCCTATGTCCAACAGTGGACGTCTTTCGGCTGAAATGATGATGATGATACACTTAAACCGTTCTCATGAACCATTCTGTATATTCGTGGACAACCGCATGAAAATCTGATCAGTAGTTTTTTAGTTTATCACAAACAGACGGACAGACGGAATAGAGGGACTTTATTTTATAATATGTGAGGATATTTAAAACAGCTCGCCAAATCATTAATCGGCTGGATTATAAATAGACTCGTCGTTAAATTCTGACTGAGCACGTACGTGAGCACTTAAATTGAACAATTATAATCTTTTATTTTGTAATAAAATAATATGAGATCGTGCTTGTAATAGTTGTAATCCCCCAAGTATACTCCAGGTCAGGTAACTCACATTTTTCAAGAAACGGTTATGTTTATAATATAGTAGCAACCCGTCAGGATGATTTATTTATTGCTCTTTTTATTGGTGAACATCGAATCAAAAACTGTCGGTGTAGAAAAAAAACCCGCACGGACTCGCACGCGAAGGATTCCGCACTAAAATATTAAAATCTAGCAGAAAACGCTAATAAATTTATTATTATTTTGTAGTTTTTGTTGCAGCGGCAATAGAAATACAAATTCTGTGAAAATTTCAGCTCTCTACCTCTTATGGTTTATGAGATACAGCCCGCAAACAGACGGACAGAAAAACCCATGGACAGCGGAGGCTTAGTAATAGGGTCTTGTTGGGGTTTTTTTTTTCGGGTGGGAAAACCATCTAATAACATCCCCCTCTCTTGGGCGGTGCGGGGGACAGTGTCAGACTCTCCGGTGCAGGAACCTCCCGAACTTACCATGTCCGGTGAGGACCTGCGTCATGCGGAAGTTAAGGACGGCGTGAGGTCTTTCCAGCCACTCCTCAAACACCCCTCTTTGAGGAGTGGCTGGAAAGACGAGAGAGCGTGCCCAAGGGTCCTGTTGGGGTACCCTTTGAGTACGGAACTCTAAAAGGGTGAATTACAAAACAAGTTTGCGTACTAAAAGGTGTCATTGCGCCATTAAAACCATATAAGTATTGGGTAGGGAAGCGAGTCCATTTACTTTTATTATGTCGTTAGCTTCAATCACTGGGATTACTGTTGCCCTGACGCATCGGGCGCACGGATTATCACGGAGCCGACGATTTTATGAGATTAGTTTTTTTCAGCGGCTTCGTCCGAGCTAAAGTAGAAAATTACCCTAAGGGAACATACTAGGTATATATGGTGTACATGTATGTATGTTTTTTTTTTATTGGGTGGGAAAATCATCTTATGACAAATCCCGCTCTTGGGCGGAGCGGCAGATAGTGTCAGACTTTTACTGACTAAAAACCCACTTCTGTTCCTTCGTTGCCTTCGTCCCATGGCCCCGGATTTCGCTTTCACACTGCCCGTGGCCCTTTCACACTACCCGTGGCCACACGTATGTATGTCAAATTTTGTGAGAGTCTAGATGCTGCGAATTAAATTATTAGTTCTAAAAAAATCTATACGTCGTTGAGAAAGACATATAAGCATATAGCATAATCAGCCTTTTATTGTTCCCACTGCTGGGACTCAGGCCTCCACTCTCTAGGAGAGGGAAAGGGCCGTAAACTACCACGCCCAGGGCGGATTGGCGAATGTCACATGTCTTCGAATTTTTGGTTCTAGGACATGCTGGTTTCCTCACGATGTTTTCCTTCACCGTTTTGAGAGCAGTGGTGATGAAATAAATTACAAAAATTAATGCGCTTAGCTGGGTTTGAACCCGCGACCTACAACTCGTAAGTCGGGGCCGTTACCACTCAGCCACCACTGCTCTTGAGAAATTATTTAAAAATTAAATTACGTCCGCTTTATTGATGTCAATGGGTGCTCCATATTAACATAAATATAACGGATGTTCCATAATATTTAATTACTTAACCATTACTCATAAAATATAGTTACACCAAAAAAAATTACTTACCTAAAAAGGTTCTCAAGTAAAAAAAAAAACACGCTTGATCAATTGGATAGATGAGAAACAAAACAACCGTGTGTGTGTACAACTATATCTATATATATATGTAAAAGAAAGTCGTGATAGTTACACTACTTATAACTCAAGAACGGCTGAACCGATTTGGCTGCAAATTGGTGGAGAGGTAGCTTAGGTAGCGGGGTGGGTAGGTTAGCTAGGAGACGGACATACTTTTTATCGAGTAGGTTAGGATAGAGTTGGCTAGAGTAGAATATAATAGCCAGCTGACGGGAGCGAAGCCGCGGGCAAAAACTAGTCTAAATTAAAAGAAGCTTCTAAATGCGCAAAATTTTTCTCCACCCGCTATTTGACTCTCATCAAATTTCGTCCAAACCCGTTCTACCGTTTAAGCGTGAAGGAGTAACAAACACACACAATTTCTCTACAATAATAGTATGATATTAAGATTTTTCATTTCTAGTCTTCTATAATTGAGTTTTGCTTCTATTTTCAACATTACGCAGCAGTAGTCCTGATAAAAATATTGTCAATTTGAAGTAGTAGGGACTACTGAACCTTATTAATACTTACCTTACCTACCTTACCTTATTACCTTATTATACTGACCACCATTACCTACACCAGATGGTAAGCGACGTTCGTTCAGAAAAAGTCCGCCTCTGGACATCCTCCAGGCCTCAAAAAACCATCGTCACATTTAGAGGTCCTGTGCTTCCCCCATCCAACGCATTCCCGTGTCCTTCACTAGGCTATCGGTCCACCTTATAGGTATTCTGGCTAGAAGTACTACGAGCGTTAATCCAGTAGATCAGCAGGCTTAGCCAAGTTACGACCGTTTCGTGTCGAATCTCTTTCTATAATCGATATAAATTATACCATAAAACTAAAGGATGTAGCGATGAACATTGTAGAAGCGATTACATTTAATTCTGTCATTTTGAACGATGTGAACTTGGCTACGAATTTTGTTGAGATAATGATAATGTCATTCCCATAGATTTGACTATTTTTCTACTAGCGTTAACGATTGTAGGTTATCGACTTGGCTAAGCTTGTACTTAATTTGCTGCTGTTGAAATCGCGAAAAGTACTATCTAAAGAATATACATAAAACAGTATCATGCACGGTCCTTAAATACTCGTAATAATATAATAATAATATTCACACAACTATCACACAACGCCATCCAGTCTTAAGCTAAGCAGAGCTTGTGTTATGAGTACTAGACAACTGATTAACATACTTAAATATTTCTAAATACATACATATTATAGATAAATTACACCCAGACTCAGAATAAATGATTGTGCTCATCACACAAACCTCCTGGATGGGAATCGAACCCACGACCTCTGGCATAGCAGTCAGGGACACTAACCACTAGACCAATAGGCCAGTCTTGTATTTTCCGTACACGAAAGGGCACTTCCTAGGAAGCTTTCGTATTTATCCATAATAACATAAAACTTAACGATACGTAGAACATGCGCAGAACTTTTATGTCCTGTGGCGGAGTTTAATAATTCCATTAAAACAGGAAACAAGTTTAAAATAAAACCACGTGGGCGAACAGATAGTAAACCCGTTAAAATAAAAAGTGAATTTAATCACATTCATTATAAAAACACACACACACAAACATTATACACTACACACATTTCAATAAAAATATCACTTTTATGTCATTTTACAAATCTCTCCCGCTCATAATCTGGCAAACATAAGATTCATGTTTATGTGCCGCAAAATGCGATTATTTTTAAAAGGGTGTGAGCCTGGAGATCTGTCATACAGGTCTCGAACCTAGTTCAGATTTCAGCTCTTACAAAGGTCCTTCAGGCAATATTTATAAAATAAACTCGTTACAATATACCTATAAGAGAGAAATAAATGATATTTATTTATTTATATAATAATCAAAGACGATTCCGACGATCGGTCAGTTTACACAAGAAGAGTTTCTAGCCTCTTATAATCTATATACACACAATAGGCTAACTTATAATAGTACCATTATACGAACTGGCAAATGTGGCAATTCCGAAAGTCGAGAATAGCCCTTACATCTATTACAATTGACATATCCGTGTAGTAAACAACATCAACTCTTCATTAATGGCATTTGAAGAGTCACCAGAATTTTGCCAATAACACGTACAAGATATTAATCGACCATTAAACGTTGGAGAATATTTAGCGAGTAATAACAGTAAATTGTAACAGTAAAAATGTTAAAGTAAAAAATAGAAGAATTTCTACGCAGACATTAACTGACATTATGAAGACATGACAGAAACTCGTAAGAGTCAAACGAAGAGAAGAAAAATAAAACAGTTACAACTTAATTTTATTAATTTAAATGAATTTCCACGAGTAAACATAAAAGTAAAAAAAAGACTTTTGACTGAGGTTGGACGAAAAATATGGAGAGGCAGCGGAAGTCAAACTCCACCCTCAGCCCCCGACACAAGTGTACGAGGGAACACCAGGGTAGTTTTAGTCAGTAAGATTCTGACAGACCCTGCACCTACCTCAAGGTTGAGGACAGCCATGAGGATATCGAATATCGAGGAGAAAATAGAAGCGCAATTTAGGACCGGTGAAAAATAAATAGTCCACGTTTTCTCCATGCAGACAGCATTCACAAAGAGAGGAGTTGTCATTAAACATGTAATTATTTCATATCAGACCCTGGAATCTCGAGTGATGCTCAATAATCTTCAGTCATTTCTGAGGCACCGGTAGGATTCATTTCATTTTTATTTAAAAAAAAGGCGAAGGTTCCCAATTCGGTTCTATGTTTTTTTTAATGTTTGTTACCTCAGAACTCCTTAACACGCTTATGGATCGTTCTGATGATGGGACCATATAGTGATTTCGGTATTTTTATCGAGAACTCAAGCATCTACAGTCTAAAAGTAACATTTGATAAAGTGGAACTGACCCATCTGAGTCACATGGGTCAGATGATCTGATCGATCGACTGAAACGATCAAAATAACTTTAATTTCGGAAGTGGGTGTTATTAACAAACAAAACAACACCAGAAACACCGACATCAAAAATTAAGTTATTTTGATCGTTTTAGTGTTTTTTGTAGTCTGTTATTTTTTTGTACAAAGTTTTTTAGAAAAGCATCTTGCAAGCTACGAGGTTGGGTTACGAATGTTGCATATGATCTCTCGCCTCGGGAAGTCTCGACGGTCGAAAATCTTGATTCGTGTAAACGACGCTAAATGTAATCGGTGAAGCGGTGTGTCATACATTTATTTATAGTCTGTTTACGCTGCATTTGCATTTGTTTGTTTTGTAATAGGCACTGATCGATTCTGATTACGTTAATCGGGAAATAATCTGTCTGCTTCTTTGTTAAATGTAAACATGGCATAGTAATCTATAAAGGGATTACAATGGCATTCACTTGTTATGCTTACTACAGGGACCAGCAGAATATTAGCGTCAGGTATGTATTTGCCTGACACGCTGAGCTGGGCTCCCATTTGGTCCAACATTAGGATGCACACCGCACTATGACTTTTATCTGTATTCCTTTTGCTAAGTACCCGCACCATAAATGTCACTTTGTATAATTATCCCGTATTTTTAATGTTTTTTTTTTGCTTGTATTTATTATACTGCTCTGTTTGTTTCTGTGCAAGAGCTTGGTTCTGTATAGTTTAATTGTGTCTTTGTGTGCGTTTTGTGTTGCAACATTTTTTTTTTGTCTATCTATCTATCTACTCCGGGAAATCAGCTCCGGTTCTGGTCTGCGTTCTCTGGTCCAGTTGTAACGTTTTTATCTTCTGCATCAGCCGTCATGGAATCGTTGACTGTATTCTCTTTATTATATCCTTACACAATCCATTCGTATCTTGGTTGGTCTCCCTCTCCTTATTTTTTTTTTACGTTGGATTTCATCGTTTCAATGGATAAAGTGAGAAATGAATATATTAGAGGAAGTTTGAAAGTGGTGCCAGTGACTGAAAAGAGGAAAGGGAATCGTTTGTCTTGGTATGGTCATGTGAAGAGGAGGGATGAGACGCATGTTACTAAAAGAGTTATGAGTTTACATGTGGATGGATGGAGAGGGAGAGGGAGACCAAAGAAAAGATGATATGAAAGAAAAGGTAGTTAGTGATAGCATGACGAGTGACAGGGCAGAGTGGAAGAAAAAAACGTGTTGCGCCGACCCCAAATAACACGGGACAAGGGCTGGAAGATGATGACGGATTTCATCAAATATCTTCTCCCGGTCTGAGTGGAGCGAGAGAGTGTCAAACTTTTATTGACTAAAACTCACACTGTTCCTACAGTAACCTTTTTCTGCGAGGGCTTCGGTAACTCCTTCGAACAATCCACAGCTTCTCCTCCTTGTCTAACAACTCTTTAAGGAGATAATTACTTATCACTTTTTAATCATCTTCAAGCCCCTCAACCTGCACTAACTTCTTGACTGATGACAGACCAATATTTTTATCTCGGCATGTCGACTCTCGTAGACAACCGCGATGCGACATTGCGCCAATGTGATACGATAGACACTTTTTGTTTCTTTTTTAGGGTTTCGTACTTCAAGAGGAAAAAATGGAACCCTTATAAGATCACTTTGTTTTCCGTCTGTCTGTCAAGACAATTTATCTCGGAAACGCGTGGAGGTAACGAAATGAAATTAAAACCATATACTCAGGTCTGCAGTCCCTTTGAAGCTGTGAAAAAATCAAACATCTGAGTTAACAAAAAAAAAAATATACGGACGTTTATGTCGCAAAAAAAGTGTATTTTGACACTCTCAAGGGAATCAAAATTCAAAGGATACTGCCCGTTAACCTAGAATCCTGAAATTTGGCATGAAGCAAGGTCTAATAACATAGTATAGCAAAAAATCTGAAAACTGTAAATTTGCAGTAACGTCACAAAAAAAAAACATTGCGATTTGGAAAAATCTTCGTAACTGAATTCGGAAATTGAACTGTTTTTATTGGTAATTTTGTACGGAACCCTCAGTGCGTGAGTCCGACTCGCTCTTGCCCAGTTTTTTTTATTTACAGGCTTATTCTCAACCACTATCTCACCTGACAGTAAGCTATGATAAAGTCGACGATGAAACACTCTTGGCTAGAAGGAAAGGAACCTATTCACATTCATTTGTAGAAATGAGTCTATTGTCACTATCAGTAAGAAGTATATGAAGCATCACAAAAGAAGCATAGTGTTGTTCTCAAACCTCATTTACATAGATGTTCTAATTAAAAATACATACACAAGTTCACAACTCAATAAGTTTGTGTGTTTATCGAGAACATTTGGTGTATCGAAAAAGTTGTAATTCTTGGTAAAAGAAGATGAAAATATACTGTGCAGGTAATTTTAGCTTGGAGGTCAATATCCTCTAATTCGGCTGGTGCTACTAACAAAAAATTGGCATTGGCTGGCGCAATGCATTCTGTACTTTAGTAAATTGTACAGGTATTAGTAGTTTAGGTGCCAAGTCTTGTTAATAAAGGATTTAATGTTTTCACCTGCATAGTTACTGCAGTATATATAGCGGCACGAATCTTAAGCGCTCGGCGAAAGAGCGGGGATCGCTTTGTGCATCGTACACATCGGCGAGCCAATCACTGTACAAGGATTGCACTCCCCGCCTCCGCATCTCTTTTCATACCACTAAAGAGACCCGATATTTCACTTCTGCGTGCTTCTGCGCAAGTAGAACTGTAGAAATCAGCGCTCAAGATTCGTGCCGGTATCTGTACCTACTTTTATTTCATTTTTTTATTCTTGATAGGTTGTTAGCTCTTGACCGCTATCTCACCTGATGGAAAGCGACGATGTGGTCGACGATGGAGCGCGCTTACCTAGAAGTAACCTTGACTTAAAGATTCCCGGGTTGTAGCCATCAGGAAAAACAGATTCCGGCAAGGAATTCCACTCCTTAGCTGTACGAACAATGAATGTGTTCCCAAAACGTTTTGTGCGTATAGGTGGAATGTCCACCATGTACCGGTGGCGCATTGCCGTACGCCTGGTGGTCCGATGATGGAACGGGCTAGGCGGAATTAGGTTATGCAATTCAGGCAGGATTATACGAAAGAGTTCCCGCTGGGCCTTGGGCCGCCAAAGACAATGAAGGAACACAGATTCCTGCTCTATGTGAAGCGACAATCTGTTATTTCCTGAACCAGGGTACCTATCTCTTTGAAAAGTTCCCGTGGCATTATAAACCCTTGAAGTTGTAATAAGTAGGTACTTACGATTTCTTCATCTTCTTTGGTTATGCTATCCTATACATTAATTTCAGACAATTTCGAAACAGCTTTGTCTTTCTTAAGGTGTATCTAGCCCCCCTAGCCAAGTTACGATCGTTTCGTTTGAGTCGAACGCCTCGGGTAGGCCACGCCTTCGATTCCTATGTTCTGACGTCATCTCAACGTTCAGTCACGTGGTCGAAGCGCGCCGTTCGCAAGCAGCTCGCGAACGGCGTTTTAGCCACGTCTGGACACACCAATAAAAAGAGAGATAATTAACCACTGCAGAAAATCCTGCAGTGCCATTGCAGTTTTCGCCATTTTTGTAGTCTGCAGAGAAAGTTTAATACTAGACGTCTGTTTACAGAACATGTAATAGTTTCTATGTGGTAACGTGTGACTGAAACGAGTAAACTTCGTAATGAATGTGTAAAGTTTGTTGTAGCGAAACAAACAATTGCTGTCGCATTTTAGAAACAGCAGTTATTGTGTAACAAATTCAAAAGCCCGGTAGATATTTGGACATCTTTTCGTCTTCTTAACGTGTATTGAGACGGTTATATCAATTACTAGAGTAGCTGTTTATGATTGATACTCGTATGCTCGTGCTTTACCATGCCAGGACATTCTCAAGGAGATGTCATCAACCGTAGGGGCCCAGCAGGGTCGAAGCCTACTGGGGCCATGGGTGATGCGAAAGAGATCCCCGGGGCCCTAGAAAAAAATGGCAAAGAAGGAACAGGAGTGGGTTTTTAGTCAGTAAAAGTCTGACACTATCCCCGGCTCCGCCCAAGAGCGGGGATGTCATTAGATGATTTTCCCACCTAAAAAAGCCATGCCAGGACATGATCTACCCTGGTTCCAAATTCGTTTAGTCGTTTAAACTCTAAGAAATAACAAACACACATTCATACAAACTTTATTTATAAGATGATGATGATTGACTATTGTTGCGGGTGCCAGAAAATCTGACCCCAGTCCTATCCTTTGCCATTTTCGTATTGATTAAAAAATTAAACAATATCGTGTTTTCCAGTTTATGGGTTGTGGTGGTTGAATAGTTTGTCTCTCCGTATTATATCTCCGTACTATACATAATACTAGTATTTAACTGCAACTGCGCACCAGAATGCGCATCGATGGAAGGTCTCCCACAAGGTGGACCGATGACCTAGTGAGGGTCGCGGGAATCTGATTGATACTAGACGGACAGGACCGGCAGTTGTGGCGACACTTGGGAGGCATAGGTCTCCCCCAAGTGTCGCCAACAATTGGACATAGGTCCAACAGTAGACGTCTTTCGGCTGAAATGATGATGATGATGATTCAACTGCATTCGCTTAAACTGGAAGCCGAAGTAACCTATCATTTAATAAATACTGTGTTCATCTCTTTATTGACCGTGTCATGAAAGTTATTACAGGATTTCCAGGAAACATACTTCAGCACTATACATATACAAGTTCCGTTTGTAAGTGAACGCTGTCGTCTGGCTGTCTCGAGATTGAGTGTGTGTCAATAAAGATCCGCAATGCGCGTGTTTGCGGAACTAGATGAATATAAATAAATGGATCTGCGAGCAGTGGTGGAGCAGTGTTAACGGCCCCAACTTACAATGCGTTCCAAATAAGAATAGGATCGATTGCCATGTTGTGACGTCACGTCATACTGTCAAAACGAAGAATTATTACGGTAAGCAAAGCAAAATTTTTAAAATTAAATTTATTTACGAACTGTGAACGAAAATAGTTTAATCAGAAGCCAGTTCTTCAATTCTGCTCATCTCTGAGTTCTTCAATTTTGCCCAATATCTTCGATTTGACAGTATGACGTGACGTAACAACGTGGCAATCGATCCTATTCTTATTTGGAACGCATTGTACAAGTTGTAGATCGCATTACTTTTTGTAAATTATTTCATTACCGTTATTACTCTCAAACGGTGAAAGAAAACATCGTGAGGAAAAAATATTCGAAGACATGTGACATCCAGCAATCCGCACTGGGCTTGCTGAGTTGATTACGGCTCATTCTCTTTCTCAGAGAAGAGGTCTGAGTCCCAGCAGTGGGATTATTAAAAGGCTGATTATGCTATACGATACGGGTTACCTCAGTTTATTTGCAGAGTATAACAATAGACTTTACTCAAGAAAGAAGTTGAAGACAAATTCTTCTTTTAACATCACGTTTAATCTTTATTCCTGTATTTTCCTACTACTTAATTACTTACGTAAACATATTTTTAGTATTTAGTCAATTGTCTATATGACATTGTAGCAAGGAATTAATGATTCTTATGGCCCCAAGCCAATATTTACTACTTCCTCAGATTAATCAACGTTCTTAATAACCCCTGTAAACTGCGCAGAACGACCAGACACGTTGGTAGTCAATCAAGGAGGGATCTTAATTGTGATTTACGTGCTGCTGATCCATGGTGAACCTTAGCCTTCACCTAGCTTGGGTGAACAGGTTAAATAGAAAATTAAAGTGCATCAGCTGCTGGGTGATAAATTATAGATTTGAATAACTAGGAGGGCGTACACACACAGTGTCTTAAGACGAAAATCTATGACTAGTACGTGTTGCCAGTAACGACATATGGCTCCGAAACGAAGTGGCTTACAACAAGCCTCACCAGAAGGCTTAAAGTCACCCAAAAGGCAATGGAAAGGGCTATGCTCGGATTTTCTTTGCGTGATCACATCAGAAGTAAAGATACCCGCCGCAGGAAAACCGAGGATACTGACATAGCCAGAAGATTCACCAAACTTAAGCGGCAGTGGGCAAGATACATTGCTTGTAAAATAAATGGTCTATGGGGATGAAAGGTTCTGGAGTGGCGACCGGAAAACGCAGCCTTGGATGGCCTCCCACAAGGTGAACCGATGACCTGGTGAGGGTCACGGGAATCCGATGGATGCGGGTCGCACACGACCGTCGTCGTGTGGTTGTGGCGACACTTGGGGGAGGCCTATGTCCAGCAGTTGACATTTTTGGCTGAAAAGATGATGGTGTAATGAGGGATATCTATATATACTTCATTACACTTTATAGTAAGTGAATACAGGAGATGAGATGATAACAGGAAGTTTAGTGACATCTACATGACATCTGCATTATTTTCAATCTGGGTTTACTCTAGATTACAAATGTTACGGAAGAGGTGTTATTGAAACTAAATTTGGATGCTGAGTTTTTAAATCTGGTTTTTCGGAATCGGAACCGAAATTGGAGGGACGCCAAAAGAAATAAATAAAAATAATAATTCAAAACTATCACACAACGCCGTCTAGTCTCAAGCTAGGCAGAGCTTGAGTTATGAATATTAGAGAACTGATAAACAAACTTATACTATATTTCTAAATACATTCTTATTATAGACAAATTACACCCAGACACAGAACAAATGATCGTGCTCATCGCACAAACATTTTTTTTTTAGGTGGGTATATCATGTAATGACAAATCCCGCTCTTGGGCGGGGCGGGAGATAGTGTCAGACTTTTACTGACTTAAAAAAAACCCACTCCTGTTCCTTCGTTGCCTTCGTCCCAGGGCCCCGGGTTTCATTTTCACACGTCCTGGGTGGGAATCGAACCTACGACCTCCGGCATAGCTGTCAGGGTCACTAACTACTAGACCAACAGGTCAGTCAAAAACTCTAACTCTAATAAGTATAAATGAAGTGCGAAATCACTACATGCCAAAAACGAAAAAAAAACAAATGCTGCTGGCGTCCACTGCAGCCGCTGTGCATATCAAACTTCCAGTATAATCTCTTACTGTTTTTTGTCAAAAAATATTGAAGCTGTCCAAGACATCACGAGTAGGTCATTCAACTTTTTATTGTTAATATTTTGCCTCAAGCTCTTCCATCACCACTATATACGTCCGACTAAGACGAACGTCCTCCATCAATTGGACGCCATCTATTGAATTTAATAATAGATCAACAGGACATATGCGGGCGCGCATCCATCAACGAAAATGTTATGGTGACGTCATACATTAACGCTTTGTATGATGCGATGTTGATGATGCGTATACGATCATCAATTGTACACGATATTCAAAATTACAGTTTAGTAGATGATGGTCAACTGAAATTTTCGAGCATAGCATAATCAGCCTTTTAATGTACCCACTGCTGAGACTCAGGCCTCCTCTCTAGGAGAGGGGAAGGGCCGTAATTCACCACGCGGGCCCAGTGCAGATTGGTGAATGTCACATGTCTTCGAATTTTTGGTTATAGGACATGCCGGTTTCCTCACGATGTTTTCCTTCACCGTTTTGAGAGCAGTGGTGATGAAATTAATTACACAAAGTAATGCGCCTGGCTGGGTTTGAACCCACGTTCTCCAATTCGTAAGTCGGGGCCGTTACCACTCGGCCACCACTGTTCATAAATAATAAATGGGTTTTAAAAATACTCCTTTACGTCAATTTAAACTGGATAAGGCCGGTATTTCCTAGCTACATAGACTACCATGAGGAGAAACACCAAAACCGACATATCAAAGTATCTTAGTTCATACAGTAATTAAGTCCGCCTTTGTACAGTGTTATGTGCATAAAGTTTTAATAAATAAATAAACATGTAATGCTCAAATCATATGAGAACCATGATTAATGTCTGAAAGGGTATTTTGTGGAAAGAACCACACAGATTTGAGTGGACCTGTTCAGTCAGTGTATGAGGTCCTTGGTTCGATTTCTGGGTCGAGGAAAGTCTTATTAATTTGCAGCACACCGCAGACTATCCCCCTTTTTCTATTTCAAGATCTTATAGTCCATCCTAAGGTTGTCTGTCATCTTACTGCCTTTGTGCCAATAGGTTTAAGTTAGTGTAAAAGTTTTGTTACTATTTTGATACACAATAAAGTTTGTTCTTTTCTATCGGGTTTTTCTATCAAGAATTTCTTGCCAGCAGCACAGAGTTTTGAGTCTATAACTTGAAGTTTGTTGCCTAATCCTTTGCATATTTTCAAGCATGATGTTATGAATGTTTTGAAATATCGTGCTACGTTAATTCGACGACAGTACTACTAAACTTGATAATATATCTTCAAGACATATGCGGGCACGCATCCATCAACGAAAATATGGTGACGTCATTCATCAACGCCTTGTAGCGGCCATGTGATTCATCGTTTCTGTTTGTTGATTGTCATTTGTCAAGGAGATTGAAAATTGACAGTTGACCATATTCGTCGTTGATTTATTTGCAGTAGGTACTGCTGGAAAAAAGGTTGGCTTTTGAGGAGAGTGCGGGAAGTCACAATAGCATCATGAAAACCATAGCTGAGGATGTCCGTGCTCCTTCCTGTGTTGAGACATTTCGTTCGTCTGATGATCAATTAGGGAGATATCTTTCTGTTGGTTATCTGAACAGGGTGGAGTGTCTCTACAGTTTCATGGGCTGTTTTTACTGTTTCCTGGCTCTGAGGAGATATAATTTAGAAATCGTATTGTCTTTGTGCGAGCTTATTTTTATGACTAACGATATACTAATAGTTGGACCATGACGTACGGAAATAAAAATTTGAATGTTCTTATTCTAGAACATGTATGTTGAAAGTACGTTTAAAAATCAGTCAATAGAAAGCCGAAACTGCCAACATAAGTACAGATTTCTAATGCTAAGCAGCAGTTCAGATTAACGGTTTGTTAGAAAAGTTACAGGAGCATTGTTTTCCTCAGACAATCTTCTATATCTATGATAGGCATGAATGTAGGCTCCCTCTGCGAAGCAATTGTGAGAGCGATTAGAGAAGGAGATGGTGGAAAGCGTGTTGGAGATGACATCCTCACGCCCCAGCCGCCACCACATGAGACGCTCCGGGCGTCGGTAGGTACAGAATTGTGGACGGCGAGTTATAGGTGAAGACCAAGCCCGAATCAACGATACATTGTGCTCCATATGCACCTCAAAGAAATATCAGCAAAATGGACAAGACCCACAGTACTTTTCTGCTTGACCTGTGCATTGTACCTCCATACGCTAATAACTAAAGCAATAAATTTTCTCCGGCTGTAAAATAATAATGTTAAAGCTCTAAGAGAGTCTAAATCTCTATTGTGGGGCCTTTGTCATAAGCCAAAGAGCATAGAAATGATCCATTGTAATTGTGATCACAAAAGCCTAAAGACATTTAAAACTGAAATAGACATAATGAAAGCTAGGAAGTCATGCCTTAGAGTAAGTATTAGAAATCCACTAGACATTGTCTACCCATGTGTCAATTTACATAACAATCCTTTCAACCATTTAAGCATTACATAGTAACAAACACAGACACATACATAACATTTTTGCGTTTATAATATTAGCGTGACAGTAATTTTGGTCTTGATGAGCGCCAGCATTTTTTTATCAGCGATGTGCACGGTATGTGGTGCTCTAAAAACTTCTTATTTCGATTTTACGAGGCTTTTGTGTTGTTTGGTTAAAAAACAAGAATCTGGATCAATTCTAATCTATGATTAAGCACCAGCTTCAGCAAGGAAACGTTCATACTGTCTGAAAACCTAAATCAATACCTATAAGTTGACTTCTTCAACTCCGTATTACGCTGTTGGAGGCCCAGTGGCAACGGCCCCGACTTACGCAGTCGTACGTCGCAAGCTCGAACCCAGACAGGCCGTTGTGTAATTAATTTCATCACTACTACTCTCAAAATGGTGAAGAGGAAAACATCATGAGGAAACTTCTATGTCCTAGAATCAAAAATTCAAAAACATTTGACATCCTTGGTAAATTACGGCCCATCCTCTCTCATAGAGAGGAGACTTGAGTCCCAGCTGTGGGAACATTCATCATCATCATCATTTCAGCCGAAAGACGTCTGCTACTGGACTTAGACTTCCCTTTAGAGTCACCAGAACCGGTCCTGTGCGTTTTGCGTCCGTCTGATAACCGCGACCCTTACGAGCTCGCCAGTCCACCTTTTAGGAGACTTTACAACGCTGCATCTTACGGTACACTTGGGACCATTATATTGATGACAGATTGTTATACTACACTAAGCCAGTTAAGAGTCAGTTTCACCTTCGGTTTTCTGTAAATAGAAACTGAGACAGCTTTTCTTCGGAAAATATTTTGGGCAAAATTACTTTAAAAATCAATCTGTAAGTGTTTCACTATAACATAAAAACATGACTAATTCAGTAGGGTGAATATTTTCAACCGTCTGCGCTATGACGTCATTTGCAGCCCCCTTAGCAATGGCAATGGCGTTCGTTAAATTTATTATAGGGTGTTTCAGTGTCTGGCCAAACGTAATGTAATGAACCTATTACCTACTATTTTGTCTGAAAATGCCACACCATGGTTGAAGTTCAATGACCTTTACTATATTGGATGAATAACCTAAGTAGTCTTCTGAACTCATGAAGTAGATAAATCTCATAGCTTCAGTCGAATAGAATACTTTCTTGAAAGTTTTCAATAACTGTCAGCAAAGTCCAAACAGAACGATGTTCTCTGGGTTCAGGGTGCCCGAGGACATCTGGAGTAGATACCATATGAACCTCACTGCCCTGTGAACCATGTAACTTATTCCTACTTTAATGTTCCCACTGTTGGGCGAACAGAGGCCTCCTTTCAAAAAGAGGGAGTAGGTCATACCATTGCCCATTAGGCGAGCCCAGTGTGGAAAAAATATAATATTTTCCAACCAGAAAACTTTCTCACTACATCATCCTACTACTACACCCTATTTGACAGCTTGACATACAGTAACCACTCCTAGAAACACGACCAATTTAATTTTCCTAATGTTATGACTACTAATTAGGTCACACAGACTGAATCGTGTGAATACCATGCCTATTGTCTATTTCTAAATGACTAAATTCATATATCTATAGATTTATAGCTCGTTTTAGCATGGAAATTGCGGCTACTGACCCACCTACATTTAATAATCATTATCATTTCAGCCAAAAAAGTCCAATAAACAATACTGGGACAGGCTGGACCTAAGCCTCTACCACGTATCTCCGTATCGGACGTGGCGCATATATTTTATTTTTATCTATTTTTTTGTCATGGAAAATGTTTGCAATATGCTAGTCTTGATTTTGCGCCTTTTTTGGCAAACAAAAAGTTTTTCTTTCTTTCTTTTTCTTTCACATGATTTCCCTTTGTTTTTGAGGTGGTAAATCATCAAATTGAGAGAGAAGGTGTCCTTTTCGTTCCAGAGCCACAGTATCTCTTTCTAACAATCCCAAAGACATGTTCGATCCTATCTACATTTATTGTCGTCTAGTGACCCACCCCGAATTCGGACGACTTCAAATTACACACATACTCGTAAACCTTCCTCGTGTATTACTCTTATTCTTAGTAAAAACTGCATCAAAATCCGTTGCGTGGTTTAGGAGAAGTTTGCGGATAACTAGACAGACGTGGAAAGCGACTTTGTATTCTACTACGTAGAGACAATTTTAAAAAGCTGCCCTGGATTATTCATCTTGATCCTCATAAAACTTTTTATACAGTTTATTATAAGGGTTTTGAGACACTAGGAAAACGGCAATCCCCGATATTGTATGCTAAAATAATAATATATTTTTATGGCAATTAATACACACAGCATATACACAGACAGAAGACTATTTTATGTATTTAAAGTGCTAATTTTGTTGAACAAAAAAAAATTATAGAGACTTGTCTATTTGCAAATGGGTGGGGGCCATGCCAATTAATTGATTGACAGAATATGTCCGCTGCTCCCTTATTCTCAAATATCGGGCTGCGTATGTCAGATAGGGAAGCAAATTAGTTGAATATTGATACGCGACCTCGCCCATTCAGACTGAAAGCCGACTTCAAGATAATTTGAGAAAAAAGAATGGATGAGATCTGGATTCATAAATATAGTTTATCTATTCGTGAAATGGCGATAGGTCACTGGAACAATTTGTGACCCACGGATGCCCCCCAAGTTGAAGGGTAAAATCTACAAATCCGTGATAAGACCTGTCATACTGTATGGATCAGAATGTTGGGCTGTGAAAACGACGGATGAAAAAAGTTTGCATGTAGCGGAGATGAGAACGTTGAGATGGCTGTGTGGTGTGACGAGAATGGATAAAGTGAGAAATGAGTATATTAGAGGAAGTTTTAAAGTGGCGCCAGTGACTGAATAGTTGAAGAGGAATCGTTTGTCTTGGTATGGTCATGTAAAGAGGAGAGATGAAACGCATGTTACTAAAAGAGTAATGAGTATACATGTGGATGGGTGAAGAGGGAGAGGGAGGCCAAAGAAAAGATGGATGGATTGTGTGAACAGTGATATGAAAGAAAAGGAAGTTAGTGATAGCATGGCGGTTGACCGAATAGAATGGAAGAAACGAACGTGTTGCGCCGACCCTAAATAAGATGGGAAAAGGGCAGGAAGATGATGAATATTCGCGAAATTCAAGTTTTTTTTGTTGTGAAATTATACTATATTAAATGTTGATGGAAATATGATTCGCGATCGTAACACGTATATTTACGGAATTTTGATAACTAAAACCATCATACAACACTTTCAGTTCATGTAACTCTAATAATGAATGACTGTGTCATTAAAAAGCCATTCAATCTATTCTGTCCTATTATTATTATTTGGTAAGACACTACCAGCTAACCAATTTTTAAAGCAGCAATGGGTGGCTCGCCGTCTACCGTCCGGTAACCGTCCGGACCGAGCCCAAGTCGTCGACGGCGCGTACTGTTCCACGCGCGCCTCAAGGAGATGTCAGCAAATCGTAGGGGCCCAGCAGGGTCGAAGCCTACTGGGGCCACGGGTAGTATGAAAGCGAAACCCGGGGCCCTGGGACGAAGGCAACGAAGGAACAGGAGTGGGTTTTTAGTCAGTAAAAGTCTGACACTATCTCGCGTTCCGCCCAAGAGCGGGATTTGTCATAAGATGATTTTACCACCCAATAAAAAAAAAGCAGTTTAATGTGGAAGCTTTCACAACACTTTGCGGGAGCCTGTTCCATGCCTTCTTCAATGATTAAAGGGCTAAAGGTAGGTGTTTTATTTTGGTTGGGAAACCATTAAACATCATCTCCCGCTCTGGGTGGAACGAGAGTGAGTGTCAGACTTTAACTGACTAAAATCTTGAACCCTTTCCGTTCACGATAACTCTGGGTGTAAGACATACAGAATTATGTGAGCGGATTGCATTTACCATGTAATCTTTTCATCAGCCTTTTACGTCCGCCTATGTCCCTTTTGCATTTAATAAATAAATATGATTATAATCGATCTAGCAATGAAATTCGCCTACACAAGTGACTTGATCTTATGTTAGCCTTACAATAAAGTTACTACAGTAAATATAAATTCAAAATTCACATTGGCACTAATAATACAATTATGGCTATCATCATCATAATTTCATCATCAGAAATCAGAAACGTTTATTTCAATCATACCATTTACAGGCACTTTTGAATTGTCAAAATGTCAATAAGTCAAAAAAAAAGTGAAGCTAAATTGCACGTTCCAAAGCGTAGATCTCTATGGAGAAGAACGTGCAAGAAACTCCATGAACACTCTTTTAAATCATATTAAGAATTACATAAATCTTGGTTACATATTCCTTGTCGCTTCTAATATGTGAGCACAATGTAGATAAGTAATAATAATTACAAAAAAAAAAAAAAAAAACTAATTAAAAAAATAGAAATTGAATTAAGCCTGGCAGCTAAAAGATGACCAGTCTCAACTGACATAGTCATAATTTTCATCATAATAGGCCTCCTCCAAGTGTCGCTACAACGAACGGTCATGTTCGTCTCTAATTTGAATTATGGTTATTCATTTCAATAATTTTAAATTCGCTGTGATTATCTCCCAGGAAGGATGGACACTGGACAGCAGCTTCCCGTCATAGTATACTATTAACATTAAACTGGGGTGTTGAACTCTAACGGTACAGTTATATCGAAGTGTTTACAGGAGTACCAACG
Source organism: Mythimna vitellina (assembly GCA_949316375.1). Taxonomy (NCBI): domain Eukaryota; kingdom Metazoa; phylum Arthropoda; class Insecta; order Lepidoptera; family Noctuidae; genus Mythimna; species Mythimna vitellina. The sequence continues at coordinate 10,616,250 of OX438709.1, forward strand.
TAGTTTAAATAAAATTCATTGGTTGAATTGCTTCTATCCGGCGAGCTGTAGCCACTGACAGAAGAAATATTATGTTGCATAATAATTCAAGGGAAATGCACCCACAGTGATGCTAGTAGAATGCAAAAAAGAAGGATGGACGTATTTCTAAGAGGTCTGTGGTAAGTGGCCCTAACTGCTATGACGGAGGTCGTGGGATCGATTTCCACCTAAGACAAATAAAATAAAATAAAAAGCATTTATATTTCAGGCAATTAATAGCACCCATACAACAATCACAAAACATAACACACACACACAAATCAAATCAAATGTAATAAAAATGTAAATGTTTAAATCTTTGTGTGATCAGCACGATCATTTGTTCTGTGTCACGCTACGACCCACGGAAGCAAGGCAGTAACCAAAGACGCGGGTTAAACCGAGGGGGATCGCTAGTTTATCGATAAGACAACATGAAGAAAATAACCTAAGTATCTTAATAAACATATACTTAGCTCCTTCAATGAGAAAATTACGTGTAGGAACTAGAAACCCCGTATACAAGACAATACAATGTTATGCCTAACAAACCAGCCGTCCCGAGAGTCCCTGACCCGGCCTTCCTCTCCCAACGCAGCTGAAAAAGCCATCAGAAAACCGAAACGTTGATGTCAAATAGACCAATTACAAGTACTTTTGAATTGTCAAAAAGTCGGTCAGTCAAAAAAAAAACACAAGTCAAGCTAAATTGCACGTTCCAAAGATCTCTATGGAGAAGAACGTGCAAGAAACTCCATGGCCACTCTTTTAAATCATATTTTGAGTAACATAAATCTTGGTTACATATTTCTTGTCGCTTCTAATATGTGAACACAATGTAGATAAGTAATAATAATAATAATAATAAGGTACGTGCCCGACCCAGTTCATTGAATGGCATCATTACGTTGTATTGGGATCGATCTATCATCACTGACAGGACTATTGTTGCCAATAAGCCTGACATAGTGGTGATAGATCGACTGGAGCGTCGCACAATGATTGTTGATATAGCGGTCCCTCATGACGAGAACCTTGTGAAAGCTGAGAAGGATAAACAAACCAAATATCTTGACTAGGCTCGCGAGGTTGTCGACATGTGGGAAGTGGACACAGCAGCCATTGTGCCGATAGTCGTGACGGCCAATGGCTTAATTGCCAAGAGCCTCGACCAACATCTGAGGAGGCTCTCGTTAGGCAATTGGATCAAGGGCTTGATTCAGAAGGCAGTACTTCTGGACACGCCGCGTATTGTTCGGAGATTTCTCTCTCAGGAGCCCTGACCACCGGTAGCTTGGACCCTGTTCCCGATGCCGGTGGGCTACTATTCTTTATATTTTTAAATGTTTTTTTTTTATGAGTTTTGTTTTAAAAAAATATTTAAAAATGTAACTTATATGCATATTGAAAAAATAAAGGAATTAATAATAAAAAGAATTGAAAAATTGAAATTAAATTAAGCCAATGATAGCTAAGAGATGACCAGTCTCAACTGACGGCACCCGTTCACGAGCATGACGCGTGCATCAGCCCCACTCAGTTCAACCATTTTGAAGGGAACTGAATGACCTTATTAGACATGCCACCATCAGCGAGACATTTGAGTGTGTATGACAAACTCTCAACTGCTGTCCCGAGAGTCCCTGACCCGGCCCCACTCTCCCAACGCATCTGAAAAAGCCATCCTTAAACAATCTTAAAAAATTCTAACAAAACTGCAAGTCGCTAAACGTAATGCAGTTATTTGGACACTATTCAAGGAAGAACGCATATTTACAATTTAAACGGCAATATTTGTAAACGTCCATTTCTCCGTCAAAAGATGAGACATCGTCTACACAAATGACGATTACGTCATTGACAGTAATGTTTGTAAATATTAAACTGTGCCAGCGGTTACGTTATCTCAAACAGAATGCCTTCCAGCTATTTCATCTCGCTAAATGATCGTATCTTTGTGCATTTTCAGGTCATTATTTTCTCTACTCACTATATTTAGACTGCGACACGATTTTGAACCTTATTGTTAAGTTTACAAGTTTTAAAATTGTACTGTTTAGTTCGATGCACCATTAAGCCGGGTGCAGACTGTAACGTAACATGAAATGTAACATGCGATGAAAGAATTTGCCGTCCACATTGTCGCAATGTAACAGAATTCCCATACTGCGAACAGAGCATGGTGATTCTTTGAAACCGAGAGGGTTTCTCATTCATCTGGCCTAGTTTTTTCTTTACAATTTAATATTTTTATTTGCATATTAGATTTCCCTGATCACTAAATGTATCAAAGACAATCATTTACGTCCAGTGGCTTACGGATAAAATAGATAGGTACGAAAGCTAGGCCAGATGAATGAGACGTTCTCTAGGTTTCAAAGAATCACCCTTCAACTATGTGAGTAGGTACATGCTCGGTTCGTGCGCGCGCTGCGTCCACACTAAACATGAAATGCTCTTTTCATGTTACCTTACAGCAGTCTGTACCCGGCTTTACGTGTCATCATGACAATAGGAATGAAAGTGTTTTAATTGCTATGAAATAAAAAATACAACAACATTCCCGTGAGAAGTATTATATCTTTTTCATTTCAACAAAACGATGTTTTTTATAGTGTGGAAGGTAAAAGTAATTTTTCTTTTGAACTTTGTTAATGAGGCGGCCTATTGTGTGCAGAAAATTGGTGTGCTATAAAAAGTTTTACTAACACAAAGAAGGTAACTGCCGGTAAACATACACTTTAGCAATCTTGCCATCATGAGCTATTAACTTTTCCCTTAAAGCTAACTGCTGAAAATGAAACCCACAATTCAGTAGAAAACGTTTTTATACGTTTATAATTTTGGCTGATAGTTGAGTTTCGATACAGCCCGAAAAATCGATAACCTTAAGTGGCAGACGGCAGTGGACAGGGCACATAGCTCGCAGAACAGATGCTCGATGGGGCCGAAAGTTTCTGGAGTGGCGGCTGCGTACTGTAAGACGCAGCGTTGGAAGGCCTCCCACAAGGTGAAGCGATGACCTGTCGCGTGTCGCGGGAATCCGATGGATACGGGACGTACAGGACCGGTCGTTGTAGCGACACTTGGGGAGGCCTATGTCCAACAGAGGACGTCTTTCGGCTGAAATGATGATGAGTTTCGATAACGGCGATCAAGAATCAATTGGCGCTAGAGGCGGCAGAATTTATTTAAGAAAATGAATTAAGGATTCTTTGCTAATTCTTTCTTGACTTTGCAAAAAAAAAAAACTTTATGAAATTGTGACCAAATAGCATTGTGCTTTTTTACGAGTCTGGCGCGGACAAAGTCGCATAGACCAGCAGCGCAGACAAACTCGAACCCCATATAATCAATCTCCAAAGACGGTATACTGAATTTTTACTGAATTTTTTACTGTTATTTCTTTACAATAGCTGAAACCAGGGGCGTTGCTACCGCTGTATCAGCCGTATGAATGATTCGGGGCCCCGAGCCTGCAGGGCCCCGACGTGTGCAATAATTATCTTAAATTATCTATGTGGTTGAGTTGAGAGGTGCTGATGTACGCATATTTTAATTTCTGTTTTGTTAATGGTTTTAAATTATGTATGTACTTTTTTATCATTAAAAGAGTGTCCATGGACTTTCTTGCACATTCTTCTTCATACATATCTACGCTTTGGAATTTGCAATTAGCATCATTTTTCTGATTGTTTGACTTCTTGACAATTCAAAAGTAAATGGTTTATTTTTAATTAGTTTTCGATTTTGAATTTGTAACATGTCCCCTGGCCATGACCGTCCTCCAAAAAAAAAACAACGTTTTTTATATTTACATTTTTTAAACATTACATATAATACAGAGGGACTAGCTACGCCACTGGCTGAAACTAGCTTCCTAATATCTCGGGTTTATTGACCCATTTCAAGTGTATTTCCAATAAAATGTGCATTCTTACATTAACCAAATTTTTTCTTGTTCATAAATCTGAAGCTGGTCTAAATAAGATCGTAACTAATGGTGCGTGAAATTGAGTTTCTTGGTTTTGTTGAATATATCGAGCCTAGCAGTGGAGATGCTGACAGGTAGCGGTTTTTCATTCATGGTTCATTTGATGGTTTAGTATTTAAAAGAATACAGATTTTGAATCTGTTATTAATTATGTTAGTTTAATTTAAAAGGGCTGGGCTGACATTAGGGTCGATCTTGCCTACTAAACTCGTTAAAAAATAAACGGCCCCTTTTGACATTCGAGAAATACCCTAGAATGTAACTTGTAACGAAACTGAAAGAAACAATTAAATAATAGTTAATTACACAAAGTATTTTTTTTGTTGCGTTTGGAATATATTGCGAGTATTCTTTTTGCGTATTTAAGTATTCGTTTTGATAGATGACAAAACGGGCCTATTATTTTTTGACAGCTTTATGGCTTTTTTATTTTAGATCGGAAATCATCTAATGACTTCTCCCGCTCTGCAGCAGAGCGGGTCAGACTTTTACCCACTTCTATGCCCCTTTTTTGCCTTGCGTCCCAGGACGCAAAAGAGTTATCGTGGCTCCAGAACGCAAAAGGCAGAAGGAACATAGGTGGGTTTGATTAGCGGGGGAAGTCCAAGAAGGAAGCAAAATATCCTCAATAGAAGTCCGAAATACTGATACCAGTCTTACCAGATTACAGAGGTCAGACAAGCAGCCGCTCCATATAAAATACTGATATCTAGCTGCATCTGGTTAGACTGCCAGTCCCAACATAGAATGCCACCCAAGTACGAGTCGGACTCGCGCAGGAAGATTTCCGTACCATTATCTACAGAAGCGAAAAAAAAACCGTTTTTTTTCTAAAATATTTATTTTATTCTGCTTTTTAGTATTTTTTAGAGCGGCAACAGAAATACATCATCTGCGAAAATTTCAACTGTTCATGAGATACAGCCAGGTGACAGACGGACAGACAGACAGACTGACAGCGGAATCTTAGTAATAGGGTCCTGTTTTAACCGTACTCCCGGGTAAGGAACCCTAAAAAGAGCAAACTTTTGAAAACATAGCAACAGAAATAAATGCAATAAGTAGCTACAAACAAAGTAAGAAATCAAATATGGAATCACCAACTATCACCACAACAAAAAACAGTTGAAAGAGTTGAAAGCCGTTAGGGAAGTGTCAAATTCGAACGTTTGAATTGCGAACGCAGACGTGTTCCGTTGGCTACATTGACATGCGTGCGCGCACTCAGGAAGTCACTAATGCGGTAACGAGCTGACATCCGTGACACCGCCATATTGGGAGGCAAAGCCCTATCTTAATTTGTTACATAACACTATTTACATACATGAATGATTTATTTACTTTGATATGATAATGGTGATGACGCTTTGAGTCTACGTGCGGAATTTTAAATTGTTTTTGTAAGTGAGTTCAGCGAGATATTGTGGCACTGGCAAGGTTATGTTGGCTGATTTATTTTGTTAAGATTTTAGAGTCATATATTTCACTCATATTTTACACAACGGCTTCTTTTTTTGTAATAAGTTTGGCTTGGATACCAAGTACTTTAAGCCATGTCGTCATAATAAGAATAGTTAATTTGTATCTCCATTAGAAAATGGATGTACTTATTCTAATGTTTCTCTAGTATTTGGCAGCAAATGTATCAATTCAATCTTTTCGCCAAACTTCGCTGAGGCAGTCAACACTACAATAAAAATCTCAGCTCCATTTTACCGAGATCACACCTATTTTAATGATCCCGCATATTATCCAGTTGCGCAGACACTTGAGATACAAAACTACACTAATTTTACATCACAATATCCACTAAGAATCAATTTGCGAATAATTAAAACAGCCACTGAAGAAATCGCGCCAAAAACTCAAACATCAGCTTCTATCAACGATCTATATAATATAATATATCTGTAGAAGTTTTCAGTTGTGCGCGCATCACGTGAAATGTACGAAATTGATGTAGATAACTTTTATACATTAAAATTGTGTGTAAATTGATATATTACTCGTACTTAGACTTTGTGTCATCGCAATCGGTTGACTATATCGAAAGATACAGGAATTCATTCATTGAATGTTAGGCGGTACGAAGTCAGCTAGTATAAAACACAGATTACAATCATTTAAAATAACTTATAATTCAAAATTTGGCTATGATGGAGCGACATAGTCAATATTGTGACAAAGCTCCAAAACTAATAAAGAATGAATGGCTCTCAGATTCAATCAACGAAATGCTAAAGGAGAAGCGATAGTAAAAATAGTCCGGAAACCGGTGTTTCTGGTTTTATTTCTCTTGAAATTATCGACTTCCGAAATCATAATTATATTTTAATTTTATTACTTTACTTATATTTTTGAAAGTTGGTTGTATGCTTTTTTTTATTACAGTCTATTCTAAAACTAAAGGGCCTTTTACACCACTCGATAATCAGACAGTTTTAGTCTATGATTCGACATATCGCGTAGTGTAATAAGTGTCAGACTGTCTTACTCGGAACAAAAAATAAGACAGTCTGAATATCGTGTGCTGAATATCGCGTAGTGTAATAGGCCCTTAAATTTTGAGCTAATTCTGGGTAAGGTTTTTATAGGAATGATATGAACCTACCCATAAGGACTCAATCTGAACATTAATTTGAGATTGGTATGAACCTAACAATATATCAATCACTATACATTTTCTATTACAACTTTTTGTTTTGAAGGAAAACACTAGTGTGTCTTCGGAGTCCGATAAAATTAATGGGACTACCACGAATTATGCCTTAGTTCATTAACCTTTTGAGTAGCGTAATTAGGGACACAATAGAGAGACAATGAACGAGCGAACGCCGGCGTTCAATTTAATTGGCGGGAATTCAATTCAATTGTGTTTCTAATTACGCAACTCAAAAGGTTAATCTAGCATTCTGTCGAATTGAGAAACTCCTTTTTTGAAGTCGGTTAAAAACTATTTTTTACTATTCATCCATGGTATATACAAGTCATTTTGCATTCAATAATTCAAAACTACCTTTTATTTAAACAAAAAAAAAAGCACAGAAGCAGAAGAAAAAAAAACCATCCTTTACCATTGCTGTCCATCATCCTATAATATAACCATAGATAACATACAAACGCTCATGTTATACACATCAATTGCCACTGACTAGAATAGAACGATGGGCCAGCCATCATGGCACCTAAATGATGACTCGCTATATTCGTAGTGGAGGCCACACAAGAAGCATTGACTGGAATCTGTTAGATGCCAATGTTTTTATAGATACTGATAAATATGAGAAAGAAACTGTATCGATTGAATTCACTCTTATTTAAGAAAAAACTGAATCAGTAGAGCATCATTTTATTAATAATGGTTGGGTAGTTAGAGCAGCTGTGATGTGTACGAGTTGTAGGTCGCAGGTTCATACCCAGCCAGGCACAGTATTTTGTGTAATTTATTTCATCACCACTGCTCACAAAACGGTGAAAGAAAACATCTTGAGGAAACCGGTATGTCCTAGAACAAAAAATTCGAAGACGTGACATCCACCAATTAGCACTGGGCTCTCGTGATGGATTACGGCCCATTTCTTCTCTTAGAGGAGGCTTGAGTCCCAGCAATGGGAACGTTATAAGGCTGATTATCACATGCTATGCTATTGGTGTACATAAAATATACTGACTGGCCTGTTGGTCTAGTGGTTAGTGGCCCTGACTGCTATGCCGGAGGTCGTGGGTTCGATTCCCACCCAGGATAAATGTTTGTGTGTTGAGTACCATCATTTGTGCTGTGTCTGGGTGTAATTTATCTATAATATGTATATATTTAGAAATATATAAGTATGTTTAGCAGTTGTCTAGTACTCTATGGACTAGACGGCGTTGTGTTGCGTGATAGTTGTAAAATATTATGATAAAACTCAATACCGTGCGGTATGGGTAGGGTAGTCTATTTTGCAGCAAATCGAATAACAAAAAAAAAAAAAACTCCCAAATCAATATTCTTTGTCCATCTCATCTTCTCACCATAAATCACACGCCCCAATACTCAATTAAGCAGATCAAAATTAATAAACACACTGAATACCAAGCCGTTCCCGCATCAATTGAAAACTTCAGGTCAATAGATTCTTAACCTCATCTAACGCTATATAGTTAAATGTTTAAATTAGATTGCTTTGTGCTACCAATAAGATTTAAACGGTTAAATCAGTATGTTGAGTTAACCAGTGAGTCAGCTAGACGGTTTTCTGATCGGTTCCTTTGTTGATTTCTGGATTTTGCCGATTTTGTTTAGGGAAAAAAATGGCTGACGCTGACGGCTACCTGTTGAAAGATTCTACGGTAAACTTAACTAAATACTACCAAACGTTTGTATTCTGTGAATAAGTAAAATGTATGAGTTTTGTAATAAGTACTATTATTTATTTATTTATTTATATAATATATTAGAGGAAGTTTGAAAGTGGCGCCAGTGACTGAAAAGTTGAAGGGGAATCGTTTGTCTTGGTATGGTCATGTAAAAAGGAGAGATGAAACACATGTTACTAAAAGAGTTATGAGTATACATGTGGATGGGTGGAGAGGGAGAGGGAGGCCAAAGAAAAGATGGATGGATTGTGTGAACAGTGATATGAAAGAAAAGGAAGTTAGAGATAGTGTGACGGTTGACAGGATAGAATGGATGAAAAAAACGTGTTGCGCCGACCCCAAATAGGATGGGACAAGGGCAGGAAGATGATGATATGACTTTATTGCATACCAAGATTACAAACTTATAAATTGAAATTGTAATACAACAAAAAAAAACATACAATTGGCGGCCTTATCGCACTCGGCGATTTCTTCCAGGCAACCCAGAATGAATAGAGACTGCCTGGATACAAAATGGGGTTGCACTTGGTGCAAATATAAAAGTAAACAAAACTTGATACTTAATACTCAAATAGATACACATAAACATACATACAAAATATAAATATACGAGTATAAGTAAGAGAATAAGTTATGAAACGAAGACATGATCACAGTGACAAGTAATGATCCTTCACAAGCCTTTTTAATATAGGCAGTGTTTATTTATTAAATCTTCATGCAACATAAAAGTACGAAGGTGGACATTAAGTCCATCTTTGTACTTTTGGCGTTCTTTAACAGTCAACCTAAGTTGGTGGATGCTTCAGTATTATAGTAGCAACAGTAGTAATAGGCCTTTTTTGTAAGATGGGTAATCATCAAATGCTTGGGATAAGCAGATGAGTTAGATAGTGGTGAAGCAAACTTTTTCTGTAATAAAATAACTAGTTTTTACTCGACTGCGGCCAAACCCAAAAGAGGTTTGTATTTGTTAACATAAAATAAAATCTCACAGGCTGTACGGACTCCATAAGGTACGTGTCTGCGTAATTCTCTATGCTCTGGAAATCCTGGAATAATAGTAATAGGTAGTAATAGGTCTAGAGGTCTATTTTTCTTTTGACTCTTTGTGAAAACTCGATAATCTTGGTGCTGTATTTTGAAATTTTACGATGTCTCTTTCTTCAAGTTATATGCGTACTGCTTCTGCCATCTATGTCGAGGGTAGTGATCGTTGTTTTTATTATTATTTAAATTCTCCTAATTATAATGTATTTATTAGCTTATAATATTAGGATATACAAGGATTTTATTATTGTGATTTATTTTAATCATACTATCTTCTACTTGATATAACTATCATTTATTTATTGTGCACACCTACCACAGTATTTTCTCTTTTAACCCAAAGGTTGACTGGTAGAGAATGCCTTTTTGCATTAAGTCCGCCTATGTACCACTGCTGTACATGAAGTTTAAAAAAATAAGAAACCAATAATTTTAGCAGAATTAATGTCCCGTTTCTCTCTATATTTATTTTTCCTTTAATCCCATAATATCCCATGCATTCGTAAGCTTACGTTACTTACTGCCATATCATACTCATGTATCCCTTTCCTTCTTTTCAGACAAGTGGGCCGCAACCTCATCATCCCAGGAGGCACCAGGACCATCGATGCCACTGGCAAGCTGGTCATGCCAGGAGGCATCGACCCTCACACCCACTTTGAGCTCGAGATGATGGCTGCTAAGTCTGCCGATGACTTCTATAAGGGTACCAGGGCGGCAGTTGCTGGGGGAACTACTTGTGTCAGTAAGTATTATGACATCTACAGCAGTGGTTCAGTAAACGCATTTCTTTTCAGAATCACAATGTTTATTTGTGAAACATAGGTATTTACATAAAGGTCTTAGTTTTATTAAACATGGGCGCTATGTTTTGCCGTGATGGTGTACAAATATTGATAATAAAATGATTAAAAAAATAATAAATAAAGAACTAACAGAGAAAAAACAAAATTAAAAGTCTTACAAGTGATAAATAAAGAACTATTTTAAATTTAGTAAAATATCTTACAGAATATTTGAAACGAAATTTAAAAAAAAAACAGTTAAAAAATCTCAAAAAAATCTTAAAAATACCAAAACCGTCTTTAAAATTATTACAATCCAAAATTATAGCAAAAGTTTGTTATTATACACATGAAATATTAAAACATATTATGTATAAAATCTTCTACAGAATAGTAACGTTTTTCTAGTAATACTGAGTAAAGATTTTTCTTAAATTTTAATAAGGGCAATTTTTTTATGCTATCGGGTATTTTATTGTCATATTTTCGGACAGCGATGCGGAGGAGTTTTATGACGCCATATTTTAGTTAGGAGTAGCCGTTAATGTATATATATAGTTTTAATTAGTTAAGTGTTTTTGTATATATATAAATATAGGATTCTATTGTTATAAAAAATTAAAAATTAATAAATAGTGCAAAAACATTAAATATTTTCGGAGCCATGCCAAAAAAAACTCTTTTTCACTAAAGCAGTTCTGCATTTTCTGTCGCATAGTCTGTTCATATATTGAGAACGAATTGAAGTTTTGCAGTGGTTGTCCGATTCACAAGAAGGTGGCGCGTAGTGTTCCACGAGCGCGTCTCTTAGGCGAATAGGAGAGCCACTCTCCAATAAAATACAGGTGTGTCTGGTGTGGCCCGTGGGTCTCCTCACGGGGATCGGGTCACCACTAGTCTGTGGCAGTGGAAGTCAAACTGCTCCCGTAGCTCCCGAAACAAGTGTATGAGAGAACATCGGGGTGGTTTTAGTCAAAAAGAGTCTGACAGACCCTACAACTACAACCTACCCCAAGACCGAACACGTTCATGAGGATTTCCACCACGAAAAAAAAAAGTGGTTGTTCAATTGGTTTTCGCAACGCGTGTTATGGAGAAGAACAAATATGTCTATGATCTGCAGATAGTTCTGGGTCTAGGTGTTGTCATATGGAGCAATGTTTATAAAAAATTAAAAACCTGGTAGGCAACTCGAACAGAACTAATATTCTAGTTTATACAAGATGAACACTTAAACTTATGAGTTATCAAGTGAATGACATGCCAATTGAGTCCTAATCTTTGTTTGATAGTAATTTCAAAACAACATCTTTTTCTACCACTTATAGACGTTTTTCCTTGTATGAGTCATCTCAATCTTAACATCTTTAATAATAAAATGTCATCATCATGATCTTCCTGCTCTAGTTTCGTGTTACTAGGGGTCGATGCAACACGTTTTTTTTTGCGTCGACGCGCACCCAGCCTCATAGGATAAATGTAATTAAAATTATGGCTGGCGGCGAGCACTCGCACTTTTCCGCACTAGTGCGAAAAACAGTAAATTGCGTGCTTAAAAATGGTGCGGATATTCGAGTAAGTGTATTGAAAATCATTTTTGTAACTAAATGTAATTTTTATTTACAGTTGACTTCGTGTTGCCACAGAAGGGACAGTCCTTGCTGGAAGCCTACAACAACTGGAGGGAAAAGGCTGATGGCAAGGTACGAATCACATCAAATCTCCATTACCGTAGTTAATTGTTGACTGTTACTGTTGAATTTTTTTATCGGCAAAGACGCCCGGTCTTTGCCGAAGAATGTCAAAAAATATAAGCTCATTAAAAAATAAAAAGACCGTTTTGACATTTGAGAAAAACTAGAATGTAACTTGGAACGAAACTGAAAGAAACAATAAAATAATAATAGTTTATAATTTTTTTTAAATTTAATTAGGGGTCTAGTGTTGTAGCTACACTACACCGGACATGCCGCTAGGTAGTCAAAATACAAATGTCAAAATGGGTCTTTTATTTTTTGACAACTTTAGGAGGGTCAGTGACCATTATTCCTAGTTCATCTGGCGTCTACCTTAGTATTCGCTCCAGCTTCGCCCGTATGGGCTTAGTATCATATAAATTATTTGGCTTGGATTTTTGACATGTCATTTTTTAAATGTCTCATATGTAGCAATGTAGCAGTGTAAACGTTATATGTAAATGGATGCCACAAGGTATGTGTGACAGTCCTCGAACGATGGTGACAATACCTAACCCATTACAAAAACAGCCGTTATTTGGTCAATTTCAATAAAAATATTTTTCTGTCCCAGGTATGCTGCGACTACGGTCTCCACGTGGGAGTGACCTGGTGGTCTCCAGCTGTAAAGAAGGAGATGCAGCAGCTGACTTCAGAGCAGTACGGCATCAACTCCTTCAAGATGTTCATGGCATACAAGGATGCGTGGATGCTAGATGACTACGACCTGTATTGTGCTATGGAGACCTGTTCGGAACTTAGGGCGTTGCCTCAGGTAAAAGACATTATTAAAATGTCATCGAATGGTTTTTTTTTTGTATTCGAAGGTTCTTCTGATGTCAAATCGATTCGAACTATGGACATCTGCAATACCATATGACCTATTTCTTCCCTTTTCATGACTTCTCCCGCTTTAGATATAGCGAGAGGGAGTGTCAGACATTTACCGACTGGAACCCACCTGTATTCATTCCTTCAATTACTTTTTGCAATTCAGAGCCGCGGTAACTCAGTTGCGACTATTCTAGATAGAATTGTTTTTTTTTTTCCAAAATTAATTTTAATATCCGTTTCCCTTACAAAGTCAGGACAAGATCAAAAGATAATATAATTTATAAGAATTCACTTTAGTATCAGGATTCCAAGCCCGAGACAAGCTTTTCAAGGCACATTTAAAGTATAAATGCCATATATCAGTTTTCATATTGTACCACAAGCAGGGGTAAGTTATCGACGGTCTTGAGAGCGCTCGTCAAATCTTCCAAGACGACTTATGTTGTGGGCCCGACAGTTTATAATCAACTGCCTGCAGCTATTTCTGGTGCCCCGACTTTAGGCAGGCAACTTCAAAGCTCGTTTGAAAAATTGGCTTTTGACGAATTTATGATTTTATTTAATTTAACTTTGGACGTAAATATTATTTTGAACTGAAAATTGTTATAATTTTTATTATGATTTATATTTAATTTTATTATATATTTTATTATAATTATATATTTAATTTATATTTATTATGATTTATATTTTTTATTAAAGTGATTTTTTTTTATTTGTTTGACATTTTATATTATTTGTCATTATAATGCAATCATTTGTTAACTATAATGTGATGTGAAAATTCTGTAAGTGACTTGTAATTCTAAAAGTCTAAAAGGGTCAACAATAAGAAGACGTGTTGTGCTGATCATAAACACATTGTGAAAAGAATGGTAGGATAATGGTTCTATAGCGACATCTATGACGCCAAATAGCAACTAAAATACAAAATCCTGCATCCCTGTATCGAAATCAACTATTGGGAAGTTGCTCGAATCAGACATAACACCCAGCTGGTCGAGGGATTCTCCTGTTTCAATGAAATATATATATACAATGAGACTGCACCCTATTGAGCCTCTAAAAATGAGCCTCTAAAGATCTTTAATGACGGATAGTTAGGAGCTAGGAAATCTGACACCACTTAGGCCGCGTTCTCACTTTATCCTGACGACAGATAATCGTGTACCTAGTTAACTGTCGTCTACGACTTTTGTTGCGATGGCAACAGATTGCCATGATAATGGAAACAGCTAACACTACAGTCGTAAAATGATAAAAAAAAGTCAAGACTCAACCGTGACGGTAAATCGTTGGTCGGTGTTGCGCCTATTTGTCGTGGCCACGACAAACTGTTGTTATAATTGGAACAGCTAGAGACGATAGTTGTCCGACGATAAAATAACCTTTACGACATAGTGGGAATGCGGCTTTACAAAAGTGCTCCGTCTCGGCTAGCCGCGCGAGCACCCGTCGTGGGCAGCCGCGCCCCGCGCCCTTTTTGCTACGTTATAATCGTTATAATACATTAAAGTTTTCCATCGACACGACTACATGCACACCGTTAAAGTTGAATTAGCGACATTGCGCCGGATTATTACCTAATAATCCGGTTTCCGCTACGGGGACGACACAATCGCGACGTCATGCGACGGGTAACGGCGCGAGCGTCCGCGCGGACGCCCGTGTGGACTCCCTTGGCCCTGACTGGGTTGTGGAGATCAGATTGGCAGTTACTCCAAATTGATATTCAGATGATGCCGTACCTATGGCTTCCGGTCTAACTAGATGCACTGGACTCAGGTTGTTTGAAGAATAGGAAGACGATAGTCTAAGACTCAAAAGTGAACACAAAATTCCTCGAAAAAAATATGTAACTGAGATATATGTATTTGTAATACATAACATCAGTGGCGTGCCTAGGGTTTCAAAATAAGGCAAGCCCAATAAAATTTGAACCAATTTCAAAAAAAGAAAATTCAGTTTTCGACTGAGAATGTAGGTACCTACGTATGTATCATCGCAATTTTCTCATAAACTACTGGTTAGGTACAATAAATTAAAAGTGAATTCATCCATCTTCTTCTTTCCTCTTCTTCAATTTCACTCTTGCTTGTCGTACGGTGAATGTGGTAACCAAAGCTCACTGAAAACATGCTAGTGCTAGATTGAATATAATAAACATATCTGCAATTGCATACCTCCGGTGGCTTTAAAAAAAGCTGTTTGGTTTGCTTCTTTTGCTTATATTAATTGCTTGAGGGAACAAAGTTATGGTAAGTAGTTGCTTGCTTTGTAACAGGACTAACGGGTTACAGACAAAAACAAAACAGAAAGTTACAAAACGAAAGTTAAAAAATAGCTAGATAAAATGTAATAAGGAATTTAAATAAATTATTTATATTCTAATTGGAATCGTCTATCTTTATTAAGAAATGATTTAATTACATCAGAGTAAAATGTTGGTGATCGTTTTAATTCTACCAACAGCTGTTTTCAATAGCTATCATTGATAATTCGGAAAGACGCTCTTGACCTTGTGTATTTCTCATGGAAACGTTTAAGAGACGAAAAAGCACGTTAAAATAGTTACAACAAGATACGCTAACTTTAACAGCTTGAATAAATATGCAGCACCAGCAATACAACTTAATAGTGTGCGAACAGCCAACAATCCAACTAGTTTTATACACTGATCTATTTTTCGTTTATGCGATTTACTAGTCTGAGAAATACACAGATTAGGCGTCGTTTTTAATGAAGAAATTAACTGTTTTTTCTGAGCAAAGTTTAAAGATTTTACCTTATCTTCGCCAATCAAAACTAGAACGCATTTTAAATCCTCACAAGGTACAATTGTCTCCATTGTTGTAGGTAAGTCACCAAAACAACTGTATCACTGAGAAAATCTAAGAAAACACGAAAAACAACAAACAACAAAAAACAAAAAATCTATTTTCCACTCAAGTAAATAAAACTGAAGTGAGTTGCAAACAGAGTTGCAGTGTTGTCATTTAGGCAAAAAAAAGTCGCCAGGTATATGAAAAATCTAGCAAGATGTCGCAAATTTTTTATTTTTAAGATATTGCTTGAATATTTAATTTCATTGTTTTAAAAAGTCGCTAGTTTTATTGTTGCTAAATCTTAAAAAAAGTTTCCAAACTCGTTAAAAATCTCCAAGATCTCACAACGTTGCTAAAACGGCAACACTGCAGAGTTGGCAATGTGACGAACTTCATACGAATGCCCGGCTTAAATCTTCCATACTGATCGATTTGTAGACGCAAAAGGTCCTAACTCCTTATACGGCACGTCGCCATAGGTGCGAAAGAGACAGATATAGTATTTGAAAGCCCGGCAAAAGCCGGTGCGTGTAAGCGAGATAGCTATATGTAGATGCTGCAAATGCGAAACTCTGCGCGCGAACAATCGCGATGTGTAGTAGTGTGGCATAGGTAGATACTTTGTGTTATTTTGATAAGAATTAAGCGCGCGAACTTTTAAATAGTTCGGGTTTGATATTGATTCTCTATCGAGCATTTTAGTAAGGCATGCCGGGCTTCTCGGCATGTATGAAAAAACCGCCACTGCATAACATGATCTAAAAGATAGTCCATGTAGTTTCTTGCACATTCTTCTCTACAGAGATATATGCTTTGGAATGTGCAATTAGTATCATTTTTCTGACCGACTGACTTCTTTACCGTTTAAAATAGCCTGAAAATGGTTTATTTGAAAGATTTTCGATTCTTGGCTGAAAACTGGTTCTACAAAGATGATGTCACAGGTCCATGACCTAAAGGACTGCCTTCATCAACATTTGCAGCGCTTTGTAAACATTGCAGATAACATATCGTGACTCATTGCAGTCTTAGTTCATCAAACATTATAATATCACGATTGATATAACACCTGTTGTTTTGAATACCAAACAATATCATCATCATTTCCGCCGAAAGACGTCCACTGCTGGGGATAGGCCTCCCCCAAGTGTTGCCATAAAGACCGGTCTTTTGCGTCTCGTAATCCATTGAATTCCCGCAATCTGACCCGGGATGCTTTCCAATGCTGCGTCTTCCGGTACCTAGTCGCCACTCTAGAACCTTTCGTCCCCATCGACCATCTGTTCTGCGAGTAATGTCTACTGTCACTTAAATTTGGTGATTCTTTGGGCTATGTCGATT
Organism: Mythimna vitellina; assembly: GCA_949316375.1. Classification (NCBI taxonomy): domain Eukaryota; kingdom Metazoa; phylum Arthropoda; class Insecta; order Lepidoptera; family Noctuidae; genus Mythimna; species Mythimna vitellina. The sequence goes on from OX438709.1 coordinate 10,633,198, forward strand.
ATCTTGGTTCTCCTGCGGATATCTTCATTGTGATACGATATTATTTTTCCATCCAATAAGTTAATTTTATGTTTTTGGTTGTGTGGGTTATGTTATCTTAAATAAATGTACACCAATATTACAAAGCGGTAAAGTTTGTTTTTTTGTTTGTAAGAGGTAATCTCTGAAAGTACTGGTCTGATTGCAAGATAGAAAGCTGCTTTATTCCTGAGTTACATAGGCATATTTTATGTACGTGGGCGAAGCCGCGGGCAAATGCTAGTAATTAATATAACACCACCTACTTCACGAAATGGCTTTCTCTCGGCCTACCCTTTTTAGGAACGCAAACGTGAAGATTTCTTACCAAGGTCAGCGTAACACCTGTTGCCTACCATACTCAGAAACGCAATAGTAAGCCCACCATAATATTATGGTCTGACACCTATCTTGAACAAGATGATTTAATGCGTGATTTATTTGTTGCCATATGAGAAGTTGAGACGTTATCCATTGTTTTAGAATTAGATTGGGTAGTGTTTGTCAACACAATGGCAATACAATATCAGTGTATTGTTGTGTTGTTTAATATTGATGTCATCATGTTCCTTAAGCTGCGAGACTGATGATTTTTTTAAATTGATATAAACCATTGCTTGACTGTACTCCCACCTGATGGTAAGCAGTGATGCAAACCTTGATGGTGAGGCGCACTAGTTTATTAAGACCCTATTTACTGTAGCCTTGAAGTCAGGGAAGTGCGAGCAATACAATTATATAAGCCCGGCTTGATGTGAAAATAATACCACACCACACTCATCTATATCATAGAACACAACAAATTAATTAAATTAAATAAAACTAATTTTTATACTGAGCGCGTCTACGCATAGCATAGTCGGCCTTATAATGGTCCCACTGCTGGGACTCAGACCTCCTCTCTAGGAGAGGGAATGGGTCGTAATCCACCACGCGGGCACAGTGCGGGTTGGTGGATGTCACATGTCTTCGAATTTTTGGTTCTAGAACATGCCGGTTTCCTCACGATGTTTTCCTTTACCGTTTTGAGAGCAGTGGTGATCAAATAAAATACACAAAGTAAGGCGCATGGCTGGGTTTGAACCCGCGACCTACAATTCGTAATTCGGGAGCGTTACCACTCGGCCACCACTGTCTGGCGCGTCTACGCGGTTATGCTTAAATATAGATGAGTGTGGGTGTGGTAAGGTGTGTTAATATATTTCCACATCAAGCCAGGCTTATTTACTTGTATTGCTCGCACGTCCCTGATCCTGGGCTTGTATCTCACTGGTCGTATCAGATGGTCAGATTTTTAACTAAAAGTGTATTCTTCTTCATTTTTATTTCTTTATTGCACACCTTAACTTATCACAAGACAAACTTTTATAAAAATAAGTGTACAATAGGCCCACACGGAACGCCTACACCGGAGTAGTGTCTGACAAGATTTACTTGCAGAAATAAAAATCCTCCTCCTCTTTTCCAGGTGCACGCCGAAAACGGTAACATAATCGCTCGCAACATTGAGAAGCTTCTCGCTAAGGGCATCACCGGCCCCGAGGCTCACCAGCTATCTCGTGATGAGGAGGTGGAGGCCGAGGCTGTCAACAGGGCCTGTGTCATCGCCAACCAGGTCAGTATCCACCATATACAGTCTTCAGTTAAAAAAGTAACCTAGAAGCTGCTTGCTAAGAGCATCACAAGTTCAGAGTCTCTCCAGCTGTCTCGTGACATGGAGGTGGAGCCCAAGGCTGTCGACAGGACCTATGTCAGCGCCAACCAGTTCAGTACTCACCATAGACAGCCTTCAGGTAGAGACATAATCTAGAAGTTACTTGATAAAGACATCACCGGTGTAGAGGCTCACCAGCTATATCGTAATGAGGAAGTGGAGGCTGGGGCAGCCAATAAGGCCAATATCATCGCTAACCAGGTCAGTAGCTACCACTCAATAGTTAGGGTACACCCTTCAAATACAGAGATGGTCGATGAGGCCCTGTAAATTAGCATGAACCGATACCAAAAAGAAATTCAGTAGACTTTTCGTAATTTGCTGTTTTAAATGACTAAGCTTGCGCCTACTCATCATGGTCATAGTTAAGTTGATAAGTGAAATGCCTTCTGAAATAAATAATTATTTATTTAGCTACTTTCGTTAGAAGATTTTTTTTTTCGTTTGGAAAATCATTCAATGACATTCCTTTGTCTTGGGTGGAGCGGAAGGGTGTGTTAGACTTTTACTGACTAAAAACGTGAGTTTTTAGTCAGTTTCCTCTTTGACCTTCGTACATTGAAAAGATATTAAAAATTAATTAATTTGAGGGGAAAAATTAATAAGACAAATTTAGTACAAAAAAAAATAAGTAAAATAATATTTGAGGGGTTAAAGTATTTTTAACAGAAAAAAATAAAAATTTATAGTAAATTAGTTTTTTGGGAGAATTTTGAAATGAATGAAATAATAAATTAAATGTAAATAATTTTAATTTAATATATCTTGTATCACAGTTTATTAAAAAAAACTCGAATTTAAAAGAGATAATTAATTTATTGTAGAAATTATTGTAGCATAAAGTTATTGTAGCATAAATATTTTTCATAATTAATTTGAAGTGAAATGTGAACGTGAATATAACACAATGACCTTCTTTAAATGCTTCCTTGGTATATTTTTTTTACTTTCACCACTGGTAGAACCTACTCAACAATAATGACTGTCAAGTTTATATTCAATTATTCTTTACTTATCAAATATTTCCACTTTCAGGCCAATTCCCCCCTCTACATCGTCCACATGATGTCCAAGAGCGCAGTTCGAGCTCTTCAGCTGGCTCGCACCAGACAACGACAGGCCGTGTTCGGAGAAACCTTGGCAGCCACTGTTGGTACTGATGGTAAGTTAACCAAAACTATATATCCACTAGATAACTGGCACTCTCGATTCGCACTGTTCGAAGACAGATTGACAGACACTGTTAATATTGACGGTAAACCCATCATCATCATCACTGTTGATATTGTCGATAAATCTATCATCATCATCACTGCTGAATTTGACGATAAATCCATCATAGTCACTGTTGATATTGACGGTAAATCCATCATCATCATCACTGTTGATATTGTCGGTAAGTCTATCATCATCATCACTGCTGATATTGACAATAAATCCATCATAGTCACTGTTGATATTGACGGTAAATCCATCATCATCATCACTCTTGATATTGGCGGTAAATCCATCATCACTGTTGATATTAATGGTAAATCGGTATGTATCTAACTGCTTTTTGGTCGGTTCATAATAATTCAGCGGAAAGACTGTAAAGAATAATTTAATGCTACACAAAACGACATTCTGTATCTTACGTTTTTGAACCCTTAGTATTTAAAGTTATATTATACAAGGCGCCAGATATACTTGGAATAAAGTACATTAATTTTTTCTTAAAATCTCTGTGTAGGTACCTGAAATTCAAAATGTTTTCTATTACTAGATAATCTAAAGACTGTTTTTTTTCTTTTAATTTCCATTTTTGAAATTAAGAGGGTCTGCGTGTGCTGAGATCTTCCCATCCGATTATAATTTGGGAGTCTTCAAGGCTAGAGTGAATAGGCTCTTAAACTAGTGCGCCTCACCATCAACGATTACATTACTGCTTACCATCAGGTGGGATCGCAATCAAGCACTAGTTTATATATAAAAAAAAAAATACAATAAATGTCGGAGGGTCAAAGACGTTATTCCAAGTTTTTCCAAATTAAATTATACAAAATATTACCAAATCTGTTATCTAACGTAGTGTGTACATTGCAGGCTCGCACTACAGGAACTCGTGCTTCCGCCACGCGGCGGCGCACGTGCTGTCTCCGCCGCTGCGCCCCGACCCCTCCACGCCGCAAGCCATGTGCGAGGCGCTGGCAGAGTTAGTATATAATGCTTACTTTGTACAAATACTTTGTTATATTCACTTCTCATAACACTATGAAACTTGCACTCGCAAACTTAAATCGCTGTCTTTGCCTCCTCATCCATCACGACGTCCTCACCAATATCCAGTTTTAAAAAAATCACTATAATTTTGGCACCTGTAAGTTTTGTTAAACAGAAAAAATGTCGCTTTGTTTATAGACAAACATTTCATCACTTATACTTATGTATATTGTTATAAACAACCAATATTCTAAAGCTATTTCTATCATTTCTTGGTATACCTAATGTGATTTTTTTTTGCATTAAAATCAACTTTTTTCGTGGTACGTAGGCATTCTCCTTTAATAGATAAAACTGACCAAGTGTGAGTTGGAGTTACAAACAAAGGGTTAATTTCGTACTATTCTGTGATAATTTCAACTCTGCCTCTTACGGTTTATAAGATACAGCTCGCTCACAGACGGACGGACGGACAGCGGAGGTTTAGTAATGGGGTCCCGTTGGCACTCTTCGGATAGGGAACCCTAAAATATATTTATTTCTAATCTTCCTCTCCCAGTGACCACCTGCAGCTAATTGGCAGCGACAACTGCACGTTCCACGAGAAGGACAAGGAACTCGGCAAGGACAACTTCTCCAAGATCCCCAACGGAGTGAACGGTGTTGAGGACCGCATGGCTATTCTGTGGCAGAAGGCTGTTAATACTGGTTTGTGTGTTTTTATTTATTTGTAGCATCTCCAGTAACCGTCTCCTGCTGATTCGCCTGGGATAAATGCACATTCCACGAAAAGGACAATTTTCAAGGTCTTCAACAGAGTTAACTACGTTGAGGCCCTCATGGCTTTATTGTGACAGAAGGCTGTTAGTTATTACTGGTATTTATGATTTTGTTTATTACTCTAGCTTCTCCAGTGGCAATCTTCAGTTGATAACTGCACGTTTCACGGAAGGACAATTTTAAGTCCTCAACGGAGTTAACTGCGTTGCGTACCGCATTGCTATACTGTGGTAGAGGGCTGTTAATGCTAGTATTTGTGATTTTCCTTAAAATATTTATCACTAGCTTTTGAAAGAAAAGAAAGAAAGAAAAAGAGTTTATTCACGTCAAACATGGCGCTTATCTTAAAAATAAAAACAAATAATAACAACGACTAATAATATAATTGGTAGGATATGCGTCACATCCGCGCAAAACGGCCTGCGCTCAGCAGAATGCCGGGACTCGTGTAAGACAGAGCCTCAGCGCTGATTTTCGGCACCAGCATTCGTCGACGGTGAGACGTTGATCGTTGATCTTTTCTAGTGACCATCTCCAACTAATCACCAGGCTAAATGTACTTTCCACGAAAACTACCATTACAAGGTCCTCAACACAGGTAAATACTTTGAGGCCTGCGTGGTTGTACTGTGGCAGAAGGCTGTTATTACTGGTATGTATGAGTTTATTTATGACTAGCTTCTTCAGTGACCATTTCCAGCTGATTCGCCACGGATAACTGCATGTTCCACGAAAAGGACAATTTCAAGGACCTCAACGGAGTTAACTACGTTGAAGACCGCATTGCTGTACTGTGGCAGAGGGCTGGTGATACTGGTATTTGTTGTTGCTGATCGCCAGAGAGCTTTGCAAAGACAATTACAAGATTCTCAACGGAGTTAACGGCGTTAAAGACCACATAACTTGAACTTTCTCTTAAATTTTCACGTTTTAAGGATTATTAAAAAAATTGCAATCATTTTCGGTACCTATTATTATTTACCTACTGAAAACTGAAAGAGTTGTTAAGTTTTTTTTTATATTTTTGTCTTGAGTCTCCAGTACAATGAATAAAAGAAATGAAACTTCAATTTAGGTAAATTTAAGTGAGGAAATAATAGATTACTCCTAGGCAAGTATGCTCCAACGTCGGCCACATCATCGCTTACCATTAAATGAGATAGTGGTAAAAATAAAGACTATCAATATATAAAAACTAGCTTCTGCCAGTGGCCACGCCCGCGTGGAAGTAGGTTACTCCACATAAACTTAGGACCCCCGTTTTACCCCCTTAGGGGAGGAGTTTCGTAAAATCTGTTCTTAGCGGATGTCTACACCCTATAAGGAACCTACCTGCCAAATTTTATGTTTGTAGGTGTTATAGTTTCTGATATTTTGTGATTAATCAGTGAGTGGTATTTCGCTTTTATGTAGCATAGTTGGCCTTATAATGTTTCCACTGTTGGGACTCAGGCCTCCTCTCTAAGAGAGGGAATGAGCCGTAATCCACCACGCGGGCGCAGTGCGGGTCGGTGGATGTCACATATCTTCGAATTTTTGGTTCTACCACATGCCGGTTTCCTCACGATATTTTCCTTCACCGTTTCGAAAGCATTGGTGATGAAATAAATTACACAAAGTAATGCGCCTGGCTGAGTTTGAACCCGCGACTCGTAAGTCGGGGCCGTTACCACTCGGCCACCACTGCTGATTTCACTTTTATACATAATAGATATAACCCCTCGTTCACAATGTGCCTGATTTCGCACTGACTTGTATCTTACTAGAGTATTGTGTGTATTATTTCTGGAATCTTCACAATTTATAACCTTGTGCTCAAAAACAATGCCTAATGACAACAATGAGTTATCAATAATATGTTCCCCCCAGGTATAATGGACCCATGCCGCTTCGTAGCCGTGACGAGCACGAATGCTGCCAAGATCTTCAACATCTGGCCGCAGAAGGGCCGCGTGGCCATCAACAGTGATGCCGACATCGTCGTCTGGGACCCCAAGCTCGAGCGGACCATCTCAGCGGCTACGCACAAGCAAGCCGTCAATTTTAATATTTTTGAGGTGAGAAACAAAAAAAAAAACCAAAAGTTATCTCTTGACTGCCTGTTATTGCGACCTACAACTTGTAAATCGGGGCCGTTACCACTCAGCCATCAGTGCTCTAAAAAAATTATGCCTGCCATTAATGACGAGGAGGAGGAAGTGTATAAATTTGTTAACCTCACCTCAGTTGACGTACAGACATCTTCTTCAATGAAAAATACTAATAAAAATAGGATGTTAATTATCTTTGCTTTATTTGTTTTATCTATCTCCACACGCCACACGGAATTTTTCATTACAAATCCCAGAAAGATCCATATTAATATCAACATTTCGATGAAAGTACATGAATAACTCTACCTAATTCCGACCTCTGTTAATAACTGTGGTATTGTTCCAGGGCCAGAACGTGGTCGGCAGTCCGCAATATGTTATTGTAAACGGTCGCGTCTGCCTTGACGATGGACAACTTCGAGTTGTAGAAGGTAACTATTTATTATTATTAATTTAGACATAACTTATCACTATAAACTTCTTTAGCTTCCAAGTCCTCATTAAGCTCCATAAGCGTGGGCTTTCAGACGATGAGCAATAGGTAACTCGCTGTCCGGCCGTCCGGTAACCGTCCGGAGCGAGTCCAAGTCCTCAACGTCGCGAAGTGTTCCACGCGCGCCTCATGTGAAACTGTTGGGGCCCTGCCGAAGCTTACTGGGCCCATGGGTTCACTTCTGAAAGGAAAGCTCGGGGTACTCGAACACAAGGCAAAGAAGGAACCTACGAGTGGAGGATTTTCTATCTAAAAAAGTCCTCATTAAGTTGTACAAAATATTGTTACAAAAAACTAACGAGAATAATATAAAACCGAAATATCCTAATATCGGCTCAAGTGCGGTCTTTCTGACTGCGTATTGCCAAGTGTAACGTGGAATGTCCCTTAGCAACGATAGACTGAACACTGACACACACCCAAAAGCTAGCTGGCACATACGGAATGTTAAATCCGAAGACCGGACCGGACCCCTAGGGGAAGGCCTGTGTCCAACAGTGGGCCTCTCGACTGAAATGATGATGACTGCTTATGTGATCATGCTGCAGGCATGTAGCGTAGCTTTCGCCTTAACGTGTTTTTCGAGTTTCTGAGGAGTCTTTATATGTTAAGATGGTCACCCATCTACGAACCGACCTCGACAAATGTTGCTTAACCTTGGAGATCCACACGAGTGGTTGTTATTCGTTTTAGCCACGAGATTGTAGAGACTTGTTGAAGTATTCACTTTGGCACAGCTCTAGGGTAGCCCGAAAAAAATATTTTTTCTGATAATCAACATACAACCTAACACTGATCTGCAAAATGTACAAAAGTTTAAAAAATAATTAATTAACTACTTGCTTTGATTTTTTGTTATTGTTTGTATCAAAAAATAACTATTCAAAACCGTAAATAAAAATATTTTTTTAAATTCGTTCACTATAGCAAGTTAGAACCTTTCAAATCTGGTGGAATGGGAAACTGTCACATAACAGTATAAGGATACACACAATATGCCTGCCGCTGGGGGCGTGGTAGGATTTTTTCCTTATACCAATATTTGGAAAGCTGATTGATGCTTCATATAACCATAAATTTTTATGTTGTTTTTAGAAAAAGTTTTTTTTTAATGTTGTTTAGTTTAAAATATTGTACAGAAATAAACACAGGTACCCAATTGTCTCAAATTCACACCCGTCTCTTTGTTCATAAAATACTTCCAGTATTTCTTTGGCAGCGTTTCCATCTTCAAGCAAATTGCATGCAAGTTACATTATATTGCGGACTACCGAGTTATGATGTGATCAAGCGGTCGTTCGTATACGCAATGTTATTCGTCTTGCAAGCAATTTGCTTGCAGGTGGAAATGCGGCCCTTACTTGATGCGTCCCTTCGTCGGCAGGTTTCGGCAAGTTCCTGAAGACTCCGGTGGACTCCCCGCTGGTGTACGACGTGGCGCACGACCACGAGCAGGCGGCGCAGCGCCCCGAGCTGCTGCACATGCCCGCGCACGTCGCCAACGGGACGCCCTCGCCGGGTATGTGGCACCACGACTTGCTGGGCACACCGCGCCCGAGTTGAGCGGCTGTGCTGCACAAGCTATGAGCTGGCACGCTTGCTTCTACAAGATGATTTTCGTAAAAAAAAAATTGGTTGCGTGTAAATAACATTTTAAGAAATAATTTTTGCATTTAAAACGAGTGCTAATCGTAAACTGTAACAAAAAATTTAACACATGTTGAAACAAATTCTGTTGATCTAAATGTATAAAAAGTACTGATTGTTTTGTCAGTACTAGGGACTAGGAATGTGAAATTTTATAACGTAATCGAGCACTAAGAAAGGGTTTTTTTTTAATTCAGCCTTGAAGGGGGTAATTCGTTTGTATGCAAAATTTCATTCCGTTTACCAATATATTTGAAAGTTAGTACAAACAGTAACCTAAATTAATAATAATTCTATTTTTTTTATAAATATATATATATATATACATACATAACAGCCGTAGCCAATTACACCATTTAAACACATACAGAATACAAAAAAAGATAAAACAATAATTAAAAACAGACAAGTCACAAGTCGCGCAGGACTTTAGGACTTACACACCAAACATTCATCTCACAGAATTTCATACATTCTGACAGTATCTTCTCCATTCTTCCCCAAAATAAAGGTTGGCATTGTTTAGTTTTTTTTTTACGTAACTACCCTTACTAGAAAAATTTAGGAGGTTTAAAGATTGTATGGAAGATTATTATTTCTTGAGTTAATAAACTCAAAATATGGTCTAAAGGATGTCAAAGTTTTTATGAAAACAACCGTGAACGAAGATTTCATATGAAGACTAAATACAACAGCATTTGACATAGCATTTGCATGCATTTGGCATGTTAAGCTTCTTGCATACTGTAGTGCAAGTAGCTTAACATGCCACAGTGATATACACCAATCAGAATTTGTTAGCTCTCTGGCATGCAAGCATCTTGCATACTTTTGTACTATCTACAGGCGTGTGTATCACCACCTTTACGTTTCAACATCTGTCAGTCTCAAAAAATTAACCCTATGTCAATGTTAGTTATAATTTACGATATATACTCGCAAATTGCATCGATTATTTTGATAAAAGTCAGCATCACAATTATCCTTTCAGCACCCCTAGCCAAGTTACGATCGTTTCATTTTTTTTTATCTTCATTGACTTCATCTCAATGGTCAGTCACGTGGTCAGAACAAAGAAATCGGAGGCGTGGCCTACTCGAGGCGTTCGACGCAAACGAAACGATCGTAACTTGACTAGGGGGGGCAGAAATAGTAACTTATATAATAAGCGCGCTGAGCATTTCGATACCTCCAACGCATAAATTCGTAACATATTTGCGTAAACTTACATTACAAAAATGAAAAATAAATATTGTTATCCAGCGTCTGGTACTGTGATCTTAGAGTGTTTTTAATATCGTTCGGATTTCATCACGCATGCGGATTTGCTCCGCACGAGTAACCCCCGCAAATGTCTATTTCATACATGTATTTATTGTAATGCGTGGAATACGCACGCGTTACGCGTTTTTTTTGCATTTCGAATTTTGCATGCGGAGAAAATCTGCATGCGTGATGAAATCCTCACGATATTAAAAACGCCTTTAAACTGATTTATATTACATAATAATTATCACAAATTACACAATTAACAACTACAAAAATGCTTCTCGTGAATAAAATCACTTTTTTCTTATCTAATGCGTGGGAGGTGTCGATTTTATTTTTGAGACTGAGCCATCATCACATTCGGCTACGTAACGCTCGTTCGGGTGCGGTCGGCTCAAGTCGGCCGACCTCACCCGAACTAATACGAGTTTGTAACTTGGCCTTGATGAAGTTTTCACTAGTATTTTCTTGTATATTTCTGATGCTGGCTTACAACCATATTTTTAGTGTATTTATAGCACGCAAGCTTTTAAAAGAACACTATTTCTGAGCTATGCTAGGCTAAAATAACTGTAGTAGTTTTTTAAATGCTAGGCCGGGCAGCAAACCATGCAGACTGAAGAATTATTACTGGTCGTACTTTTTGATATGGGCTGTATATTTATTGCTTACTAATGTAATAACAAGCACAAACTATTATCATAATATTATTGCTGTCTTGGTTGAATCGTAAAACGTTTTCGGCAATAAATAATAAACACATTAAAAGTATTGTAAGTGTGTGTTATGTGTTAGAAGGGATATGAAAGAAAAGGGATTTAGTGATAGCGTGACGAGTGACAGGACAAAATGGAAGAAAAAAACGTGTTGAGCCGACACTAAATAAAACGGGACAAGCCCCCCCTGGCCAAGTTACAACCGTTTCGTTTCGATTCTCTTTTCGACGATCGCCTCGAGTCGGCCAAGAGTCCGAATCCTATGTTCTGAAGTCATCTCAACGCTCAGTGACGTGATCAGAACAAAAGAATAGAAGGCGTGGCCGACTCGAGGCGATCAACGAAAAGAGAATCGAAACGAAACGGTTGTAACTTGGCTAGGGGAGCTTGTCCCGTAGATGATTTCTTTCTATACTACAAACTTGCAAGATCAACCCGTCTCGAGATGGAACAACTATAATTGTTGTTGGTCTAGTGGTCAGTGGCCCTGACTGCTATGCCGGAGGTCGTTGGTTTGATTCCCACCCAGGAAAAATGTTTGTGTGATGAGCACGATCATTTGCTCAGTGTCTGAGTGTAATTTACCTATAAAATGTATGTGCTTACAAATATATAAGTATGTTTATCAGTTGTCTAGTACTCATACCACAAAGTCTACTTAGTTTGGGACTAGATGGCGTTGTGTGAAAGTTGTGGAATATTATACTATATTTAAAAAAAACTATACTCTAGTTTGTGCCTGTGTTACCAAAAAGTAAATTAACTGCCTTGCTTTCAAAACTCAGACAGGCAAATTTGCTCCGTAAACTGATGTAAGAGCCAGCTTGTCGCTAAAAGTTAAGGAATCCGTGCTCCAAGCTTATTGCGACCTCCGGGCAGATTCCGATCTAACGTGATGTTTCTCTTGCAGCCAATGTCATGTATGGTTGCTGTCCGACCTGGGAACCTACAAGGCCACAAGGTCTGCCGTCGTACGCTACTACCTTTCAGTACTTCCAATCTTGTAAACAAGGAATTAATTACAATCAGTTTAACCATAGGTTTATTGACAGTATGGTAGTTGACTCCATTTTTTTACGTAACTTTTGCTACTATGGAGGTTTGAATGTATGTACTGACATCTATGACGTCACATAAGCATTAATCCTGCATCGCGTAATCAAAGTTTTCCACGCGATGAGAATATATAGAACAGCCCGTAATCACCTATCGGGCAGTTGCTTACCAGACATAATACCCGTCTGGTCGGAATGTCCTCCCTTTTCAACGGAAGTTTGCGGGACTTTACACTCTGTTCCGCCTACCTCCAAAACCCTTTTAATTCTGGGGGGAAGGGGCCAGCAATGGAGGATTGCTAAAAAGGGCGTACCAATAGGATAAAGTAAAAGAATTGCTATATCTATTCGTACAAACTTTTCTTTACAAATTACTACTGACTCAAACTACTAATATTATTACTATTGATATTATAACTGGTAGGGACTTTCCCTCACCGCGTCCATTTCCAACACCCGTACGAAACTGGGCCCGGTTTGCTTGTAAAAAACAAAATTGCAGGAAAAAATACTGCTCAAATAGCAGTCTTGATTAGTGCTAATATTGTACCATTTACCTTTTAAGATAAATAAAACACAATTCATATAATACTTCTCTACTCTTACATATGACAATTTCTATCCAAATTGTTTACATCATTGGAATAATGAAACGAAAATCGTGTACATTGCTTCCTAGACCGTCTAGCCTTCTAACTTTGGACCTAACCTCTTTCCCCACTTTCACAGACCTTAGTAACATAAACAAGAGCGTGGAGAGTCTATCGGTGTCCGGGTGTAGCACACCCACAGGCAGGAAGATGAGAGAGCCTGGCACCAGGAATCTGCAGACTTCAACCTTTTCTATTAGCAGTAAGTAATTCTTGAAGTTGTGTTTTTATTGTAAAGATTTTACGGTTCCCCTGTTGGAGATGAACGGTAAGTCACCTTCATGTATGATTCAGGATTGTCTGAAAAAGTTACCTTGCTTCTGGAATGCAGTCTTCAGGTTATAGTGAACAGGCTCTTAATAAACTAGTGTGCTTCACCATCAACGATTGCATCATTACATACCATCAGGTAGGATCGTAGTCAAGCACTGCATTGGTTTATAGCATTAAAAAAGGCCAACTGAAGGAACACAAGTGGTTTATTAATCAGTAAAAGTCACCCAGAAAAAAAAAACTCAAAGGAAATCAGACACTTCCTTTTTATCCACCTAGACCGGGAGTAGTCATTTGATGTTTTCTTAACCAAGAAAAAAGCGATCAGTCATGACTGCGATATTGATTTAAAATTTAACAAACCCTAGGATGACCTTTTTTATTCTTTTTATCTTTACTAAATAATTGCTCTAATTAGACTTAAAAATAAAAGTAATTTAAAAATCTTGATGTCAACTTTATTCTAAAAAAAAAAACGACATTCTTATAATTTGTTACTTTACGGTACTCATCTAATAAATTTTAATTTGCAGAAGAGATCGAAGGTCTGGACACAAAGACTTCGGTCCGCGTGAGGAACCCCCCCGGCGGCAAATCTTCGGCCCTGTGGTAAACCGGTCCCGGTACTGATACTGTGAGACCGGTACAGGCGAGCTTGCGGCATTGACACGATACTGATACTTGTGAACTGTTGTGATAATTTTATATACTTTTAACCGCCTACGTTGGATATATCCGAAAAACACTCGCTTTTATTCCGACAGGGCCGTACACCCACGACCAAATACTCCATCTCGTCAGCTCTTCTGTCACCTATGGGGATTGATCAGCTAAACAAGATGGAGTACCCGTACACGGCCTTGGCGAATAGGACCCTAAACATTCGTCGGATCAATCCGATACAGGCGGCGTTTTTTTGTTCGTTAAAAATTATCATTGGTTTTGATGACCGTCTGGTTTTGTACCCATTTGTATGTGAATTGTTTGATGTTTGAATGAGAAAAATCTGTTTGATTAATCTTTTATGAGAATACATAAATATTTGAAAATTGACATAACAGAAGAAATTGGAAATTATTTATGTATTTTCGTTTCTTATTCATAATTTTTGTAATTATACCTAATATTAGGTAAAAAAAAAAAACTCAAATATAATTTCTAGAATACCTTTCACAAGTAGTAGTGTCTGAAGGGCTTGGGGCAGCTAAGATACAATTTTAAGCTACTCGTTGATAACCCAAAGCTTAAGCATTACCTAATATATGTTAGACTGTTAATTTAGGACATGACATAATAAAACAGTTATAAAATTATGTTATTTATTCAGATAAGACACTTGTGTACGGACCATTCGGGATTGCCACTTAGCGAAAACTAATTTTCAGACTTAATCGCCAGTTTTCTTAACACGGATGTATCTGTGTCGCCACATGAGAATTATCCTGCATCAGAGTTCTCCGCACGATTAGAACATATAAAACAGTCCAAAATCAACTATCGGATATTTGCCCGGACCAGACACAATACATGTCTAGTCGGAGTGAAAGGGAGGATCCTTTTCAACAGAGGTTTGCGGGACTCTACACTCTGTTCCTCATACTTCTAAATGGTGATTAATTCTCATAGTTTCTCTGTATGAAAAAAAGCTTTTTAGCTTGTAGTGGGACTTTTAAGCTGATTGTAAGAGTAAATAGACTCTTAATAAACTTATGCGATTTAACATCGACGATTGCATCACTGCTTACCATCAGGTGAAATCGCTGTCAAGCACTAGTTTATATCATTAAAAAATTGCTATAAACCATCACCAGTGGACGTCGAGATTGGTCCGTTTGCGGGTAGTCTTAAGTAGACTGACAAAATGGCGGATTGTTTAGTGAATTTTATAACAATTGTAACATTTTGTAGACGATTACGCCGTTAACTTACTATTAATTGATTATGCTTGTATTACAATATTGAAATTCTTGGTTTTCCTGAATAATATGTAGATAAGGTATTGGCCTTAAATTAAGTGGCGATTTCAGTTTTAATTTTCAGATGAGCAAAATTTATGACTGTAAAATTCAAAGGATTTTTTATCTTATTGCATCTTTTCAGTATTGAATTATAAGCTGAAATCGCTAAAATAGTTTAAGGCAATGATTGTAGGACAATATTTAAAGAATGGAGAGTTTTGTGAAAAAGAGATGCATAAAAAAATAAAATTTATTTTTGTTTTTTTATGCAAATCATTTTCAAAAGTATTTTGGCACAAAGCACGGCACGCTAGTTAATTTGAAAGGATTACTAATTACGAGTAATTGAAACTATTTAAAATTGTAGAAATCGGCTACAAATTAGAAATAGGTGTGTAATTACCTATTATCATATCTATTCAGGTTTATAATTATCTTATATTGATTATACGTTTAAATTTTCAATGTTAACTGGTTATAATTATATTATCATAGGTTTTTAACGTTTTAGAATGTTTTCTGTATTCACTTGAATAGTTCGTTTTTTAGTACCCAAGTTATAGACTTCCTAATCCCCTGTTGCTAAAATGGGCCAAAATGTTGATTTAACAAAATGCATTTATATTGTAATCTGTTAATTAATTTGCATTAAAATTGTTCTGTGTTTTTATCTTGGAGTGTATTGAATAGTTTTCAATACAGCTTTTAAGATTTACATTAAACAAATCTTTAAAATTTCAATGTTATTATTGTTTGAAATATACAGAGTAATTTCAATAATACTAGCAAGATCTTAGATACAATTTTGTTATCATTCTAACAAACATATAACAAAAATTAAAATTAGCATGTCTCCATAGAATTCTGTAAGCTTTTTTTTGTTATCTATGCTCTTGCCGGCATTATTCTAACAACCTGTATCAATAATACTTCTCGTTAGTGTAACAAAGTTCACTACATACTCATCAAACGTTAATTTGTAACAATTAATCATTTTTTAACTATAAAATTGCTGTTTTAAAATAAGTCATAAATTCATAACCATCATTTTTATAAGTAGATGAAGAGCGAATGAATCGCAAGCTGTATGTTGTGCTTTCGTGATGTCTCACTGTGTATCATAAGATTTTAAAGGCTATTCACACGGTACTGTACTGGACAATGTTTTACAGTGATTTGTTGGAAATATACGGAGATGTGTCGGATTTCCATGCATTCTAATAACCCCCTGAAAATTTAGAATTCTCTGTCAGGGTCTGCGTTTTCAAATAATTGAACTGTAGGGGTCTTTATGTCAAGAGTGAATAGGTTACTTGTATTCAAGCGTCGATTACCATCAGTGAGATAGTAATAAAATTTAAGCTCTTCAGTAACAGTAAAACAACGCTGCTTTGCAAGGTCGCAATCTATTGATGTTTATGGCTATTTATAAACATTATAAAAGAAATTCTCTAAAGAATAATGAAGACTGCATCAAAACCATAAAAACAACTTTATTATGCCATATATAGATTTAAAGAGAGAGCTAAGGCGACTCAGTTTCATCGTCACTGCTCTCAAAACGGTAAAGGAAAACATTGTGAGGAAACTGGCAGGTCTGAGAACCAAAAATTCGGAGACAGTCACTTCCACCAAGCCGCACTGGGCCCGCGTGCATTACAGTTCTTTCTCTCTCCTAGAGAAGAGGCATGATCCCCAGCAGTGGAAACATAAGAAGGTTAATTGTGCTATGCTATCTTACTATAGATTTACTGATGAACATCAAGATGTTTAATATGATACCAACTTTATCACTGTAAAATATCGTACAGCTATTTTCCATGTGCACGTGCCCTAAGAATCATAATGTCATAAGTTAGTGTTAGGTCCGATTGTTTTATAAAACACTTTTGTAACGACTAATCACCTGTGTACTGTCACCTAGGTTTTATTTAGTATTCAAATCGAAAATGTTTTGAATTTTTCAAAATTATAATAAGAGTTCACTGCCGTTATTTGATTACTTATAAATTTAATTTTTTACATAATATTTGCATGATTATTGTATGTTTTCAGAATAAGGATACCTCTAAACAAACTTGCTTCATCTTGCTCGCTTACCATCAGGTTAGACAATGGTCTAACGCGAGCATATCAAAATTGATGATGACCAAATAATTTTCGATTTCAATACTTCTAGAGTCATAAAACTGGGATGCAATTGGTCAGTATAGGGGCCAAAATATCATAAGATCGCAGTACAAAACCCTTAAAGTAATTCTTTTATCTCTCCGTATAGTACTAGTCTTGCAACGGCGTCACAATTTTTATAGCGTTTTACATAATTTCTAAATGTATATTCTCTATTATGCATTGTCACGAATAAACAATGTAATCTCAAGTGTTGTTTTATTTCTTTTCCTTGATAATTTTTTAGTTCTTCATTTCGAGAAAGAGGTCAACCATCGAATCCAACTCGGCTGGGCAACGTTCCGGATGCTGCGCGGTATCTTCTCGTCCAATATACCACAGTTTCTCAAGACGAAAGTCTATGACCAGTGCGTGTTGCCAGTGATGACATATGGTTCAGAAACGAGTTCTCTCACAATGGGCCTCATCAGAAGGCTTAAAGTCACCCATAGAGCAATGGAAAGGGCTATGCTCAGAGTTTCCTTGCGTGATCGAATCAGTACTGAAGATATCTCCAGGAGAACCAAGATTGCCGACATAGCACGAAGAATCGCCAAACTTAAGTGGCAATGGGTAGGACACATTGCTCGCAGAACAGATGGTAGTTAGGGCCGAAAGGTTCTGGAGTGGTGACCGCGTTCCGGAAGACACAATGTTGGCCTCCTACAAGGTGGAGGTTGCGGGATTCAGGACCGTTCTATGTGGTGACTTTTGGGGGAGGCCTATATCCAGCAGTGGACGTCTACCGGCTTATGTGATGATGAAATGATGAAGTATTTCTAGTTCATCTTTAAATAAACAAATTTTCAACCGTCAGGCAACTACCACTTAGTTGTCTGGCATTTTTGCTGAACTGGACCTATTTGGCGCAGCCGCAAGACATACAATGTTAGTTTTCTTTTTTTAAATCTTAAACGGCTTAATGTTGTTATGTGTCTATGTGTGCCAAAGAAAATATTTTTCTGTCTTTCCTTATGTATGTTATGTATTCCTAAAATGCTTGTGTAGGTACTACAGGTACATCGCTGCCTAACCTTCCAGATTATTTATTTTAAGTTGGTTTCCTTTGAGTTAGCCAAAATATAGCACCATAGTCAGCGTGGATGCCCGTGGCGTCTTTTCGGCGACGACTGTAGCTCGACAAGAACAACCTGTGGCTCCAGTAGACTTCCTGCTGGAGCCAAACCATAGGGGGGTGGGTCCCCCTATGGTTTGCTGACATCTCTTTGAAATGCGCGTCTGGAAAAGCTCGGTCTGGAAGTTTACCGGACGGCCGGATGGCGAGCTACCCATTGCATCCGCAAGCCCACGCCTACGGTGGCTGGAAATCGGGGTCGGAATCCGGACCGAGCCCAAATTGTCGGCAGCGCGTAGTGTTCCACCGCGCGCATCAAGAAGATGACAGTAAAACCGAATGGGCCCAGCAAAGTCGAAGTGTCATCAATATGGCAGCCGACGTGTGTACTACTGAGCCGCTCGACAAGCTGGTTAACACAATTATATGTTAACCAGCAACGCTTGCCTTGGTCGGTCTTTAAATAGGTGACCGTCTTCACGTATCAAGATTCCTCTGTGCCTCGGAAAGCACGTTAAGCTGTTGATGATGTAAAATACTGTTCTTTTCATTCAGTTGCATCCAGTTAGACTAGAAGATGACCCTACATGGTTAGGAGAAGTCTAAGCAGATTGATATAGCAGTATGTTATTTCAACTTGGGTGGCGTACGTAGAAAATCTTATGTATAAAAATCTTGTGCCACAGTGTGTTTGTTATCGAATTCCTCCGAAACAGCTAGACCAATTTTTATATTTTATCTCGGTGTATATTTGGTAGATACGTCTGAGAATACGTCGTATGCTATTTTTTGCACTCCTAACGCCACCCCCCATTTTTCTTTTATAATTTTATGGCACAACGTTTTCTATAACTTTTTAGTTAATAAAAAAAAAAAAATGAGTCATGAAAATCTTTAATTAGGTCCTGTATATTTTTTTTCTGTTAAGTGAAAAAGATGATACCCATCAAGTGACTGCCGCCAATGTCGATACACATTTGTGCCCGTTTTATCGCATTTTCATGACTTTCCTTTCTGCAGCTATTTAGTTCACAAATACCAAATATGATTGGCGGACGACGCGATTTGCAATAATTATAACATCTTCCTAGAGTGATTAATTTCATAACATCACCTTGCATTTTCTACTTTTACACGAACAAAGTCGTTAGCAAAAGCAAGTATTCACAGAGGCAACGAAAATATTTTTTTTTAATCGAATAAATAAAACAGCACAAATACAATTTTTAAGTTGTTTATTAAAATAATATTCGTTCAACTGAACACAAGACATGGGACCAGACCTAATAAATGAGTTTACTAATTTGTCAATTTCCTCTACGAAAAAAAAAAAAAACTGGCCCAACGTAAGAGCCGACTGTCTTTACCCTCTTAACAATAAAAAACAACCTATAAAATCTATCAACATAAAGACAAGTAAACGGTATCTTGATGACACCAGCGGTTTCATACATAAATTTGGCACAGACATTATGATATATTATCGTTATAACTGGTCGTAATTCCCTGGCTATCTGCAGTTCTAGATGGTTTTGGCACGGTATAAAAAAATCATTATTAAAATAAAAACCTTCCATTTCGGAATAAAAAATCAAATCCATCATTCTCTATAAAACTCAAAAATAGTCCTTACTAATTAATTTTAAGAAAATCTAATTTTACATTTAGAAAACTATACAGTAGGTACCCATCTTTATTTAATATTGCACAAATTCAGATTTCATGCAAAATCGTACAAATGATCAATATTATAATTTCAACGTTCATAATTCGGTCAAGTTGTAAACAAACTGATGCTGATAACATTTGTCAGTTAAAATAAATTGTATTTCCTTTTGTCTAGAAGTATATCCGATTACAATTCAATTTTCAATCACCGAAAGTAATTTATTAATCAATGTGGGTTTGGTATTTGAAGTAACAACGTTAAAATTCTTAATAATAACAATAAAAAGTAATTAACAAAAATCATTTGTTGGACAAAACAAACCATCCGAGAACATTCCGAGGGCAATAATAGCTTTTTAATAATAATATAAATGCAATATTTTTATACCAAAATGTCCTATATACTCGTGAATTACAAATTTATCTACAAATTTGACTCCTACAGGGGTTGCCAATTATAAAATATCTTGTGTCTTCGTATGTACCAAACATTTTCAGTTTCGAGTCAGTATTTAACTAATATTTTTCTTTTAAACTTCTTTCTTTATATAATAATAATGTATACATATGTAAGTAGCATAGTACACTTATATACTAATATGACACAGTTAGATTATAGCTATATTTTTACATCATGTACGTACTTACACATATACAGTGTGGTGTTGTCCCTAAATGCCTTTTGCCATGCGTACACTCCTCGGCCATCTCGCGGAAATTACTAAAACTATAAAGATGCAAATTGCACACAGCTGAAGATAGATGGGGTTGTTTCAAATTGTACTAGGACATTTTAAGTTTTTGTGAAGTGGATTTTTGCCAAAAATCAACCCATATAAATGAAATAAAATCATAACATTCAACATACTATCTTTAAAATTATAAAGATACATCATTCCATTTTATAATAACAAAATAAATACCAATTTTACTAACAGCGACACATTTAGCTTACGTTACAACCAATGACAAATGTCTGCGACTTCACTTTTATTTAATATTTTTTTCTTTTTATGCAAAGAGCATTCGGCACAACACCTTATGATATACTTCACTCATACAACGTGCCTAGTCTAATCTACGACAGTCTAACAAGTTCCGTACAACGGAAAAACATTTTTCCCTCCGTTCGCCTTAACAATAACTTTATACACAAGCATACCGCGAAGGGAAAACATTTTAATAACTAAATTCAAAATCTATAACGCTACATGGAACCTTTATCTGGTGCAGGCCGTAGGCAGGAAGTTTTAAGAACACCAGGCCTTCGTCGCAAGTGACGAGAACGCATTGTACAATCACATCTTTGATGCAGAAACATAATCTTGGCTTAACATAAGGATGTAAAATGATTATGGTGTAAAACATGCTCTTTGGAAGTGAAAATTTCTTTTTTGGGTACTGAATTAGACATTACCGTCACGCTGGACTAAGTAACGCTTGTTCGGTCGGCCGACTCGAGCCGACTCTACCCGAATGATTACGATTTTATATAATTAACCTAGCCTTGATAAATTTTTTCACTTCTGTGATGTGGTTTTCTTTTTTTTTTTGATAAACACTGTCTAACTGAATGTAGAATTCCTTTAAATAAAAACAGGGTTTCAGTTAGCTTTTTACATCACGGAACGTGTGCTTAGTATGTTTCTGCATTTCAATTACAAATTAGGTCTAATCGGTAAAGAAGTAATCGTTTCTTCAAGATTAAAGTGAATGCCCAATCGTCAAGCAAGAGAGGCCTGTTATAAACAAAATCGTCCGTATCAAGAGAGCAATAGAGGTGAAAATTGTACATCACAATTTAAAGAAATTTAAACTGATGAAAAATTGTGCATATAATTTCGTTTCGATGTAACAGTAGATATAGATTGTCAAATATTTTAAAACAGCGGTGATTTTTTAAAGTTGTTTCATTATTTCATTAGTTTATTTGATTGAAATCAATGGTTTACAATAAATGGCTAAAATATCGTTGACTACTCAAGGTACAGATGGTAAAAGAACCCACACTTTTAATTACCAAATATCATTCTTAAAAGGTTTTAGAATACAACCTTTTAAATTAAAAAAAAAAACTCAAATATTTTGGTGTAAGAAATTGTTTTGTGAATCAAAAAGTAGAAAATTAAATACGAATCGAATAATAAATAATTAATGACTGAATTGTGTTGACTGATGAAATAATTCGATATGTACTTAATTTCTTACTATTGTTTATTTATTTGGTTTATGAAATCTTTGATTAGAAGGATGAATAAAGCAGTCAAAATTGAAAAACTCCAAGTATTCATAGAAAGATGTTTATAATGAAACATGGCACATTAATATGTGACTAGTAATGAACTGAATGTAGACAATATTTGGTCACTAAAAGTATGGGCTTGCTATAAAAATGCACTATAAATGACTCGATTCGGGCTCACAATTTTGAGATCACTTCGACTGAAGAATGACTACTTTAGTATCGTTACTGTAGACTTAGGCTGTAAAATGTAGTAGCCACTCTCAAGTTGAACGACGTCGAATTATAGAAATACCAGGCACTTGGTGTAGATTAAATTATTAGTTAAACATTAGGCCCTTTTACTTTATTACATGAAAAAACGGTATCTTTTAGGTTTATGAATATATTCTTACCTCGCTATACAATCAGCGAAATTACAGTAGATCACAAAAGTGCCGGTATTCCTAAAAGTCAATACTCGTCAAGAAGCCGAATAGAGGTAGGTTAGTCACTACGGATTCCTCCAAACATGATGAGAACAGCAGCAACAATCGGTACTTATCGTTAGTTCATATCACAACCGACACGACTTTCTCGCCGCCGTCACTAGATGGCGCCGGTGAACGTTCACTCACTGTCCGACAGATGGCGACACACGTCTCACGTGAACTAGTCGCTCTACCCTCCGCTGGGTGAAGAAGTACTTGCAGTTCATGAGCCGCGAGCGGGGAAGAGAACGACTAGTTGACATTGCACAGTCAGTATCACGACACGGCTCTGTAAAGATTTTAACTCGGTATTATCGCGGAACGTCCTACGAGCTAGAATGTGGACAGAGACGGGCCTCGTGGCGGGTCGCGGGGTCGTGGGGCGGCACTATGACACGGAGATGACCTCGTGGCCGGGGCGGGGCGGCGCGCGCGGCCAGCTCTGCGACGTGAGCTGCCCCACGGACAGCGGGTTGTTGGCGTCGCGCGGGTTGGTGCCCACGGGGTGGCGCGGCGGCGCGGGCGGCGGCTCGGACGCCGGCGACGCCAGCGACGACAGCGCGCTCAGCCCGCCCGGGCTCGACGCCGAGTTCAGCGGCGTGTCGGCGTCGCCGTCGCTCGACGCGTCGCTCAGCTCCTCCAGCTTCACGTCCTCCTCAGAGCAGGGCGACTGCGGCGTCGCCATCGGCAGCGGCACCGACCCCGACGCGGCTGCCAGGGCTTCCATGTAGCGTACGCACTTCTTCTTCCGCCTAGAAACATTTGGAATTTAGTAAGAAGTTGAAGAATGATGGGTATCGATTTTGAGGACCGTTTCGTAACTTATAGAATGTAAATTTAAAAATTCAGAATTTGCCTATGACCTCTATCATCAACTGCCTATGAACTATGTGGAATATTATTATTATTATATACGTGATGTAATCTCTTAGACATACGTTTGAAATAGAAAGTTAGGGTCAGATTCGCCAATTTTTTTTTACGAGCCAACTAGGTATATCAAATATATTTTGAATTTTGCCCGGCGGTTGGTCATACAGTCAATTTTAGTAAAATATTTTTTCACGGTTTTCTCATTTATATTTGTGGATTTCCAGAGGTTTAAAAGGTTTCAAAATGAGTAGAACCAGGGCCTTAAGTTGGAGTTAGATTCTAGTGTAACCGTTTATGGGTTCATACCAGTATTTTGCATGGAATGACTTCCTATTTGACTTCCACCACCCAGTTACTAAGAAAACAGTACCCACAGTCAAGACCGGTGTTAGATTTCCAGCTTTTGACTAACCGTTATGACTGTCAAAGGTCTCGAGTTACAACCAGGACCAATAACCTAAATTTTTAGACCTTGGAAATCATATGAAGTCAAAACATACGTATGCAAGTACACTAGTACTACTATACTGCTATTATACCTACTAAAATATAATATAATACAGCAGAAGAGCTTTTTTTTGTTTGTTTAAATGCGCTAATCTCTGGAACTACTAAACGGATTGAAAAAAAAAATGTATGGTATAACTAGGTTCATGACGAATAGTATAGGCTATATAACACCACTCTACCAACCACGGAAGCGGAGCAGTAACCACAGACGACGGTGAAATCGCAGAGGACAGCCAGAATTTATATTTATATTTTATTTTATTTTATTTAGGTGGGAAAAACCCCCCCTTGGGCAAAGCGGGAGATAGTGTCAGACTTTTACTGACTAAAAAACCCACTACTGTTCCTTCTTTGCCTTCATCCCGGGGCCCCGGGCTTCGCTTTCGCACTACCCGTTTTTTTGAAATGTTACGAAACAGTCCTCCGCAGAAAAAAAAAGCTAATCTAAACCTACAGTTACAAATAACACATAAATCAAAATGTTAACAGTAACATGCTGAAACCGTGTTAAATTAACTGAAACCACGCGAAGTAACATCGAACACTCATGCTGAAAAACAATGTTAAATTATTCGTTATAAATCTAACGAAAAAAAAAAAAATAAGCAAACGACTACCTACGACAACATTTAAAACTCCATTCCGTAAGTACAAAAAAAAAAAACAAAAATAAACATTCAGGCTTCATCTTTAAAAATAATTAATAAATTCTGTATTATGCAATCTATGTATCTATGTAACAAAAAAAACTTCAAAATCATCTGTTTAGTTTTATCCTAAAGATTTCAAGGTCGACCTTCCAGTTTAAGGGTACATTTCCAATAGGAGAAACTGCAGGAATCTCCCCATTTCAATCCATCATATGGTTGAAACCCATTTATAGGCTCTAGTCAGTGAAATTCAATCGGCAATAGCGCTAGTCAAAATGCTAAAAAAGTTTGAGAACTTTTTCTAATATGTTAAAAAAACGTTGCTCGAAAATTAAATTGAAAAAAAAAACTACCAATGGCAATAATTTTAACATTCTTTCAGTATTAAGTAAGTTAGAAATCTTTTAAATCTGGTGGTAGAAGATATTGTCAAATAACAGAAAAAGGATGCACAAACTGAAATATAACGTCACTGACATTTACAAAAAAAGATATCGAGATGTCTTCTTCATACAATTTTTTTTTTACCGTTGATAAGCTCGCGCTTGACCATTATCTCACCTGATGGAAACCAACGATGTGGTCGACGCTTGCCTAGAAGTAACCTATTCACTGTTGACTTAAAGATCTTAATATTTGAAACACTAATCGCTGCTTCATTTAATAACCAATCTTAAAGCTGTTAATAGAAAAAGATTTCTCTTTAGTTTTATTTGTAGTTTATTATAATTTTTTTTAAACAATAATATACAATGACTCCTGTATCGTGGGTGCGGTCTCAAACACACACACGGTTTTGAGAACACATTTATTGTGTATAAAAAAGAAAAATAAACTATAATACTAAAGAGAAGAATTCCCCACCGTAGTGGATGGGATGGGGTTGGGATGCCATCTAGCAGCTTTGAACTCAGTGGAAAGGCGTGCGAGATGCCATCTAGCAGCTTTGAACTCAGTGGAAAGGCGTGCGATGAGGCTAATTGGGAATCCAGATTTGGTTAAGTCCAATCTACAAAGCCTCAAGCACAGGCGCAGTGTAGCCAGCCTTTCGGTAATTTACATGTTGCATTTTGGAGAATGTGAGCGTAAATTGCATGACTTAATTCCGCCGTCTCCTTTCTACCATCGAACAACCCGACATACGGCGAGTATTTACCACTACGTTGTTGAAACATCTACGATCCGTACTAAGTGTTTCGCTTACATCGAAGAACAGGAACAATTTACCTGCTGCGGTCTTCCCGTCCAACTATAATTTAGGTGTCTTCAAGGCTAGTGTGAATACGGTCTCAATAAACTAGTGCGCCTCACCATCAATGATTGCATCACTGCTTATAATCAGGTGGGATCGCAGTCAAGCACTGGTTTATATCAATTGAAAAAAAAGTCTGTTTGCTGATAGTTTAAACCTAAATTTACATCCTATAGTCTTTAAGTCAAGAGTGAATAGGTTTCTTCTAGGTAAGCGTGCCCCATCGTCAACCATATCATCGCTTACCGTCAAGTGAGATAGTGGTCAAGCGTGAGGCTATCAACCAGTAATAGTAAAAAATAAGACTCCCTGAGATTATCTCGTGACGCTTGCCAATCCCTAATCTTTCTAAGTTTACAACAATCATTATCGCTGATTGAAAGCCTATTAGTGTAGCACTTTTGGTTGGTCGATTCCTGCACGTCTTCTCTCCAATCTGCTCCGTCAGAGGAAATGCACCCTAACCAGAAGCAGACGATGCCATTTTCTGGCATATTCAAACACTCTAGCCTCTCCCAATTTTGTTGGGGTCGGCTTCCAGTATGCAGGTGAAGTAGTTCTCTGGCATATTGTAAGGTAAATAAAAAAGACAGTACGTACAAAAAAATCAAATAAAATATCTAAGTTTGTCTACTACAACACACAGTTCATTCTCGTCTGTCATTGTCATCACCAACCGTTGCTTGAACTTCGGCGGGGCGTCGCCGGCACTAGAGGTTAACGTAGGTAGGCTCTTGCGGGCTCACGAGGCTGGAGGCCGGCAGCGAAGTTGCTGGCTCCGGCCGGAGGAGGCCTAGCCCTCCCGACACCATCACGCTACTTGACTCGGGGCTGTGCCCGGTAATGGTGAGTAGATGGGGTGGAGGACGAGTAATACAGGAAAATGATTTTAGACAAGGATATTGTTGGGCAGAAGAATGATGGTAGACAGAGGAATGATGAAGAATAGGGAAATAATGGTAGATATAAAAAATTATGATTGTCAGATAAATGATAATAGGCATAAGATTAATGGATAAAGAAAGATCGAGGTCAGAGGAATAATTGAGAAATATTATGTGGTGTTTATGAAATTGTTACACAAATCAAATGACATTTTATTAGATACAGAATAGATAAAAAGATATGATGAGTGTATCATAAATATATAGCGTAAAATATAAGGATAAATAATTATGATAATAGCAATAAGTAAAGAAAACATAAAAACAACGAGTCAAGTGGCGTGAGGCGAAAATAAAATGATCGAAAAATAATAATTAAGAAAAATAAAAAGTAACGTAAAAATGATGAGAACGAGTCACCAATAGTGCCAGCAGATCCAGGGTCCATGAGAAGCGGCAATCATGAGTGGAAAAAACATTTGTATAAGTAAACAGAACGTTGACAACAAACTACAACCAAGCGAGCCAATTCAGAAAATGTGTCCAGATTTTTTTGAAAGCTTTCGACAAATGATTGCCCTCTCTCTTTCTCTCTCTCCCTCTCTCTCTCCCTCTCCGCCATCTTTACTAAACCCCCTAAATCTCTACTTCCAAACCTTCGGCTACTTTCAAAAAAATCTATTCTCTTCATACTAAACAATTGATTTCTTTGTGAAAAGACACATTTTCTGAATTAGCTGCTTCGCCGTCAATATAAATCCTTAATTTACTATTGTAATATAAAACATAAAAATAAAATAAAAAAAACAACTAAGTAAGTACATAGTTTTTGTTTAGATTTTACTTAAATTATAAAATGGCAAAATAAAATGACCGGGCTACTCTTGGTGTGTCAGATAAGACAGCCAAGTCTTTCCACATAGAAATAATAATTGTATTAACAAACGGTAGTTGGTATACCATCGGCTAATTAAGACTTAATTTTGCACAAGCGAAAAAAAAAAGAAAAATAAAGTTAGTAACCCACCTGCACGGTTTGCACCATTGGTTTTGTTGGTCGAGACCATATCTCGCTCGACATTTCTTCAAGTTATTTCCTGAAAGTATTACATAAACTGTCTTAGTATACATCCTTCAAATCCATTAACAAAACATTCTGACATTGAACTGATCAAAAACGGTAAGCAAAACAACTTTAAAAATTGCAAATTATTCTCAAAAAAATATGATATCGAGTAAATTGATAAATTCTTTGCTGTAGATCAAATGAAAAGGAATGCAGCGTAATATGTAATGTAAAAAACATAGGTTTATTTACCGGAAATCATATTTAAAGCATGTCAAAACATATCAGCTAAGACTAGTCTACAAGCATCGCATGCAATCCCCTTATGTTAGTCCATGCAGGGCGGGATGGGACAAATGAAAGGGAACAACGGAAAACACATTGGTTTTAAAATAATAACATACTACACGCATAAACTTTGAACAAAATAAATGCTAAAACTACGCTATTGTCGGAAAAAATAACAAATAAACATGACGTCTATAAGCAGAGTTAAGCAGAATAGGTTCTCCGGAATCAAAATAAATATTTGTGATTTTATTTGGCCAGTATCATTGCACCGCACACAAGCAGCAGCTGTGTATAACTATTTCTGGCGTCCTCGCCTGGCTGCTCAGCTCCAGACTACTCCATTATGTACCAAGAGAAGGCTGTCCCAGCCTTTTCCGACAACAAACTACTCTCCCTGCAAAGCAATTACTCAAGTATTCAAATATTGACTTGCTTTAACATGCACGCTCCCTGTCGCACGCAGGAGCAAAACGGAAAGCATAAAACCGGGACAACCTTCGAAGGACGCGCGTGAGGGTCTCTCTCATAATATAGCGTTTAAATCAAATAAATAAATGCGATAAATATTAAATAAACAAAAATACTTGTATATTATATGTATGTATGTCTACAACCTCGTACCCCTTCAACCAAGACAATATTACTAGTCGCTCGGTCCGTTCTGAGCGGAGTTCAAAGCAATTGAACTCTCGCGGGACAGGGGGGGGGGGGGGGGGCAGCGATATGCTGGGGGGGGGGGGGCAGGGAGAGGAGCTGCCAACGTCTCCGGGCTTAATCCTTCGTTAATTGACCTCATTTTTTTAATGAGCCGATGCGAGATCGCATTCAAACGACGGGACGTCGGCCGCTCCGGGACATGTGTTCGCTTCGTGACCGACTTACGACACTCCGCTGTCGCCGAGCCTGCTCAGCTGACGGAAGGACGGGACGGGAGGGAGGGGCAGGGCAGGGCGGGGGGGACGCTCGTCGACGGAGTGAAAGGCAGTACCTCCATCGGTTGTCTCCTGTTTTCGTTTCCTCTTCTTGCCCCTTTGCGTATTAGCCCTAGACGACCAATCGGGATAGAGTTGCATGTGCAGCTGCCGCTCTCGGCGCGCCAGCTCGTAATACTTGGCTTGCTCCTCGCGGCCGAGCGCATGCCACTGTATGAACGCGCCGGATATGGAAACAAAACAGAGAAATGCACTTGGACGGTGGACTCGATGCGAGTCGCGACCGTGGTACCGTACGTCCGCGACCTACGACGTGCTAGAAAAACAGCCGCAGCGAGCGGCGATCGCTAATCACAGAATTTTGTCCCCTACAGAATGAGAATGGCCAATTGTGATGTTCCTCCCAGAACCTATTCTGCGGTCGGTTCACGCGTCTCGACTAGACATTTAACAAACCAATATAGTTTCCGGAGGGTGTAGGGTGTACAGTTCACGTTCACTGGACGACTACAGTACACAGAACACGAAACACGTAAGGGCGGCCGGGACTGCAGCCAGGCCCGGCCGCCCGAGCCCAGCCGCTTTTCTAGCACAGGCAGCATGACCTCGGAGACACACTACCGCTCACATACACACACACACACGGGAGGGGCGGGACGGATGCTTCGTTAGTGTGGGTTCAAGCCGCTCGGTTAGCACGTGGCACCGGACAACAAGCACTCCTGTGTTAGTGGGGTAGGACTCGTCAGGGGTAAGCGTGTCAAGCGTCCAGTGACAGCCCCACGACGCTGCTAGCTCCAATACCTCCCAGCTCTGCTGGACTGCGGTCCTTTTTCCGCTTTTTCTTTTTGGAGCCGTAACCGTAGTTGTCTCTGGCGCTCCACCCGGGGTACAGCTGCATATGGAGCTGTCTCTCTTGGCGCGCTTTCTCATAGTACTTTGCTTGTTCCTCGCGACTCAACGAGTGCCACTGCGTATTATGATACCAGGATATTGGGTTACCAGTCGCCGATATAAACCTCGACTCAGTTTTGTTTAAGACATTGTTACTCTTGTTAGGAATGAGATCGTTCCGGGAATTGAGTGAACGGGTTCTATACGGTCAGCTATTTATTATTCAATACATCTATAAGATGGTAGATAGGCGGCCGCATTGTCTGTATAATGCAAGCTAAGCTGTACGTGCGGTGACGAATCGTATTCCTAACAAGATTAACAAAGGCTCAATCCAATAAATGTACAGAGAAATATTAATATTAAATGTGACACAATCGAAATCATTGCTTATATTACATTTGCTAAGATGGTCGCTCACTAAAATGAGGTTGTTGACATCTATTTAACCTCTGATTAGTAAACCTTCCTCCTAGCTGATGTCATGTAAGCAATCTCATACAATCCCGATGTATTCTACTGGTGAATAGACGATACAAGTGCCGGTTAAATACATAATTAATTGATTAATTAAAGACTAAAGACCGGATTGATTGACAGTCAATATGATGCAAGATGCTTAGCACTATTGAATATATCTTTATGCAATAGCTTTAGTATGGATGTCGAATCTGATTGATTTTGAAAAGACTGATCTAAAGATTTCTTTCTGCAAAATATATTCTGGTATTTAAAGACTATTTGCAAGATATGTAAAATAAATTTATACAGTAGAAATAACTTTCCATAACTTGGTCATAAAATGTGGCACAGTAAATTCCGTAAAACGGATATTAAACCTCATCCGACAGTATACTACATCGGGACTAAAGTAACGTCAACATATACCTATCACAACACTCTTTACCAAAAACTTAAATAAAAAAACAAATTCAATTTTAGAATTTCGAATTCTGACTGTTCTAGAATGAGAC
Organism: Mythimna vitellina; assembly: GCA_949316375.1. Classification (NCBI taxonomy): domain Eukaryota; kingdom Metazoa; phylum Arthropoda; class Insecta; order Lepidoptera; family Noctuidae; genus Mythimna; species Mythimna vitellina. The sequence continues at coordinate 10,664,016 of OX438709.1, forward strand.
AAAAATATTTAAAAATCGAACTAGAATGTAACGGTTTAATTTGGAATTTAAAATTAACGAATTTGAATAATGACAGTTAATTTTTGAATGGTGGATGGAAATTTAAACTCACCCGTCTGCCGAGGATTTGATTAATGGCCGCTGATTCCTTGAGGGTGCATTCAGCCACCACTTTCGCCCTCATTTCTTTCATGTATAGCATGAAAGCGTTAAGAGGTTTCTTTATGTGTGGCTTCTTATTTTGTTCCTTATTGTTCGAGTTAGCTGAGCTGTCTGATGGCTTATCGCTCGACGAACTGTTGCTGCCTTTCTCTAGCGACCTGGAAAATAGGGCGTGGTTGTTTAGATTAAAAAGAAAACTATAGATATACTTCCTACAGATTTAAAAAAAAAACATAGGAAATCTTGACAGAGTATATGCAAAGTTCGTGTTGGGTGGTCATCCAATGACATAACATATTCCATTCATTTTGAATGTTATCAGCAGTAAGTAAATGTAGGAGATTCTGTCACATCATATGTTCTATGATAAGATCAGTCTGTTTGTATCAAATCATTTCATATCAAAACACTGATAAAGACATTCTTCAATTTGCACGCGAGATAAGTAAAATTGCATCTTTTCTTTTTAGGTTAAAATTCATGGACCGTGGAGTCCAAGTGCTCATACGCTTTTTAAAGAATTATCGAAACGCCTAGTTGATAGTTGGCGGGACCCTAGAGCTGGCTTTTACCTCGGTCAGAAATTAAGCATTGCCATACAACGAGAGCAGTGGTGGCCGAGTGGTAACGGCCCCGACTTACAAGTTGTAGGTTGCGGGTTCAAACCCAGCCAGGCGCATTACTTTGTGAAGAAAAACATCGTGAGGAAACCGGCGTGTCCTAGAACCTAAAATTCGAAGACATGTGACATCCACCACTGGGCCCGCGTGGTGGATTACGGCCCATTCCCTCTCCTAGAGAGGAGGCCTGAGTCCCAACAGTAGGAATATTACAACGAGGCAATTCCGCCAGCCTTTTGGGTACACTTCCAGGCAGAAATGTTTTGACGCTATAGTTAGCTAGGAGTTATTATTTTCTATAGATGGTTTTAATTAGTTACGTGTTTTTTTTTCTTCTTTTATTATAAATATGATTAGAATGAATAAATGGAATATTAAACAAAAATTTTTAGGTTGTTCCAGTAAAAAAATCATTGTGACTTTTGTCTAATTGTGCTTATACAAGTAGCTTTTAGTGTCTCATAAATCTTTCCGAATTATTTATGAGTGTGAACTAGGGTCAAATTAAAAAAAAAACTTAATCAACGACGCTTCCGTCAAAACACCGTAACCCAAATGGACACACGAATATATACATAACGAATACTGACCAATGCTTGCACTGATTGGACAGGTCCACTTAAATCTGTGTGGTTCTTTCCTCAAAAGACCATCTCAGATACCAATCTGCATGGTTCTCATATGATTTGACCATTACATATTTTCTGTTTAGACTTTAAAAGAGACTTTGACCCCTGAGTTTGTTTCGGTGTTTCTTCTCAGGCTAGTCAGCTAGGAAACACCGGCCTCATCTAGTTTAAATTGACGATTTTTTTTGTGTGTAACCGTTTTTTTTAAACCTATAATTGTAAATAAATTTTTATACCAAAAAAATCTTGAAGAATCAACATTAAATTTATTTTTCCAACCATACTTAACCCATTCGAAAAGCCATACATTCACCAACAGTTGTAGTGGGATCAATATGTTAATAACTAGTTTAGGTGTTAACGACACCCATCCAGACAGACGACAATAAACAGTGTGCGTCCGGTTGGAAATAGACGCGGCGTTTCCGGCGCGGGCGCAGCCGATCATGCACGAACGTGGCCGAGTAGCTTCGTAATTATGGCGAGCATACTGATTTTTAAAATGTTTCTTGAGATATGGTTGAGTATGGTATTGGGGAGTTTGAAGATTTTTAAGTGGGTGGTAATTTGCTGTTGGACAATTTTGGTATAAGATAGATACAGATTGGAAGAGAAGAGAATTTATAGATTTTTTTTTTAATAATATTAACTAGTGCTTGACTGCGATCTCACCTGATGGTAAGCAGTGATGGAATCGTTGATGGTGAATCGCACTAGTTTATTAAGAGCCTATTCACTCTAACCTTGAAGACACCTAACCATTGTTCCTACTTGAGGGGACAAAATTACAATAGCGATTGTGGCCACTATTGGCGCAGTGGTTGAGCGACTGGGTGCTGCGTTGCTTGTCGCGGGTTTGATTCGCACAGAAGAAATATTTGTATGACCTCCAGATAACAGTTCCGAGTCTGGGTGTCTTGTGTATGTCAGTTTACATGTATGTGAATGCACCCACAATACAGGAGTCATTCCTAGTTTGAGGGAAAGTTTAAAAAAAAAAGTTGAGTAAAGTGAGCGCCAGTTTCGGAAGATCCTCCACCTTTATTTTAGTTCATCTACCATATCCTTATATGACAGACTAGCTTCTGCCAGCGGCTTCGCCCGCGTGAAAGTCGGTTTCTCCATACAAACTATGGACCCCTGTTTCATCCCTTTAGAGGGCGAATTTTAGAAAATCCTCTCTTAGTGCTCGCTTACTACATAAAAGAAATCCTTGTGCCAAATTTCACGCTCCTAGCCCCAGTAGTTTTGACTGTGCATTGATATTTCAATCAGTCAGTTTCTTTGAATTAAATATATATGTAGTAGATTTCCGATTCCAGGAACGGAACTGAGAATAATTCATTCAATTTTCTGTATAGATTAATTATTGTGCTAGTATTATTGTCGGAATCAGTCCTTCCTGATAGCTAAAACAGAGGGTATTTAAGGAAAGATATATATATATACTATTATAAGTTACTTCTAGGCAAGCACTGCTTAACATCATTTTCATTTCATTTCTTTGCATACCATAATGTGTTTAAAGATGTTACAATAGGCTTAAAGCTAAGATGGGACCCTGTAAAGACAGAGCAAAATAAGTAACAAGGATACAATTAAAATAAATTAAACATTAAATTTAAATTAGCATTTAGAACAAGAATATTTCTCATTGATATTAAATCTGTTTCGATTATAAATTATATAATTATACAATGTGTATTGCTTATTTTATATATATGACGGCGGCAGGAGTGGCTGAGCGATATGACCGTCATCATTTTGTTTCAGTGGTACTGGGTTCATTTCGAAGGGATTTTCTATGCGCTTGAGTTTTTCCGTTTGTTATAATGTCAGTTTCACAATTCACAATTAGTTATAATGTCACTTTTACAGTTCACAATAGGGTTGTAAGTACCTATACTAAATAATTCCAAACATACGGGTTAACCGACAGTTTCGTATCAAAGGTTCGGCCCTCGAAACTGTGCGAGCGATACTGCTCTCGCTTCACGGGAACCAGCCCCTTTAATATGAGTCTGCCCACGTGGCGCCAACACACATGACGTCACGGCGTTACACCCTTTGGTAGGTACCATAATAATAACAAAACAAACACTCTATAGTTAAATCTCGTTCTCCACGACACGGCCAACCTGACAAATTACACGTCCTCGTGTACACCTGAAATCAATCACATTAAAAGCAACAGTACAACCTCGGCCAACCTGACCAAGAACAAGTACAATAACAATAGACAATTCAATATCAACATTTGTTAGAATCAAATCTAATCAAAGTGTCAAAAGGTATCTCTAAGCCTCAAAGTGTCAAAAGGTACCTCTAAGCCTCAAAGTATCAAAAAGTTAACATTTAGGTACACTAATACAAAATACGATTAGATCACATACAACTTTCATGGCCCAGCTGTCTCAGCAGCTAGTGACAAACCTTGCCACCCGTATCGTCATTGCTTCAAGCAACAAACACTTCTCTTATAGAGTCCACGACTCCCAGGCCATCACATGGCCAACATAAAATAGTTTCCTCAGAAACCCAGGCCCCCGCCGCACCACTCACTGCCCATCGCGCCCTGAACAACTCACGCGTGAATTGCAGTTACGACTACAGATAAGTGCGTGCAGTGCGACCAAAGTTCAGGTCAACACATGACCAACACAAAAATACACAGGCCCCCGCCGCACCACCAACTGCCCATCGCGCCCTGAACAACTCCAACCGAATTACAGTTACGACTACAGATAGGTGCGTGCAGTGCGACCAAATAGCCATGGTATGTGTCTACTTTCCTCTGGAGGTATACTCCTCATTGTCTTCTACATCAAATATATCTAGCTCAGCAGGAGCACTACTTAGAGGCATCTTTCGTACTTATACGACTATGAGAATACTCATAGGCTCGGTTACCACTCAAAGGTTTCAAAGATAACAATCGTTATCAAATAACTCTACTACTTTTAAAGTACTTTTGATTCAGTTAAGTCTAATTTCTCACTTCATTTTGAATCAAAACTAAATCACCAATATCAAATTTTACTAATTTTGCTTTATCTTCATCAAATTTAGATTTTTCGTACTTACCACTTACTTTTTTTTTTACATGTTTGTTGTCGCTTTCCCTCTTCTCTCGCAAACATTTATTTTTCGTTTCACAATCAGTTACAAAATTTATCGGTTTTACCGTCAACACGTCCTGTCAAAAGTTCAAGGACCTTGCCCTTCTTTAAGTTTAGAAAACTTTAAAACACTCATTTTTTTTGTTCAATAAGTAAGGGTCGGCTACATTATGATAACTGGATTTTTGTTTCTGTCGTAATTTATGTCGGGTCATTCCGACTCTTAAAATTTGTGAAGAACATGGCATCTCAATGGGCATAAAAAATTGCTTTCGCCACATGTCGGATATAAGTGTGGTTTTGTTTCCCATAAAACACAGGCTAAGTGGGTTTGTAAGAGGCCCAATATTGCGTTACGCTATTTCAAAACGGATAGCGGTATTTTGTTATTCTTAAATTAAATGACAAGCTGTCACATCGTAAAATACACATTTAACGTACTTTTTAGCGGCTCGTAGTTTTGAGGTTTACGCAGTGAATAGAACAATTCAAAGCATCTTCCAAAGCTTCTAGTGTTTCTAGAGATGTAAGCATACCCTATGTGCTCATCGTCCGCTTTCAACTTACCCGTTAACGTGACTCAATAATGTGGTGATAAAATGTAAACATAAACTATGACACGATTTTTGCTAGTCAAATATGGACCTTGATCTACTATAACCCGAGTCAGGGCTCCGAATAAGAATACACTAGATTTAAGTGCTCTGATCACGCAGCATGCGTGGTTCTTTAACTAAAGTACTCGACTATAACATGGATCTCATTATCGACCTTAAGTAAAGCACTATATCCATCGGTACTTGCATCGGTATGTTATTCAATAAGAAAGTCCGAATTAAAAAAAGGCAAAACTGATTTAGTAGTTAAAGCTGATCTTCCAATTAAATTGTTTGATGATGCTCAATAGAAATAACAGAGTCATAGTTTTAGAGAAGCTTTCAACAAACTTTCGGAAATATGAGGCGAGGCCAATGGATTGTGTAAGTTGATGAATATTCTCAGGGGTAGGTAGCTTAGTCAGAGCTAGCAAGTCAAACTTATAAGAATTTGCTTTAAAGCACTAACACAACCTAGGCATATAGACTCTAGCACCTGATAGCCTAGCTATTTGATCTGCTATGAAAGGTAGAAGGATCCTTTCTGGCACGGTATTCGAGTTTAAATCGCAATAATCTACGATCATACGTTCAGAACCATCACGCTACTTGGCGAAGAGAATAGAGCTTGCAAATGTAGACCGGCTAGGACAGTTCATATTGGAATGGAGTATTTTCTTGACTTTGAAACGAACTACTTGTCTGTCGTCTGGACTAAGCCTATATGACCGGCGATACACTATACGATTCGGTCTTAAAGTCTGATTTTTAACTAACCGGATATAATTCGAATGCATGATAAACCGTCAATAAAATTCACAGACAGTTGACAGTTCGAGTCGACAATTGTTCTTTATTGTGTATCTATACCATTAAAACGAAAGAACGATTTAGGTATAAGTTAGTTTTTGCTATAAAATAATCAAAGAAGAATAAGTCATTTGTATTGTGAACCATTTCAAGATTTCGTGCCCAATCACCAAACATACTTCAAACAATCGTCTGGCACCATTTGAAATAAAATGCGTAAGCAAAAACTTCACATAGGATTTGTTCGCTACGGTTTATTTTAATGGACTAATCGACACCGTCAATTTAAACAATCACGTACTTACGTGGCCCTTCGAAGTTATGACTGATGGACTACTTAACAAGAGACCATTCAGCCCCGGATTCAAAATAAGAATTGTACGACTGACCAGATTGCTCCAACTTTCCGCATATAGGTACCGGATATTTGACCACTATTGACACGTCGCGTCGCTCTGCAACCGCGCTGCCTGCGCCTGCACTGCTGTAGCTCAAGCTGCTCGTCGATGCCGTCCCTCCCGTACTGGTCCGCAGCTACAGCTTGCTGACATTTGTTCACTTTCACCTTCCTTCAACTTGCCGTTATTTCTTTCTTTCTTTCTGTTTTTCTTGATTTGAATCACTCATAAAGTATGAAAAATACATCACGAACATGCGCTCACGTCATGCCTACGTTTGATATTTGTGATAACCATGATAAAGCACTGCTTTTCAGGGCTTTGCTGAGGACTATGACGAGAGAGATAAACCTTTCAGGAGGTGTTCGTTGAGACCGATATCACTGTCACTATAACACACGCGTAGACCACTATCAGGCTGTTCTTGGTTGATTTCTGACGGCGTAATTTCAAACAACGATGTTAATGTTCTTATGATTTCAATTAGTTACATCATATTCCTCTGTTGCACCTCAACCATTGCACGCCAGTGGGAAGCAGATCCAGATCCCACTTCTGATGACGGCGGCAGGAGTGGCTGAGCGATATGACCGTCATCATTTTGTTTCAGTGGTACTGGGTTCATTTCGAAGGGATTTTCTATGCGCTTGAGTTTTTCCGTTTGTTATAATGTCAGTTTCACAATTCACAATTAGTTATAATGTCACTTTTACAGTTCACAATAGGGTTGTAAGTACCTATACTAAATAATTCCAAACATACGGGTTAACCGACAGTTTCGTATCAAAGGTTCGGCCCTCGAAACTGTGCGAGCGATACTGCTCTCGCTTCACGGGAACCAGCCCCTTTAATATGAGTCTGCCCACGTGGCGCCAACACACATGACGTCACGGCGTTACACCCTTTGGTAGGTACCATAATAATAACAAAACAAACACTCTATAGTTAAATCTCGTTCTCCACGACATATATATTTACATCAAGTAATGAAAAAAATGTAAAATGCTTCGAATTCCCTGGACTGCTTTCCGTACAAACCTCTCTATCTTACGTGAAATGAACATCAAGACCAGACTGTCGACTGCCTGTATGCGCAGAGTACTAGAGTTCTTTGGCCACATTGCCAGGAAAAATGACCACAACCTTGAACAGCTCATCGTAACTGGCATGGTTGATGGCAAACGACCAAGAGGCCGCAGCCCAAAAAGATGGGCTGATCAGGTCAGCTCCACACTGGACACCCAATTGCACGTCACACTTCATGACGCTAAGAACCGTCACAGATGGCGAGATACCATTAGCAAAAAACTAATCCGGCGGGAACCTCACGACCCTCAGTAATGAGGAAAACGACTCGAGGAGGAGGAGGAGGAGGGATTTACATCAAGTAAGATAAGCCGTTTGGGGTTGAAACTCTTGGGCCGTGGGGTCCGAGTGCTCATAAGCTGTTCAAAGAACTATCCAAACGCTTAGTAGACACTTCACGTGACCCAAGGGCTGGCTTTTACCTCGGTCAGAGATTAAGCATTGCCATACAACGTGGCAATGCCGCCAGCCTTTTGGGTACACTTCCAGTCGACAGCGATGCGGAGGAGTTTTTTGACGCCATATTTTAGCTAGTAGTTTTTGATTTAAGTGTATATATAGTTTTAATTAGTTAAGTGTTTTATGTATTCATTTTTTAAGGCTTAGTTGTTGAATAAAAATCGCTGTTAGTTCACAGTAAGATAAAGGTTAAATAGGATCCTATAAATAATAATAATTAAAACAAGAACTGTTAGACATGTTAAGAACAGAAGCTGCAGATGAAAGTAATCTAATTCGGAAGAAAGATCAAGAATTAATTGGATATAAAACTAAAGACAACAGTTTAATCCTACAAGTTTAAGAGGGGAATTCTTCCAACAAACTATTCAAATAAGCACATTAGCAGATCCTAATCTAAAACAAATTATCCTAAGCCAAGTATAAACAAATAAATTAGTCACTGTGTCACCACAAACCGCTGCAACGGTACTCGCGACCTTTCTCGTGATTTTCCAAAAATAGACGTGTAATTTAGGAGATAGCTCTTAAGCAGATGAGTCAGCTGATAAAAGAAGTGACTGTAAGTTTGAAACTTCACAGACGTCCGCATAAGTTGGATTATAAGATATAGGGATATAAAAGAATTGGGTTAGCTTGATTTTTTTGATAAAGTGTACTTGGGAAGATGACATATGTCGGATTGTGAGAGGGATGACAGTGTTGTGACTAAGAGTGGAAAAGAACTTCATCATCTTCATTTCAACCGAAAGACATCCACTGTTTTTTTTTAATTTTTTTATTGATACAAACCAGTGCTTGACTGCGATCCCACCTGATGGTACGCAGAGATGCAATCATTGATGGTGAGGCGCACTAATTTATAAAGAGCCTATTCACTCTAGCAGCAGTGGTGGCCGAGTAGTAGCGGCTACGACTTACGAGTTGTAGGTCGCGGGTTCATACCCAGCCAGGCGCACTACTTTGTGTAATTTATTTCATCACCACTGCTCTCAAAACGGTGAAGGAAAACATCGTGAGGAAACCGGCATGTCCTAGAACCAAAAATTCGAAGACATGTGACATCCACCAACCCGCACTGGGCCCGCGTGGTGGATTACTGCCCATTCCCTCTCCTAGAGAGGAGGCCTGAGTACCAACAGTGGGAACAATTATAAGGCCGACTATGCTATGCTATTCACTCTAGCCTTGAAGACACCTAAATTATAGTTGGACGGGAAGACCGCAGCAGGCAAATTGTTCCAGTCCTTCGATGTACGCGGTATAAACGACGAAGCGAAACGCTTAGTCCGGACCGTTGAAGTTTCAACAACGTAAGAGTGGATACTCGCCGTACGTCGGGTTGTCCGATGGTAGAAAGGAGATGGCGGAATCAAGTCATGCAATTCCCGCGCACTCTCCAAAATGCAACCTGTAAAACATCGATAGGCCGGCTACCCTGCACCTGTGCTCGAGGATTTGTAAATTGACAACGAACGGTCATATGCGTCTCCAATCAATCCGATTCCCGCGACCCTCACTAGGTCATCGGCCTACCTTGTGGAAGGCCTTCCAACGCTGCGTCTTCCGGTAGAAGAACTTATCGCGTATTTAAAGTAATATTAAATCAGGGCATACAGAAGAAGACTAAATTCCACACACAACATCCGAATTGCATGAATCAAACTAATTGTGTAAAACAAAACACGTAATGGCCCTAAATCCGTTAATCGAAAAAGAAAAACAGAAACAGTAAAAAACGACTTCCTGACTTCGAAATTTTAAAACTGTATAAATAGAGATAATAAAATACATTGTCAGTGACATATAACTGTTGGTTTAATATGTCCAATATAAAAGTTTTATGCACCAAATTAGTTCTGAATATAACCAAACCAGCTTGGGATATACGACTTCCTATGGACGGTTTAAAAATGAGGAAAGATATAAAAAGAAAAGGAAAACCCGGGCACAATGCATGTGCGCACCCAAACGAGGTATTCGGCGCGCGCGCACAGTAATTATGTGTTAAGTACGGTCAGCAGAACAAGTTAATGTCAATATTAGTCGTTTAAAAGATTTTTGGTTACTTACCTTTGGTTGACTAATTGTACGTTTTAGAATAGAATATGGCACACTAAGGTTCTTTTTTTTAACTTTTTCACTAAAACCATTGCATTTAAGGACCACTTATTTCCATAAGTGGATGTGCAATTAAAAAATATTTAACTTTTTTCAAATTATTCTCTTCGTCACCTTTACTGCAAAAAACCCCGGTAATAAATATATTTTTTATGTTCTAAATGATCGTTAGGTACTAAAGAATGTCCATTAAAAAAATAATTACATGACAAAAAACGGAAGTACATAAACTGTATTAATTAAACAAGATCGTGTAGATTGAATATCTAGTAGCTAACGAATGCGACGACATCATAAAATAACTATTAAGTATAGAACTACTTGAATCTCACATGTTAATTGCGTTTAGAATTTAACGATAAAAATGTAGATTATACGGACTTAACGAAGCAATCGTTTTGTTGTTGTTGAATGTTAATAATTGTCACCGCATATAATAATTATATTCAGTGATAATTATTAACATTCATTTTTTAATTAATCATCATCATCATCGTTTCAGCCGAAAGACGTCCAATGTTGGACATAGGCTTTCCCCAAATGTCGCCATAATGACCAGTCCTGTGCGTCTCGTATCCATCGGATTCCCGCGACCCTCACCAGGTAATTGGTCCACCTTGTGGGAGGCCTTCCAGCGCTGCGTTTCCGGTACGTGGTCGCCATTCCAGAACCTTTCGTCCTCATAGACCATCTGTTCTGCGAGCAATGTGCCCTGCCCACTGCCACTTAAGTTTGGCGATTCTTCGGGCTATGTTTGTAACCTTGGTTCTCCTGCTTCTGGTCTTTTAATTATTATTGTCTTTTATTTTGTTATTTATGTTCGTTCGATTTATAGATTAAGTCCCAGATACTCCCTCAGAGATAAATTTAAAGATATCAATATTATGACTGTACCTTCACAGTATATTTACGAGCATATATTGTATGCACATAAAAATATAAAAATGTTTAAAAAATACAGTGATATCCATAATTTTAATACTAGGAACAAACACAAATTTGTGGTTCCTACAACCAGGCTAAAAAAAATAGGGGGCTCATTTAGATGCAAATGTATACACTTCTATAATAAACTTCCTATTCACATTCAACAACTAAGCCTTAATAAATTCAAAACATTTGTAAAGCGAAAACTTTGTCAAAAGGCTTTTTACTCTATAAAGGACTATGTTGAGGACGAAAAGGCTTGGGATTGACCTGCTCCAGTACGCACTACAACTGTTGTCTTATTTTTCTCTTTTATTTTTATTTTCAATTGTGCTCTTTATTATTATTATTATTTTACAATTTGATATTGTAGATTATTTTTATTTTGCAATTTGACTTTATTTATTTTTATTTTTGACATCAATATTTACTTTATTAAGTAAATTACATTTTGTAAATTATATATTTACTTTTATTATTGTGAACGTGAGAACAATGTTGATTGCCTTTTTTTTTCCTTTTCAGTAATTTTAACGTATGTCTGGCAATTTGAGTATATTCTGCGGCCTACCCAAATGTCCTTTCCTTGGTATTGTTCGTCAAGTCGTTGAGCTCCTTAGTAGTCCTGGGTTGAGCTTTGCGAATACTGACAAATGCTTGCACTGACTGGACAGGTCCACTCAAATTTGTATGGTTCTTTCTTCAAAAGACCATCTCAGACAAATCTGCACTGTTCTCATGTGATTTGACCATTACATATTAACTGTATGGACTTTAAAAGAGACTTTGACCCCTGAGTTTGTTTCGGTGTTTCTTCTCAGGGTAGTCAGCTAGGAAACACCGGCCTCATCTAGTTTAAAATGACAAAAAAAAATTGACGTGTAAAAGTGTTTTTTTAAACCTACTTACAAAATAAATATCATTTATCATTTATCATTTATGAAGTGTTTTTCCTGTTTTTATTTATTAACGCTGAACATACATATTTTCATTAGCTAATCATAGTTTTAATTTTGCAGGTTTAAAAAAGAGGTCAGAAAATGAAAAGCAGTCAACTGCAGCAGTGAACTGTAGTCACCAATTAGTTTTTTCAAGTAATTAAAAAAAATCCGTTCGATCATTTGGGTGACTATATCGGGCTGTCAGAATATATAAAGAGATGAGTTCTATTAAAAAAGTAACGCAAAATGTAGACAGCTGACTTGGAGATAGGCGGAACAGAGTGTAAAGTCCCGCAAACCTGCATTGACAAAGGAGGATCCTCCAACCAGACGGGTGTTATGCCTGGTGGGCAACTGCCCGACAGATGATTTCGGGCTGTTCTATATGTTCTAATCGCGAGGAGAAGTTTAATTGCACGATGCAGGATTTGTTCTTATGTGACGCCATAGATGTCGCACCAAGACCATGGACAAATCTGAATGTTTTTTAGATGAAAATTTACACTAAAGACCAAAAAACATTAGTGGTTAAAAGCGATTAAGTTCAGATTTTTTATTTATTTATTCGCATAAGCTTTTTGGTTTACATTGTTCTATCTGAAAACAAAGAAAATATAATATAGAAGCGACAAGTATATTATTATGAAACCTCGATATTTGTAATATATGATTTATTCCGAACTCACTAACCATATATCAAGCCATTAAAAGCTTTTGTAGCTTTTAGCATAAAATGTGATCTATACTCTGCAATTTAGAACTTGATTAAAAAGTAATAATAATAATAGAGTGTCCATGGAGTTTTTTGACACATTCTTCTTCATAGAGATCTACGTTTAGAATAGAATAAACTTTATTGTACACCAAAATAGTAACAAAAACTTTTACACTAACTTAAATCTATGGGTACAAAGGCGGTCTTATCGCTGACAGCGATATCTACCAGACAACCTTAGGGTGGAAGGTAAGAATTTGAAATAGAAGAAAAGGGGGGTAGTCTGCGGTGTATTGCAAATTAATAATGTGCAATTAGCAATATTTTTCTGACTGACTCGTTGACGATTAAAAAAAAAATGTTTTATTTCAAGAAATTATTTTGATTATGTTAATCTTTTTGATATATCTCTTACATTTGTTTCGTCGACCGTACCGGGTGACGCGGCCCGTTAGCCAGGCTGCTCATACATCATCTTAATTAAATTTCTCCTCCAGGGACTTATTTACATGATTGTACCTGGACTTGTATGCTGGTGTTGTGAGGTAGCATTGTTAGCGAGAAGCGGTGCTGATGGCAAGTTATAATCAGAAGTACTGTTAACGAGAACAATGGAAATGAATTCTTTCTTCTTTAGTTAAACATTTTGAATTAAATGTGACTATGCTGTATTGGACTTGCTAAATGTAGTGAAATATGAAAATCCGAGTAAAATATAAAACTTTATGTAAAAACAAATTGAGTTCCTGATTGCAACGGCAATTGGTTTTCATACATTCCAGTGACCTTTTCAAATATACACACAGTTTCATTCAAATCGGTCAAGCTATTTAGGAAGATTGCCATTTCGATTTTAGACGACAAACACGTCAAAAGAATTATAAATATGTTACCGGCCAAACCTGATTTTATGATGAACTAGTTTCACTTAGGCCAAACCCGCGATAATAGTCCAAAAGAGAGCGAAGCGAGCTTGGAATTTTATGCCTAATACGGATCGGTTAGGTTAGAAAGCTAAGGCGGGAACGAAGCAATTCTTTTTAATACCACTCAGAAATAGGAGCCCGCGCGTGTGTAATATATAAACAAAATATAATACGTAAAGATTTAAATGATTTCTTATCAATCATCATCATCATCATCATCATTTCAGCCGAAAGACGTCCACTGCTGGACATAGGCCTTCCCCAAGTGCCGCCACAATTAACGGTCCTGTGCGTCTCGCATCCATCGTACTCCCGCAACCGTTACCAGGTCATCAGTCCACCTTGTAGGAGGCCTGCCAACGCTATGTCTTCCGGTACGTGGTCGCCATTCCAGAACCTTTCGGCCCCAACGGCCATCCGTTCTGCGAGCAATGTGCCCTGCCCATTGCCATATTCTTATCAATACTTATAACTTTATACTTCACCCCCAATTTAAATAAAGAAAAACCAATTAACTATACACGCTAAGCTTATCGTATACAGTGGGACCCTATACAACTGATTATGAACTTTATATTGACTGATGCAGTTTGTATTGAAGCTGGTAACTTGTCGTATGGCGTCAGCTTTCTTGTTACCTGATCAGTCAATCCTGATGACATTTTCTTTAAAACCTACATATTTTATACGGTAGCATAATTAATTACCGAGCTTTTTTGGTAGTCAAGACCTGACGCCCTACCACAAGCTCTTAATGCGATCCAAGGTCACAAGGAACATAGCCCGAAGAATCATCAAATTTAATATCGAAGAAATGGCCATTGGGACCGAAAGATTCTGGAGTGGCGAAGACGTACTGGAAGAGGTACCCACATGGTACCCGATAACCTGGTTAGTGACGCAGGAATCCGATGGAATCGGAACGCACATGACTGTTCGTTGTGATGATGTAATTAAAAAAAAACGATTACATCAAAGTGAAACATATTGCCAACTAGCTTCTGTTAGCAGCTTCGCCCGCGTGAATGTATAAAATCATTCATCATCATCATTTCAGCCGAAAGACGTCCACTGTTGGACTTAGGCCTCCTCCAAGTATCGCTACAATGAACGGTCCCGTGCGTCTCGCATCCATCGGATTTCCGCAGCCCTTACCAAGTCATCCGTCCACCTTGAAGGAGGCCTTCCAACGCTACGTCTTCCGGTAAGTGGTCGCCATTCCAGAACTTTTCGGCCCCAACGACCATCCGTTTTGCGAGCAATGTGCCCTGCCCATTGCCACTTAAATTTGGCGATTCTTCCTGCCTTGATTCTCTTGAGGATATCCTCATTCCTGGTCAATTGAAAATCATTCAAAGGGAAGATATTCCCAGAATAAAGACTATCCTATGAGTTTTTCCAGGACGTGTTCCGTGAAGAAGTAAAAAACATACACACGCAAATTTTCGCCTTCCTAATATTATAAGTGTGATGAGATATAAGTCACATAAGACTCATGAATCTGTGTGATCATGAATTGTAGATAATAAGTGTGACTATGATAGCTGATTGACCTATAATTAACTTTTGATCCTAATTAATTATATTATTGTTTATTTTCTGATCTGGATCTCTTAATTACTCTTAGACGGGGTTAATAGAGACAACACTTTATAGGGTATTTCACGTTATTTAAATAGTGTTTGCCGCATTTACGAGTCACTACTTCAATTAAAAATATGCTTTGTTAGAAACCAAATACTACGATATTTAAGCAAAAAACCTAACAAAAATTTCATTTCTATCCACCCCGTTTTTTAGGGTGGCTAAAACATAAAAAAAAATCTTTCAGTCTGGTACGAACAGGAGCGTGTTCCTTTCCGCGATGATTTTTTCGAATTATTTCGCAACCGTGGTTCTATTCATCCGTTTTTAGTGAAAAATCATCAAAATACTTCTTCCGCTCTGGTTGAAGCGAGAGAGTGTCAGACTATTACTGACTAAAACGTGCCTGTCTTCCTTTAGTTTCCCTTCATGGGATAATATCAAAAAACTACTTCCGCTCTGGGTAGAGCAAGAGAGACTGTCAGACTATTACTGACAAAAACGTGCCTGTATTCCTTTAGTTTCCCTTCATGTTCCAGAGCCGCGGTGATTTTTTCGACCAATTTCTCAACCTTGGTTCTATTAATCCATTTTTTTTGGGATAACATCAAAAAACTTCACTACAGAGACTATTACTGACTAAAACGTGCCTGTGTTCCTTTATGTTCCATGGCAGCGATAACTCTTTCGAACAACCCCGCAACTGAGAATTTTGTTCCTACACACTTTCGAAAAACTATTTTACAAAGCCATGTGTTCCAACCCACCCCTACGCGCCTTATCTTCAATCTATCGAACAAGAGGGCGGGCAGTTTAGTCGTATAACTCGCATAATAGCCGTAGCGATACCATCACGCTATGATACGATCGGAGATTAGCAGAAAGGGTGTGAGTTGTGACAAAAGCCTCGCTCGCGTGCAACTGATTGAAACGTTTTGTTAGACTGTTATTTTATTATAATTGTTTCAAATTCAATGTGGACTGTATAATTTGTTTGGCACGTGGTGTGAATTGAAAATGCTTGTTTTATTTGAATTTGGGTGACGGTAAACGTTTGTTAGGTTAAGTAAATTTGAGTTGTTATTAAGTTTTTAGATGTAATTAATATAGCTTTTCGTAAACCGACGATGTCTTTGTCGCATCTTCGGGATAACGTAGAGCTGTTGGAGTAATGGCACAAAAGCCCGACCGACCACCAGATCAAACGTCGTAAGTGGAGATGAATTGGTCACACGATTAGGAGGGATTCCGAGCATTATACTTTAACAGGCGTTGGACTGGAATTTGCCAGCTAGGGGTCATAGGATCTTAAGTCAGGTAGGTCAATACAGCTTTTAGGATAGCTTCCATTCGTAATCACCAGAGGTTGGTATAGGTAAAGGATATTTATTTATTTTAAATAAAACGGACGAATTCAATTACACTAATTAAACATATACCAAATTTTTAGATTCATCATCATTTCAGCCGAAAGACGTCCACTGTTGGACATAGGCCTCCCCCAAGCCACAACGACCGGCTCTGTGCGTCTCGCATTCATTGAATTCCCGCAACCCTCACCAGGTTATCGGACCACCTTAAAAATACCCACTATTTTTACATTAAATTATTATTATTATTATTTCATTATTAGTTTGATCTTCCATTCATCCGCAAACATATCAAGACCTGTGTTTGAGTTTCAGGGGATCGTTGATAGCGGTTAATGTCTGAGGAATAGGCGACTTGGAGTGTGTAATACTCGTAGTACGGCAAGTTGGAAAAGCCAGTAAGCGGTGTTTTCTGCCATGACAGTAATTGTCTGGGACGAACAGATTGTAAACTTCATTGTGCAAATCAGGATCATCAATAATCCCCCTAAGAATATTAAATACTACAGTCATCTGATCGCACGATCGTCTCATCTAAAGTTCGTGGAAGTAACACAGAGTTGATATTACCTCCTCTAAAAACCTTCAGCATCTCTAGCAGCTCCCATCCTTCAGCAGAAGGATGTCCACTGCTGGACATATGCCTCCCCAAAGTGTCACCACAATGAAAGCTTCTGTACGTCACACTCATCATACAATAAAATGACTAACGTATGTTTATTGATATAATTCTCATTGTTTAAAAGAATTTATTCTTCGAAATAATCCGCTCGTCGCTAACTCCAAAATTTAAAGTGCAATAACGCATCTGTATGCTGTATCCACAGGTCATAAACTATAAAACAAAACGGTTAGGAATTGTGGAAACAATTTGTGGGGAAGATGTGTCATGAAACATACATGATTGTGAACCACAGTGTTGTACAAAAATGCTATAAATATTAACTTGAATTGACAAGAAGGTGTGACTTTTCACACGGATTTTTTGGATACCCATGTAGTTTTGGTTGGTAAAAAAAGATGCAGTTTTACTTACAAGATTAAAATTCAAAGATTAATACTATTTATCATATCTGCTGGTCCTTATAAATAAAACTTTGGTTGGTTTTAAAAGGAAACTGGGCCTTAATTACGGTGTATTTGACATCGACGCACAAACGAATACCACGAATCCAGTACATGATTCTGGACACCCTAGTGCTGAAATTTTTCGTCGACTATTTCCCATTTTTTTTTTTATATCTGCGTTTCTTTAATTTAATCTGTGAAAAATCGTTATTCTAACTAACCCCGATGATATTTTTACTGAAAAAAAATAAAATATTAATGAATTAATTAAAAAGTCATCGGGGTCGATAAAATTGTAATTCTAATCAACCCCGATGACATTTTTAATTTTAAAAGTAATTCATTCATTTTTTCCACTAAAAATGTTAGAAAAACGATTTTATACAGTTTAAATTAAAAAAGATAAAGATTAAAAAAAATAAAAATAGGAAAGAACCGACAAAAAAATCCACCACTGGGGGGTCCAAGAGAAGAACGTATTCCGCAAATATTTGACCTTTTGTACTAGGTCTTTGAAGAACTAGAATAATAATAAGTTCTTCTTACCTTGCATATCTTGAATGGTGTGAGTCGAGATCTGACTTTGAAGGAGGAGGCGGCACGAGCGCGGGCCCTAAGCCCAGCCCTAGCCCTCCGCCCAGCGTTGGAGAGAACCGGTATAATTCACTGGAGAATGAAGGAACTTATGAGGAAATTGACTCTTTGTAGAAGGATAGTTACTACTTCTTCGTTTTAACTTCTCTAAGAGCTGAAAACGACTTCAAGATTGACATAAGATTTTCAGAGCAGCTGTTTCCTTGGATGCTTTGAAAAATATTGCTTGGTTTAAAAGATACTCAAACAATAGTTACAATGTTTAGCTTAAACAGGAAAGAGTACCCATGACATCATATAAGCCATCATCATCATCATCATTTCAGAAGAAAGACGTCAACTGTTGGACATAGGCCTCCTTCAAGTGTCGCCACAGCGAACGGCTCTCACCAAGGCATTCGGTCCACCTTAAGGTCCACCGGGAGGCTTTCCAACGCTGCGTCTTCAGGTACGCGATGGGCTCTCCAGAACCTTTCGACCCCTACGTCCAACCATCTGTTCTTGCGAGCATTGTGCCCTGCCCACTGCCACTTAAGTTTGGCGATTCTTCGGGCTATGTCGGT
This sequence comes from Mythimna vitellina, assembly GCA_949316375.1. NCBI lineage: Eukaryota > Metazoa > Arthropoda > Insecta > Lepidoptera > Noctuidae > Mythimna > Mythimna vitellina. The sequence continues at coordinate 10,682,704 of OX438709.1, forward strand.
AACCTTGGTTCTCCTTCGGATAACTTTATTTCTTATGCGATAACGCAAGAAAATTCCGAGCATAGCCTTTCCAATGCCCTTTGGGTGTCTTTAAGCCTTCTGATGAAATCCATCAAATATGTATTACATTATCTTTAGAACAAAAATTAATTGTGATTAACTATAGCAAAAAGAAGTAGTAACTATATGATAATTAAAACACAGGCAAATTATTTAGCGATAGCATAGTACTTGGCCTAGAGTTTTAGTTACTCATAACTTTAGTATTTACTAAATGACACTACAAGGCTCCATACCCTTGCCATAGCTAAATATTCCACCTGCAGAAAATATAACAAGTGAGTATGTACCTAGGGATACCATACCTCGATAGACTAGAACTGGAGATTGGCAACGACGTTGGGTAGGGACTCCTGAAGCCACTCGCCGCTGACGAGATGGGGTACATGCTTGGGGTATGCCTGGAAATTGAGGGTCTTATTCACTAGTGGCTTTTGACCAATATAGCTTAAAGACGGCGGAAAAAAGGCTCAATATCTGAACTTTCTAAAGCCATCTCTGCAAGTATTTTTGAATTGTCAGAGACAGCCACAGCAGTCAATATTATTTATTACACCAAAAAATACATTTTACACAGTTTGTCTACAAGCCAATTAAAATTAATCTTAGTTGTGATCTTGTTACATTACAATAAAATGATGCCTAAATTAAAATGTGCTACCTGCAACAAATGAATACAGATCGTTTCTATGAAGTCACCGTTATCCCAACTCAGGAGTAAGCATAGCATAATCAGCCTTTTAATGTTCCCACTGCTGTGACTCCGGCCTTCTCTTTCTAGGAGAGGGAATGGGCCATAATCCACCACGCGGGCCCAGTGCGGGTTGGTGGATGTCACATGTCTTCGAATTTTTGGTTCTAGGGCATGCCGGTTTCCTCACGATGTTTTCCTTCACCGTTTTGAGAGCAGTGGTGATAAAATAAATTACACAAAGTAATGTGCCTGGCTAGGTTTGAACCCTCGACCTACAACTCGTAAGTCGGGGCCAATACCACTCGGCCACCACTGCTCTGGAGTAAGGCCTCTCAGAAATTCTTGAGTGTATATCAATTCCTGACAGCTTTATCATTTTTTTTTGACGGTGGGATAACATCAAACTTCTCCCGCTCTAGGTGTAGCGAGAGAGAATGTCAGATTTTAACTAACTAAAATCCACCTGTGTTTCTTCATCAAGTATCCCTTTGCGTTCTAGGGCCGCGGTTACTCTTTCGAACAACCCTGCAGCCATGGCAGGTACCAGCCACATCAGTCATGCTGACATGAGGAACTCTTTGAGGAACGCGTGGAACACAACGCGCCGTCGACCTGGACCAGAAGCTCTACGACGAACTCTTAACACGATCGATTTGACGACCTAAAGTGAACTGTTAAAGGGATGGAGCTATGTAGGGTGTACAGCTCCATCTCTCTTTCTCGCTCGCACATTTTAACACGTTATTGTAAAGCGTCCTTATTGGACGCCAAGATCATCCCATTTATTGGATGAAAGTTTTTGCCTATAGATGCTTATGGTCCTTCTCATCCAAAGCCAGAAGGGAGTTAGGGCGCTTGTACACACACGTTTTTTTGACGTAAATAGCCACTGTTAACTCGCCGTGTGTAGGTACGGTCGTCAGTGTTGTTTAGATCATTGTAAAAGCTTGTTGACAAAAAAGTTGTATAAACCACGGTGGAGTTATCGTGCCGACGACAAAACGTGTGTGAACAACTCATCATCATCATCATCATTTCAGCCGAAAGACGTCCACTGTTGGACATAGGCCTCCCCAAAGCGATGCCACAACGACCGATCCTGTGCGTCTCGCATCCACCGCACAACTACTCACGGTTAATAAACCATCAATTAACATCATTTATTTTTATTTTTCTGACTGACTGACTTCTTGACATTTCAAAAGTGCCTGTAAATGGTTTATTTGGAATAAATGCTTTTTGATTTTGACCATACATTTTTACGGCGAAAAAACGTATGCGTACAAGCGGCCTGCTAACATTTTAATATTAGGGTGATTAATGTTATTAATAACTAGCTTTTTGCCTGCAACTTCGCCCGCGTACATCAAATATAGCATATGTCATTCAGGAATAAAGCAGCTTACTTTCGGTGAAAAAAAATTCACAATCGGACCAGTACTTTACGAGATTACCTTCTAGAAACAAAAAAACATAAAATGTTTTTCGAGCAATACAGCCCACACAACAAATAAAAATATAGTACCTATACATGAATATACATATACCATATTTTTTTAGTAACAATTTTAGCTTATAACCTGTATTAGTACTTAAACATTACTAAAGATAATATTGATTTGATAAGATGCCTCACAATAGGGCTCTAAATGATAAATGATAAATGATAAATGATATTTATTTTGTAAGTAGGTTTAAAAAAACACTTTTACACGTCAATTTTTTTTTTGTCATTTTAAACTAGATGAGGCCGGTGTTTCCTAGCTGACTACCCTGAGAAGAAACACCGAAACAAACTCAGGGGTCAAAGTCTGTTTTAAAGTCCATACAGTTAATATGTAATGGTCAAATCACATGAGAACAGTGCAGATTTGTCTGAGATGGTCTTTTGAAGAAAGAACCATACAAATTTGAGTGGACCTGTCCAGTCAGTGCAAGCATTTGTCAGTATTCGCAAAGCTCAACCCAGGACTACTAAGGAGCTCAACGACTTGACGAACAATACCAAGGAAAGGACATTTGGGTAGGCCGCAGAATATACTCAAATTGCCAGACATACGTTATAATTACTGAAAAGGAAAAAAAAAAAAGGCAATCAACATTGTTCTCACGTTCACAATAATAAAAGTAAATATATAATTTACAAAATGTAATTTACTTAATAAAGTAAATATTGATGTCAAAAATAAAAATAAATAAAGTCAAATTGCAAAATAAAAATAATCTACAATATCAAATTGTAAAATAATAATAATAATAAAGAGCACAATTGAAAAAAAATAAAAGAGAAAAATAAGACAACAGTTGTAGTGCGTACTGGAGCAGGTCAATCCCAAGCCTTTTCGTCCTCAACATAGTCCTTTATAGAGTAAAAAGCCTTTTGACAAAGTTTTCGCTTTACAAATGTTTTGAATTTATTAAGGCTTAGTTGTTGAATGTGAATAGGAAGTTTATTATAGAAGTGTATACATTGGCATCTAAACGAGCCCCCTATTTTTTTTAGCCTAGTTGTAGGAACCACAAATTTGTGTTTGTTCCTCTCATTATGTCTTTCAGGAGGCTTTCAGGATATTATAGCTAATGCTTTTAATTAAGTTTTTTTTATCGAATCACACTATTTCAGAACTGTCCTTTTATCAAAACAAACTAAAAGAACAAGTTTCCAATTTCGTAGTCCAAAAAGGCCAGTACAAAAAAAAAACATAGAACGTAAACTCACCATGAAGCTGCAACTTGCGACATCTCCGGACTAAGCATGGGGTAGGGGTACGTACCCCCCGGGAAGGGGTACATGGGTGTCCGCGCCAGCCCGGCCGCTGTAACATGTATCTAGTTAGCGTCTAGACGGAACTTAGTTTTAGTTGTCATGTTGGTGGGAGGGATATAAATATCCGGCTCGAAGGACCGATTGGGGGTGTACGATAAATATAAAAGTTTTTCTTTATAAAATAAGAACGATCGCAAGGCTTTAGTAATATATAAAGAAAGTAACAGAATATACAAATATTCTTTGACTTTAGGTGAAGTTATTCAATAACAGAGCTTTTTAGAAAACTCTTACATTATCACGTATGAATGTGGTTTTCCTAAGCCACACACTGAAATAATTCTTGATGAAGTATCATGATGTTGGTTTTTATTAGCAAGTTGTGGAAGACATCGCACCTGAATCACCAAAGGTAAGAAAAGATAAAGGTAGAATGGAAGTAAGTGTCAAAAATTAAAGGGTTCCGATATTTATCAAACTTACCTAATTTAGAGTCAAGCTGATAAGGCGGGGGGATGCCCATATGGGCCGGTGGGGGCTGTCCCAGCTCACCGCCAGGACAGAACAGTGATAGGCTTCCGCCTGCTGGCAGGCCCATTTTACCCGTCTGAAACAAAAGGAAACAAAGTTAAAAACAGAGAATGCAACCTTTTAAATATATATATAAAATCAAAATTCAGTAAGTTCAAATGTAAGTCAAAGAGAATCCGTGTTTAACAGCTTCAAGTAACTGATTAAAAATTACAAAAAGAAAAAATAACGGTAGTCGGGTAAAAAAGCAGACACAAAAAACATCCATCATTATAATCTTCAGGCTTTAGACCAGTGGCCACAAAACCTAACGGCACCGGCGTCATGTCTACAGAAACCGAAAAATCCAGCATAAACAAAAAAAAAGAAGAGACAAATAAACACACAACCCTAAAAAAACAAAGTTCCACGCCAACAAAAACCCGACAACTACTCTATGGGAAGACGACGCGTCATTAGCAAGTAAATTGGCGCCTGGAACGTATAAATTTCGTTCTACCCTCGCCGTCGCCCAATTATGCAAAATGGCGCCCAACGAGGGCCATTGAGGCGCGTCGCACTTCCGAGCCGGAGTATCTCACCTCTAATTAAACTGGGAATTCTTTTCACCACTTTATTATGCGATATAAACGACAGTACACGTAGACGTTATTTAATTTTTCGAAGGTTTTTGTGTCAGTTATTGTAGTTGTGTTTTTATAAGACGTTTTGTAAGAGAAATGTATATATAAAAAGAAAATTTCGTACTTTTTAGTGTCTAAATCTTAAGGGCTCCTAAATTTAAGACTCTAAAAGAAAACTGCTCTTTACATATCAATTTTGTGTCTTCTAAAGAATGTAGTATCCTGTTTATATATTATAAACAAAAACCTTGTGCGTGTTTAAAGATGCTCATAACAAAAACATTTCAAACCTCGTAAAGACAACTTATTCAAAAGCTAGTGAAGTAGCACTGACCAAAAACGTGCTCCAAAATCATAATTTCAAACAATTTAAAAGTAAAGGCGCTGACAATCCCTCCCGTCTATAGTCGAAGAGCAGGAACTGCTTATTAAGACAATAATTACCACGAACAAAGAAGCCCCACTAATTAATAATAAAACACGAACAAACAAAGACCTCCATTCACGCTCGGGACAGTTTAAAAAAGAAAAAAATAACCGAAACGGTGGTCGAAAAACCTCGACATGCGAGCAACGAACAAAAAGAAGCCATAGACAATGATGACAGTCGAGACGCATAATGCGGGAGCAGCGCGTTCTTAATTTGAAAATATTTCCATAATAAGATTTGTCTATGGCGCGACCGGTAGAAACAAAAGAGTTGAGCGGGCTTTGTTCCATTGACAGACGGTAATAATTCAAAATTATATCACGCAATTAGACAGCGCTATTAAATACTTAGCGCTCCGCGTCGGCCGCTGGTTTATTAGCTAAACAACTTTTCTCGTTAAAACTAGCATTTTTTTAAATTAGTAGGCATCTTTTCAGCTTTGCGTGTACATTGAGAAGGTCCCTAATGAAGGCCAGGTGGAGTGGCCGGGTATTGAAGAAATCGCTGAGTGGGTAGTTATTGAAGCCGCATGAAAGCTCGGCGTGACGTCACCGCCACTTGAGCGACAAGCCGCAGTCGCTAATTGGAACTCGTGGCGATAGGACGCGAGAAATGTTGCCTCAATCGACTAATACTTCAAATTTGAATAGGTTTGTTAACGAGCGGACGGTGAATGTTGCGAATAAAGTTGAGTGGCCAGTCTGCATTCAGTAACCGAGTTAGTATACACGCGAGTTTTCCTAGTTAACTTTTAATTCGGTACTTGTATCGGAAAGCTGTTCGGAAGAAGTAGATGTCACGGTTTTAAAATGAAATTGGCGAAATCCGTCAGTGGTAACCTAACTGACGCACACAAGCGCAGTCTTCCTACACCCCTTTAGTTCACCAATGCGAACGAAGTAGGGCGTAATATCTTGAGAGTTCGCCCCCGGGGTAGTGGGCGTGGAAGTAGGATGCTGTGTTGCTATGGCAACCATGTGTAGGGGTGAGCCGTACACGTGTCCTGAGCCAGTGTGGGTGAGGGGTGGCGCTCTTCCTCGTGTGCGTACGAACCGAGCACCGACCTTGGAAGTTTTGGTCTAGTTTTAGATCTCAGCTATTTAACTTTTTTGAAAATAACTTTTGTTATACTTAAGAATGCGAATTTAAAACAAAGCAGGATGTTTTATTGTTGAGTTTTTATTGTTAGGAGTTCTTTTGTTCACTGTTACTATACTTACTACTAAAATTAAAACTTTAGTATATAAAGCTTGGTAATAATAAAGTTTCTGCGATTGTTAGTGTTTTTGTAAGCTGAAATCCAAACAGCCTTTACGGATTTGACGTTTATTCCTTATCCATTTCCGGCATCGGTCCTCGAGCCGGATGCGATCCCGGTGGATCCATATAACGAGGGAGGTTGTAGTATACACACGTATTTGCATATCTGTCTACTTTTCCATACAATTTCATATGAAGATGAGATTACCTAAAGAAATATAGGGTTATGATTGTATTGTGGATTGAAAGAGGAATCGACTTGATGTTTTGTTATTGAAAGGTTATTAAAAATGTTTGTAAAAAAAATAACAAAAATTATAAAGTTGTATGTTATTATTTGGTGTTGTTGTTGCATTTAAATATTTTATGAATCCATTAATAATTGACCCAGAAATTTCAACATTATCAAGTTTCCCACGGTCAACAAATTAAAAAATATTATTAAAGTTTTTTTTTATCGAAATAATCATGAATCACTTGAACACAGACTAATTTTATATTGAAATAAATGTTAAAAACACAATTTTGTCGGTCTAACCAAAATACTTTTTCTTCTTTTTTTTTTAAAAAAAACTTCCTCCCATACTAAGATTAACTCCTGTATCTTGGGTGCGTTCACATATACAAGACACTCAGACCCGGAACTATCTATCACAGGTCATACAAATATTTTTCCCAATCGTTCAACCATTACGCCAACCGTGACGCAAAAATTTGGACTTCTTGTCAGCTAACTCAAACCATGTTAAAATAACAAATAAACCAAGAAAACAAATGAATAAAGCGTAATCGGCAAAGCTCCCTTTTCAGCTTCACAATGAAATTCTTCTAACAAAAAAATATAATCGGCAAGACTTTTTCTATACATTTCTTTTCCTCGCCGGGTCGTTTCGAACAAGAAAATCTAATGGTGAAATTTTGGAGGGGTGGCACAATATTCAAATCTGAGTATTGGAGGGTTGCTTGGGAGGCTGCAGGGTTATTGACCTTTTCCGAGAGCCTGTGCGAACCTATGTAAAAGTTGGATTTAAATTTTGTTACTGGATGTGGCAGATTTAAATTGAAAAAGGAAAAAATAATAATCGTATAAATAACAGTTAATTTCTTTTACTGTCAAAATAAAAAATTGTAGTGCAGCGATACTTTTATGCTTATCAATAATAAAGTAAAAGAAAGCTCAACTTTATAATTGACTCGTAAATGTCAAAAAAATAAACTATTTGCACAAAAACTAACAAAAAATGGTGTTTCTATTGAACTTCTAATAGATAAATATTAATGAAGGCTATGTATTAGAAATGCAAATTGTCCTTCTACAAATCTAAAATGATAAATGATATTTATTTTGCAAAAACGTTCTATTTAAATGACATTGGGTAAGGTGTGTATTAAAAGGTATAACGTATGATGCAATTTGCTCGTTTTATTTAGAAATAACTGATAGGACATTTATTTTATAACTTGCTAAACATACGATGGCAATTATCTCGCCGTTTGATGTATTCTTGCACATTTACAAATAATAAATGGTAACGTTTTATGGGCCGTTTATCAAGAAAACTTATTATTTAGCATCAGCTTTATACCCTGGTAGATTAATGTCCTCATTTTATGGAAGGGCCTTATAACTGGTATTACATCATATTAAACTTGCTACTGTCGACTTCTGATGATATACCTTGGCTAAGTAAGTGAAGATTAGAAAAAATGAATAATAAAAAACATTGGTTGACTGGTAGAGAATGCCCAAGGCATTAAGTCCGCCTTTGTACCTTTGTGTTGCATGAAATTTGAAATAAAAAAATTGGAAAATAAAAATTTAATTACGAGTAGATTAAAAAAATAGAAATGTTGTATTTCTATGTATTCTTGCAAGACTAGTCTTCAGACTCAAATTAGGCGTTTACTCCTAAAGCAAACCTAACAATAAAGCAAACTATTTCTATACTCATATTCAACCTTTTGTCAATAACGAAAAACCCCTAACATTTGTTGACATTACAAGTACAATACACCCACATAAAAATGAATAAAAATAGTCTATTCAACCACGCCCACCGTGGCATATCCAGGCACTCAGAGCTTCGGAGTTCTTTGCTCATCGGCGGTGAAGGGCATGCCAATTATGTTTTTGACGTAGGAGGCTGGCTTTCACTAGAAAATTGAAATAGCCGCTGTTTTCCTAGCGAATATTTACAAGGGGTGCTCTATGGCTATGGTATGTATATGTAGGGGATGTTGCTATGTAGGGGTGGAAGTTTCAGTTTTGTTTTTGAGATGGAATCGATTTTGGAATGGGTGATCAGAAAGGTGGTAGGCATATTTTATTTTTAGAAGCAGTTATATGTACATATTTGCCTTATGAAATACATAAAAGTAAATGATACACGCAACGTCAAATGTACCCTTGAATATAGTGAAGTAAGTTATTAAATCAGGTCTTTGTTATATAATACCTTATATTAGAAATATTTTCAAGTACTTTTTTTAGGAACCTACGATGATTGAATTAAATTGGTCCTTAGGTACACGTAACTAGGACCAATTTTTTTTTTGAAGTTCTAAATGGTAAATAGTGTGTCTGGGTTGGAAGCACAAAAATTTTACAAACCTTTGCAGCTTCGTTCAAAACAGAATTAGACCTTTAATAATAGTCCTTTTCAAATAACTAAGTTGTGCAAAGCTATTCAGAATCACTAAAATAAAACAGCTTAGAGAAACTAAGTGGGCATTTTGTCACAGATTCTGCGAATCATTTAATTTAGAGCAAAAAGCCCTGCGTAAGCGCATCAATCTCAATCTGCTAGCGCAGACACTTAGCCACTGACTCACTGAGTTCCCTGAGTCATAGTAACGATAATATATTTGCGAACAGACCAGTGGAGGAATTAAAATAAATTTATTCTGAAGAAAATATCTAGAATTAAAGAAAATTCGTCAGAAAAAATATGTAAGTTCCTTTACGGCTTATTTTGTGGGGAAATAATAATGGTAGAGAGTTGACTCTCTACATAGCTAAATTATGGAGAAATTTAACTTTTTTTGATGCTATAAATATGTCACTGAAAATAAAGTCTAAAGTAATATGTTTTGGAAAGCTACGATTTTAATTACAGAAACTGGGCAAGTGCGAGTCGGACTCGCAATAAGGGTTCCGTGCTATCTGTATATTTTTTTTACACTATTCATTTTTTAATGTTTTTAGTATTATTTTTTTACAGTGTCAGAAATATCATTTGTGAAAATTTCAACTGTCTAGCTATCACGGTTCATGAGACGCAGCCTGGTGACTGGCAGACGGACAGATGAGTCTTAGTAATAGGGTCCCGTTTTTGCTCTTTAGGTACGGAACCCTAAAACGATCCTTAGAAATTCATTCTACCTATATAATTACTTGACATACTCGTAATAATTTCAATCTTTAAATAAAAATAAAAATTTAAAAACCCCCGACACTAAAAGAAACTAAATATGAGTTAATAAATTACTCTTTCAGCCTTTTAACTTCATTAAAAGATCATCACTGAGTCGAGGGACCGCAATGTGCAGGAGTATCTAATAGTTAATAAGTACCTAATAGTTTCAATGAATATAACGAATGAATGAGTATGAACTTAGTTTTTTTTTTGTATATCAATCTATTGCCTACCTAGGTTCCTTACTTAGCGGTCCCCCGACTCATCATTCTCATTTCAGCCGAAAGACGTCCACTGTTGGACATAGGCCTCCCCCAAATGTCGCCACAATGACCGGTCCTGTGCGTCTCGCATCAATCGGATTCAAGCGACCCTCACCAGGTCATCGGTCCACCTTGTGGGAGGCCTTCCAACGCTGCGTCTTCCGGTACGTGGTCGCCATTCCAGAACCAGTGATGCTCATCTTTAAAATATTTACAGATTCTTTTAATGAAGTTAAAAGGCTGAGGCAAACTTACCCCTCTTTTCCGTCGGGGGTTAAACAGATATTTCCTAAAAAAAAATTATATACCTACATACAAGAGTAAGCTGCTCTACGACGTCAATGTTCCAAAGTTAACCCTCTCGCGCCGCGGCCGGCAAAACGACATCTACGGCACGGCACGGTTCGGCACGATCCGGAACGGCTCGGAACGGCTATAATGTCGGTGACAGGTCACAGTGCCACATTTTGTTTATCTCTTAGTGCAAGCTTTCAGTATGTAAAACATTTCAATGCGCGTGCATCAGAATCCAGGGATGAAAGTTTATTGCAATTTCATTTTAAACTTTCAGTTGAAGGATATAAAGTAGAAAATGGAAGGAAGGTGAGAGGTTTAAAATTAAATCGGCTTCAACGATTGTCGCCACGCTAATCGTATTTTTTGTTATTCCCGTTATGTTTGTTTTATTGTACGCTGTTGCTGAATTGAAGTTATAAATAGGTTAGTAACTATCTGGATCTCTGTATTTATTTCTCTCGCTTCAATAGAAGAAATAATCAAAAGATATCAAGGCTTTATTTTTTGATTGGCCTGTTGGTCTAGTGGTTAGTGGCTCTGACTGCTATGCCGGAGGTCGTGGGTTCGATTCCCACCCAGAAAATTTTTTTGTGTGATGAGCACGATCGTTTGTTCTGTGTCTGGGTGTAATTTATCTATAATATGTATGTATTTAGAAATATACAAGTATATCAGTTGTCTAGTACTCATAACACCAGCTCTGCTTAGCTTGGGACTAGACGATGTTGTGTGATAGTAGTGGAATTTTATTTTATATTATTATTATTTATTATATTGCCAAAGACAGAAAAATAACTCGAAACATCAACTTCAAAACACGATTTTCCTTAAAAACTGCCAAGAATTTCAAAAATTACTTAATAATTATATAATCAAGTAAATTATGCAGTGATTTAACAAGATAACCAATCACCCGACCATATCTTAAGTAACCGAACTGGAACAATTTATAAATCTGAAGGAAAAATTGTGGTTACATTATTGCTATCTCTTTCTCGCCTAAGAGTTTCTTGTACGTTCCGTCTCTGTCTAAGTGACGAGATATGCAGAGTATTTCCGATCTGGGCGCGAATTTCGGACGCTGAGAGATAAACACCTTGTTTGTGATGTGACTTGGGTTACAAGATAATGGTTTATTCACAGTGACGAGGTGTAGACGGATCTTTGAATGAATTGGGTCAGGGGGCATTATTTTAAAATGTGTGTATTTTTGTTATTGATGGCGTCAGATTAAATAAAAAAACATTGATACTTTATGTAAACTGATCATTTGTTTAAAATGTATACAAAGTGGCCTACGACTTTCTGCATAAATTGAAGTACTAGCTATTGCCAGCGGCTTCGCCCGCATAATTCATGACATGATTTATTATAGTCTAGGTATAGCATTCAAGGATAGTGCAGCTACATATTAGGAAAAGAATTTTCAGAATTGGTTTAGTAGTTTTAGAAATTACCCCCTACACACAAACTGACAAATTATACCTCTTTATTAGTATTTAGATTAGTTTAAACTGTACTAAAATGAGCGTACTTTTTTATTAATCTTAAAAGAAGTACTTACAGCTTCTTCCAATAACATTCAAATGAAAATAAGCGTAGTTCAAAGTAAAATTGGAGCAAAATCAATACCTAATCCAAAAACATAATTAAAAGATCAATTCTGACAGCGATAATGTTTCAATATCAATTAGCTATAAAACTTCAAACAAACATGAACACAAAAACAAAAGAACTGTAAAACGTCAAAATGACAGTGACAGCAAAATGCTTGAAGCGACTATTAAATATAATAACAGAGTGGTTAATACCGTACCCCTGCCACAGTAGGGGGTTAACCGCTCTAATCGGAACACGTATGATTATGAAAAGTGTCGTCAAATTAGTGACAACTGACGGTATTCCGGAATTACCAGGTAATTAGTGCTCGGGGCATAGGTTGGGAATTAGAGTATTAACTATTAATATGTCATTAAGCAGGTCTTTTCTATTATGGAGGAGAAAGGGGTGATTACCAAGTCTATGAAATTATTAATAAAAAATAAAAAACTAGAGACCCGCCCCCGCTGGGCTCTCTAGTTTAATATGCAAAAACCGCACACACTAATTGGTTACTGTAGTCACATGGAAATTCGTTCAGTAGTTTTTGAGTTTGTCACGAACAGACAGACGCGGTGAGGGACTTTGTTTCATTATAAACTAGCTTCTGCCAGCGGGTCCGCCCGCAAAAACTTTGGACCCTGTTTCATCACCTTAGAGGATGAATTTCGGAAAATCCGTTCTTAGCGGATGTCTACATACTATAAGGAACCTACCTGCCAAATTTCAAGTTTGTAGTAGGTGTTATAGTTTCTGAGATTTCGCGATTAATCAGTAAGTGGTATTTCGCTTTTATATATGTAGATGTAAGGATAAAACCTTGACAAAAAGTTTGAAAGTGGCGCCAGTGACTGAAAAGTTGAAGGGGAATCGTTTGTCTTGGTATGGTCATGTAAAGAGGAGGAAGGAAACGCATGTTACTAAAAGAGTTATGACCATGCATGTGGATGGATGGAGAGGGAGAAGGAGGCCAAAGAAAAGATGGATGAATTGTATGAAGAGTGATATGAAAGAAAAGGAAGTTAGTGATAGCATGACGAGTGACTGGGCAGAATGGAAGAAAAAAACATGTTGCACTGACCCTTAATAACACGGGACAAGGGCAGGAAGATGATGAGTAGGTGTTATAGTTTCTGAGATTTCGTGATTAATCAGTGAGTGGTATTTCGCTTTTATATATGTAGATGTAAATACAAAAGCTTGACAGATTATGTCATCATATACCATCGAACTGAACTATTTTTTCGTAGTCATAAAATCAATCATTTTTTTTACAATTTCAGAATAGTGTTTCGCGGTGTCAGAGGTCTTTGCGCGATTAGAACATTATACAACAATCCGACAGTAACCATCGGGCAGTTGTCCGGAGCAGACACGACACCCGTCTAGGGTTTGAGGATCCTCCCTTTTACATACCTTTAAAATACCATCCTATTAAAACTATCTAATATTTTGTCATCAAATCAATACTATAACAAAATCTTTTCTTTTTTTCTTTAACTGGTCCCGGAATAAGGCCATGGGAAAAGCCTAACATGACAAATAGTGTTGTCCGAGACGTCGTTTAATAAACACGGTAAAGGGGGCAATTAAACCCTACGACACGTCAAAGGGTTAATACTGGGTTGTCGGCTCGTTTGTACCGGGGGTCGCTTGGACCGGCACAGGGAGGGTTGAATTTTTAGTGTTGCTCTAATAGATTTGATGATATAGTAATATGTTTGATTATTTTAGAGGCATAGTAACATCTGTTACGTCTCAATCTGGTATGGGTTAAGTAAAGTCGTTCTTTGACGAAAGGATACAGAATTTTCTGTCAGTAGATGTTGTAAAAACTAATAAGGAGGATCTTGAATTGCCCCGGGCGTGGAGCAATGGGTAGCTAACCGTCCGGCTGACCGGTAAGTATCAAGCCATATTCGACGGCGTGTTGGAACACAGCGCGCCCAGCCTGATACGATAAATGTAATAACATTGTGGTGGGGAACGCACGCGCACTTTTCTACACTAGTGCGGAAAACAGTCTATTGCGTGCCTAAAAGCGTTGGGATAAGAGCGGATTTTCGAGTATGTGTACTAAAAACAACATTTTCACACACTCACAAACTTTCGCCTTTATAATATTAGTGTTATAATCAGAGGTCGGAATTAGGTAGAGTTAGTAGAGTTTTTACCTAATTCCGCCCTCTGGTTATAACGTGATCTCCGATGTAGCATTATAGTAATTATTAGGAGAATCATCTAATAACAAATTAAACAGTTGGACGAGTATTTTTTTTACACGCACCATTTTTTCTCTGGGAGTTTTAAGTCACGTTCAAAAGATGGTCGAGGTCAAAGATCACACCATACATGAGTCGACTAGTTGGTCGCTTATCAGCAAGTACCATAATAAACCCATGGTCCTTAGTTTGGCTCTAAGCATGGAGATTTGTCAAATGATACCTCATAAAAACGGAACCCTATTGCTATCACTATGCTGTCCGTCTATCTGTCCCCAGGCTGTAACTCTTAATGTGAAAGAATTTTCAAAATCAGGTCAGCAATAGTTCCAGAGTAGTATGCTAACCTCTGCGGCCGACTGTGGTCGGCCTTATAATGTTCCCACTGTTAGGACTCAGGCCTCCTCTCTAGGAGAGGAAATGGGTCGTAATCCACCACGCGGGCCTATTGCGGGTTGGTGGATGTCACTTGTCTTCGATTTTTTGGTTCTAGGACATGCCGGTTTCCTCACGATGTTTTCCTTCACCGTTTTGAGAGCAGTGGTAATGAAATAAATTACAGAAAGTAATGCGCCTGGCTGAGTTTGTACCCGCGACCTACAACTTGTAAGTCGGGGCCGTTACCACTGCTCAGAGATTACTTTCTACAAACTTTGTCTTTTTATAATATTAATGTTTATTTAAGCACACAGATATTAGATATTTAAAACGGACTAGAAAACGAATGATATCCATAAAACAATATAGAAATTGTAAAAACGTTATACATATGACCGCGGGTTTAATTTTCTACGTGTAATAAACAGTTTGCTGGTTAACCCTGCGGATGACGCGTACCCCGCGGCGGCACTTCAAAGGAAATATAAATGTATGCATTGTTTAGCGAAAATCTACCCGCGGGGTCTTTCAGACCTTACACGGCACTGTGGGGGTTGGAACTTGAAAGTGTATTTAATATAATATTTTTACCTGAGTGTAAGTCGTAATGATTTAAAGTATTTTACAGGGAATTCATAACCGTATTAGCTTTGAAAGGCAATAAAATATATTATGCAATTTCCTATGAAGCTGTCAGTAAAAGCTTGTCGCAGGGTTTACTGTGTAATTTGCCGGCTTGTTGGAAAGTGTTACTGCGACCGTGGAACGCAATTGGTTACTGAAGGATCACGGATGGGATTTAATCAGTACAAGGCTGACAATCCCTCTCGCTCCATTTTTTGCGGATATTTGATGATTTTCACCTCAAAAAAGGGTACAACGTTAGCGTAATATTGTAAGTATGGGATTGAGCATGAGCACCCGTTTATTATTTTCCTTTCACAGATTTTTCTTTCTTCAAATCAAATCAAAGTGAGATAAAACGTATTAAAAAACGAAAAAACAAATTAACATAATATCTTCGATTTTTTTTTTAATCTTTACATTCCTAGAATTTGATCTTATCTACATATACAAATATTATATAGCTGAAGAGTTTATTAGCAAACATGCTAATCTCAGAAAGTACTGGTTTGAGTGCACAAAAAATATTTTAGGGTGGGGAATAACCCATTTATTAGGATGGACTATAGGTTATAAACTTGTTAGAACTGAACCTATTTCAGGAACTACTGGTTTGAATTTAAAGAAACTTTAAGTGTTGAATAACCCATTTATCGAAGCAGGCTATTAACCCGTTAGAAATAAATATGTTTCCTTTACTTCTATAAAACATAACGCTACAACAAAAATGAGTAAGCAAAATCAAAAGCATTTCATTTCAAATAAACCATTTACAGGCACTTTTGTAATGTCAAGAAGTCAAGTCAGTCAGAAAAAAATGATGCTAATTGAACATACAAAGCGTAGATCTCTATGGAGAAGAATGTGCAAGAAACTCCATGGACACTCTTTTGAAACAGTAACTAAAGACGCGTTTGTTAGACAGTAAGTTATACATCATCATCTTCCTGCCCTTGTCCCATCTTATTTGGGGTCGGCGCAACACGTTTTTTTCTCCCATTCTATCCTGTCAACCGTCATACTATCACTAACTTCCTTTTCTTTCATTTCACAGTTAGTATGTTATACATATAACTAAAATCCATCACATTAAACTGTCACTATTTCAAAAAGCTCACATTTCAAATCAACAACAAAAATACTGCCTTGTCAAAAATCAATCTTGATTAGCAATAGCAACCCCTAATAAGGCTCAATAATATAAGAAGCTTGATCAGTTGATGACACCCTGTCAGGTAGCCAGCGATGTACACGTTATCATTATGCTAGACCACGTCGGTCACCGACAGTTTGATAGCCAGTCGTCCTGATCAGACCAATCAAGTGTGACAGGTAAACTGTACAATTTTAAATGAGCAGAGGATTTTTTTCGCGTTTTTTCGAAATGTCAGTGCTGTTTTTTTTTTAATGCAATAATTTATCTAGTTTTCAAGTTAACTAAGTTGGTTGTTAGTGATCGAAATATAATACCTACTTTCTATATTCTGATTTTTAATTAACTGGACTAAACTGATAGCAGTGGACAATGTCCAGCTATCAATGAACAATGGTCCACTGTCATTAAACTATGGTTATAGCTGTCACTTTAGTCCAGCTAATTAAAAATTATGATTATACTTATTAAGTAAAAGTTACTGAGTTGAGATTCAATACATGATTATGTTAGCATAGCATAGTCGGCCTTGTAATGTTCCCACTGTTGGGACTCAGGCCTCCTCTCTAGGATAGGGAATGGGCCGTAATCCACCACGCGGGCCCAGTGCGTGTTCGTGGATGTCACAAGTCTTCGAATTTTTGGTTCTAGGACATGCCGGTTTCCTCACGATGGTTTCCGTCACGGTTTTGAGAGCAGTGGTGATAATATAAAAAACACAAAGTAATCGCGCCTGGCTGGATTTGAACCCGGAACCTACAACTATGTTGTTTCTTCCAAAATAAAAATATACTTTTTATCAACCTATACCGCATTTGAAAATATTTATTAAAATAATACCCAACCTGATCTCAAATAAAGTAATACGAAAATTAATCCAAACCCCGAAAATTCAGTAAACACAAATAAACAGAAAAAAAAAATTACAACCCAAATGTCAAATCGAACCAAAACCGCCCAGTTTAAATGGAAATAAACAAAATTATATTGCCTTCAGACATGAGCGAACATCAAAAGGAAAAAGTAATGCGCACAGCCGGGTTGACGATGTCATTTCCCTGTAAAATATTAACGTGGGGTCGTCCGGACCGCGCCCTGTCATTTCAGGGTTAATACTGGTTAATACCGGTATTCTGTTTATTCTATACGATTGTAAGGAATTATCCGTCTTAACGAGTACATTTTCTTTTTCAATTCGCAGGTATTTTTTTTTTCTTATTCATTTTGTATTAAATTGCCGAGTTGGTTGGAAGTAACGACGTTTATGGATTTCTTTATTGAAAGGCTGTTTCTCGATTTCATAAATAAATTTTCTTTGTTTAATATCTTCAATATAATGAAAAAATTCGAAGACATGTGACATTCACCAACCGCACTGGGCCCGCGTGGTGGATTACGGCCCATTCCCTCTCCTAGAAAGAGGAGGCCTGAGTCCCAGCAGTGGGAACATTAAAAGGCTGATTATGCTTATGCTTATATAAAAATCTCTTGTCACAGTGTTTGTTGTCAACTCCTCCTAAACGGCTGGAGCGATTTTTATGATATTTTTTTGTTTAAGTATATTTGGCAGATCTGAGCTAGATCGTAAGATATATTTTACCCTCCTACCTCCATCCTCCATTTTTATATTTGACATTTATATAGCAGAACAGTTTGTCAGGTCAGCTAGTGTATTATATATCAGTAGCTGTCTCAAGTTTTGGGATTAACTCAGAAATTAAACTTCGCATACTCTTTTAGCTAAATATCACCCTAGATGATGTTTTTTTTGTTAGTGGAAAATCATCACATAACACCTCACGCTCTGGGGCCTCTTGCTCCACAGTGAAGACTTTTACTAAGACCCGCCTGTGTTCCTTCAGTTGCCCTTTGCGTTCTAAGGCCACGGTAACCTAACATCAGTTTACAAACAAGAAACTAATAAGTCCTGGGTTCCTGACTAGGGTTGCCAACTTTTATTAGTACAAATAGAGTATATTTGATTTCAAACGAGGTATATAAAGAGTACGGACTTATAAAAAAGAGTATCATTCATTAAAAAATTTCTACAGCTCATAACGATTTTTCATTATTTTTTAAAGAATAGACTAACGACTTCAAACATTGTAACTCTTAAATTTACATAGATCAGAAGCAAATTTTTAATTAATTTTTATAAAGCCCAGTTCCTTTCTTCCCGCCTCTTCACACTCATGACCGTAAAGACTCTCAGTAAAATCGACTCTTTTGGTTATGAGAATATAGAAAACTCGCATCATATAATGCGTGACTGGCATTAGTATAATAAACATTGTGTAAAAAAGAGTATTTTAGCGTACTCTATTAGCGTTATAAATTATAGACTACGTTTATGATATAGAGTACAATACTCTATTTTAGAGTACAGTTGACAACCCTATTCCTAACCCCTTTCAAGTTTAGAAAGGTCAAACGTAAACTAATAAACTAGTGCGCTTCACCATCAACGATTGCATCACTGCTTACCATCAGGTTGGATCGTAGTCAAGCACTAGTTTATATCAAGTAAAAAAGGTAAATTCAGACAAAATAATTGACAGTCTACTTCATGTCTAACAGTCTACTTTACTTTGAGTATGTAAAACTTAATATTCCAATATAAATAACTAATTTGACTGGTAGAAAATGCGTAAGGCATTAAGTCCGCCTCTGTACCCTTATGTGCATGAAGTATATAATAAATAAATAAATAATTTACTTAGACAATAGCTGCCTTAGTGCATAGCCTTTACCACTACTCTAGCTAAGTAGCAAGCCTGGGCTAGTTAAGTAGGTCCCCCCTATTATCATGACTCATCATAGGCATGTTTCCCACGTCAGTTTTCCCATAAGCCAGCCGTACCCTGAACTATGGCGAGGCATACATAGCTGAGACGCAGTTAGTCTATTTTAATTACTAGTATCGATATCGGCAGATCCCCGTCTTGCCTACGCGGGAGCTGGGCTGTACCTGTAGTGATGGGACACGGTCGATGCCGCTGTCGATAAACTGTTGAATAAAGAAAAGGACGTGTTATTTTGGTTTGTTGTATGAAACTTAAAATAGGTAGGGGCAGATAATACTACTTGTTTTGGGGAGTTATAGTAAAATATTGTCAGCTGAAACGTTATTCTTGTCATTTTGTAACATTGAAACTACATAAATATGTAAAAAACAAATATGTGAATTTTATTTTCATGTGGTCATCTTTTTAATCAATCAAGGAAGTATGTACCAAATAGGCATTAATAATATTTAATAACGTTCTCACATAAAATTAGGTAGGTACTATTTATCACAATGATTTTCAAATTCCCATGTTTAGGATTCATCGATAAGTATCAATTAACTATTTATTGTATTGGAATTTTGTCATAGATATAATTTATGTGAGAAAATCTAATAATCAGATTCACAAGGAGAAATAAAAAAAAACTACAACCTTAAAATAATCTTAATCGCTAATAATATCTAAAATCAAACACGTAATCATCATATTGTTAGTCATCCATTGCTCAAGGAGTACAATAAATCACATCAAAGTTCTAATAAGATGAATTACAAGAATATCGATACTGCACTCGCATCACTATTTCTAACACAAACAAGGCTGGATAACGAGGTGAAATATTCACGTAGTAAGCGTTGTAATTAGCTGATAGCTGTCTCGCTCGCACCCGTGCACCCTAGCGCCACCTACCGTCCCCGGGAAAAAGACAGCACGCGACCGCGGCACCTACAAAGGGGTCGCGTCTCTTTGATCTTACCGACGCGCGTGCGTACGACGGTTACGTCTATGTGTGAGTGTATGCAGATGAGGACGGCACCGAGAATTTGATAATTGCAAAGATTTATGTTGTTTCCTTACAGTGACGTTTTGCGTATTAGTTAATTAATAATGGGTGCTATTTTTGGGGTATTCACTAATTATTATCGTTTGTTTGATTTTGAAACGTATTATTATTAGGTTAGTAATAAATTTTCCAAGTTACAACTGGATAGAATAGGTTAAACAATTATATGTTCGTGTATTTCATTTGTAACTAAAGGAACAATAGTGAAAAACATGCAGATTATTTGAAAATACAACTTAGTGGACTCAAAGTAAGAATTGCACTAAGTAGGTAATTGCCTTAAATGGGAAAATACCATATTGAGAAATCTACTCTAAGAAGATAGTTTCATAAGCCATGATATAAATTAGATACAGCTACGCTTTCTACTACCTACTTTAAATATTATGTATCCTATTATAATATACGTAATCTAAATGATACTTAATTATGTTTGAAATCATCATCTTCCTGCCCTTATCCCGTGTTATTTGGGGTCGGCGCAACACGTTTTTTTCTTCCACTCTGCCCTGTTATTCGTCATGCTATCACTAACTTCCTTTTCTTTCATATCACTCTTCACACAATCCATCCATCTTTTCTTTGGTCTCCCTCTCCATCCATCCACATGTAAACTCATAACTCTTTTAGTAACATGCGTTTCATCCCTCCTCTTCACATGACCATACCAAGACAAACGATTCGATAACGATGTTACACTGTTACACACATACCACGGTGTTTTTTTAACCAACTTGTTGTTTAATCCAAAGCTTAGGTCACTGGTAGAGAATGTCTTGATGTATGTCCGCTTTTATACCATTCTTGGGAGAGGCCTATGTCCAACAGTGGTCGTCTTTCGGTTGAAGTGATGATGTACAGCTACTTTTCATACCATAACCTCTTGAGGTTACATCCTAATATCAGTAGCTGTGCTGTGTGTTGTAATATACAAGTAAAGGTGTGGCCTGTCATGGCAAATAAAATGTAAAAAAAAAATACAAAGGTTTATTTTTTTTATGTGGGAAATACATCTTATGACAAATCCCACTCTTTATGCCATAGGTTAAGATTTCTATGAGTCTATGCCACTCGAAATAAAGTTATTATTATTATAACCACGCAACGAACTTTGATCCATCATCATCATCATTATTTGAGGCGAAAAACGTCCACTGCTGGACATAGGGCTCTCCCAAGTGCCGTCACAACGACCGGTTCTGTGCGTCTCGCATCAATCGGATTCTCGCGACTCTCACCAGGTCGTCGGTCCACCTTGATGCGATTTTAACTAATACATAGCTAGAGCAATAAGCGAGGAAAAATAATATATGTCTAGTTATTATCATCATCATTTCAGCCGAAAGACGTTCACTGTTGGTAAAGTCCGGCCCTAAGTGTCGCTACAATGAACGGTCCTGTGCGTCTCGCATCCATCGGATTCCCGCAACCCTTACCAGGTCATCAGTACCTTGTAGGAGGCCTTCCAATGCTGCGTCTTCAGGTACGCATGCCGTATGTTTAGTTAATGTACAAAGAACTTGACATTAGTACCGAAGCTCGATAGAAAGTTTGTGTGAATAATTTACACCCGAGCGAACCTGGAGCTGATAACTAGAAAAATAGTATAGT
This sequence comes from Mythimna vitellina, assembly GCA_949316375.1. Taxonomy (NCBI): domain Eukaryota; kingdom Metazoa; phylum Arthropoda; class Insecta; order Lepidoptera; family Noctuidae; genus Mythimna; species Mythimna vitellina. The sequence goes on from OX438709.1 coordinate 10,704,484, forward strand.
TAGTTATGTTTGTTCGTAAAAATCACTAAAGGTGGGTCTACGCTAGAGGAAGCGAGCACGAGCCGAGCTCAAATTCGGATATTTTCGTTCGTGCTCGGCTCGTCCAGCGTAGGTCCCTTTAAATTACTGATAATTTAATGATCTAACGAGCCCGAGCGAAAATACCCGAACTTGAGTTCGGATTTCGAATTTTCGCTATTTGATTGATGATTCAGTTAAATAGCGAAAATTCTTTCTGTGATAGAAGCTGGACACTCGTTTTGTTCTGCGCGGTAAGACATGGAAGCGTAGTCACGGGATAAACATAGTTATTCCTAAAGAGAGAGAGTTAGGTAAGACCTTTAGACTTTATATATCTTTACAAATTGGAACACCCTGTTAATCAAAAGGCTAGATTCAATAAATAATAGTTTAATAAAATTAGCATAGCGGTCCAATAAAACGTATGGCTACTTGATGAATAGATAATGTAGATAGATAATGTTGAGGTTGTATGTGGCCGACTACACAGATTTTATTGTTTTTTATTTTATATTTATAGTGTTGAACGTGGGATATGGGACAGGGCAACTGGTTTATGGTATTATTCGCATCGCACTAGTATCATAAAGGCGAAAGTTTATGTATGTGTAGGGCTGCCGACGTCGGAGAAACACGGCAAACATCCCGGATTTTTGGGCGAAATATGGTTTTTTTTTTCCGGACATGTCGAAAAAAATATTTTTTGCAACAAAAATAAAAACATCGTTTTAATTTTTATACAGGTTGTTAATAAAATCGAATTAGGTACGTATGTAACCGCAACAATCAATAGACATTTTAAGGAATAAAATTAAACACTAAGTATGTACAGGGTTAACTGTAAAACACTAAATGTCCGATAGTCCGGACGCCCCCGGACGCCCTTCAAACTAGGACAAATCCGGGGAAAACCGGACGAATGGCAGCCCTATGTATGTGTGTGTTTGTGTGTTATATCGAGGTTTTTCAGAATGAACATCGTAAGTGCCAGATTGCGGTTTCGCAGAAAGGAATTTTCCTTTTCCTTATTAAAAAAGAATTTATGGCAAAAAAGGAACTATTATAATAGAGCAGTAGTTGTATATGAATGCCAAGTCATATTTGTTTTAGAAAGATATCACAGAAAGATTTTTAATTCGCTTACGATCTACCTAAAAAGAGTGAACAGATTTGGATGAACTGCAGTTGGACTATGTACAATGATGACTATGTACATAGGTACCCGGGAGTACCTATGTTCCCTTAGGATGTGGAGTATGACTGATCAATAAAAACTACTAATCAAAACAATAATATATTTAAGTATATATATTTTTTTTTAATGATTTTTTCTTAATTGTTTTTTAAGAAATATTTAAAATGTATTTAATAAGTTAAAATGTTGAATAAAAAAATAATTATAGTATTCCACTACTATCACACAACGTCATCTAGTCCCAAACTAAGCAGAGCTTGTGCTATGAATACTAGACCAATAAGTGTAGTTTTTCAAAAAAAAAAAAACATAATAAACACTGTTTTCACAATACATTAGCGCTACATATACGTAATGCAAGTGTAATGAGCCTGTCGGCGCGTTGGATTAACTGATAACAGGTGATAACAGGTAATCCGCCGTTTTGACTTGAGTGGCACTCTTGCGCATATTGTATCGATGTTATTGAATACATGTTGTGTTGACTGGAAAATAGGTCGGAAAATATTGTGGAAATTCCACGAATCATATTCTAAAGAATTGATGGACCAGTGGTTAAAGCACCCGCCTCTCATACGTGAGGTTGCGGGCTCGAAGCGGGCAAGTACCAATATGAATTTTTCAATTCATAATATGTACTTTTCTAAGTTTTTCTAAGTAAAGCCGTTGGTCCCAGTTGTCATTTGAAGATCCTTCTATCTTTTTTTGTTAACCAGTAACTGGGTTCTAGAGGTCAGATAGGCTGTCGCTTCTTGTAAAACATACAAACGTTTAAAAGAAAAAATGGAAAGAATACATCTCACTACAAATTACTCTGATATTACACTTGCATAGCCCGAAGAATCGCCAAACTTAAGTGGGCAGAGCATATTGCTCGCAGACCAAGATGGTCGATGGGGCCGAAAGGTTCTGGAATGATGACCGCTTATTGGAAGAGCAGTGTTGGTAGGCCTCCCACAAGGGACTGATGGCCTGGTGAGGATCGCGGGGATCCAATAGATGCGAGACGTATAGGACCGAACGTTGTGGCAACACTAGGGGAGGCCTATGTCCAACAGTGGACGTCTTTCGGCTGAAGTGATGATTACGCTTAACAATACAGAATCTTACGTATCTTATCTCTCTCTCTCTCTCTTTATTGTATAGATTTGTTATCTTGTTATATGTTTTTATTTATGTGTCATGTTTATCGTAAATAAACTCTTTTTCTTTCTTTCTTCTTTCTTTACGTCATATTAAGAAATATGAAGGGGATAATAAAATAAATTATGATACATGAATTGTATTTATCATGAATTTCTAGTTATCGCCTCATTAGTAGCATTTCGATAAGAAAATCAGATAAATCATAATATACCACGATTGTGATCTCAACATGGAATTTTAATTCACTTCTGCTTCCTCCATTACGGACCTTTTATAATTACCGAATTAGTAGATAACACTAACGATGTAAACAGAAGGTTTTTTATTATAATAATTATTAGTGCGTATCATCAATTTGATAATGAATAACACGTTACATGATTAATCTGCCTAACCGTCAAAACGTGACATTACCTTATTAAAAAAAAAGATACAGCAAACAGAATATCATCATCGTCATCATCATCATTTCAGCCGCAAGACGTCCACTGCTGGACATAGGCCTCCCAAGTGCCACCACAATGAACGGTCCTGTGCGTCTCGCATCCATCGGACTCCCGCAACCGTTACCAGTTACGTCTTCCGGTACGTGGTGGCCATTCCAAACAGAATATAGCATCAGAGATATTTGCCTGACACATGCTGAGCTGAGGGCTTAGCCAAGTTGATAATCTACAATCGTTAACGCTTGTAGAAAACTTCAAATGTATGGAATCTTAACGTAAAGTCACGTGGTCAGAATAAATGCAAAGGAATCAGAGGCGTTACCGATCATAGAAAGAGATTAGAAACGAAACGGCTCCTACATGTGTTATTATTATTATTATTATTATTTTTTTATTTGTATAAGTGCTTAGTTTTTATAATTTACTAGCTTCTGCCAGCGGCTTCGCCCGCGTTAAAGTCAGTTTCTCCATACAAACTTTGGACCACCGTTTCATCCCCTTAGGGGGTGAATTTCAGAAAATTAATCTAGTGATGTCTACACTCTATAAGGAACCTGCCAAATTTAAAGTTTGTAGGTGTTATAGTTTCCGAGATTTCGTGATTAATCAGTGAGTGGTATTTCGCTTTTATATTACTTATAGATTTGTGCTTTGGTGTATGTTTTGTTTTGTGGCAAATAGATGTTTTATCTATCTATCTATCATACAGAGGCTCTACAGACCTACATCATGGTCCGACTAGTTGAAGCAACATCGAGACACCAAGAATTCCGACAACGCACTTCAACAGCCCAAAGATCGTCAAAAATGGAGGAAGAACGCCATGAAGTGAGCAAATGACTCGATGAGAAGATGATTAAGAATAATAAGCGAATTTCAATATAAGACCAATAAGCGGATCAGGGACCATGATGTGTTAATATGTCATGTGTACGAGCGAGAAAGAGGGATGGAGCTATACACCCTATATTGCTCCACCCCTTTTACAGTTCAGTTTAGGTCTTCAAATGGATCGCGTTCAGAGCTTTAAAATGTCAAGCGTGAGAGCGAGAGAAAGGAATGGAGCTATATATCCTATTTTATATAGCTCCATCCGTTTAACAGTTCAGTTTAGGTTGTAAAATGGATCGCGTCAAGAGTTCGTGGTAGGGCCTCAGGTCAATACAGGAAATAAATATTATTATTATTATTTATTTATTTCGAGTAACAAAAACTCATTTTAGTTCCATAAATATACAGACAATACATATAATAAAATTACATACAATGGAATGTTAAAATCAAAATTAAATTAAATTAGACTGCATTGGATTATCATTAAATTACATTGGATTGTCATTAAATTAAATTGAAGTTTATTACAATGTCAGTCAGTCAAAAGAATTGTGTAAAATGTTAAAAGATATTGATACTACACTACAAAGCAACAGACACTGAAAATATTTCCTCTAGAGTTTCTCAAAGCTCAGCTTTCCAATTTAGTCTAAAACGTTTGACGGTACAATATTCCAATATCGAAAAGCTAAATGTCATACATAAAGGCATATCTTGTAAACAAAACCTCTTTCCATAACGCTGTCGGCTGAACCAGCATCTAACAAAACACGTGGTTCAATAACAAAGCCTGGGCTTTTCCCCGAAACGCGTTAAATCAACGACAAAGAATCGAAACGCAAGCTCTGCACCAAACGCAATTTCACCAAACTCTAAAAGAAAAACGTGAAAAATTCCTAAAGGCCCGATTTCCCTGTCCATTGTCGTTTCTATGTATATATTTTTTTTTCATCTTATTTAGCGCTTTGTCGGCGAGCCCTTTGAAGTCTCCCCCCTCCCCCACAGGGTGTTACAAATTGCGTCACGTTCGTATTGTATAGCGTAAACACGATTCGCTTACTAGTGTTACTCGTTAGTAAAATAAATAACGATTTCGAACGTAATTTCGACTCGAAAATTGAAACGGAACATCTTTCTCGGAAACAATTTATCGTAGCCATAATGTATCGGATATTATCGGTTTTATTTCTTCGTTAATAAACTAAAACTGAAGATATATGCCGCGAAAAATGATGAAATTAGGTAATATATACACTAGTCAGTAATATTATTACCTAATTTCAGAAGGATTGTTTGTTGTATAAAGTTACCGCTGGCTTGGAACGCAAAGGGCAACTGAAGGAACACAGGTGTGACACTTTCTCTCGCTTCACTCAGAGCATAGAAGTCATTTAATATTTTTATATAGACTAAAAAGGAAAACCTAGACTCAGACACGCTCGCACCTGACAAATTAACTTAGAAAGAAAAAGATAAAGATAACAAGAAAAATCTGGAAGGAGAACTTTGCTTGGAACAACATAGGTTTAACAAAAAGCTAGCTCATATAGTTTTGTTTACAAGAACGATGAAGCTCATATTCCCTAGACCTTCAATAAGGATTCTGCAGACACGTCGTCTACAATAATTTCTTGGTTGACTGAGTCAAAATAACGATGCGATTTTTTGCTTAGTTGAAGCTCAATAAGTCATTGAAGTATAAGAAAAATAATAGAATGGAATAGACATAGGGGAAGATACATGTGATACCTACGTCATTAAATAAATGAAGAATTTCAAGACTTGTTCTAGGCGACATGAATAAAAATTTGTTTGCTTGTGTCTGAAAGATACCTATAGATGGTTGTACCGTACAGATAAAAATATAATTCCTGCTGATGCATTAATTATGCCAATCAATAAGATGATGTCCGATTATCTTTAAATACGTAAAAAGAAGAGGCGACTAATTGAAGCTTCCATTTAAATGTTCCAAAAGTTCCTACGGATACCAATAATAGTAATGATCGATATTCGAGAACTTTATCACATTCTTTAATAGGTGACGCTAAAACTTTAGCTGATACTACAAATCAATTTTGACTATTACGTTCACAGTGATCGATCATCTAGATATCGTAACTTGCATCAACAATAGATTTTATGATAGAGAGAACTTGTAATTGTCCATCAAAATTGCTATATACTGCCCGTCTGAAGATAGAAAATTATCACAAGTCAACATACTCCCAAGATAAAAAAATATGTCCTTTTACTGGGCATGATCTGGTACCATGGTACCAATTTTCATGCAATTTTCTATTCAGTAATTTGAACATGAATAAGTAAGAAACATACACACATAACATATAAACAAACTTTCGTTTATTTTAATTTAACCTTTCTAATATTAGCGCAAGTGATGATTAAAACCAAAAGATATAGAATACTAAAAGTCTTTGATTCTTCATTAAGTTCATCAACTATGATTATCATTTCATTCTTTCAATCATCTTTATTTAGAACTTTATTGACTGATTATGCTGAATCTAATTATCCAGGATCATCATCATCTTCTTGACCTTATCCCGTATTCACAACCCATCCAACTTTTCTTTGGCCTCCCTCTCCATCCATCCACATGTATATTCATTACTCTTTTAGTAACATACGTTTCATTATCCAGGTTCATCACGAACTCATTAACAAAAACCTAGAGAACTTTCCCATGTTCTCCAAAGTCACTCGCTTTTACCTCGAACCCAATACATTCATGTCCTTTTGTTCCCATATTGTTTACGATGAATCAGATTTATAGGTAGTGCGTCACCCAACGTGAGTATATCACCTAAATCTATCATGATTAAGTTAAACAAGGTTTTGTGAAGTGCGTTTGTAACTAGACCCTGCCCGCCTTATAGGGAACAAAGGGTCAGGTGAGAGGACTGAGTCAGTTGTCTTGGGTGCTAGAGTAGCTTATATGGAATGGTCATATCATGATATAGTTCTTTGAGAAGCAGACTAAATTGGCATTGGAGTTACTTAAACGATACGGATTGATGTGGTAAATAACTGAATATATTGTAAACCTTTATGTACATCATTACTTTTATTTAAAATTGCATAAGCTTTTACTCGAGTTTCACGATAAATCTAGTGCTTTATAGATTTATGAAAAATCACGGGATGTATATGCGGGTTTTTAAATATTATAACTTTATGAACACATCTAAATGTCACAATGAAAAACATACAAATGTTTGGTCATTAAATATGTTTAACAGTTCATTTTTACGGAAAACGTTTAAAGACGTTTCCCATCATGTATTAGAACTCCAATAGATTCTGCTATATCTAAACAGAATAAGTAATGTCTAAACACGAAGATAACCCCGATCAATTCGTTTGGGCCTCAAAACGAATAAATTACAAAAGAAGACATAATAGAACCGTCATATTTTCTCAAGTCAAGAGCAGTTTTACAGGTGTTGGTGATAATATTTCTGATTTATACAATGAGAAAGAAAGAAGCCTTCCAAGTAAAGGAGTTTGAACTAAAAATATGGAAGGTGAAAACTACAATAAAGTCAAGAGGGTAAGAGCAAAAGTAATTGATATTCCTCGATCGTTATTAGAAATATGTTTAGTTGGATAGCTATAAAATGAACTCCAGAGAACAAATATCTATGTATTCTTAATTTCATTCAATCGAGCTAGACACATTTTCGTCCATCCGATAGCCAGCGATGTATCAACTTTAATGGCCGCTACAAAAAAAAGTCACAAAGAGAATATATTTGAATAAATCACAATTTCCACCGCTCCACCCACAATAACTTTCAAATAAATGTGATTATTAAAAAGAGTAAAAATAAGCTATTCACTCAACATTGCCGAATTGTGTCGCGTCCATACTAAATCATTGAGCTATACAGAACTTTGTCTGAGACACACGATCATCTTGGACTTCAAACAAAAAGATCAGAAGAAATAGGACCAGTCAATGGCTAGAAGTCGGCTTCTGTAATAAGTAGGCTACGTTCTAACACCAACACTGTCTTCAGGACATTGGCTGATAAGCTTAAAGCCCTTTTATCAGTACTGGATGTACATGTGCATGGGAATAAGACTGTGTAATTATATAGTCTAAGATGTTATCTTCAGCTGTAAGTTCTAAAATCAATTTACTATTTTCCTAATAAAGTATATGTTTTGGATACTAAAAATCTTCTAACATATTTTGTGTTTGTTTCTTTTCATTTAATCGTAAACGGTTTTTTGGTAATCCTGTGTCTGAGAATAAAGATTTATTATTACAATATGTATTAAAAAAAAAGATCTATTAAACACTTAGCATAGTTTAATTTACGAGCTACCTACTAATGAATGACAACACGTAAAGGCGTGAATAGGTTTTTTATCGTACAGTGTCTATGATAAAGGACCAATTCACGCTCTTGCCTACATATTTTAAGAGCCACCCATATTCCCAGAAGCATTTGAAAGACGTGCTTGTTGTCACTAGGGCAATGAGACACCCGAAGTTACAAAGGTCTGCTTAAAATTCAAGATTCAACGCAATATAATAAAACTGAAGCACCTATTGTATGTAGTTTAATATTTAAATATAATTCATGGTCGAGGTAGAGGATATAAATTAAAAAGAGCTGGTTTCCGTCGAAACTGAGTGAATTATTACTCCTTTTGTAATGAACTTAAGTTTTTTACGATTCTCAGATTTTAATTTAAAAATCAAATTATCGGTCAAAAGAGGTTGACAATGTTGACAACCAACTTTGTCTTTTTCTTTTATTGTGAGTTTTTTAATAAACTAAAATTATTTATGGACCGACTGGCGGTAGTTATTCAATTGGATGAACGTTGTGTCTCTATGTCCTATATCTAACATAAATCTAGAGCGTTGCTCTTCAAAGCAAATTTTTAAATATGCATAAAAATGTCAAACTATGAAATTGATGGGCCACCGCTACGCGGCATGGAATGTGTTTCAACGAATGATATACACATAAATGATGCTGAAACCATTTGTAAAAATAAAATGTGCGAACAGAACCCATCGGTATTAGTTTTGATCCATTCCACTAAATTATTAAGAAATGAGGAGGATATTAAAAACTTTTATGACGACAATACTATCTTTGCTAATGTCTTTTTTAAATTATTGGAACGTCAAAATTCTGCTAATTAAAATAACGATAAGATCAGCCAAGATTATCTAAGAGACCAATAAGCTTGTATCGAGAATATGGGCGGTACGTAGAATTAATGATCACTTGTTTTCCAAACAGAATCGATTTATGAGTATTAAATTACAAAAATTGAGCAATTCGACCCAGTTAGCAAAAGTTGAAAGTAAAATCGTTCTGGAGAACAAAGTCTTGTTCGAGACGAGACAAGATTACGACCTCTCCGTTTTATAGGCGCATCATAAAAACAGGAACCCAGCCGCTTCTTTTAGTAACTGCTCAAGATTAATTTTATAGATGATGGTGCCCACAGTAAAGAGATTGAAGTGTTTTTATTAGTAATAAGTACTTGATTGCTATATAAGGTTTGGTTGGAGAAAGATTCATCGAATTCATTTGAGAGTGTTAACTTTGAGAAAAGTGATATAACCATATCATTTGTCTCAGCCATTTCTTGTTCCATAAACATTGCCTAAGAAAACAACAGTCCCAAGTTTTTCCAACCAGTTTTTATTAACACGAGCTTTTCAAAGAAAATCTAAACATGGGTGTTCCTCAAGGACCGCATCTCAGCCCACTTACATTCTAACAACCAATTCTCCAGAATAAATTAAAATCATTGTAACCTTGTTGTTTCGACCTCAACCGCCCGCTTAATTTACTAATTGGTCATTATTCTTCAACGTAACGACCCAATTAGGTCCAATCAATCCCTGATATAGCATTAACATTGTCGGTGCATAATATATTATCCGTATATGACAGTATTCCGGAATTAATAGTGGTACAAGTTAATAGTAACACGATGGTCATAAAGTGGTCGAATAGAAAATGTTTTTATTACATCGATAAGGGAAATTAATTTTTGTCTGTTAATAGATATGGAAAAATGGATTGATTAGGTTTTATATGGTTTGGGAGCTTCATTAGATAAAGTTGATTAGAGATTATCAGAAGGGAAATTAAAAAGGGGTATTAATATCTTCATTAATACAACAACAGATACTATAATGTAGTTTATTTTCTACTAAAGCTGATATCTATAATAATATATAATATATATACGTATTTTATTATTATAAATAACTTATTTTTTATTTTATTTTTTTTCTGTATGAATTATCTTTTACTTGTTTATTGTGCAAGCTTACCACAGTGTTGTCTTTTTAACCCAAAGGTGGACTAGTATAGAATGCCTTAATGCATTAAGTCCACCTACGTACCACTATTGTACATGAAGTTTAAATAAATAAATAAATCTATGTATTAAAATTTAGTTAAGACGATCAACGAGGCACGAACCATCACAAACTATCAATCTCACCATTCCCGATAAACTTTAGGATTAGAAATGGAAAGTCCATCGATACATAGAATTCCGAGCACACAGCTCTCCCCAAAATGGCGATATGATAATAAAACACGAGCGGTGCGCGCGTCGACACCGGTATAAATCTCTTCTTTCACGACCATACTGTTTTCTGGCGTATTTGACTTAGGAATCGGACAGATGCGGAAGGTGTTACTGAAGATTATTGTTAAAATAATAACAATAGATATACAGCTCTACGGGACCTACTAGTTTATGCCACCCACTTGTGGGGCGAGGCCTTCGAGAGGAATGGGGAAGCGATTGCCGTTTCCTTAGACGTCTCAAAGGCCTTCGACAGGGTATGGCACGTTAGCCTTTTGAGTAAGTTTCCAGCGTATGACATTTGTCCTGGTCCGATTAACTGGGTAAAAGACTTCCTGAGTGAACGATCTCTCAGAGTTGTTGTCGATAGATGCTCATCAGAGCCCATACAACTAATGCCGGAGTTCCTCAGGGGTCTGTTCTCTCTGCAATTGTGTTTCTGCTGCATATCAACGATCTGCTGATGCCCGGTATCTATGGGTATGCAGATCATAGCAAAGTTGTAGAGAGATACCTGTCAGGTGCTCGGGCTAGTAAGGAGCTAATCCGGTCCGAAATAGAGGCTATGGTTGAGCGTATGAATGTCTCACTTCAGGCGGTCTCCAAGCGAGGTGAAGTCAATCTGGTAGGATTCAACGCCGTCAAAACACAGGCGTGTCTGTTCACCGCTAAAAGGAGCCCGTTCACCTTGCCTCCAACTTTTCGGAATATATCCCTGGAGTGCACCGACCGCCTTCAGCTCTTGAAAGTTGAAGTTTCCTCAGACCTTAATTTTGAGCGGTTCATTGAGTCCAAAGCCAAGGTAGCTGCTAGGAAACTCGGCGTTCTTGCAAAGCACCGCCGGACGTGCTTCAAACTGGGACAGCTTTTAATGTTTTACAAAGCACAGGTCCAATCGTGTGTGGAGTACTGCAGCCACATATGGGCTGTGCTGCAAAATACCACCTGGCAGCTTTAGACTCGGTAAAAAGACGTGCGAGGAGGCTAATTGGTGATCTAGGTTTGGTTAAATCTATCTTCAAAGCCTTGAGCACAGGCGTAGGGTAGCCAACCTTTCGGTGTTTTACAGTTTGCATTTTAAAGAGTGAGCGCGGGAATTGCATGACTAAGGTCTTCCCATCCCATTATAATTTGGGTGTTTTCAAGGCTAGAGTGAATAGGCTCTTAATAAACTAATGCGCCTCATCATCAATGATTGCATCACTGTTTACCATCATGTGGGATCGCAGTCAAGCACTAGTTTATATCAAATAAAATAAAAAAATGTACAAAATCCATTAAAGCTATGAGAAAAATTTAATAAGGTAAGTTTGGAGTTTGAATGCTGTTGTGGATGTCTATAAGAGGGATGAACTTAGTGTGTTAAACACAGTTAAATTGTGAATGAATACTGAAATGATGACTAATGGCAAAAGACAATAATAGATATAATAGATTCCCAAATAAATTGATATAAGGTCAGACAATCATGGCGTGTGTGAAGTAGATATGGCTAAAAAGGACGTCGGTGATGAAGAAGCCAGGGCTGAGAGATAGTTCGATAAAGTCACCGCAGCTCTGAAACGCAATGGGCAACTGAAGGAACAAAACCCACCCAGGGTTTTACTCAGTAAAAGTCTAACACTCCCTCTTCCTCCTCAAAGAGCTGGAAAAGTTATGTGATTATTGAAACCCCAAAAAACAGAAAGCTCAAGAAGAAGACATGTTGAGCCGACCCTTGAAAGATGATGTACAAACAAGTGAAAAATGAAATAGATATTTAAGTTATTGCAATAAAGTCATGCAATTACCATAAAATAGTCGATCATCAAATGAATATACAAAATGCGTTTTCAGTGTAAAAAGTGATGGAGTATGTAACTCATATTTTCTATTTCGTTACGCAGCACTTCATGAAAACGGACCATTTTTTAAAATAACATTGTTATTACACTGGACAATTTCTTTTTTTTGTCATTCCAACGGTTTTTTGACGCAACACCAAAATATTTAGAATATGTTATTCATTTCAGTTGAAATTGCCGAGCTTTTTTTATCCATTAACTAAATTGCGTAGATAAAAATGTTTGATTAATATAGAGCTGTTTTTGCAGGAATGCAAGCTGGTAGAAAGAATTTCTTGTTGTAAATGTTTCATATATACTACATTTAAATGCTTGTTTGATACTCTTAATTCTATATAATTTAGAGTTATTCTCACACTTCACAAATTACTTACTAAACATATTCAGACTCATCCTAATGGTTTTGAGAACGCTCATCTAATTTTTTAAAAATTAATTCTTTCACCGCGCAATTTATGTCATCAAAGAAAATTTAAGAAAACAGTGCGGATCTATGAGAGGCGTAGGTCTGTGGTGCGCGTATTTCGGACGCCTTTGATCTTGCCGCCGGCTTTAATGAGGCGGGGCATATAAACGGTAACTAGTTAGAATTGTTCCTGGCCCACTGTCCAACGTTAGAGGAGTAACGATTTGTTAACTTTTCACATAGTGCTCTTTTAAATTTTCTCACTAAATTGTTTATGGTTCGGTAATGGGGAGCCGCGAAACTGTTTGTTTATTGTGCGTTCCGTATTGCTGTTTAAAAGGCTTGTAAGTCTTTTTCATAGTTTTGGGAATTTTATTTGTTATGTGATCGTTTGGGATTTGGCAGTGGCCTCTTCGACAAAAAGAGCTGGTGCTTTAGTAGTTTTATTAATAAATATATTTTCTATTATCTACAACCAACTTTGTTCAAATTTATAAAACTGTGAGGATTGAGGGTGAAAAGCGTGTCATTATTCAGTATTGATGGCAAAACGTTCCGCTACCAATTTTTCCGCAGCAATTTAAAATCACGACCGTCTAACCTTTTCACGTGTAATTCCCACCCAGTGCAGCCACGCACTATCAAAATTCAAATAAAAGTCAATAGAGAGAACAAACACCCGCAGAAATACAAAAATAAACCGCACTACATTGCTGGACCGTCGCATTTTTCGAAAAAAAAAAAAACATTGAAATGGAACGCGACTTTTCATTTTGTTGCGCGGTAAAAAGCGAACAATAGGCGGGAAAATTGCGCGTCACTCTGGCGTTCCAATTTGTCAAACGGGTGCCGCAAGATGGCGGGCACGGATGCGCGGAAACATGGCGGCATCCGGTGGCGTTTAATTAAAAATGCGTCTCACTTGAAGCTTGCGATGCGCCCGGTTAGGACGTGTGCTGTGCGTTTTTTAATTTCGTAATAATCAGGTCAAACACAACTGGGAAGAATAGAAATCTAAATGACTGTTTTGCAAGAAAATATTTCAATAATTTTCCCTCTCTAGAAATGTCAACTCGAACGCAACAGTATCAATGAGATCCGTTCAAATATTTAAGGAACCAATAACGTTGTTCTCCCAAAAAGCCTAATGGGCCAAAAATTCCGGATTCGGAACGGAAATGAGGGTGGAGTAATGGCGACATTGACGGAAGTCGACCAGGGGTCAGATCTCAGAGCCTTCCTATCCACACTTTGGTAAATAAAGTAAGGAAACTGGGGGAAAATCGAGAAAAACGAAAAGATACTTTAGGAGGCAAGTTAAAGAGTCTTGTTTAGTTTGTGTTGTATGATTGTTTATACAAAGCATAGGTGTTGAAGCGAGATATTGGTTCTTTAGATAGTGTGGGGTCAAGACGGTGTCTTATTAGATTTTATGAGAAAGCACGTATCAGTATGATAGATTATTTGCAGAGTTCGCGGTAATTGACACATGTGTCTATATGGACTGATAAAGTGATATTCAAGAAGTCTGTATTCGAAATATGGCAACAGGTTTCTTCTAGGAATGTTCTCATTCGGAAACTCTTAGATATCCTTTTTCTCTGACTAGTCCTTATTTATTATTAATTAATCACATAAATTCTAAAATTACTTTAATTTCATTTTATTTTTTTCCTTATTGTTATCACTCTGATTGCCTTACATATTTTTCATTCCTTATATGTAATTCATCATTTTAATCCATATTGTATTTTGACCCTAATTTTAAATATTAGTCTTTCACCTAGTTATATGTGCTTGCTGTGATCTCCTGTAACTGAAGGAGCACACGCTAAAGGACCCCTTTTACTATTTGTGGTGTGTATATCACTTTTAGTTGGAGTCCAATTAAATAAATAAATATATGAAACTAAAACAAGAATTAATGAAATTCAAATGTTTTTATTTCACATAGGCCGATATGAGCACTTATAAAACGTCACAAGCTAGTACACGGTTCCAAATTGGTCGTTTCCTATGGAAAAGAATTGGCAACAAACTTCATGGTTGCTCTTTTAAAAAAAATGGTTGTTCTTACAATACTTCCATATTACAGTATTAATACATATTATGTAAGGACGGTGTAGACCAGTCAATATTTTACTCAAAATCACAATAAAAATAATCATAATAAAAAAATTTGTCGTAATAGGAAGTAATTCAAGAATTCACGGAGTCTACAGTGTTCTCATATTCACATTATAAAAAAGAGGCTATATAAAAATAAGCAAGCGAAAAAAAAAATTACAACTATCAATAAATGAGATGTCAACAAAAGCAAATCACCAACGAATTTAAAAGACACATTTACACAATACCACATGTGCAGAAGCAGTCATTGCCAAACAAGCAGGTCTTCGACATAGTCTTTAAACTTGTTGTTGTGCTTTTTTTGGTTAGGACAAGCTTAATATGGGTTTTGAACTTTCCCTCGCTTAATTCAGTCACCGCCTTTGGTAGCTTGTTATAAAAGCGTCATACTGTTTACTAAAAATGATTTTTTAATTCAACTTAATTCAATCGTTCCACTTAATAACAGACCTCAAAATTACCATAAACAAAACTAACAACAAAAACTATCATATCATAATCACTTGACCCTCAGATATGGTGAATTAATAAACCGAAATGTCCCATGACAGACCATCACGAGCGAGCAACCGTTCCCCATGCAATCACACAATGGCCAAGTGGATGTCATGGAACGAAAACACCAAGTGGGCACAATGGGGAATAATAGAAACTACCCTCGTATTAAAAAACAAGTGGAGAATCACACAATGGGGATCGAACCTAGGCCCTCCATACGCAGGGTTGTGCGTGACTGGAATTCGGAATTTTTATTTATTTGTTCTGATGTTGACTTCAACTTTACGAATGGAATTTTAAATGGCTTTTTTTATTAGAATATTTTTTTTTATAAATATGTGTGGCTGTGACTCTGTCAGGATAAATATCGTATTTGTTTGGCTTGGAAACATGGTTTTCATTATTACATTTGTATTTGAATTTTGTTTTATAAAATTAAAACATTTGTGATGATAAGACAGTCGTTGAATTTAATTGGTATGAATAAACAGTTTTAAAATGCAATACAATTATGAATTCACAATTTGGTTGAAAAATACAGGATGTAACGAATTTGCATTGGTATTTTTTCCATACTGTCCACAGAAATGAAAAGAAAGTCATAGTCAATTCCCAAAAAATCATTGGGTTTACAAAGTTGCCATCAGCTGATCAAAATTAATAATAAATAGTAAATAGCAAATTAGTATAAATAAATAAAAAACGTTTGAAATTCAGTATTTCTTCATTGCAACTAAAAACAATTCGATAAATTAAAATTACACTAACAGTATCAACAGACAACCCTAGCATAAATCCGCGTCCCTAAGCATTGAGTGTATCAATAATACTCACGATTTGTTTGAATTTGGTCTTATTAATTAACTACATCAAGTACGAGTGTTGCGCACTACAGAACTACCCTCATTTTGAGTAACAAATTGATTTTTCGTCGTTTTGCTACTATTATTCTGCCCTTCTGTAGTTTTGCGATAGGGCAGACTAATAAAAGGTAAAATTAGAGTAGGAACAGGTATATAAAAATGACGGTAGTTGGAAATTTATTTTGAGACAAAAGAATATATGAGGGTAATTGTATATACTTTAGTTGACTTTATAATATCTAAAGTGAAATTCGACGTGTAAAGTAAATATCGTCTGGTTTCCTACCTTTGGGAGTGAGGTTTTTGACTTCCATCTGTGCAAACTCCCATCTACGCTTCATTCACTACACTATATTAATCATCTCAGCATCGTGCTTCTGTCTACCCTCATTTTGAACTTTGTAAGAAAATCTTTAAAAAATTTGCAATTTATTAAACTGTCATGTTATCTACCCTATGAATAACCGCTATATTAATTAAAAAGGGTTATGTCTTTTCTTCTTATACCCTCTTACTGTACCCTCTTATTACTTGAGAGAGGCTTAAAAATTCTAGGATAAAAATCGAGATATTACTAACATAAAGGTAAAAATAACCCTATTAAACCTTCGCAAACGAGTAACAATAAACTGAAAAATGTGACAGAAATTATCGAAAACTATAGTCTACCCTCGATTTCCACAAAATATGTTAAAACCATTTTATAAAAAGTGTCGCCTCATTATCCGGGACACGACCGCACGCGACGATTACTGTAATTCTTCTAACCGGCTCGCCCAATTACGATGTAACCAGTAATTATGGCGCCCAACATGGGACAGCGCGTGATATCGAATATGTTGTGCTAATTATCGTAGATTGGGGCTTAATTGAGTGGTAAGTTAAGATGGGTTAGGTAATTGTACTTTAATATGGTTTGAGCTTCAGGAAATTATGAAGACTTTATGAAAAAATAGCTTCTTATAGCGGTTTCGGCCACGTGATAGCAGAAAATTATACCAAAAAAAGATTTTCCCGGTATAAAAATTATCATGTGTCCCATTCCTAGACATGATCTACCTATGAGGCAGTTTTCAGCCCAATCCATTAAGCCTATCTCTTGAGTAATAGAAAGTAGGTTTTAATATTTGAAAGTCCTCAATAGTCCTCATTGAATGCAAACTTGATATAATGAGACATATCAATATTCATAGTTGTGACGGACACGTGCCAAACGAGAGGGTAGTTGGGTATTTTTTTCTCTCTCCGTGTGTTCTACACGCGCTTTATTTTTGAAGTAATTTCTTTAGTTTCGGGGTGTTTTAACAATTGTGTGCACGTTTTGTTAGTCTTTTAAAAAAGGGGTAGTTATTTCTGCTTTATCTTTAGTCTGTTAATACTAATTTTACAGACACATAATTTTCAATAGGCGTTGGTAAAAGTAGGTAAAATAAAACTTAACTGAAAAGTGCGAACGAGTTTCCAGGAATAAAAATTATACGTTATTAATAAATAAATAAAAAACAACACAAAAATCCGCCTAGCAATACCGCCGTAAAGAAAAATGAAAAAAGCCTGCCAAAAATGTGATTACGTAAATTGTCACAAGCAACGCGCGGGTTTAAGGTTAACACACACTGATCCGTTTCCCAAATACATAGTGCCACCGCAATGAACAAACGCGGTCGTCAACAGCGCGCCTCGGGCAGGGGGTGGGGGGCGCGCGACAGGGGAGGGGGTGCGGTCGGATCCCTTTGAAGTTGCCGCCGCCGGCGTCTGTAAGCGAAAGCTGGGTAACCGACGCTTAGCTTTGTTTTCTAGTTAAATGATAGACGTTTAGAAATTACTACTGTTCGAGACATCTTAATTTGCGAGCCGTGATCCTTCGGAGGACAATTTTGCAGGAAAATTACTGAACGAAACTGAATTGGTTTTTAACTCAATTTTGAAAGTAATCTGAGCGACAAAAGTGTTACGCTAGGGTGTCCAGGTGGGCGAGGTTTTCGGGACGGTCCGGCCAATAGGGCCCTTTGACATGCTAATGCACACCTAATATTTTGTCTGTTTTTCTACTAAACACTGTTGACACAGTTGTGCACAGAGTTTGTTGGAGCTTTTATTTTGAATACTAAAAAGCACTCTACTTTTTAAAGGTGTCATTGTAATTTATGTTTTTTAATTTGAAATGGGATGGTTTAAAAATATGATGGGTAAAATAAAATATGCATAGTGTATAATAGTATAACAGGCTTTATGTAAGAAAAAAAGCTTGAAAATTCTCTAAATTGATACCCCAAACATCACCAACGATTACATAATGATTGTCACTATCTACCCTCAAAATTGCAAAAAGAGTTTTTGATCATCGTTTCTCCACAAAAATAAGAACAACCCAATATAAGTAAAACAACATGGTTTGTTATTGAAAAACGACTTTCCATTCCTAAGGGTCAAGTAATAATTCGCCCGTTTCCCCTCACATATAAATAAAACATCATGGCGACCGCGTCATGTGAAAAGACATATTACGAGTTACGGCATTATGACATTATCTAGCAATTTGCATTTTAGTAATCTATTCAAAGCAACGTTTTTTCTTTGATGTCCTCAAGTTTGACGGTAACCTTTGACCCTTTTACTGATATTTTTATTAGAACATGCTTTATTTTACTGGATGGCTTCATATGATTATTGCCTTACAGCGAAATGCAGAACGAGAAAAAGTTACTATAGTAGCTTTATGACGTTGTTTCCTACGGGTTTCTCCATTCACTAACGGAACCTAACCTATTACCACCAGTTTTATAGCGAATACGTTATAAAACAAGACATAACGAGAAAATGGCATGTAAAACACGCCCCGAAAAGGTGGGCGTCGCAAAAATGCCAAGAAACAGAAAACACTCGGATTTTAACGACCATTAGGATAGCACTAGAACATGTCATATCCTGTAAAACAAGAAAAGTCATCCGCCTACTAGAACTGCGCCTAGCATTAGCAATTTGATTACATAGTCGAGATTGCACACAACCGCCCTCTGTGGGCGAGAAAACGTCACGTCGAGTGGACGCGAGGGGCATCGCAATGCGAACGCATTAGGCGGTACACGGCTCTTTATACGCGGACCTGTGGTCACACTACTTACTATTATGTTGCATGTTTGTATGCTTGTCTGATACGTACCTGGAACAAATAGTAAACACTTTGTTAGTTTTAGTCTAGTAAAATTTTAATACAAGGTAGCAAACAAAATTTGTTAAATTTTTTGATGAAAACGTACATTTCAGAATTTTGGTCAAGCGAAGAACGAGTAGCAAAAAAAAAAATTGATTGCGAATTAAATATCCATATGTGGCTGTTAGTCATGATTTTGTAATTGGTCATTGGCCGCACAGTCGGCGCAGCCTTCTGTATCGACTGTACTATTACAAATATTTTTTCTCGTTTCACTAACTGTCAAAAGCAAAGAAAAATGCTGTCATATTTTGTATGCTTAAAATAATTTCGCTGTCACCATTACTTATCACTTTATCAAGTTCGTGTTTATTAAATTAAGGAATTAAAGTTACCGTTAATAACTAAAAAGTTGGCAGTTAAAACTGGCAAAAATAAAAATTAAATAAATAACAAATTGCCGAAAAAGATTTTAATCAATAAATTGAATAGTTTACACTCAGGCGCTCAAAGTAAATATTTATCACAAATAAGGAATTTTAATCACATAACGTTTACGAATTTTATTCGACTACGTATTGAATTGTCATCTTTTTTTTTTGCAATACAGGAATATGGAGTAAAGGGCGCTCAACTTTTCATATTAGTTTCAAAACCTAAGTAAAAAAAAAAAACTTGTATTTAAATTACTAAGGCGATAAGCAAAGAGCTTCTTAGTAATAATGTATTACTGATCTCTTTAATTCTATATATTATTTCTATGTGTAGCTCGAACCACTTGAGCTACACCAAGCTCGTACACCAAGATACCCCTTATTAGTACCTATTACATGGTTTCCTGGCAGGAAACGTTAATGCGAAAATACATCTGATCTGTATGATTATTTCTAATGCTTTAATGTTGATTCTCGTCAAAACTTGAATTCTCGTATAAAAAGTTGGGACAAAACCAAATGGAAGATTAAAATAGATCAAAACTAAATGGTTCGTAGTCGAACTGACATGCTTTATGCAAGCGAAATCGCTTCGTCACGGAAACGATTCAGATGTCAGGATAGGCTAAAATATAGATACGACTGTCTTTATAAAAGATAGAGAAGCGTACAATACTCGTATAAACGGAGAAATTGAAAACGATGTTGTAAAAGAAAACTAAAACTAAAGAAACGGCTCAAAATTGGGAGAAAAACTGGCATTAAAAGATATCTCAGTAACCAAATAACTAAATTATGAATAGCTTCAAAGAGTGCAGAGGCAAAGCACGATAAGACAGCTTAGTCAATATAAAAGCTACAAAACTTGAAGTCACTTAAACATCTTAAAACAAAGATGTTTATCTCCCTTACTCAAGAGTTACATAAATGGCGTTTGTTTTTCAACAATGACTTTAAAAATCCGTGGCTTTATCTCGGATATAATCTCGGTTTTTTCTCGTGTCACTAAGCTTAGCTCCAAAGCTCCGTTGTGTGATAAGAGGCTCACCAGGATTTTTTGCTATCAGTCTTTAAATGTTCTGGTATTTAGATAAAATAAACCAGATGCTTCGACAAGCCAAATAGAAAAACCAAATATGAGCTGTGATTTTTGTAGATCTATTCAAGCCAAATAGAAAAAAAATGAGCTGTGATTTTTCTAGATCTATTCAAGACAAATAGAAAAAAAAAATAGCTGTGATTTTTCTAGATCTATTCAAGTCGTTATAAGATTTTAATGTGCATGACGTAGACAGTATCCTCTGATTTATCTTACGATGATTAATTAAGCAGAATTACTTCTGTATCCATTTTCAACGAATTAGTAGAATTTTTGACAGAAAACAACATCAAAATAGGTGATAAATATCGTATAATGATCTCTTAGTCCAAACATTTACATAATAATTACATACATAATATTTTAATACATACTTAAAAGTTTTAAACAGACAGATACCTCGGCTGGTCGTGAAAGATAGTATCACACTTGGGTGCAATAACTTTTAAGCATTCGCTTCAAGCCGCTTTTTATTTTATACCCATAACTCTATAGCTATATTTTTTTACACTTGTGTGTTTCCGTTGCGCAACTTTAGACCATCCTGGTTTTTAACACGCCAAATATCAATATTAAATATTTATTGAACTAAATAAAATTATACTGATTTTCGATTAGAATGACTTTTATTACACATTAAAATTTTACGATTATGACATTTATGACCAAACACAACTAAACTGGCCCGATAAACCTATAAATAAAATTAATGATAATCACTTTTCGATTCGTCTGTATTTTTTGCGGATTAAATGTCAGAGCAAGTCAACAGTCGTAAGCCTTTATGGTATCGAGGGGGCGGACAACTGTAATTTATAACTAGAACTTTTGTGCAAAAACTACCAATTATTAATTTCTATTTACTCGTTTAAAAAGGCGATGATCGGTCGTATGTTCAATTACCGTACAATGCGTCCATTTTACATCGATACTTAGGTGTAGTTTTAATACTTAGAAAATAAAGGTTACAATTGACTAGCACGGAGATCAAGTGTTGCTGTCCGTGCCCGAGTCCGTTAAGGCGTCATTTCTTGCGAATTAAATTAATTCTAATATCAAAAGTGGGCGTGGCGATGCTACCGCGATACGCAATATGGCCGCCTGTGAATATTAATCGTGATTATTTATCGTATAATGAGCTGCTATAACAGTTAGCTAATGTAAGGCTATGTGTTGAATGTAAAGATAGCGATAATCGCGAGGGTTTTTGACGCACGAGTAACTTGCGATCGGCACAAAACTTTGTTGTAAAGGTGGGTGCACAACGGAGAGATAGCGCGGGCTAATCGAGCGTTAAATTTTTTATTATTTTTTCTATGTCATTCGCGATGAATTTTCATTAATGCTAGTGGGTGGTGATTTTCATAGGCTTTTACGAGGAACGCACACGTTACAATTAATTATGAATTCATCAGTTCTAGCTTGACTAACATTCGGATTTTTCCGCATCTCCTACTAAGAAAATACACACACATTGGTTGTGAAACTAATATTGACTACCAACCTTGCCAACTCACAAACCCTCCGGCATTCTAAACTTTAACATTGTGCTCATTAGAGTTTACTTTCCCTGTTAAACACAGCGAACAGAAAAATAATCTCCAAGTCGGAAAATTCAAAGAGCTTAAAGCCATCTAAAAAATTCTCGATACATGCTCTACTCTATTCGCAATTCAGCGTCGCTTCGTTCCTAAATCCCCACAAGCCGTGCGCTAAAAGCCGTTGCTGGGGCGTAGGCATCAAAAATTCAGTTTCCAGTCTAGACCTGTTCTTAAATCTAGATGTAGGTAATAAGTCGCAAGGTAAAAAGAACTGGGTGACTCTTTTACTCGAATGTAGGTGACTGGGTACGCGAATAAAGGTTTTTCAAATGGTTTTTGATGTTAGGAAAAAAAAGATGCAATGCGTAGTCAAAGATTTTGTTGTTTTTTTTTTTTTATTAGTATTTTAATCTTCTAATATCTTATCAAGTAACAAAACTGTTTTATTAAACATTTCTAAAACGTAATTAATAGAATTAGATACAGATCCAAAAAAATTTTTTTTTTCTCACATACACGTTTATCGTTTAGTGTAAACTACATTTAAATATGGAAAAATAAAAACCTGTGGGATAAGTTACAAGAGTGAAGGCGCCGGAAAAAGCTAGTTAGCTACAAAACAATAATATAATTGTTTCTTACTTCATGGTACAGCGTTACACTAATATAAAGTTTTTTTTCTAAAATAATTGCTTGACGATAATTCAGCCGTTGAGAAACGGGCTTTATCCGAATAATTGACATGCATAAAAAGGCGGCAATTTGCGAATATTCAATATAAAAGTTGTAAAACTTGATCCGGCTGTGATTTTTATGTGCATGGCGAAAATACATGAAACGAAGTAATAGAAAGAATTATTTGTTTTTTTGTACAAAAATAATAACTGTTTTGCTCTTTGGCGACCATGTGTCTGTGATGTATTAAATAAATACCGGATAATATCGCCAATAGATTTAATCAAAGGATAAATTAATTTAACACGATATAGCTTTTAATTGATATAATAAAAAACATTTTAATCATTATCGGCGGTAGCGATTTCTGCGTAGATATTAACAGTAATGACAAACAGTATACACTACTGGGATATTTTCCACTGCTTCTACATTTTTTCGTTTCGATGTTATTTTAATTACTGATGTTCCCAATGCTGGGATTTAGGTATCCTGGGTAGGAGAGGGAATGGGCCGTAATACACCACGCGGACACAGTGCAGGTTGGTGGATGTCACGTCTTCGAATAATGAGATGCTACGTTTTTTTTTTTTCAATTTTTTTGACATGGTGAGATATTATTGTTTCTGAAATCTAGTGTAACCACTTTCCCAATGCTGGGATATAGGTATCTTGGCTAGGAGAGGGAATGTGCCGTAATACACCACGCGGACACAGTGCAGGTTGGTGGATGTCACATGTTTTCGAATACCTAGATGCATTTTTTTTTTTCAATTTCGTTGACATGGTGAGATATTATTGTTTCTGGAAACTAGTGTAACTTTTAGCTTCCATAAAGGAATTACATCTGTTTATACGTCTCAATCAGTAAAGAAATTAACTCGACCTTGTACAGTCCACAGCTGGATATAAGCATCTCAAGTTGCGCCAAAAGAGACGGACTTCCGTCTTCCGCATCGTTTCAAAAATATTTATTTTTTACTATTTATTCAAATGTTTGTGACATTACCTTAAAATGGCAAACTAACTGATCAGGTAAATGCGTCACAAGAATAATAAACCTGAATTTATCTTACAATAGTAACAATTCTTTATTTTCAGGCTGCGAGGGCCCATAGACACTATACGTAAAATATAATTATATATAGTTAGACTGACTAGTTTCAGCTAGCGACTTTGCCTGCGTAAAAGACGAATATTATCCCAAGGATTCCATCATAGGCATAATTACGATCTACTTGTGATGTGCAGAGGTAACTAAAGCGAACTACACTAGGCCGACGCACACGTGGACCACGCCACGCACACACGATTTATACGTAGCGGCACGTTGCGTGGCTGTGGCGTGGATCCAATGTAGCTCTGCAAGTCTAGTTATCATATAAAATGTATGGAGACCGACGCGTCCAGATCGGCGTACGTGACCCACGTGTGCGCAATGAAGTTTAACCTTTATAGACGGACAGACGACAGACAGAGTTAGTTTCGCATTTATAATAGCCATATTTAAGGTAGCGTTTAAAAGTAGCTTTGTCTAGTTTATTCAAATGTTGGTGTTTTATTACGTCTTCGCCTCTAAATGAATCATTAGACCACACAAACTGCCATTGTAGCTGGAAATAAAAATCTATTAATAAGCGCCGAACTATGAGACGGAAGTATTTAATATTCTATCAACGAAAGTCTAGTTTTGGCGAGCGGACGCGCCTGTACCTGTGTATGTATCCGTATGTCCTCCTAGACACTACATGCACCTACGAAACTTCCTCTGATGCGATTAAGTAGAAGTACGGACGGGTTAACTGTTCAGTCTTAGTGTGTTTTAATCATTGGATAGCGGTAGAATAGTTTTTCTAAGTGACGATATTTAAATGAGCAGTTCATCATCATGATTTCTTGTTATTGTATTCCTTTTCTATTTCTTTACCGTTAAGCTGCATCTACCATGTTATGTTTCTGCACCACCCTAAGGTCGACTGGTAGAAAATGCCTAAGGCATTAAGTCCGCCTTTTTAGTGTTTACTAGCTTCTGCCAGCGGCTTCGCCCGCGTGAAAGTAGGTTTCTCTTAACAAACTTTGGTAGATATTTATAAGATCTACAATTAATTAGAACATTTTATGGTTCTATCTTTTATAGTTTAGGCAGCGTACGCAAAATAAGTAACTTTTCTGGTTGACTTTTTACACCTTGTGTCCGAAAAACTCAAATATCTTACGGAACCCTACTTTTTTCCAAAATAAAATATAGCCTATGTTACTCGTGGATAATGTAGCTTTCGAATGGTGAAAGAATTTTTAAAATCGGTCCAGTAGTTTTTGAGCCTATTCATTACAAACAAACAAACAAAGTTTTCCTCTTTATAATATTAGTGTAGATTACAAGTGCATAAAGTTTCAATAAATAATTAAAATATGTGTAGGAAGGTTGTGATGACAAGGAGTTTTTTTTTTAAAGCAGAAAAATTGATGGTACGGCTGGCGCAGTGTGCAAAGTTACTTATTGTATAAACTGAATATGTATTTGTTATTGATTTTTTTTTTTCTACTCTATCGCATAGGGTTTCTTGTCATGATAGCTGTATGCTACTATGTACGTATGTTTGTAATAATTAAATAAGATTTTGCCTGGAGTTTGAGATAAATGCACTTTCTTTTTGAGGAGTTGTTTAACAAACTGTTGTCTCTTATGGTCGGAATTCACCAATAAAACTAATCACGTTTTAACGTTTGGCTCGCGTAATCGCGTTTAGCCGCTGTCACTAGTGTCACTTGTCTGTATTTTTCTTTTGTTGTATTTTTACAAGTGACACTAGTGACAGCGGCTAAACGCGATTATGCGAGCCAAACGTTAAAACGCGATTAGTTTTTGGTGAATTCCGTCCTAAGACTGTTTAACGTTCAAACAGTAGTTTATTAAGGCTACCAACAACGAACTACCTTTATCATTTAATGCATTGATGATTATCGACTTTAGCAATTTAAAACCTACCATAATCAGTGTAAATAGTCACGTATTTTCACTTATTTGTTTAGTCATTGAACTGTTAAACTAACTTGTAAGTAAACTTCCTTTAGATAAGATATCGTGCGGATACGGTTTCAATTTTGCGTATTTTAATTGATTATATCGAAGTTTCTTCACACTATCTGAACGATTAATTGATTCGTTTCATTTTTTAGCAGTTATACTGAAACCTGTGTCTAAAAAGATTTAAATATATAACCACTTGGTATTAGCTGAGCTGAGCTTCTAACAGCAACAGCTATTGGTATCAAATTAAGAAGGTTTTTGTTGAGGTGGTAAAGTATCTAATGACTTGTCTCGCTGCAGGGTGTAGCGAGAGGGCGATTCAGGTTTTTACTGACTAAAACCCACTTGTGTCAGTCAGTTGCCCTTCGCGTTCTGGACGGCGAGCCACCCATTGCTTGTCGTCTGCAAACCCGCGCCTACGGAAGCTGGAAATTGGGATCGGAATCCCGGCGGCGGCGGTTGGACCGTTGCCTCACGCGATCGGCCGCCTCCTTTGCTAGCATTACTGCTTCGCAGGAGGCGACCGCCTCCCACTCCTCCTTGTTCCGGACCATAGCCTGTACCAAGGCCCGGCGCGAGAGATCGCCGCTGCCGATCGCCCCCACGAGGACACGGAGTTGCTCTGCCCAAGCGGGGCACACCTCCGACAAGGTGGGGGTGTGGCGGTCCACACAGTGACGACACCCGGGCGTTTCTTACGCACGAATCCGGTGCAGGAACTTTCCGAACTTACCGTGTTCGGTGAGAACCTGCGTCATGCGGAAGGTGAGGTCGCCGTGAGGTCTTTCCAACCACGCCTCAAAGAGGGGACCGCCATAAATGTGGCGTGCCCAAATAATATATATCTAAAATAATATGATATATTATAAGAACCTAGTTATCCACAAGGATTATTTATCTATCTACCACGCTCATTAAATTGATTTGGTTATTATCTTCCCATAAGAAAGAATCTCAAACAAAACTAAGCATTTCTAAATCCATGACTAGCACGCCAAATACCTATGTAACTTTTTGTCAATAGAAGTAAACCCAACATTCCATCTATAGATAAACTATAAAAGGCGTCCATTTCTGTTTGATTGACATGTTTTATATCGCCAGCGATTCAATCACGCCCATCGCACTTGTCTCGAACATGCGGCTACGAATGACGGGTTTTTTTTAAGCATTTGGAGCATAGCATTTGGAGTTTTTTTTTTAATTGATTATGTTGTATTATATGTAAACTAAAACTACAGCATACACTATAATAACAGTGTAAGTAAATAAAACGAGACAAAAAATGCATTTAAAAAAAATATAACATGGTGCAGTCTGTGATGGTAATAGTGTATATCTCATTTATAGGTATTCCTTGCCAATCATATTTTAAAATAAAAGAATACAATTAATTACCCCAAAATATTATTATTAAAATTATAAACGAATATGTTTACAATATAAAACAAAAAACAATATAAACGCAAAATGTCGCAGAAAATCACAACATTAAAATGTGAACAAAATATCAAAAGCGACAAGTGCGTTGTACCGCGAGTGTCGGCGTGTCGTGAGCGCATGTTACAAGCGAGCAATGCGCACACGCCTATCACACTGTCCGCGGCACGCGACTACCCAACATAGTGCTGGATTTTTTATCGATGTTGGATAAGTTTTTCTTTGAGCTGTTGCACCCGGCCATCATTTGTAGATCTTTGATAGTTGTCATTCACCAGACGACCACTGTTAAGGTTAAGAACTATATTGAGCACACGTGGGTCACCACCAACACCATCTAGACGCGTCGGTCTCTATAAATTTTATATGGCAACTAGACTTGCAGAGCTACATTAGATTCACGCTACGCGACCCCACGCAACGCGCCACTACGTACAAATCAGGCGTGGTCCACGTGTGCGTCAGTCTGGTGTAGTTCTTGCTTAAGACATATGCTTTCTCCATGCGTCGCCATATCGAGGGTCCTTGCATCCGACTAGTTTCGTAAATCATATGAAATTTACTGACCGCTGCATTAAGGATTATTTTTTCTGGATTTAAAACTTCCTTTTTTTGCAGTCGGCAAACAAAAATAAGCACATCGTAAAATACCTTGCTATCTAAACCGCATCACATATTAGACGCGATGCGTTCACGCCCATCGCGCCTGTCCGCGGCACGCGCCTGCGAGCGACGCGGTGTGCAAAAGGCTTTATTTTTTGTGTTGTCATGTTTTATTATTATTTTGTTGTGAATCTGGGCGTAGTGCTTACGTACCATACATAAGTACTATTATAATAATTTTACAAATGAGTGACTAACAATAATAGCTGTTGAATAAAAGCCTTTTAAGCTCTCTTCGGAATCTGAAATAAATTTAAGCAGATAGTCTAGTCTGGAAATTATTTATTTGTTTTACTTTAACAAAAACAGCTATCTGCCAATCATATTACATAAAGAATATACACAAAATTCACATACGCGTCTCGCAGAACTCCAGACATGGAGACAAGGTACAAAAGATATACAAAATTAACATATTCATATAATAGAACTCCGGACATACTGACATGTTCGTCTTAAATTCGTCCGAGAACACATCACAATCAGGGTTCTGGTCCAAAAGAGTGTTCAAATCATATGAGTTTTTAATCAAGATTCAAGGTTTTCGGTTAGATCAAGACAAATACAGACCGTGGTCTCTCACATGCAAAATTGATTGCAAAGACACACGAATAAACTTTCCCATGAAAGAAAAAAACATACGCGATTTTCATGTCGACCTAAATTACTCAATGTGACATAACGACATAATAATGCAACAAAATACCAGACGTCCCTACATGTTAGGGTGAATCGCCCGGTTGCTGTCACCTGAAGACGGTAAACGCGTGGCGCTATCGAGTATCCGAATATACGAATACATTTTTTATTATCCGCGCCACCCCCCTGTCTGACACAGACACATGAGTCGCTGAGTTTTCTGAATAAGACGTCAAAAAGGGCAATTTATTACCGCTTCAACGAAATGGTATATGCGGATTTTATTAAGCGTTTCATATTTAGGGTGTTATTATTGACTTGATAAGGGGTAACTTCATGAATATGAATCCTTTGAATATCAATTTTAATATAGTCTATTAAGAGTATGAAGGGTTAAGGTAACAGAGTGATTTATTTTGGTTTTAGTCTCGAGTAAAACTATTCAGTTCGAAATTAAAAGTTGGAAAAATCATTAATACGTCTACGTCCAATTACAGAACCGGCTTGAAATAACAGGTGGAGGATATTTCCAACATGATATTGTCTTTATTCATCCAATCAAGTGGTGCACTACATTGCTCTCCCGTCTCTAATAGCGCGAAATCGAATTGCGTTTTGACTGACAGATGGCCTCAGCCCGGCCCGACGAATACAAATTTGCGATATTACATGCGGATTAATGTCCATGCACCATTTTTTAGGGTTAAATTGTCTTTTCTGGATCACCCTTATACATTTTTATTAATCAACGCATTTAAAAATCAACTGTATTGTCTATACTAAGAGTTGAAATTAGATTGCAGTGTTCGCTTCGGTTAGTTCGTACAACGAATGTAATGTCGAGATCGCGAAGGGCGATTCCCCATGCTAGATGGCATCCGTACGATGGTTATCATAATCCCTGCATTGACATGATGTGATGACACATGTCGTGTCGTCGTGCTCTAAAATGTCGTTTTAAAAATCCGTCTAGCGCACGACGTGGGTGAAAACAGTTGCATTCACCCTAATTGTGTAGTACTTAGAGTTTACTTTTCTTAATTTTAGACGCATTAGTTATTTTGCTGGGCCTGGGAAGGTTCAGTATGGACAGTTCACAATGTAGATTTTGTTTGCGTATGAAGATCAGTATTTGTGTTTTGTATGTCTGTATGTGTTTGCTCATCTCGTGTCAAGAGCGAATTTTGTTTGCTCTGTAATCAATAGTATTTTTTGTCTATTTGTGTTGTCAGCAATTTGGTGATGAACTGTTTTATAAACTGAACGAAATAGTGAATTGGTAAACGTAAAAACTACGCTTGCGAATTTTACGAACGTATTTATTTTAGGTCTATCTGCGTATGATTTGATTACGTAAATAAAACGCATATCGCATTTTAGCCAATATTCTAAATGTGGTGATAACTTTGCTTATGTTATAAAAAACTGACATCGATTTCCGCCGACCGTAGGCGCGGTCTTGCGGACGAAACCTGGGGCCACGGATAGTGTGAAAGTGAAACGCGGGGCCCCGGGACGAAGGCAAAGAAGGAACAGGAGTGAGTTTTTAGTTAGTAAAAGTCTGACACTATCTCCCGCCGATGATTTTCCCACCTAAAAAAAACATCGACTTTGTCACAATATAAATAAAGAAACATCAGCATCATCCACAACCCGCCTTCGCCCACGACTGGGCATAGGCCCCTCTTTTTTTGTGCCAACCCCACTTTTCTACCTATGTTGACAAAAATTCCATCTGCCCATCTTGCCTTGGACGCCGATCGGTCACCACCTCACTCCACCTATCTATCATCACCGCACCTTGCCAGATGTCCTGTCCGACTCCATTTGAGTCTTCCAATCTCGATTCTTGGAACTCGGTCGTGCGTGCTAAGGCTTTCGTGCAACTGCCAGCCTATGGAGGAGGCTGTGTCGATTTCTGTGTCCTCTTGTGTGAGAGTCACCGTCTCAGCACCACAAGTCATGGTGGGCAGAACACACTGATTATAGAAGCGGGTCTTCAAACACTCAACTTAGTAACTGTTGTTTGCCAATTGAAAGAATATGGCCATTGTAAACATATTGGTCAACCATCTCCAACAAAGAATTCTCCAAAGAAACTTTCTTTATTTGTTTATAAAGAAACGTTGCCCCACACTAGGAATTACGCCAGTGTGGTAAACTCACATACACGAGACACTCAAACCAAAAAATCTATCTGTAGGCCAAAGAAATATTTGTTCTGTGTGGGAATCGAACCAGCGACATGCAGCGCAGCAGTCAATTAACCACTGAGCCAACTGTAGCGCAAACTATGTTGTCACATGAACGAAACATACAACTTACTATATAAATATATTTTCAATCCATAATTAATCTATTTCTAAAAAATCCATGCCATGTTGTAACCTCACAAAAACTTTGCACAGCGGTCAAAAACAACAATCCAGTTAAACAAAAAAAATAAAATTCCTATTTCAAATAAAAACAAAGTCAATACCGTTGATCCATCGGTAATCATTTGTACAATCAACGACTATATTAGCGAAGATTAAAAATCGCACACAAAGGGCTGCCAAGGGAGTAATTCAGAATTAATATCCTTCCCTGCAATTACTGCAAACTGGGGCAAACTGCAGAATCATAGAAAATTACAGGATTCCAAACATGCAGGACAAAGGGAACCCCTCAGTTCAACGTTTTCTATGGAACTAGTAATGGGGACAAATTTTTAATATGACGAATTGGGGAGCGAGTTTTAAACAATTAGATGTCGAATGTATGGAGTTATGATGAATGAAAATGATGATTTAGGATGAAGATTTTATCGTGATGTTTGAAAATAATCGGCAGATTTAAGTTTCTGGGGATAAGTGAAGAAGGGAAATAAAGTTTTTGGTGTCAAAACGACACTATCATTAAGATTCATCACGAGTTCATAGTTCGTAATTCCAGTGTGTTTTTCCTTACATAAAATACGTTACCAGAACGCGTCCTTCTATGAACTTTACGCGAAAAATTAAACAGAAATATATTATAATATTTGTAAGGTCTCGAGTGCGTTCCACCACGGTGCTTCACTCTCCAATCGTTACGGGGCAAAAAAGAAAAAGTGAAATAATCGTACGCAAAACCCTCGCGACAAATGAACATCGGGAACTCGAGAGGTCATTAAAACGAGGCTCGATCTAAAAATGAGAGGGGGAGGGTAAGAGGGGGGACTTTTGAGAACTCTGTAATTGGACCAGGGAGGGTCTTAAATCGTATTCGAACCAGCAGAAGCGGAAAGACGGCTCAACCGACTATAATTAACAACAAATATGGGTGAATCGATTTTTTTTTTCACTGCGTTCAAAGTACGCCCATTAGGTTATTTCGCGGGGCGAGCAATTACTCAAACAATACACTTGAAATATTAACGCTAAACCCACGTTTTGTGGGAAAACTCGGCTTGTTTAGCAACTGCGACCACGTAATGGCGTGTTGTTTTCTTTCAGTTTAACAGTATCGGCGGCACCATACGGTAGTATTTTTATTTGTATTTTTCTTTGCCTTGTTTACGTAATTGAGTATTTTGTGGGCAAACCAAGGGAGACCTAATCGGTTTAATAATTTCATTTTAAGTGGAAAACTATGTTTGAGTCGTTTAACCAAACTGTGTTTTATTGATACATTAATTTCAACTTTCAACCTATAGACTAGAGTACGATACAATATTATTGGAAAAATGACTTCATATTTTATCTCGCATGACGTACAATAATCCCACAACACACTAATGAAGCAACACCTTCTCGGAAACAAGTTAAAACGTACGTCAAAACATAATATCTAGTAGACCACACAGAGTGACGAGACAAGTGAGAAAAAATAACAAGACAAAAAACCTAAACAAGGGAATCACGTCACCACATTATGTTAATAGGTTCGAGATATGACAACATCGAAAATAATCCGCTTTGTCCAGAGAATGGGCACATTAGACCAGCAGGCTGTCCTCTGGGACATGAGCGCCTTTGATTTCGGATTCGATGGAAATTAATATACGTTGCGCACACAGGGTACATATTTAATGTACATAGAACAACATCGACTAGGCCGTAGGCTGCCGTAGGACTCTATCAATATTCATGAAAAAATGACATTAAAGCGAAGTTAAAAATAATGTCACAGTGTGCGTGTGTCAACTTAATTTAAATAAAAACATCCGATCGGTTAGTGAACAACGTGAAGTGATTTCGTGAAACTATTTTATGATAACTAGCGTAAATAAAACGGCGGAATCAAAAGCGGCATCAAACAGCGTGCCATCATTTAATCATCGCGCCGATGATTATAATTCACCTGTCATGAAAAACAAACATTTATAAAACCGCTATAGTGGTGAGATGGATCATAATTATGGGTTATCTCGCGCTGAATGGCGCCCCGCGAACCGCACGCGATGCCAAAAGGCGTCAAATAGCTCGTTAAATGCCCCTTACAAATAGAAATATTACTCATAACTTAATCCCCCTTAAATAGATTTAACCTGCCATAAAATCATATTCACATTTTTTTTTGTCTGGGCAAACAGGCAGGGTAGCTCACTGTGCGTATTTATAACGAATTGGCGATTAATACCGCACAATGGTTTTGGAGAGGTTATAATAGTCATAATTCATGTTTTTTTTTGTGTGTATAATTGAGGGGGTTAGGTGAAGGGTAGTTTTATATTGGATTTAATATTTACATCTTTAGTAACAGTCGGTGTGAAATTGGACGCTCGCTTAAGAGTTATTAGGGGTTTGTAACTTAGTATAGGGTTAATCCGACATGAGTGGTTATTGATAAGGGGGTTAAGTTTTATTGCGTTTGCTCTTATTACAGTTCAATTGGTATTTCGTCAGTGAAGTTCTAAAAGGGTGTCATTCAAAAATGGTTTCTTTGCAGAAGAGCAAAAAAATAATAATAATGATAAGCTACAGTAGAACATACATTTTTGGAAGAAGTAAACTTACTTAACCACAGATTTTAACGTTTAGCTATTTGAGTTAAACCACCCAACAACACCAAGTTATGGCCCATCAAGTGACTAGGGCTGCGGGAATGTTCAATAGAGTTAGTTACCATACATAGCATTGGAAAAGGGCAACAGAAGCAACACAAGTGGATTTTAGTCCGTAAAGACTGACTCACCCTCTCGCTCCACCAAGAGCTAGCCTAACGTATAATGACGCCAAGCTTTTAAAATGACACTCAGTACCAACATAACAAAAGTACATTTCCTATGCTAATGTTTTATTACTAATGAAAGTTTATAGCACGTGGACAGAGACAAAGAGAGTAGTAAAGGCTAATGTGTGGACAGGACTTTGAAAACCCCGATAACCATGAAAGAGTGGCGTTCAAAAGTAATTCGTCTTATTTTACAGCGAAGTGTACTGAGTCAAATGGGTTACTACTGGTGGTGGCTATAAGTGACCTTTCTACGGTTAGTTGGGCTTTTAAAATGATAGGTTCTGTAAGTCATTGGTACAAAAACAAATGCCAAATTGGTCGGAGGAAATTATTCTGGCATTATGACTGGCCTGTCGGTCTAGTGGTCAGTGGCCCTGCTATGCCGGAGGTCGTGAGTTCGATTCCCACCCAAAAACAATTTTTGTGTGATGAGCACGATCAATTGTTATGTGTCTGGGTGTAATTTATCTATAATATCCATATATTTAGAAATATATAAGTATGTTTATCAGTTGTCTAGTACTCATAACACAAGCTCTGTTTAGCTTGGGACTAGACGGCGTTGTGTGATAGTTGTGGAAAAAAAATCCTTTTTAAGCAAACTTAGTTAAATAACATGTTAATTGGATAACGCTTGTTCTTTTTTTAGTAATTAAAAAGGTTATTTCATATGTCAACCGTTACAAGCGACAACTACAATGAACACAGCTAAAACGAAACATAATTGCAAGGACAAGTAATATTCCTTCACAAGTCTTTTGAATATAGGAAGTGATTGCGCGCGTTTTATTCACAATGGCAATGCATTCCATAGACGAGTGGCCTGGACAGTAAAGGACTTATCTAGTAACATAGTGGAATGCATCAGTATAAGCAGAATAATAACGTAGGTTCTAAGTTTTCTCACTAAAACAACATTTCTTATCCATAAGTTCGATCTAAACAACAAACCAAACAAAATAGCGCCAAGTAATAATGAAAACGTACACATTCTCTCGCAATTCCATTGGAAACGAGATTAGGTCTCGAATCTAAAATCTAGACCAGACTGGGAGCTAGAGGGTGGTGCAAGGGGGGCGAACGAAACAGGTGGGGACGAAGGGGGTTGGAAATAGGACTTCCTAGGCAATTACCATCCACTGGGACTCGGATAGCTAGAATCTAGATCTTATTGAAAATATACTATATGCATCTCCTTTATACTGGCTTTGTGTAAAGAGATGGTATAATTGCTACATTCCTTTGTTATACTTACTCAACCATTCATATTATGTCCGTATTCACTTTGTTACTACAATGGAACACGGTAAAAATCAGCAATTAAAACAGCTACTATATTTATTTATTTATTGAAAATATTTATGTACGAGTTCACCGATCAGTATTCAAGACCTAATGTTAATGCCCTGGGGTCCTGAAATACAGGCTTGCAGCCTAGTTTAGGCACCAGCCTTCCAAAATAATAAAATACTCTTCACTACATTTTAAGAATTTGATGTATTGAAAATATTGTGGTGAGAAAATAAACATTTATTATTATTATTACAATATTTACATACAAACCAACAAAACTTTATACATTTTACTCTTCATTTAATGCTAGAAAAATCAGATAGCTTTCACAATAATCGTTCAAATAAATATCAATACAATGCTAACAAGCTTCCATAAAAAAACCACTTGAAAAATTGAAATAAACACAAGTGCATCAAAAACAAAAAAAAAACTGTTGATTTTTGCGAATCGAAAAAAATCCGTAGTAAAAAATTGACACCATTTTCCACGAAAAAAAGGCATCCGGCGCACTGTGTTGTTGCGATGCGACTTCTCTGAGCGAGTGTACGCACAATGAGATATCCGACAAAGCTCTCAGAGAGAGGGTGCCGACGGGATGACGCTTTTAAAAGTATTACTGTCCACCCCCCTGCCCCCAGTCGGCGTGATGACACCCCAACCCTTGTAGTGTTTGATTATTTTATAGTGGGTAGTTGAATATTGAACTACCGGGGAGGATTCACAATGAGAAACTGTTTGCATGAGTTCTAATAGTGATCCCCAGGGTGGAAGTAGTGACGGTACCTATCTACTTCGAATTTGCTGCGGTTTAAAAAGGATTTCTAAGTACGACGGTACTAAAAGTGCTTGCTTCTTACATGGTTTTGCTATGTGAGAGTGAGTAACGAGTACAAATATACGTTTGGTTAGGTGTTTGCTATAACATAAACTTGAAGTGCCGAGTAAAGTAACTGGCAATACTTTACGAACATTATACTAAGTCATTTGACGGCCTCTTTACAATATAATTGTTTGTGTTTATTACTTCCTTTTAGGTGTAGGCCTGCATAATCGGTTAGGTTATGCTTCAAGCTAAAAAGTTGTTTCAATAGTTGAGTCCTCTGAATAGTTTAAGAACTTATAGTTTCAGGAATCAATTTTGAAAGGCTTTTTTGTTTCTGTGGAAATGTTTTATTTATAATGTACTTTATTTATTGTTTTTGTATCGTACGTTTCTATAAGTTTTACAGAAATAGTATTACAGAAAAACTTCTTCATGATTTGAAATTTAAAAGAAAACTAATAAAATATTATGTGATAATATTAATACTATTTTTTTTTGTTCGTGTGAAGTTATCTAAATAATAACTTCTCCCGCTCTGGGTGGTACGAGAGGGAGTGTCAGACTTTTACTGAGTAAAACTTACCCATGTTGCTTCAGTTTCTCTTACGATCAATCCCGTCTTGTTCAAGCTAAGCTTCGAGGATCTAAAGAAACAGATCGCCGTCCGGCCGTTCGAGAAAGAGTCGACGACGCGTTGTGTTCTACGGCTCAAGGAGATATCAGCAAAATGGCCGGGACCTATTGGGGCCGATGCCTGCTAGGGCTACGGGATTGTTAGGAAGAGTTACCATGGCCCTGGAACTCAAAGGGCAATTGAAAGAACACGGTTATAGTCGGTAAAAGTGTGACGAAGAAGTTATTTAATGGTTTTCCACCTCAAAACAAAGCCGGTCCAGCTGTTTGGAAGATGAGGTAATTGACTAAAAATACATACATACAGTATCATCATCTTCCTGCCCTCGTCCCGTGTTATTTGGAGTCGGCACAAGACTTTTTTTTCTTCCATTCTGCCCTGTCACTCGTCATGCTATCACTAACTCCCTTTTCTTCACATAATCCATACATACAATATATGCGCGAAAAACATAACCTTCTTGCAGTCGGTTAAAACATAGTCTAAAACTGATTGTTTTATTTTTTCACACCATATTTGTTTTTGATTAATATTTTAATCATTTTGATATGTCCTTAACCTTGCAACGAATTCCAATACATACCCATAATCATTCAAATCAAGGTGTCACCTTATCAAACAGCAGAAACAATAAACAATCATTGAATTGATAACGATCTCAGCGGCATTAGCAAAGGCAATCGCGTTATTGATTATGCCGACAATTATTTTAATCACATATCTTGAAATTTTTTGATTTTGTGTGTGTATTAAGGTGTGAATGGAATGAAAGAGGGAGAGGAAGGAAGTGTTTCCTGTTTTGTTTTAGGATTGGTATATGGAATGTTAGGTGTTATCGTATAGATCAGAGATTCGTAGTCGTTCTTTGAAGTCGTAAGGTCATAATGATTTTTTTTAGTATGTTCCAAAGGCCAAAACAGGTTTAATTTTTGAATAGATTGAAGAAAATGACTTACCAAATCATATTTTTTTGAACTTCGAACAAAGATCGAAATTATTTTGAATGAGAAGCATCGCCATTTTGCGATTTAGAAAATGCTGTGGATGTTGGCATTCTATGTCGATTTGACAAATCATTTCATATGTTTTGTCAAATAAGATAGTCAGTAATAGTTACAACAATAAGACATCGACTGTCTCCGGCCGGATGGATGACGCTAGTCCTAAGGCTGTCGTGGACCGGATTGATGACACTGGCAGGTTGGATTTTGGCCGACGTTTGGAGACTCTTAGAATAGATTATTATTAGGTTAGGAAAAAATGCAATATTAACTGTTCTTACATAATATCTACTAATACTGTAATATGCAAATATTGAAAGAACAATTTTTTTTTTAAAAGAGTAACCATGGAGTTTCTTGTCGATTCTTCTCGATAGGAAACGACCAATTTGGAACCGTGCACTAGCTTCTGACGTTTTATAAGTGCCCATGTAGGCCTATGTGAAATAAAAAACTTTTTTTTTTACTTCTTTGGCTTTTCGATTTGGTGTGGATACCAGAGGTATGATAGAAGATTCTGCTTTTTTCATCAGATATAGAGCTTATTTACTTTATTAAGTGTACATATCTACTTTTTTTAGTGGAAAATCCTACTGTCATGATATGCTTGGTGTACGCCTGCTCACAGCTTACATATGTATGTAACATGTTACATATGTATGTAAGCTGTTTGTTGTTGTTGTTTGTTGTGTATTGTTATGTAACAATGAATCTCTGTCGACGAAGCGTCAACGACACAATCAGCACGACGTTGCCGACGTTGCTCCTGTATTGTAGGCCTTTCTCATCCTGTCATCCATTACCGGATCACCAGGCGTACAGTGATGTGCCACTGGTACATGGTGGACATTTCACTCTACACACACAAAACGTTTTGGGAATACATGTATTATGCGTACAGCTAAGGGGTGAAATTCCTTGCCGGAGTCTGTGTTTCCTAATATCTAGAACCTAGGAGGATCTTTAAGTCAAAAGTGAATAGTTTATTTCTAGGCAAGCGTAATCCATCGTCAACCACATCTTTTCTTACCATCAGATAGTGATAGACTCTCGCATCAAGTGAGAGTCTATAATAATTTAGAAAAAAAAAACATCTCCCGCTCTTGGTGTAGCGAGAGAGATTTAAAGACTTTTACTAATTAAAACCCATCGGTGTTCCTTCAGTTGCTTTTTGTGTTCTAAGGCAGCGGCAACTTTTTCGAATTATCTAGCAGCCCGTACATTAAACTACCTAACACATAAAATAATAAGTAATTATTTTTCCACTAAGAAACTCGAATCCTTTGACACAATATACTTCGGAATTCGAGTCATCTGACAATCAAAGTTGAATGTTTCCGATTTCCAAAAACTCCAGTTTAATATTTAGTAAACTCGCTAACAGCCTATAACTTAAACTCCAAAAGCTTAGCTATCGAATATCGAGTTAGGTTCAAGGGCAGGCGGCGCCGGGGAATGCGTCCTAGCTTCCGGCAAGCAACCTCTGCGAACGGCATACTTATTAGACATTGACAACTTGATTGATCGAAAGAGCGGCCACAGAAGGTGGAAAAAGTTGTATAACATCTTATCTATCTAATCGGCAAAATGGAGAAATGAAAATGTAGAGCCGAACAATGGATACAATACCTCACCGCGAGCCTCCACAAAATGGCAGAGGATAAAAAACTGCTAGAGTATATCAAGTGAAACGTCATTAAAGACATACTCCGTCCTCGGATCCCGCCATACAAAATACTTTAAGCGGAAACCCCATACGCATCAAGACTCACAACAATAGCGACATATCTCACAATCGTAAGTAATAAAAGCACGGAGCGCCCACATTAAAATCTTATCCCTTTCTTAAATAAAAAATTCACGAAAAAATAAGAGGAAATCTCCCCTCTATTATTCAGTGGAAAACGTTCCCCATCCCACCCCCGTCATCTCGGTCGAAGCCCGTACGCGCGCACCGAAGAAAACACAAAGAAATTCTAACTCTAGCGCCCAGTCAACAAAGTTACAATTGGCGTGACTACTTTGTGTTGTTAACTAAGGAATATGCACTTTAACAGTAAGATTTAGAGTTTATATTCGTTCGGCGTGCAGCTGATCGGGTGTATAGAAATCGCGCCTTAGTATGGTATTTGAAAATGAGATGCAGCGCGGGTAGGGGAGGATGGGGGTCGGGTGGTCTCTCGAAACCCGAATTAGCGGCCCGTGTGTAATGATTTTCCCGGGCGGAATTATGGACGGTATCGAGACGGGATGGGGACCGGCAGGGATGTTCTATTTAATGGTCCACATTTGATAAGGGGTATCCGTCGGAACTATACTTTATGAACAGAGATGATTTGTTCAAAGGTTCTGGGCAAATGTAACCACATTTCTTTAAAAAAATATAATTATGAAAGTTCTGTTGAATCATCATCATCATTTCAGCCGAAAGACGTCCACTGCTGGACATAGGCCTACTCCAGGTGCCGCCACAATGAACGGTACTGTGCGACTCCCGTAACCGTTACCAGGTTATCGGTCCACCTTGTAGGAAGCCTTCCAACGCTACGTCTTCCGGTACGTGGTCGCCATTCCAGAACCTTTCGGCCCCAACGGCCATCCGTTCTGCGAGCAAAGTGCTCGCCCCAGCTCTGCACAGGTGTCATAGTCTTCTCGACTTTTTTTATGTATTATGCATCTAAACCATACTCATTAATCACTCTGTCGATTGGCGAAAACTGCATGAAAATCTGTTCGGTAGTTTTTGAATCTATCGCGAACAAACAGACAGAGAGACGAGGTGGTGGATTTTGTTGTATAGGTACATAATATCTAATACATAAAAATCTCGTGTCACAGTGTTTGTTATAGAAGTCCTCTGAAACGGCTTGACCGATATTTAAGTTTTTTTTTTTTGTAAAATACACAAAAATTTGGTAGGTTTTTTTTGGGAGGGAAAATCATCTAATGACATCCCCCGCTCTTGGGCGGAGCGAGAGGGCGTGTCAGACTTTTACTGACTAAAAACCCACTCCTATTCCTTCTTTGACATTGTTCCAGGGCCCCGGGGATCTCTTTCGTATCACCCATGGCCCTAGTAGGCTTCAACCCTGCTGGGCTCCTACGCAGATCTGAGAATAGGTCATAAGCTATTTTTTACCCTCCTACCCTCACCCCCCATATTTTCTTTGATAATTTATATGGCAGAACAAGGTTAACCGAGTCAGCTAGCAGTGCTTTACTGCGACCCCACCTGATGGTAAGCAGATCTATGTAATATAATAATAATATATTCCACAACTATCACACAACGCAGTCTAGTCCCAAGCTAAGCAGAGCTTGTGTTATGGGTACTAGACAACTGATAAACGTACTTATATATTTCTAAACACACACACACACACATACACATACATATATAGATAAATTACACCCAGACACAACAAATGATCGTGCTCATCACACAAACATTTGTCCTGGGTGGGAATCGAACCCACGACCTCCGGCATAGCATTTAGGGCCACTAACCACTAGACCAACAGGTCAGTCAGTAATGGTGGAAACCTAGATACCTACCCTATATAATGCAAAGATTAGGAAGAACCTAAACACAATCATAACCGATACTAAAGACAGTTCAACAAATTAATTGAAACCAATACATTACGACACCATGAATCAGTTATTACCAATCAATATCAATCGCTCCACATTATTATATTGATTGATTGATTGAATGGTGCCATTTAACCCCATCAAATGACAAGTGGCTCAACCCTTTATGAATGGTATTTGTAGCCATTCATACAATCTGATCAGCCGGTGTATTGAATTAGTTAGGAAGTTTGTTTTTTGTTTGCAGGAGGTAATCTCTGAAAGTACTGGTCCGATTGCGAAAATTTTTTCACAGAAAGCTGCTGTATTCATGAGTGACATGGCGAGAGGGGGTGTCAGACTTTTACTGACTAAAATTACACCTGCGTCCTTCAATTACCCTTTGCGTTCTAGGATTACGGGTTTCCTTTTCAGAAATTCCCCGCGGTCGTAGCTAGCGGGCATCGGCCCTGTTGCCCCCCTACGGTTTGCTGCCTTCTCTTTGAGGAACGCGTGGACCACTACTTGCTGTTAACGACTGGGCTCGGTCCGGTTGCTTACCAAATGGCCGAACGGCGAACTACCCATTGCTCGACGTCCGCAAGTCCGCGTCTACCGTGGCTGGTAGTCGGGTTCGGAATTACGGCGGCTGGGGCATGAGGACCTTTGTTCCCTCAGAGGCGACCGCCTGCCATTCCTTCTCGCTCCGGACCATAGCCCGAACTACGGCCCGACGCGAAAAGTCGCTGCCCGAATGCCTCCACGAGGACATGGCGGTGCTCCGCCCAAGCGGGGCACACCTCCACCATGTCCTCCAGGCGGTCCACACAAAGGTGACACCTGGGCGTTTCTTCCGCCTCAATCCGATGCAGGAATCTCCCGAACTTGCCATGTCCGGTGACGACCTCCGTCATGCGAAAGACGAGGACGCCGTGTTGCCAATCCTCAAAGAGGGGGTCTTGCCGCCGTGATTATGCCGTGCCCAATATGTTATGTAAGTGAGCGAAGCTGCGGGCTAAAGTTAGTTAACATATAAACTTAACGCTTGTGTTCCCCAAAAGGGTAGTCAGGCTGAGGCCAGAGCGGGGCTGAAGTGCTACCACCAGTTCTTACCTCGATCCATTTTACGATCTAAACTGAACTGGTAAAGGGATGGAGCTATAAAGGGTGTGTAATTCCCTCCCATACATTGTAACACGTCATGGTAAATGGTAAGTCTCCTGGAACGCACAGGCCAACTGAATCAACTCGGGTGGGATTTAGTCACTCAGAGCGGGAGAGTTAATTGATGAGAGTAGTCAGACCGATTCTGTGTGTGTGACTGAGAATCGTGTTTGAGATGAGTGAGTTTGTGTGAGGTATGGAGCTATAGAGGGTGAATAGCTCCTTCCCTCTTTCACGTTCGTTCGAACGACTGACAATGTAATACGTCATGGTAAGACCCTAGGACCCAGACTTGGAGGTTTACTCTTTAAGTCAATAAAAAGTCAAAAAGTGGCCAAACCATCATAAAACCCAACTAAACATGTTCCAGGTCGTTATCAGTACAAAATAATAGTCTTCTGCGTGTATCTTCACGACGTATCGCGACCACGTCCCGGCCGCGTGAGCAGGCGGTCACCTAAGTCAGATTAAAATTTGTGCACTGATATACTGTAAGACGTAGTTTTTAGTAACGGTGTATTCTGGTCATGATGCTGGCTCAAAGGTTTTTGTCTGGAAATATTTTTTTGGAGAAATCATCTAATGACTTCTTGCCCGACCCTGAGCTCTAGGGCGGGGCGTGAGGGCGTGTCAGACTTTTACTAAATGAAACCACAGCTATGTTCCTTCTTTGCCTTTTCGGAAGTCAATCCATGGCCTCAGTCGGCTTCGGATCCGCTGGGCTTCTACGGTTTTTCTGGTCCGGACGACCACCGGACTTTCGGACGGCGCGCTACCCATTGCTCATTGTCCGCAAGACCGCGCGGTGACAGCCGGGCGTTTCTCCAGTACGAATCAGGTGCAGGAACGTCCTGCACTTTCCAAGTCCAGTGAGGCCCTGCATCATGCGGAAGGGGAAGACGCCGTGCCGTCTCTCCAGCCACTCTTAAATGACAGTAAGAAAATTATCTTGTAAAGAAAAACACTCCTCTACGGTCCGGACCAAGCGTTTCGCCGTGTGTGTACCGCGTACATCGAGGGACTGGAACAACTTGCCTGCTGCGGTCTTCCCGTCCGGTTATAATTTAGATGTCTTCAAGGCTAGAGTGTATAGGCTCTTAATAAACTAGTGCGCCTCACCATCAACGATTGCATCACTGTTTACCATCAGGTGGGATCGCAGTCAAGCATTAGTTTATAACAATTAAAAAACAAAGCTGATTTCTTTTTCTGTGAATTCTCACTCATCAAGTCAATAATGATCCATCTCATCTATCATAATTAGTACCATACATTAGTTTAAACTGTCATGTCGTGTGGTCCTCTAAAAATAGAGTATCCTCACCCCTTCCGGTGAACGCCACTCACACAAACATACATACAGGCGTGTAGAGGTTACAAACATACATGATTGTATGAGACGGTAGGCCAGGAGCATACACTTTTCATTTAACAACTTTGTGCTGGAAAACCTTCCACCAGCCGAAAGACATCCACAGCTGAACATAGGCTTCTCTTATGTGTCCAATAATCAGTCCTGTGCGCGTCCTTTGGATTCCCGTGACCGTCATCAGGTTATGGGTCAACTTGTGGGAGGCCTACCATTAAAGATAAACGATAGGTGGTCTAGCTTTGAGGTAGCCGCGTTTTTGGTCTTATGCCAACCTCCTTTTTTTTAACCGACTTCAAAAATGAGGAGGTTCTCAAAACGTCGGATTTTTTATTTTTAATACACTTTATTGTACACCAACAAAATAATTATGACTATTTGAAAACATACAATTTTATTTATCTTTCTTTTTATCATCAAACCCTGACTAAACTCTACGATAAGGCCGTGTACAGACTGCAGACACCTATCCAATAATAACTACACGTTAATTAATATGAATTATTAATTAATGTTATCATACTGCAATTCAATCGCCACGGAAAATTACTGTAATAATTGCTATTGTTACGATTGTTTTGCTGTTAATGTATTGGTAGTTTATTATATTAATTTTGGTATTTTAGTAGTTTTAAGTGTCACCTAGATTTAAAAAGAAAAATTTAAGGGGATTGAAAAAATGGTTTGTAATTAGGATACAAGACCACATTTAAATTTAATTGTATGTTATATTATTTTTATTTTATTTTGATGGTTAATTTATTTTGTTTTGTAAATGTTATGAATTGGACAAAATTGGCATGAAATTATTATTTCAATATATATTTTTGTCTACACTATCGCATTGGGCTGGATCAGTAATGAATGAAAGATGTATGTGTATGTCTAACAAATAATAAAAATAAAAACATTGTCTCTTCCTAACATATTATAAAACAAAGCCAGTACATATGTTCACGATAAACTCAGAAACTACTGAACGGATTTTCATGCGATTCTCACTAATAGACAATATTTTAGACGGAAGGTTTAGTTATACAGTATGTACATGCATATAACAATATAGAAAAGTGAATTTAAATGATTTGTAACACCCTTACGAAGCTGGGGTGAGATCCAAATGAACAAAGGGTTTATGGTGATTTAAAAAGTGTGATGGATGAAATTCTAATTACCAAAGCAGTAAGATCAGCTATATTTTTG
This sequence comes from Mythimna vitellina, assembly GCA_949316375.1. Lineage (NCBI taxonomy): Eukaryota > Metazoa > Arthropoda > Insecta > Lepidoptera > Noctuidae > Mythimna > Mythimna vitellina. Next base: position 10,749,405 of record OX438709.1, read on the forward strand.
CTAAACATGGTGATTATTATAGTATCACCTATTCTGAAACTAATTTGTCTCAGCCGTGATGCGCATAATGTTGATGTTATCATTTTTTTTTAATTGCTGTTACTTAGTGCTTGATTGCGATTCCACTTGATGGTGAGCATTGATGCTATCGTTGATGGTGAAGCGCACCAGTTTATTAAGAGCCTATTCACTCTGGCCTTGAAGACACCTAAATTATAATCGGACGCGAAGACTGCATCAGGCTAATTGTTCCAATCCTTCGATTTACGCTGTTGTAAAATCCTAAACTGTGCGCCAAATAAACATGTTTTCTTTATTTCCATTGTAGTGGACTATTAGGAACCCCATGCTCATCAGATGTCTACAGACTGATAAAACGACGATTATAAGGTTTTATTTTTTATAAAACGTGACTTACGTACTTAAGTTTAAATATACGCGCATTCGTTTTATCTTAATAGCAGGACGGAAGACGCAAATTTAAAATAACTTCATTTTATTTATACAGCTTAAAATAGCTTTGAGGGAAACTCATTCATTATTTCATTCTATTCTAAATACCTCATTCAAACACGTCCAATAAAGGAGCGCTTAAATTCAATTTAAAAAAATAAAATATTCGATTTTCAAATCCCGAGACGGAACGAACGCAAGCGACCCCGAAATTGCCGGCCGCATTCACCCAGACAAAAGCCCTAAAATACACCCCGCGAGCAAAAAGAAAAGCATTTCCATCCCTACCCCTCCTTCATTTAAATTTCCCGCCCCAGAGCGGGGGCGGCGACTGTAGGGGCGGCTTCCGTACAACAGAGACGAAACTTAAATCTCATAGAAAAGAATGAGACGGTTGTATGTCCACCTGTTGCGTTTCGAGTTTCATATTTTCGCGGCGGATTCTTTTTTCGTTTCTTACCGCGTTCCGAAGGATTTGAATGGCGCGCCCGTGCATGCGTACTAGACTTAGGTATTGAACGATATTGACGTACGACGCCCGACGTTCTACGTACGATTTTTAAAGCTTTTCATTCGGTCATTCTGGATTCGAATAAATTCTTTGAGGATACTTTATGTATTTTTTTTTTTAAGATTTTTCTAGTGAGCTTTATGCTCGAGTGGGATTTAGATATTTAGTCATATGCAGACGTTTTGCATTTAAGATACTTTTCAATAAAACCTGCATATTACTTAGGAATTTTAAGGAGATATAGAAATTTTGCAGCTGTAATTTTTTTTTGGATCCGTTCTTCACAATTTATGGTTACCTTATACTGTCAAAACAGCTAAGCTAAACGTTGGACGCTGCTTTGTAGACCGTATCACCAGTACAATCTGACTGAACGTGAGATAGCCGCATTACATTACAGCGATGTTTTACAATACGGCGCGTCAACTTGTAATACGACGTGTTATTCGAATTGGCTTGACTGAAACATGTGGTCATAAAAAACAAAATACATAGATAAGTCCAAAACGACAAATAATGTCACCAAACATAGGATTATTGAGGCCACGGGTAGTGTGAAAGTGAAACCCGGGGCCCTGGGACGAAGGCAAAGAAGAAACAGGAGTGGGTTTTTAATCAGTAAAAGTCTGACATTATCTCCTGCTCCGCCCAAGAGCGGGATTTGTCATTAGATTTTTTCCACCTAAAAAAAAACCCAAACACATACCAATAAAATATGAACGCATAATTTAGTTATTTCCCCGATAGTACACACTGAAGCAGGATGGAGTCAGAAATAAAAACTGTTTGTGTTACCGTTTCCGGTGCGTCCCGGCTTCGATTCCCGGCTGAACACGTGGTGCGGTTATTACGAGGAAATAATCTAATAAAAATAGTATCACGGACGATTATATTACGATGTGGAAGACCATTTTGATGTTTGTTTATTGAAAGATTGTGTAAATATACTAAGTTTATCTTATTTGAGCTTTGAAAGGTGCATTTCGAGATGGGATGCTGTTAAGGTGTTTTATTACGAATTTCTGTCTTTAGTTTATGTTTTTCAATGATAGGTCAGTCCGAACTTGAGTTGCGAGTCTAATTATGGACTTGATTGGACAGACAAAGTTTTATTATTATTATTTTATTTATCTTTATTCCAAAAAGGTAAGTAATTTATAAGATAAGCCCCACAATACCGTTGTAATGGTTTGACTGTGGGGTCGGTGAGTCTCTAGACATACTTAAATGTACTTAAACCATTTCTAAATAATATCATTTTAATTTGCGTCTAAATCTATTTGTGTTTGTTTCACTCCATATGTCTGCCGGCAGACTGTTCAATAGGTATGGTATTCTCTTTTTTAGTGTTCTGTCACCAAAGTAATTGGTGACTTTGGGTAAATTGAATCTACCAGCAGCCATAGATCGTGTATTTGTTTACCAACTATGTATTGTCTTTTATCATCATCATCATCCTGCCCTTGTCCCATCTTATTTGGGGTCGGCGCAACACGTTTTTTTTCTTCATGTATATGTATTGTCTTTTATATATAATATAAATTAACTAGGATAAACTTATCTACTATACATATATACAGATAATTTATTTTTTTATTACTCTCAGATATAGAAGAAATGATCGCGCTCATCACACAAACATTTGTTGTGGATGGGAATCGAACGTATGGCCTCCAGAACATGCGGACAGGGCCACTAACCACTAGACTAACAGGCCAATCGAGTCGTAATTCTCTCGGTGTTATAGTTCTCAATCTCTTTGATAATACATAGTTTAAGCAAATGTACGTAAGTTAATATTGGTTTAAATTATTATATATAAACTGAAAACTAATTATATTAACATACAACCAGCAGCATTACAAGGTATATTATAGCTCCATCACAAGCGATAATGATCGTACGCTTCATCGTTAAAAGAAATAACTTAAAAATTAGGTAGTTGAAGATTGAATCCTATTCTATACGTTTTATGATTCAATTTTCGAATAACTAAATTTTTGAGTTATTTCGCTTTATGACTAAGCGTGTGAATGTGAGCGATAAGCGATTTCTTACGATACGTAGACACTATAGATCTGGAGTCCATTACAATCTGTGTGATAAGTAGAGTATCTTTGCGATAAGGTTTTGATAATACTATTATTGGTTAGTTGGGTTTGAAGGAAATTGCAAGTGTGGATTAAAAAAAATTTGAAAAGAAATTTTTAAAATGTTTGGTACTTTTTTTTTACAAAATTTGAGAATTTAAAAATTTGCCTTACTGAAACATTTTCGTAAAGTTGAAATCATGATTTGTTTTGGATTCATTTTTTTCGGCTAAATTGATAGCCGACGGCACGATTGGCGCAGTAGTAGAGTGATTAGCTGTTGCGCCGATTGTAGCGATTCGAGTCCTGCACGGAACAAATATTTGTATGACAGATAGTTGTTCCGGTCTGGGTGTCTTGTGTATGAGTTTACATGTTTACGAACGCACCAACAATACAAGAGTAATTCCTAGCGTGGAGCAAAATCTTTTCCAATACACTTACTTGCAAATCCGCTCTTATCTCACCGCTTTTAGGTACGCAATAGACAATTTTCCGTACTAGTGCAGAAAAGTGCGCGTGTTCTCCCCGCCACAATTTTATTACATTTATCGTATCAGGCTGGGCGTGTGTCGACCCCCACCAGTCGCCGGTCAAGCCCCGTTTCTTCATTTCTTCGTAAGTGTATTGAAAAAAGTCGTTTGATACAAGTGCACATTTGTCACCGCAGGCCTTGGCTCCATAACACACGCCTACGGCTCGTGCGAATTCCGCCACGATTGCAATGACAAACTTTCTGCACTTGTATCAAAATGTACTATTACTTAAGTTTAAGGGCTTTTACAGGATTAGGTACTAACTCAAAACCAATACATAAGGTTGATTGGCAGCCCCATGCTTTTGTGGCATTAAGTCCCCCTTATGTAGGTATCATACGAAAAATTGAAAAGATTAAATAAATTATAAAAAGCGAAATTAAAAATATCCGCACATTCAAAAACATAATCAATTTAAATCCCTAAAAGCCTTCCAAAAAAAAAAACAACAAAAAAGCATCAACGTTTAAAGTCAAGGGGTGACTATACCAGTTGTCGTCTCTCCGCTAAAACGATTTAGTTAATGCGAAATCGTAAAAACTCACCATTGAGACGGGCAGGGGATGCGCCCCACCGTTGGGGTAGGGATACGGCGCCATGAGGTATCCCATGTTGAAGCTTGCTGCGGGATGCGGTTCAAATTTACCTGGAAATATTAAAATAACGCATTAATTAATTGCCAAACAAGTACAAACTTAAATTGCAGTAGACAGGGCACATTGCTTGCAGAACAGGTGGTCAATGGGGCCGAAAGGCTCTGGAGCGGCAACTAACGTTGGAGGCCACCCACAAGATGGACCGATAACCAGGTTAGGGTCGCGGGAATCCGTTAGATGCGAAAAGCACAAGACCTGTCGTTGTGGCGACGCTTGAGGGAGGCCTATGTCCAACAGTGTAAAGTTAAAAAAAAATCAGTAGTTTTGGCATAATCAACATCTAATTGTTGTTTATTCAATCTATCCACAATAATAAACTCTCATATTTATTTATTAGTAGGATATATTCTGCGCCGACTTAAACATCACAATGCCATTTGGTTACAATTTCAAGAAGTTTTTTTTTTGAACCATAATTAATTTTCTAAAATAAAATTAGCTAAAGTTACTCCTTGTAACATCTACCTGTGAAAGTCCCGTTACAATATGTGTAAATTTGAAAGTCTTGAATGTATGTTTATAATTCACACTTCAATGGCAGAACGAATTCGGATGTAATATGTCACACGTGTAGACCACGACCTGGACGAGGACCTAACTATGATAATAATTCATATTTCACGCGGTATCATGTGACTTGTGGCTAGTGAAAAATAATAATAGATTACAATATTTACAGTAAAGGTAGAACAATACCTATTTTAATTGGTACACTAAAGAGAGATGCATTTCCTGCAATCCAGATAAAACGAACACAGTTATTACGTCTATTCTAGATTGCTTCCATATAGATGCAATAACCATATATTCATCACCCATGACTATCTTTATTTAGCAGGGTTAATAAAGATCAAAGAAATTTTTAATTATGAAGTAGATATATTTTGATACAAATGAAGATACACTTTATTGCACATCATAACAAATATTAATTACGAAAATCGTGTAGCTATATGTCTACTATACTTCATTCAAAATATGATTAGATATTTGAACAAACCTTTTTTACTGTCCGTACAACCGATTTTGACTTTTATTGCATTAGTGGTATGATAAATCGCGGTTGCAGTTAATAGTTGGTATTGTAACCACTATTTTGCTTTTAATCTCATCCTTGTTTGTTTAATTGCTGTAATTGGTTGTTTAACCGTTGTAATTAATAAATAAATAAAAATTATCAAAAAATTATCTTGTGCCTACGGAATAGAAGTCAAAATCGGTTGAACAGATAGTAAAAAGTTTGTTGAAATTAAGAAAATCTTATTGCGAATGGAGTCTATTACGTCTTTAAGTAAGTAATTATATATTATTATGTACTAGCGACCCCAACCCATCCCAGCTTCGCGCGGGTGTTTAAAGTCTATGAAATTCTTGGTTTTAATCTAGTACTATTATAAATATATATATATTATACATCTAATTCTTTCTCATGAATCTCTCTGTATATTGGTGAAAACCACATGAAAATCAGTTCAGTAGTTTAACAGACGAGGGGGACTTAGTGTTTGCTGACGAACTCCTCCAAAACGGTTTGAAAGATTTTTATGAAATGTTTTTGTGTATTTGGTAGGTCTGAGAATAGGTCGTACGTATTTTTGACACCCCCCCCCACCACCGAAGTTTTGCGGAGACAGTTTTTTTTCTTTAAGAAAATCATCCAATGACATACCCCGCTCATGGGCGGAGCGTGTGATAGTGTCAGACTTTGACTAAACCGCCTGCCTCTCCTCCTCGCTCCGGACCATGGCCTGTACCAAGGCCCGGCGCGAAATATCACTGCCGCCGATAACAGTGCTCTGGCCAGGCGGGGCCATACGGTAGAGGTGTGCCCCGTGTCCTCCGGGCGGTCCACACAATGGTGGTACCCAGGCGTTTCTTCCGCACGAATCCCGTGCAGGAACCTCCCGAACTTACTATGTCCGGTGAGGACCTGCGTCATGCGGAAGATAAGGACGATGTTGTCTTTCCAGCCACTCCTCAAAGAGGGGATTACCGCCATAATATTGTAGCGTGCCCATTTGCGGAGCCAGCTAGTAATATATGTATAAAGAAAGGATTATGTAAACACTGACACCCAAATATAATTACACACAACAAAAGAAATTTAAAAAAAAAAACTGAAAACAAAAAAACATTTATCAGTAGATAGTCGCTTTCTCACAAAATAGCAAACAATTCCTTTTCATTTTACTGTAGTACCAGGAAACACCATAAACGGTCTACTGGTTTTGATATAAAGCGATTGTTTAACATGAGCCGTCCCACGGCATTTAATTAATACAGATAACCTTTATTATAACACGCACAAATTAAAATGTTTTGTGTTATGCAAAGTGCTTATTGAATCCAACACAATCAACGTGATTTATTTTAATTAAATTCCAGTAACTGTTGCATTTATTTTAAGAATGCTATGATTTTTTATCCTTTTTTCTTTATGCATGGACAGTATTTGTTGTTTTTACCACATGGTTTTTGCCGTTGTCATTTTTTGTGTGAATGTGACATCGATAGAGATAAAATTTTAAAACTAGTAGGTAATTATTTTTTTTTGGAATTAACAACTCGAAACGACAAGAGTGGTGTACAGGGGCATTACTATGTCGTGTCAAAATGTAAAGCGCACGAGTGAGAGAGATGGAGCTATACACCCTATTCATCTCTTTAACAGTTCAGTTTAGGTCGTCAAATGGATTGCGTTAAGGGCTCGTGGTAGGGCATCAGGTCAGTTTAACCATATCAATCCTATAAACGTGGAATATGAACGTTCCCAAAAACTAGAGTCGGTGTAGTATGTCTTTCTCATGTATCTGTCGGTCACTCGGCAACTTTTTTTGTGGGAAATCTCCAAATGACTCCTCCGGCTCTGGGTGGTGCGAGGAAGTGTCAGACTTTTTTATTTTTTGATAGGCTCGCGCTTGACCACTGTTTCACCTGATGGAAAGTGACGATTTTGCTGACTAAATCACCTATGTTCCTTCAATTGCACTTTCCATTCTAAGGCCACGGTAACTTCTTTCTCACAATTCCAATGTCTGAAATACGAATGATCATGGATCCATTTGTTGTTGAAATCATCAACATAGTAAAACTATATTTATATTATTCTATTTTTTTTTTAATTGCTTCATCGCTTTCATCAAGAAAGCGATGATGCGGTCGACAATGGAGCGCGCTTACCTAGAAGTAACTTATTCACTCTTGACTTGAAGATTCCCGATATTCTGATAGTTCTCAATGGAAATACGATTTTTTAAACTGTTTGTTTGGTTTATTTCATATTTATTAAATACGGGGATTTTATCCACATAAATATGCCAACCCCTTGGTTTATTTCATGGAGGTTTTAAACGAACTCTCTAAAAAAATTGAAACTAAAAACAAACTTATCCTCGCCTTCCAAAATCAATTACCCGAAAGCACAAAGCTTCCCAATCAATAAAAATCAAAACTCCCTCAAAGAACTAAAAGTACAGACAGCAAAACATAACGCTAGACGGAGCGGGCGTGGCAGACGAACAAATTACACCGCGACGAGAAGTAATTTACTAACGTAATTGCGCGCGCAGACGTCTAGTGACGACTGACGGTGGTACCCAATGGGGGCTTGATTTGACGGCCAAAGACGTAGAAATAAATTGTAACTAAGACGGTAAGTAACTTGATTTTGGGACGATTTTGCTATAAAATACGTATTCCCAGTACTTGAAAGAATAAATATGGCGTTGTGACATTTAAAAATAAATCTGCCGAATAAATAACACCAATATGAGTAAGTAATTTTCTAACGTAATTGCGCACGCAGACGGTTAGTGACTCTGCCAGGGCTGCGGATTGTTCTAAAGAGGAACTGAGGAACACTGTAGATTTAGTCAGTTAGTCTCTGACACTCCCTTTAGCTCCACCGAGAGCGGGAGATATGATTTGATGATGTGATAGTGTTGTATTAGGTGGGGGCTAGATTTGACGACCAAATTTTTGTATAAAAAGAAACTAAGACAAGATGGCACAAGTTAAGAACTAAAAAAAATATTATTGTGATGCACACATAAAAAAGGAACCAATTTATTTCGAAGGTCATCCATCATTTACTCAACTTCTTCGCGGTCGGCACAATGTATTCTTCTTCTTTTTAAGCGCCGACGGAAAAGAGGGGTGTAAAAAAAAAACGATAAAAAAGCAAAAATAAATTAATAAAGTACTCTTTCAGCCGTTTTAACTTCATTAAAAGAACCTTAAAATATTTTATAGATGCATGAAAAACTAGTAGATATTTTCTTTTCGTTAAAGAATAAACTTTTTCACATTACGGTCCCTCGACTTACCCCGGTTTTTTATTTTATTTTTTATTTAATTTTCTATCTACGTCATCCTAGTAAGTAGCCGCTTTCACAGCCTATCCATTATTCTTATAGTCACTCATAGGACTCAAAACTTTCTTCACGATGTTTTCCCATATCTCGCTATATTATAATCTTCGATTAATTGGTAATATAAAAACTAAAAATCAACACTGGCACTTATATCTTGCTATGAAAGTGTGTAATGTTCATTAACAAAGTTTGAAGAATTTAATGAAGAATTTGCACCAGCCAGCGAATTAACAAAATAAAATTCAAAGAATTTTATAATGGTCGAAGAAAGCGATTCTAACACCATCATACTGTATTTATTTACAATCCTCTATAGGTAGGTACTAAAACAATTATGTGGCAATCAAAATTTTATTACCTTTATTGTGACTTTAATATTTTCACTGACTGTACTTTTATTGTTCGCGTCCGTATTCGGATAACTATCGTCATTTCACACTTTAGGTGTGAAGTTGTCAACCTTTTTTTCATATTTTACAATAAATAATAGATTAGATTGAGTCTCTTTGTGAATGGAAGGTAGTACCCAGAATTGGTATTTAATGGTCGTAGTAAAAATTATTTACCTTTTTAAATTGTTGTAGCGACATAGATGTGGCTCACATAGGAACTATCCTGTTTTGCGGTATCAGAGCTCTCCGAGCGATTAGAACATAATACAACAGTCCGATATCAACTATGGGGCAGTCGCCCGGACCAGAAAAAACTCCTATCTAGTAGGAGGATACTCCTTTTTGATACAGGTTTGCGGGACTACATCCTGTTCCAAATACCTCTAAACTGTTTTTAAGATGCGGATTTTAGAAACACAAATTTTTTTGTTAGGATCCAAGATTTAAAATATTTAATTTTACAGAGGCTTTAGGGCACTTATAAAACATCAAGCTAAAAGCTCGGTTCCAATTGGTTGTTTTCTATGGAGAAGAACCGACAAGAAGGTGGACGGCCGCGCCGACGGTGGCTGGAGCTCGCTCTGCGATTTCCGTCGCCCGGGTTTTCAATTAAATCTTTTAAAGAAAGCATACAGATAAATAACGGTTTCAACTGCAAAATAGATACAGCTAAAATCTATTACCGATTCAATAACAAAGAAACTTATGTATCTCTAAGACCATGGTAACTAATAATTTCCTCTGAAAATTCTAAAGCATATATAACATAAACGTAACTTCATCCCGAGTATAGCGTGTTGAAGAGTCAGACATATTAAATGTGGGATAGAACCTGCCATAGAGCAATGAATCTGTGCGGCGGCAACGACAAGAGATGCAATCTCCTTTCATTTTGTTTTTTTTTTAATTTATATAAACCAGTGCTTGACTGCGATCCCACCTGATGGTAAGCGAAGATGCAATCATTGATGGTCAGGCGCACTAGTTTATTAAGAGCCATCATCATCATGTCAGCCGAAAGACGTATCCTGTTAGACTACAAGATGTAACTCCAACCTCGCAAAAGCTATGGAATATGAAGCCAATTTCCTGACCTCTGCGCTGCTACTGGCATTGCCGTGAAGGTGCTAAAGTTAAGGGCCAACAAAATTTGATGTTGTCGTGCCACCAAGGAGAAGATGAATTGAAAGAGTGGAATTCCCTGCTGGAGTCTTCGTTTCCTGGTCTTGGTGGTTTTTAAATCAAGAGTGAACAGTTTACTTTTAGTCAAGAGTGCTCTATCGAATACATCATCGGTTACCATCTATTGACACAGTGTCATTGTCAAACGCAAGTCTATCCTTAGATACTCATCCTTATATTATACATTTGTATACAAATAAAACCAAGTCCCTCACCACTTCTGTCTGTCTAATCGCGGTAACCTCAAAATCTGCTGAATCGATTTTCATGCGCTTTTCAATAGACAGAGTGATTGATAAATGAGAAAGTTTGAAGCGTATAATGTATGGATATTGTAGTAGAGAAAAGCCGAGGATTTCAAAGATTTGTTTCACCCTTGGGAAGCTGGCGCGGGCCACTAGACAATAATAAAAAATATACTATGACAAATAAAAAAATATACTGAATTTATTTTTTACTGTAAATTAGTATGGTTGTTTATTTGTTATATGCTAGCATTACACCGCAGTCCACTCCCTTTTTTACTTTCAAATTCTTACAGTCCATCCACAGGTTGTCTGGTAGATATCGCTGTCAGTGATAAGACCGCCATTGTATCCATATATTGAGGTTGTATAAAATTGTTTCTATTTTGGTGTGCAATAAATTTTATTTGTTTTATAATCCAGTCTCCGTCGATGCATCAGCTTCAGTGGTCTATGGTATCCGCGGACGCCAGACGCCATCTTAACTAGTCAGCTGATGATATAATGCTAATAACTGAGCTAAATATCGCAGTAAACTAAATAGCTTATAACACAATCTCTTCAAATATCATATCATCATAAGTAACCCTCGAGTTGTTTAACACGTATAAAATTATTAACTAATTCTCGATTTCATAATAATGGTAAATATTTTGCTGTTATGATGATAATTCGAATGAATAAATGTATGTTTGTCATTTAAATAAGGCTACTGTGCTGGATTCTAGCCAGATTTAATTTTCGATTTCTCGAAATGTTTAGGCAAAACCGTGGCTTATTAATATTCATTTCCAAGGTTTTTTTTAAATATTCCACAATTATAATACATGATAGTGATAGCATGACGGTTGACAGGATGGAATAGGAGAAAAAAACGTGTTGCGTCGACCCCAAACAAGATGGGACAAGGGCAAAAAGATGATGATTCTACAATTATCATACAACACAGCAGTGGTGGACAAGTGGTAACGCCCCGACTGACGAGTTATAGATCGCAGGTTCAAATCCAGCCGGGCGCATTAAGTACTTTGTTTAATTTATTTCATCACCACTGATCTCAAAACTGTGAAGGAAAACATCGTGAGGAAACCGGCATGTCCTAGAACCAAATATTCGAAAACATGTGACATTCACCAACCCGCACTGGGCCTGCGTAGTGGATTACGGCCTATTCCCTCTCCTAGAGAGGAGGTCTGAGTCCCAGCAATGGGAACATTAAAAGGCTGATTATATTTAGGCTTGAAATCTTTAAGTCTCTCAATTATCTTTTATTTTAATGTTATTAGTAAAATAAATGCCTTTACTATTTAAGGGCTTTAAAATGAATGAATATTTATTACTTACTAGTTTTTTTAAGAGGACGAAATACACCTCTTCTCCGTCACATCTTTTTGTACTGATCGATTGCGACGATAGAAAATAAGAACCACATGAGTTTTCTGGGGTAAAATAGATCACACTTAGCAAGGAATCTTTTAAAAAGCTACTAATATCTTTTTAAATGGCTTAAGGTTGAATAGTAGAGAATGTCAAACATTAAGTCTGCTTAAGTACCACTACTGCACATGAAGTTTAAATAAATAAATAAAAAATATTTTTTTGTAACCAGGGTTTATTTCTACAAATAAACCATTTTAACTGTTGTTTTGCTTGCGGAATAATTTATTTATAGTTAATTAAAGCGGTACATGCCCACTTACATTAATATCCACCATTTTACCTTAAGAGGCTAACTCTACTTGCTTCAATTTCACCTGTTCGCCTACCTTATAATTGATTTAAAAGAAGTGCCTTTTAACCAATTAAAAGAAGTTTTTTTCATTGTATCAAAATACTAAATAAACACAACCAAAAATAAAACTCTTGGGCATATCAATCCACTCCTTCCATCTTTCGTGGACCCGTCCTTCCTCCTTCCAGTGCTGGCGAAATCTATATAATTTACCCCGCCATCTCCTTCGTGCCGCGACCCCGTCTTACTGTCTACTTTAGATGACAGCTTGTCGGACATGCAGCAGTTACGTATATATCCTGCCTAGTCCCATAAGTTAAACATCCTTTTGAGCCACAAACTCAACATCGTCAAAGAAAAAACTCACAAATCTTGATCATATCTTATCCACAACTCACTTCACTATCGACTCACACGCATACTATAATGCCGTACAGAATAAGGACAGCCCACGCCTTTTCAATTTGTAGGCAATTTAGTTAGTACGGGAATTATTTTGATGAGTGCTGTACTGGCGTGCTGGCGAGATAGTTACTAGCGCCAGTAATAGGTTTATTTTACACGTCAGCTTTGAGAGTGGGGAGAAAGTGAATTTTAAGTGAGATATGTACGATTTTTTGCATGAAGTTTTCATGTTTATTTAGCTAACTAGCTTGAACCAGCAGCTTCGTTCGCGTGAATGTCGAAAATAATCCTATTATAGGACATGATGTTCTTGTGAGGTACAAACAGATAGACAAGAGTTACTTTCACATTTATAGTGTGGATTAATAAATAATTAGGAGAATAGGTTTAATTATATTTTTCTTTATTTGGAAAAGTTGTAAAACAAATGCTTCATTTAATATTGGAATTATTTTAATAAATGGCGTACTCGCGTTATAGGAGGGCTTCGGGAACGTTTGAAAGAGTCAACGTAGCCTTCGAATGCAAAGGGCAAATGAAGGACACAGGTGGGTTTTAGTCAGTAAAAGTCTGACGTGTCCTCTCTTCAACCTTAGAGCGGGAGAAGTCATTAAATGATTTCTGACCTCAAAAAGAAACTGGCGTAATAGTTACTAGAGCCAGTATAATAATAGCTTGCACTTTGCCTTACACTGACTACATAACACGTCTTCTTTGAGTTGGGCGAGAGTGGTATTTTGTGAGATTATATTTTTTGACATGGAGCTGATGGTAAATATCAATAGCATAGTCGGCCTTATAATGTTCCCACTGTTGGGACTCAGGCCACCTCTCTAGGAGAGGGAAAAAAAATATCAAACATAAAATAAACATCATAAATATCAATAATCAAATATAAAAAAAAATGTTGATAGGTTAAGACATGACCCATAATAATATGGTCAAGTCTTTATTTATAGCATCGCGCTTGACCACTATTACACCTGATGGAAACCGACGATGTGGTCGACGATGAAGCACGCTTCCCTAGAAGTAACCTATTCTCTTTTGAATAAAGTTACAATTCCGAGATGGACTGCAGACTGCAACGGCAGACGACACTGCGGCTAGCGCTGCCTGCGATCGCAGTTGCTTCTATTCCAAGCGCGGCGACATGTCGCACAATGCATAGAACCATGCTTCAGTCACTCCAGTTCCTTCGTACGAGACAGAATATCCAACAATGCTATCCATACTTTACTTTTGTTAGAGCAGGAAGATGATGGCAACTTGTGTGGATGACCAGCAACAAAATTAATTAATTTCCCTTCTTCATTTTCCCTCTCCTAGAGAGGAGGCCTAAGTCTCAACAATGGGTACAATATAAGGCCAACTATGCTATGCTATCATCAGAAAAAGTTGTAATTTTTGTACGTGTGACAGTTTCTGGTCGCTTCGTGTCGCGGCCGCAGGCTGCGCGCCGCGGCTGCAGGCCGCAGTGTCGCCGCACTCAGAATCATTTCCAAGAGATTCAATAGAAACAAGTAGTGTCGCTTGCAGTTTGCGGTCTGCAGTCCATCTCAGAATTGTACCTTTAGAGATCGAAGAAAGAGCTACCATAAATTTTCTTGAAGATTCTTCTCCATAGGAAGCGACCAATTGGAACGGTGCACTAGCTTCTGACATTTTATAAGTGCTCCTATAAGGCTAAGTGAAATAAAACATTTTGGATATAATTGAATGCATTATTATTTATTTATTTAAAACTTTATGTACTAATGAGACATTGTACAAGGGCGGACTTAAAGCCTTAGGCAAAAAAAAAAAAAAAAATGTTGTTGTATGTTGTGTTGTGTTGTTGCTTTAAATTCAGAGAAACACACTTTGTCTTTGTGTAAGCTCTTAGCATCAGTATTTCTTTCGACTGCCTTCATTTCCCGAGATTATTTTAAGTATTCCTGAGCAATTAATTATTTTTCGCTTACCATAAACATGATAGCATCATATTCAGTCTCCGATATTATCTAAACCTAGCGTCTTTTTCCTTAACGATTTCAACAAAAATAAAAAAGAAACAATTACTACGAACCGGTGCATTACTCACAAACTACCTACCTACCTATAAAACAAGCACCTCCTTTTTACAAGTCGACTAAAACAAAAACCAATATGGCTTCCCAATTAAACAAATGTCAATCAAATTTAAAAATGCGTCGTTTTTTATTTAAAACGACGTGTTATCTTAGAGATAATGACGGATATGGTATTTATTTCATTCCTATAATTATGATAATAATTAATCATATCATTCCGATTCAGTTTTCCGCGAATAATGCCGAGGTATTTGATAATAGCAATCATTTAAATAATAAGTGTTAATTAAATATGGTTGAGAAATTATTTGGTCGTAAAATGATGATATCCGGGGATTTCTAGGAAATGACAATGTTTTAAATTTAATCAGATTTGATTTCGATAACAGAAACTAGATACCAACCTTGTTTACTGATTGATTTACAGATTACCATAAAGAAACCTCAATTTTTTTATCAAAACGACACCTCCAAAAAGGATAATCGGAAAAAAAACAAAAGCAATAAATTCCACCTCAATTAGTCGAACACGTAAGAAAAAAAACATCTCGAATTACGAAATACACGTATCTAAAAATCAAGATATAAGTTTCCATCTCCCATAACCTCATCCTGATTATATGAAGAGTGTATACAGACAGGCACGTTTCGTAGAACCCCACGGTACTGTGGTGGGTCCGAGTGCCTACACAAATATTGACGGTCGGATGCATGGCCGTGTAATGTGTAATAACTACAATAGTACACAGAATACACATGCTTTTTATGTTTGTGAAAGTATTGGGTTTTGGAGCTACTGGTTTTAAGATTTAGTAGGATGATTTTTTCAGGGCATAATCGAAGAAGCGCCATCATACTACCTTGATGACTGCACAATATTTAAAAAAACTGGACAAGTGCGAGTCGGACACGAGCACTAAAGGCGGGAAGTACCCTAAGAATTTTGATTCCCTCGAGAGTGTAGAAATATACGTTTTTTGCGACATAAACGGCCGTATCTTTTTTTTCTCCTTAACTTAGAAGTTTGATTTTTCTCAGCTTCTAGAGACCGCAGATCTGAGTATATAGTTTTGATTTCAACTCGATACCTCCACGCGTTCCCCAGATAAAGGGTCTTGACCGACAGACAGACAGACGGACAATAAAGGGATCCTATAAGGGTTCCGTTTTTTCCTTTTGAGGTACAGAACCCTAAAAATGACTTGAGCTTAATAATAATTACGTAGGTGAAAACTCTGAAAAGTAAAAAAAACATAAGAAAAATAATGATTTGGGCCAATAAGAGAGAAAAGACATTATAGAAGAATAAGCAGTTTCAGGCTCCAAAAATTTAGTTGATTATAACCTTACGATGCGCAAATTAGGAGATTTTTTGTCCAGTAGTGGACTGTAGTATGTTAAGTTGATTGATCGATAGCCATCTTAGAAAGCCCCAAAGTTCTCGGAACACATCAGCAGCCTTATGGTTCTAAGAATCAAAAGGATGATAATGTTAGATAAAGAACTATTAAGGATAAAAACTTAAATACAATTTAAGCACTCTCTGAACTCTCTAAAATTTTTACGACAGTAGATGCAATCGATAAAGCAAATAATATAACAGAAAAATAGAATGAAGAATAAACAAATCAGCATGTCATTGCTCAATAGATATCTATACTTATAATAAATCTGTAGAAGTGAAAATTCTGTACATTGAAAATATCAAAAAAAATAAATCGCAGGAGGTGTTACTAGACTGACACCGAACCCAAAAATGTAATTAAATTTTTTTTTGTCTATCTGTCTGTCTGTTTGTTCAGGCATCACGCAAAAACTACCGGTTCGATTACGATGAAATTTGGTATAATTATTCTTTAATATACTGGGCACCACACTGGGAACATTTTTATCCCGGAAAAGTATATACAATAAAAAACAAACTTAATTTTGGGGTTCGATCCCTAGACCCGATTACTGTACCAACCGAAAATAATAAGTTTGTCGTAGGTTACGTCACCCGCAGTGGAGTTCACTAAGGGGCGCTGCACACGGCTAAGATACTACAATATTTTATCTTATGATACAATATCGCTCGCCATACAATTCAATGGACTATCACGCACGATGAAGATAATAAATAATATTTCATGTTTTCGTATCTCAAAAAACCTAATAAAACCATTTTTGACTTCTACGCGGACGAAGTCGCGGGCAAAAGCTAGTCTGGTAATAAAACCTGACCTAGAACTGTTCAAACTAAACGAGGTGGCAATGCAGTGTTATGAAAAAGGGGGGAGGCAAAAGATAAGCATAGTGCCACCAAAAATGTCACTTATGTTGGCTTTTTATCACACCATCTCATCGATACCACAGATAGGGCCATGTATATGCAAATGGCATTGATAAAGTCCTGATCAAACAATCGATTTCTGAAAATAATGATAAATATCGTCCATATATATCCATTCATAATAATCGCTGGAATCTTATCTAGAGTTATAATTTTATTCGTAGCTGATTTAGTCTCTGTAGCGACATCTATCGCGTCACATAAGAAAATCCTGAATCGCGCAATCAAAGTTCTCCGCGCGATTAGAACATATAGAACAGCTCGAAATCATCTATCGGGCAGTTGTAGCCCACCAGACATAACACCCGTCTGGTCGGAGGATCCTCCCTTTTCAAAGGAGGTTTGCGGGACTTTACTCTCTGTTCCGCCTACCTCCAAACTGGTGACCCTCGACAAAGAACGTCAGCGCAGCCTTCGTGCAGCTACTACCTCGTGACGTCATCATCACTTCCTCAAGCTTTCGAGCAACGAGCCATACAGCCAGCACCCACGGCTATAAAGGGTATCCTGACCACCAGCATGCCTACATGGTCATACCTGGTCATCACCCTCAGCCTCATCAGCGACCTTGGCGAAGCACACTGCACCTTCGGCCAGTCACATGAAGAGCAATGAAGAACCTCTCCTGGTCGACGCCAGCAGTCAAGCCTACGTCGCACAGCACCGCTCCGACTCACTGGAGCCAGCAGCACTACTCCGACTCACTGGAGCCTGCAGCATCATCCCGACTCACTGGGACAGCACCACCCCGACTCACTGGGGCATCACCGCAGACAGTTCTGACTCACCGAGAACTATGCGGCATTCGGTTCCGACTCACTGGAACCAACCTACCACTGGCCTGGCACGCATCAAGAAGCATCAAGAACCATCGATCTCCGATCTCCGGAGGGGAGTGATGTAGCGACATCTATCGCGTCACATAAGAAAATCCTGAATCGCGCAATCAAAGTTCTCCGCGCGATTAGAACATATAGAACAGCTCGAAATCATCTATCGGGCAGCTGCCCACCAGGCATAACACCCGTCTGGTTGGAGGATCCTCCCTTTGCAACGGAGGTTTGCGGTACTTTACTCTCTGTTCCGCCTACCTCCAAATCTCTATGACAAAGGTTGCGTCAGTTTTGGCAAAATTTTTATTATGAAATATATTTTTCTTTTTAAAGATTTAGAGTTTTGCGATTACTTGCAAAAGATAGTTCTCAACATGTTTCTACGTGGACTCTTAAAGTGACTCTGATTAATTAAGGAAGGGATCAGCATCATTTTCGTACTATCAGAGGTTTCAGTCAGATGAACTCTAAAAAGTATTTTTTACATTATGAGAATTTTCAGTGTTTTAGTTGTTTTGTTTGGCGATTCTTCGGGCTATGTCCGTAACCTTGGTTCTCCTGTGGATATCCTCATTTCTGACGCGATCACGCAAGGAAACTGCGAGCATAGCCCTTTCCATTGCCCTTTGGGTAGAGGGAATCCTATGGATGCGAGACACACAGGACCGGTCATTGTGGCAACATTTGGGGGAGGCCTATGTGTAATAGTGAGTTACATTTACTGCAGCATCCCTAAATCCAGACTATTTAAATACCAGCTTTCATCCTTTAGGCTACGGGATTATTCGTCACCGCGGCCTTAGTACTTCAAGGGCAACTGAAGAAACACAGGTGGGTCAGTAAAAGTCTGACTCTCCCTCCACCCAGAATGGAAGAAATTACTTGATGATATCCCACCTAAAAATAAAAAGGCACCATGATAAAACCTACACCTCATCAGATCCTTATGATAAATCCATTCATCCATCACACACTCACACACACCCGTACAAAATGACTCACGGACGTAGACTAGTGTAAAAAGTCGACTACCTGCCCATAAGAGGGTCTCCCGGTCACAAATTATAAGGTGCTGTATTTATTTTACCTCCAACGTACAATATAATAAACTTGCATAACTAGGGACCTATAATGGTGGTCATTTTAAGGGTTCCGTAGCAGAAATGTGCCAACGGAACCCTATTAATAAGCCTCTGCTGCCCGTCTATCTGTCCGTCTGTCAGCGGGCTGTATCTGATAAACCTTAAGAGGTAGAGAGTTGAAATTTTCACAGAATGTGAATTTCTAATGCGACTACGACAAAAAACAATAGAATTAAAGAAGGTTCCCATACAAGAAACGTTATTTCTCCGCCGTTTTTTTTTTTGCTCGATTTTATATATGTTTTTTATTTATTATTGATAGACTCGCGTTTGACCACTACCTCACCTGATGGTAAGCGATGATGTGGCCGACGATGGAGCACGCTTGCCTAGAAGTAACCTATTCACTCTTAAATTTAGTTTTAGTTTTATATATAATTTTGTTATACTTATTGTTTAAATAATATTTTCTTTGTTTTTTATGCACCTGCCATATTGCCTCTCAACTACCCTAGGTTGACTGGTAGAGAATGCCCAAGGCATTAAGTCCGCCTTTTTACTTTTGTTGCATGAAGATTAAATAAATTTTAATATTGTAATACAGACCCAACCCAGATGTAACCCTTCGACTCGCACTTGGCCAGTTTTTTTTTTAATGAATCATCCAGTTAAGGATGTGTTTAAATTTACACATGATTGTTGCGATTATTCATGCGGTTTTGTTCTACAATTGGTTTCACCTTTTCTTCATCACTATAATCCTCCCAACTGAATTTCGATCAAGGTGGGCAATCTCAACGTAGATATTCCAAGTAGGCAAGAGATATTATCCGGAAGACGCAGTGTTGGAAGACCCTCTACAAGGTGGACCGATGACCTGGTGAAGGTTGCGGGAATCCGATGGATGCAAGACGCACAGGACCTTTCTTTGTGGCGACATTTGGGGGAGGCCTATGTCCAGCAGTGGACGTCTATCGGCTGAAATGATGATGATGAAGAGATATTATAGTGCACATGCGTGTGCGCTTACACAGATACACTTTCTGTTCCTTTACTCTCACAGTACGATGGTACGGCACCCCGACATGGACGGGCTTTATATGACTTCACGTGCTTTTCGAAGCACGGAGGAAACACACCATCAACTGCTACTGAGCAAATACTAATGAAAAAAAAAAAACCAATACCACTTTTTGTTCAACCCGGGAATCGAACCCAGAACCCCACCCTCAAAACTATACCTGCTCGTGATATATAACTACTTCTGGAGATCACAATTAGCTATAACCTGAGAAGATAGCAAATGGTCTGGTAACAGAAGAGTTGTTATTTGGAGACAAGATGTTTGCTGCCTTGAAAAAAACCCCTCATTTGAAATAATGATTAATATTTTGAACCTGAGGAGTTTAATACAGTCTTTCATTACCCGTTAGACGTCTACCCTGTAGCCTTTTATTTTGGCAGGTGGGAAATCATTAAATGACTTCTCTCGGAGGATCTGAGGAGAGCAGTGGTAGCCGAGTGGTAACGGCCCCGACTTACGAGTTGTAGGTTGCGGGTTCAAACCCAGCCAGGCACATTACTTTGTGTAATTTATTTCATCACCACTGCTCTCAAAACGGTGAAGGAAAACATCGTGAGGAAACCGGCATGTCCTAGAACCAAAAATTCGAAGACATGTGACATCCACCAATCCGCATTGGGTCAGCGTGGTGGATTACGGCCCATTCCCTCTCTTACAGAGCATGCCAGAGTCCCAGCAGTGGGAACATTATAAGGCCGACTATGCTATGCTATGCTCTCTAGAGAAGTACGGGAAAAGGTGAGAGGGTGTCTCAGACTTTTCCTGCCCTTTTGCGGTTCGAGATCACGGGTTTCCTCTTCTCACACCCTCTGGCCTGACTTAAGCTTTTCACCTAACTGAAACTTATCAAGTGTTTTGATTGCAGCAATATATTTCGCACATAAATTGTCGGATTGGTGTCGACTTTAGGGATTAAGCACAAAAATTGCATAAAATATTTAAATAATACGCTCGTTTACAACAAATTAATTGTTATTATGCTTTAAAATTAATTTAATACATACCACTAATTCTCAGTTCGGCTGGCAGCAAAAGAGATTAATACAAATATTACTTTATTGGTCACAAACTGTTTTATCAAAAGAGAAGTCATAATTAAATTACTATTTTAAAATAAAGCCCTATTTAATATGTAAGCTTTTACGTGAATTTTTGGTTTAATAATGACAGTTTTTAATTTTAGTAGTTCGTCCATAATTCTTGCAGCTTTACTAGACTTGTTAAGAGGACTATAACACCTAAAGTGTGGTCACTTTCGGACTGCATACAAAAGAAAGTGATGCGCAACAAATATGAAGCATTTACTTTGACTGGCCAATTGGTCTAGAGGGTAGTAGCCCTTACTGCTATGCCGGAGATCGTCGGTTCGATTCGCACCCAGGATGTGTAATTAGCATGATCATTTATTTGTTCTTTATCTGGATGTAATTTATCTATAATATGTATGTATTTAGGAATATATAAGTATATTTATCAATTGTCTAGTACTCATAACACAAACTCGGCTTAGCTTGGGACTAAACGGTTTTCTGTGATAGTTGTGAAATATTATATATTATTATTGTTTAAACAATTTACTAAATACATATCTATAGGTTTGATTATAAAATTAAAATACTACAACGGTAAAATGTTGCTTGTATAATAATCTAACAAACAATCAGAATGATTGCATGTATAAAGTATATTCGTCTGGTTTTGTATCGATAAAAGTGAGGCATCTTCGTGATTTTTTTCTATCATACTAAATTAGCCGTATTATTTTTATTTTTTTAATTGATATAAACTAGTGCTCCACTGCGATCCCATCTGATGGTAAGTAGTAATGCAATCGTTGATGGTAAGGCGCACTAATTTATTGAGAGCCTTTTCACTTTAGCCTTGAAGACACCTAAATTATAATCGGACGGGAAGACCGCAGCAGGAAAACTGTTCCAGTCCCTCGATGTACGCTATGATGTTTGGAACTCGCTATATATCTAGCATTTATCTTAAAGACTAACATATATTCTCTGTTTACTGCAATGGATCATATACTTATGCGCATTATAAAACGCGCGATTAGCTCCTGTAGTCCTCTTAAGGATCATAAGCATTGCTATTTATACACAGGTTCTTTATCAGATTAATTCCTTATTTAAACAAAAATGTAGAGCAACTTACTACAGCGATGTGTTAATTGGTTACATATTAAGTTGTGTACAACTATCAGACCCATATCAACAAAGCCACAAAAAAAACTGAATTTAATATCTCACTTTTTAATTCTTAATTTAAAACAAAAGCGAACTTTTTCCTCAGTGTGATTGATGACATATGGGCCGCTTACCTACTAACCAATTACCGGATTGCTTGGACAAAAACGGGTGGTAAAAAAAACTTGTTTTACTTATAATGCACGTAGGTGTTAATGTGTCCTGGGTTCAGTATAAATATAGTATGATATTAAGTAATGTTCCCAATAAGGACATCTTGTTTTTTGTTGTTGATAATTTTGTGCGAGACATATTGAAGAGATAAAAGTAAGTGAGGTCAGTGGAGGTAAGTAAATCACGGGTAAAATACATTATAATTTTTAATGGAAGCCATTTTGATATATCATTTATTGACGATAACATTAATATCGATGACAAAGCAGAGTCTGGTAATATGGAAACGCAATAAAGGCGATTGTAAATGGTGAATTTTATTTTAAAAAATACTAATAAACATTTTGATCCATGATGCCAAACAAAATTTACGTTGATTGGGGCGCGTCAACCTTGTTTTTATCGAATTATTTTAATTGAGTGTCAAGCTTGCTAATATAGGTTATCAAAATACAGTGTTTTCCCCGTACCTGCTGCAAAATATTGAGTAATTTTATACTTTTTATACCAGATTTTTATGACCACATGCTTAGGGGGTAACCAAGGAGTTACCCACTAACCCAACCACGTCGTTCTTATGTAGTTAAAAAAATAAGTCAAGGTAACACTTTGACCCGTCTGTTTGTAAAAAAAGAAAATGCCAAGTGTTAATGTGATACTAAATAAAAAAAAACGGTGAACATCGAAGCACAAACACGGTCATAATAAGTACGAAGTGTCGGCGAAGCAAATTATAATTTTGTAGCGCAGCTAAGGAACTCTAAATGTGTTTTAATATCATCAACACTGGTGTCCAAGTTAGAAAAGAAAGCGATTCGGGATATAATCAAATGCTACTACAATCTCTAGTATACGCATATTTTTTTATGGGTTAAAATATAATTATCACCTTGTAATTAACAGGGTTCAATGGAACTTATGATCAAATTTATGAAGTTATCGCATAATAGTTAGGAATTTAAGACTTAAGTGTTAGATAAAGTGTCTTGTTCATATAGACGACATCACAAATGTCGCACGTTTTTATCTACGTCTATAAGTGAAGTGCAGCTATTGATATACTCGATATCGCCTCTAAGACAGCTAGAACACGGAAAAATCTGGAGTTGCACATGTTATCTAGATATCAGTCGATCGATCATCAACATTTTTTTCTAAATCCCCCTTTTACATCATACTTAGCACTTTATCAGATAAAATAAAGTTGATACATCGCATGGATTACATCAATCACATCCAACTTCCCTTATTTCCTTTTCTATGTTCGTAAAAGTAAAGGATACGCTTCAGTTCTTGACTGAAACCAAATCGAGCTGCAAGTGTAAAAAGCTCGTTAATCCAAAACGACGAGACTCTAATTGTGTACGCATATCAAGTTCCAATTAGATCTTGGATATAATGACACAAAATACAGGTACTAACATGAGGACTCGAGACGTACTCGCAAATTGACTGTGCAAGAGAGATGGAGGGTGGGAAAGTGGATGAAAGGGAAAAGGATGGTTGAAAACGGTAAAGTATTAAGGGTAGTGATAAGTTGTAGAAAAACTGGTTTGGTTTCTGTTAGGTTTTAAATGTGTTATGATGGGTTTTTTGTTTTAGCGTTTGCTGTTTGTGGGAGAGCAATATACTGATTACGATTTCCAAAACGATCGTTGAGTGTTGGTCCCAATAAGACAGTGAAATGGCAAGTTTTTACTAAACTTTAATTTTTAGGAAAATTCATCATGTTTTTGTTGGAATAACCAGAGATTTAGCATCACTAAATGCTGATAATACCACTCCATTATTCTAAGAGAAACCAAAAAGCTTATGCAATCAAAATCCGTATACGAACATACGAACAAATTTGTTGCGATGGACATAAATATGCAACAACTTGGTTCGCGCGTGTGTACCACTAACGAACATCGAACATAGTGTCGTCAAACATGTTTGCGGCGATCCTATTAGTATGTTCGGCGATCCTATTTATATGTACACCAAAAAACTTTTCGCTACTTCACAATCGATCACTTCCAACGATGCCACCATGGATATTAATAAATTAAAACAAGCGAACGCCGGCGTTCGCTCACTCATTGTTTTTTTATTGTGTCTCTAATAACGGTATTCGAAAGATTAAAAGAGTTCACGACTGTTGTGCACAACTCGTTTCGAACTATGTTCGCGTTCGTGTTCGATATCGACCTCACGTACGAACCAAATGTTCAGGTCCGATGTTTGTGTTCGTTATGTTCATGATCGTACGTGCGTACACGGCTGCAGACGGCTATTTAGCCACAGTACTATGTAGTTCCTTAATCTATATAATTGTCTAAAAGGAGAAACTGTATGGATAATATATCAACTATTAAACGTGAAATTTTGCACAAGGTTTCCTTTTGTGCCGTAAACGAGCACTAAGACAGAATTTTCCAAAATTTACTTCCTAAAGGAATCAAACGGAATCTAAAGTTTGTATGGAGATATCTACTTTTACACGGGCGCAGCTGCTGGCAGAATTTAGTAGCTTCAAATGCCATAAGCTACGCCCAGAAGTTCGTAAGTGCCAAGTATGCCACGGCTAGACCATAAAAAGCGTAACATAATACAAACTACCAAGATCCTCTATTTTACTAGGTATTAAAGTATTTCCTACAATTTGCTTACACTAAACTGTTTGCAGAAATCCTTTAAACCGACCACTTTATGAGAGACAAGGCGACAGACTGACAAACAAGACTACATGCCTGTTTTCACCTGTTTTGAATATGGAACACGAGTTTATTGGAGCGGATGTGACGTATTTACTGGCAAGTTAAACCTCTGTGGTGTTGCTATTTAATTAAATGTGTAGCATATTTTTGGATAATTTTTTTATTATCATATTTGGAGCTATAAATTAAATTTGGACAACATATTTTTGAAGACGATTACGTGATTTCGTTTTAAGAGTGTCACGGGTTCCTTAGGTTTTTAATTTTATTTTTTCTTTCGACATTGGGGTCCTACATATTTTCATAGTACAAAAAAAGTAGGTAGTTTTCCACTAACTCCTCTAAAACACGTTTTTTTATACGACTTTTACGAGGCAAATAATGAGGAAGGTTTTTAAGCATAATTTGCATCCATACAAAACCGGAGCGAGTGAGATATCCTCTTATTCTGCTTTTCTTTTTCTACCCCCAAGAATGAACTAACAACAATCTAAACACATCTATTAGATCTACAATATTGAATTCCGTGATTCCTACTTAACCCTTTTCCTCTCTCCTAATTTTGCTGTGCCCAACAGGGTCCAATTTTTTATACCATATGGAATGCAATAAAGTATTAACCAGTAACACTTCCCCCACCTATTGTCACGCCTTACCCAGCACGTTAACCAGTCAATAAGACAATAACTCTTTTCGTCATGTCTCTGGCAGTCAGCCTAGTACCCGCTGGGTTGAAGATGATTTAATCGGCGCCAGATCGTGGGGAACGTGCAGCATCCGAGGTATGGATGTCGGGTATGCAGCTCATTCTTAGTGTAATAGTTGGCTGCGTTTTGCTATTCTCAACTTTGACATTAATGAAGGGGATAGTGTCGGGATGTAGCGTTGATTGTGTTTTTGGAAATAGTGATTTATGAGCATTGGTCGGAATTAGGTACAGTTATTCATGTACTTGCATCGAAATGTTGATATTAAATAGATCTTCCCGGGATTTGTAATACAAAATCCCGTGTGGGATTTTATATTACAAATCCCAGACAATATTACAAATAAATAATAATAAAAACCACAGAAATAGATAAGAAAAATAAAACAAAGATAATTAACATACAATTTTTATTAGTATTTACATTGAAAAAGATCTTTCTACGTCAACTGAGGTGAGGTATACAAATTTATAAAATTCCTCCTCATCGTCATTAATGCAGGAAGAAATTTACTCTGCTGATAGTCATGAAAAAAATCTGCTCTTTAAAATTAATCTCGGTATTTGAGGCATATCCACTTTATCTTTCGCTGTATGAAATCAGTATAAGTACATGAATAACTCTACCTAATTCCGAACTTTCGTTAAAAGTACTGTCATTATCTTCCTGCCTTGGTCCCGTGGTATTTGGGGTCGGTGCAACACGTTTTTCTTCCATTCTGTTACCCATCACGTATCACTAATATACAAGTATATTGTAAAAGATTATGCTGCTAGTCGTTGACAGATTCATTATTTAATTGCCAATTACTTCTAGCCAAAACGCATTGTTTTATTATAATTGTTAAGTGATGATTGACATCAATATATGTTGGCTCAACAAGTGCACTGCTATGTTTCTAATAATTTATAATCATTGTCAGTTTGAGTTTTGATTCTTGTTTTACGGATCCCTAAAAGATCAGCCATATTTTAATTCAAAACCTAATTTATCGGAACATTAACTTCATTATTAAATCTAGCATTATTTTTATGTTTAACATAACATTGTGGTGTTATAATAATATGTATAAACTTAATAACGTCGGATTTGATACCGTTATGTCCAATTAAATTGATTTTAACATAGGATTCTGATGATAAATTACGTTTTACTAATTTAATACTCTATTTTAAAGTATTATTTGTATTTTAATTGGTTTATTAATAAGTGTATAGAATGGCAAACCAAACTAGAATTTAAACTAATCTTTGAACATGTTGGCCTATTAAGATAGGATGAGCTGAAATAGTTCTAGACAGAATTTGATATACCTTTCCGCACTAGTTAACAAATATTGAGAGAGCTTATCGTACAAATAATTGAATTTTACGCATGAAAATTTGTTGATCTAACGCTTTATACGAAGCATGTCAAAAGGTG
Organism: Mythimna vitellina; assembly: GCA_949316375.1. Taxonomy (NCBI): domain Eukaryota; kingdom Metazoa; phylum Arthropoda; class Insecta; order Lepidoptera; family Noctuidae; genus Mythimna; species Mythimna vitellina. The sequence continues at coordinate 10,776,580 of OX438709.1, forward strand.
AAAAATTAAAAGTTATAACAAATCATTAAAAAAAAAATCTTATTTAATTCAACTCCCAAAACTAAACTTAAAACCTAAGGCTACAAAATAGGCAGTAAACTCAAAAACACTATAACAATTCAACATTTTTTATTGTAAGTCATTTCATTATGCTCTTTTTACTGGTTCCAAAGGCAGGGTCGTGGCGAGTTGATCAGATTAGAACCTGTAACCGGTTTTTCGAAAACATCCCGAAGAAAAAATAACGAAAAAAAAACAACACTAATAACAACAAATAACGAGGTACGGCTAGTGATGGACGGGTGTCGATATGCACGTGAGAAAAGTTATCGATAAAACTGAGTTTGTCGAGAGATTATGCTCGCATGATTGATGGTAATGTGCCGTTATCGCGCGATGAGAGACAAGATATAGTACGTCAAGTAGTTGAGACATCTTTATGTTTGCATGTTACAATGGATGTTAACAAGTTTTAAATTGAAGTGTGGTCCTCTGAAGTGCGTATATTAATCTTTGTAGACAAGTTGAAAGACACGCATCAGCGCTGTCATTAAATTGTTAGTTAAACCGTTATGATATTACGGACAGGTGCAAAGCGTAGGTTTTGCCAATTATGTTCGAGCATCTTATTCATTGGAACCTCACACATAATACTATCCGAATTTAAACCTTATGTTACTGAACATAATTTGTTTATTCATGCCCCGCTTTCTGCATAAATCAGACTCTAATTTATGTCCATCATTAGGTCACTATACCAAATCAATCGATCATTATCGATAGAATCCCATCCCTACAGAGGTGGGGCAAGATGAAATTATACGAAAATATTGTAACGATAGTGACAGATGATTATAAGCTGGCGATAAAACATACATAATTCCGAGTTAATGGCCGCGGGCGAGATACAGCATTAAGACCACGTAATACCAGCCTTATAGTTGGTACGAAATCAATTTCACATCACTAGTCGGAACGATTTATGGATAAGATCGATTATCGTGTACATGGAAGACTTTTGGGTGTAATATGCGTTTATTTATGGTACATGATGGTGGAGGAAAAAGTGTTTAATGAAGATTACTTAACGGTTGAAAGATAATTTGAGCTAATCTTCTCAAAGCCTTCTAAATTTGAGTTGCATTGAAATCGTCACTAAGAAATGGCAATTAATGTTGTTTGAATGGAAGGTGACTTATTTTGACCACTTTGGCAGATTCTGTATGAGTTGGGGCTGGGTATAACCTTATGTCCTAGAGCCTCATAATACTGGAAGACAAAAGCTTGTTCCCGTATAAAGAAGCCATGAGCATTGATCACTACAATAACTCATTGCACGTTTAGAATTTCCTTACTTTGTTTGTTTTCTTAACCGTTAGTGTCTTTAAGTTATTTGATTGAGTTTATGGTGATGAAGCTGAATTTTCTTGATACTTTATTCAATTTATATCTATTACTTTCGAGACTGTTTATTATGAAACTTTTGCTATTTTTCCAACTAAGTTGAGGTTGGCTTCTAGTCTAACCGTATGCAGCTCCAAAATCCAATTATGGGGTAACACGACACCTATTGGCAAGACTGGTGTCAAATTTCCCGGCTTCTGAGTTCTGACTATTCGTAACGACTGTCAAAGATCTACAAATGACAGCCGGAACCAGTGGCTTTACGTGTTGATGGCACGGAGGAATCTCGGTATGATGTAAGATGGTCACCCATCTACAAACTGGCCTCAACAAAATTGCTTAATTCAGGAGATAGACTTGTGCAGCTGTTACTATTCCAGCCACAAGATCCTCGGCTTTAGCCGTTGGTCTTCGTCTAAAAATAGCACAAAATCAAGTTCTACCAAAAACTAAAAGTGTTTCGACTACTAATGTGAACAAAAAATCTTGTTTTAATTCTCAGTTCTCATCGTAAATCACGGTCAACGAAGATTTAATAATATTAATGATATTCTGATTTATTGGCTTATAGTTGTATGGTGATAATAAAACTTGTAATTATATATGTAACAGATTATTGGTAAGGCACTGCTGGTAGAGGCGTGATCGATTTGATATGCTTACAAATATGAATAGTGTGAAACTTGACTTCTTTAGAAGATTTTTTATGGGTTTTCAAGAAAAGCTTTTTTATTTTAGAGCTGTTTAAAATGCGTCTATGGTTGTCAAGAAGGATATAACGCAGTGTTCTGGCTATTAATTACTACCTATTTAAGAACTGCTATTACTGTAATCGATTTGTAAAATTTGTTCTTGGCAATATCCCTAGGTTCTTGGCAATATTCCTAGGGATATAGTTATGACCGAGATAAAAACTCTTATGTAATTATTTTTTTCTCATGTTTTTGGGAGATTCGAGCATGTTATCTTTGGACTTTTACGAATAAGCATTGGTACTTAGATAGAGTTTAAAATAAAGGCGTATTATGAATTAACTTCATTTGTACAAGTTCTTATCCTTCAGCATAGTGGGTCAGGTGTTATCAGTTGGTTAATATTATAAAGCTGAAGAGTTTTTTTGTTTGGTTGAACGCGATAATCTCAGGAACTAGCTACTGATTCGTTTTGATAAAAATTCTTTAGTGTTGGATAGCCCATTAATTGAGAAAGGCTATCAAACATCACGCTACGGCCAATAGGAGCGGAGAAGTAACCAAAGATACGGGTGTACCTAACCGCGGGGGATACCTAGTTATTATGTATAGCTTGTACTGTCCCACTGCTGGGCAATGGCTTCCTTCTGTTCCTTCCATTGTTACCAACTTTGGGTCTGGTCAATTAATGAATAGGGTTGTTACTCGTATTATTAAACTAAGTATTTATTGGAATAGGTACTGCTAAAAATTTGTTTAATTCTACGGGTAGATTCTAGATATAATGTAAATAAGTGTACTCACCAAATACAGGACTTAGGTCCGACTTTACCGATAGTTTACCGGGGTAAGGTTCGCCAGACTTCTCCTGAAACAAGACAATAACACTTTTAAACCCATTTTAATTAGTTATACAGAGTTATTTGTAAAACACTGGCATCCTCTCAGGACTATGAGAGGTAAGGTTCTATGACTTTAAAAATTTATTATATTTTAGTTCATCAGATGTTTATACTAAAATAAAAATATTTAATTTTAACGTTCTAAATATTACGAAGTCTATGCGTAGCAAGTGTTAATATAATAGCGGAGGGGAGCGGATTGGGTGGCGGGGGTGCTTGATGCGCTTGGGTCGCTTCATACAGATGTATGGCAAAATACAGAGTTGAAATGTGTTAGATAGAACAACGAAATCTTGAAGGTTTGTTTTTGATATATTAATTATGTTTTGGATAAGTCATAGAACAAAATTTGTTGTTTATGATGTTAGTAATACAGTCGTGCAAAGTCGTTAGTGTTTTATAAATAATCCTGTATAAGTAAGAAAACATTTTTATTTTACACTAGCTGACCCGGCGAACTTCGTACCGCCTAACAGTCAATGAATGTAGTATATCTTTCGATATAGTCAACCGATTGCGATGAAACAAAGCCTCAATAATATATCAAGTTCCACATAATTTTAACGTATAAAAGTTATGCGAGGATACCGGACGATTTCCCGCGAAGCGGCGAGCCTCCTTGCTGGCCAGGAACCATGGGATCTGGAGGCAACAGTCCTTGCACTCATGCACGAACAGCGCATGGAGATGCAACGCCGGGGCGAAACTCCGCTGCCGCGACAAGTCGCAGCATGGCGGACAGAGCTCCGGCGAGTTCTCATGGTGAAATGGCGACAGCGACTGTCGCGACCCCGTGCTGGGCACGCCACAATTATGGCGGTAAGTCCCCTCTTTGAGGCGTGGTTGGAAAGACCTCACGGCGTCCTCACATTCCGCATGACGCAGGTCTTCACCGGACACGGTAAGTTCGGGAGGTTCCTGCACCGGATTCGTGCGGAAACGACGCCCGGGTGTCGCCACTGTGTGGCCCACCCGGAGGACACGGTGGAGGTGTGCCCCGCTTGGGCAGAGCAACGCCGTGACCTCGTGGGGGCAATCGGCGGCGGTGATCTCTCGCGCCGGGCCTTGGTTCAGGCCATGCTCCGGAGCGAGGAGGAGTGGCAGGCGGTCGCCTCCTTCTGCGAAGCAGTAATGCTAGCTAAGGAGGCGGCCGATCGCGTGAGGCAACGGTCCTTACGCTCCAACCGCCGCCGGGATCCCGATCCCGATTTCCGGCCACCGTAGGCGCGGGCTTGCAGACGGCGAGCAATGGGTGGCTCGCCGTCTGACCGTCCGGTAACCGTCCGGACCGAGCCCAAGTCGTCGACGGCGCGTTTTGTTCCACGCGCGCCTCAAGGAGATGTCAGCAAATCGTAGGAGCCCAGCAGGGTCGAAGCCTACTGGGGCCACGGGTAGTGTGAAAGCGGAACCCGGGGCCCTGGGACGAAGGCAACGAAGGAACAGGAGTGGGTTTTTAGTCAGTAAGAGTCTGACACTATCTCCCGCTCCGCCCAAGAGCGGGGATGTCATTAGGATGATTTTCCCACCCAATAAAAAAAAAAAAAAACGTATAAAAGTTATTTACATCGAATTCTTTTATCTAATTCAAGCAAGAAGGAGTGATACATATTTACTAAACACATATATAGATATAAATACCGAAGTGTGATGTGATGATAGGGAAATCAAAGACAATTTAAAAATGCCTAATAAAATCTAATAACCACAACCACAAGAATTTGATTAAGCTTACGAGAACGTTAAGAATCTTAATTATCATCATCATCTTCCTGACCTTGTCCCGTGTTTTAGGCGTCGGTGCAATGTTTTTTTTTTTCCATTCTGTCCTGTCACCCGTCATGCTATCACTCTTTCTTTTTCATATCACTCTTCACACAATCCATCCATCTTTGGCCTCGCTCTCGCTTTTCATCCATCCACATGTATCTTCATAACTCTTTTAGTAACATGCTTAAGAGAATGTTTAATATCAAGTAAAATGGTGAAGTTAAAATTCCTGGTAGGATGAGTTCCAATCATAATATACTTTAAATACATATCGAACAGATCGTGTTTAAAGAATGTTTAACGATCTTTCTCCTAAAAAAAACTATCGTCGATAATCAAAATATCTACAAAGATCCAATCATGTGATCTAATCCCACGTTCTCCAAATAAAACACGAAGTATTTCCGCTTGCATTAGCTGGAATGCTATAATATCCTCTCCTCATCGTTTGGTAGCCAGTAGACCGTTTAAATCACTACACCTTGGATTACACTGGTGATTTATTCTGGATTAAGGAGAGAAGGTCAAATGTCGAGTGATAGACATAATCTGACATTCGATATTTGGCGCCTAACGTGGTTAGTAGTCTAGTCGGGGTCATGGCGGCCGGGACACCGGCCTCCTTTCTAGCAGAGGGAGTGAGCTGATATCCACCACCTTTTAATAATTTGATTGTTTAAACCAAACAACTGATTATACAAATCGTGTAAAGGTTCGATGCTTAGAAGGTGCTCACAAACGGTATACCGTAAAACGAGGTGAATAGAAACGCAGGGTTGAATAGAAACAAAACTTTGGTTTGTTTTTTCACTTTGATACCATATTATCAGCTTCTAACAAAGCATCGACCTTTTAGAATAATAGTTCATGAATAAATCGATATAGTTAAATGCTGCAAAAAATATTCAAATATCGTGAAAATACCCTTTGAAGTTTTGTTTCTATTCACCCCGTTTGACTGTACGCATGTATAAATCCAAATGTGTGGATGTTGACAAAACTTAATATGTACCTTCACGTTATTTAGACATACGAATTTCTCAAACCGAATACTAAAAGATTGTATATAGAGTCAGGAGACAGGGTTCATTATTGAGCGCGTTACCTATATTTTTTTAAATATCACAGCAATGCTGAGATAGGAGTCTTTTTGGCCTTGCACAGGTCTCTTTTTTCTGTTGTTATTGTTGTATTATTATTTCTAGTTATTCGAAAGAGATTAGTGTTTTTTTTTAATTATTGTTTATCCTTTGAGAGACTCAAGTACGTTTTTTCTTTCTTTTCATTCCCGATATCTCATGACTTCAAAACTATCCACTCGACTCCCAAAGTACCAGAATATCGTCCGGTCACTAGAATAGTATCCATCTAATAAGTTCGTCTGTTAACGGAGGGTCGTAATTGGATAAGTCGGAATCAGTTTACCCCACTCGTACGTGTTTACCCCGAATCAAGGGTAATAGATTTCCCCAATTCCCAGTAATTCGTGGTCCGGTTTTACGTGAGATTACACATGTTTGTGTTGAACTATTTGTCTGTTTGACGTTAAAGAATGATTGTTAAATGTTGAAGGGCTTTTGGGGTGAACTAGTCAAGGTATTGATTTCATTCATTCTCGTTCACGGTCAATGGGGCCGTGTGAATAGAATTATTTTTGGTGATTGTGGAATGATTTTATTGTCATAACTATGCTTATTTTTACAAACTTTTATTTAAGTTGCAATTTTTATATGAATATAGATAGAAATTAGGTTTCTCCTTACAAAATTTGGGCCGAAAGGTTCTGGAGTGGCGACCGCGTACCGGAAGACGCAGTGTTGGAAGGCCCCTTACAAGGTAGACCGATGAGCTGGTGAAGGTTGCGGGAATCTGATGGATGCGAGACGCACAGGACTGTTCTTTGTGGCGACATTTGGGGGAGGCTTATGTACAGCAGTGGACGTCTATCGGCTAAAATGATGATGGTGATGATGATGATACAAAATTTGAACCCCCGTCTCATCCCTTTATGGAGTAAATTTTGGAAAATCCTCTCTTAGATTTATTTTTTATTTCTTATATTTCACCCTCCTACTTCCAATAGTTCTGGCTCTGCGTCGATATGTCAGTTTCTCCTTACTTACTCGTAGATGTATGTAGGAAAAAAATACTCTCGGGAATTTCTCATCGCTACCTCCAAAACCGCTTTGGTGAGATATAACAACTGTATCAAGATTTTAGACGTAGATATTTCTATCGTACAATCCTTAGGCAAATCTAAGTTTGTCTAGAGAAGAAGACTAATTGTAATATGAACAAAAATGAATATGACTGGCGTGTTGGTCTATTAGTGGCCCTGACTGCTACGCCGGAGGTCGTGGGTTCGATTCCCATCCAGGACAAATGTTTGTGTGATGAGCACGATCATTTGTACTACTGTGCCTGGGTGTAATTTATCTATAATATGTATGTATTTAGAATTATATAAGTATGTTTATCAGTTGTCTAGTACTTATAACACAAGCTCTGCTTAACTTGAGACTAGACGGCGTTGTGTGGTAGTTGTGGAATATAATTATTATTATTATAAACGACTTGGTCATAGGCGTCAATGTTACCATTGTGGTCTAAGAAATGTTAAAGTCTATGATTGTCACAGTTCAAAATGTATGGGAATGGTCAGGCGTTGGTAATGGCTCACGTGGCGGGTTCAAACCCAAGAAGGCATTTCGCCATTGTTCTCGAAACGGTGAAAGAAATCATTTTGAGGAAAGGGCATGTCCTAGAACCAAAAATTTCAAAGACATGTGACGTCCATGAACCCACAATGGGTCTTCGTAGTGGATTACGGCACATGCCCTTTTCTAGAGAGGAGCATTGAGTCCCAGCAACGCAAACATTAAGGCCGATTATGGTTTATTCGAAAAAACTCGAAAACATTAATCTAACAGCGCCGCCATTTCCAAACTAACTGAAAATGATTTACAGAAACAAAAAACGGCCAATATGATTTCCACGTACGAACTAATAAATATTTAGGCAATAAATGGGCCCTCGATATCCACCATTACTGATATTAACCAGGAATGCTTCAGTTAAAATATTTTGTTGAATATTTTGCGCATAGCTTTCGTTCCGGCATTTTAATAAAACTGTTTTAATGTTATATTTTTGGTATAGTGCAGACTGATGGATAGTTGATAACTACATGTAGGTAAGTTTTTGACTGGCCTGTTGGTCTAGTAGTTAGTGGCCCTGACTGCTATGCCGGAGGTCGTGGGTTCGATTCCCACCCTGGACAAATGTTTGTGTGATGAGCTCAAGCACTTGTTCTGTGTCTGGATGAAATTTATCTATAATATGTATTTATTTAGAAATATTTAAGTATGTTTATCAGTTGTCTAGTACTCATAACACAAGCTCAGCTTAGCTTGGGACTAGACGGCATAGTGTGACAGATGTAAAAAAAAAAAAGTACCTACTAGACCTGGGGTATGGGTTTTAATAAGCGCAAGCAATTCCGCATGCGGGGCTGCTGCTCAATATCACGCCCCGCATCCCGCGTGCGTATTTCACGCATACAATGTAAACATACAATTACAATAAATACTTGTATGAAAAGGACATTTGCGAGGGCTACGCATGCGGACCAATCCCGCACGCGTGATGAAATCCGCACGATGTTAAAAACACCCTGTTTGTTTTTTTTTTATTGAAAATCATCTAATAGCTCACCCCGCTGTTGGTGAAGCGAGAGCGAGCGTGGCGTTAGACTGTTACTGACTAAAACCCACCTGTGTTCCTTCAGTTTCCCTTTGCGTTCCAAGGCCAAGGTACGTTTTTCGAACAATCCCACAACCCATAGCGTTTATGCTACATAGTACATACAAACACGTTTGTATGGAGTTTTGAAGAGACTTCGACCTGGCATGGTCTTACTGTGACCAAAATTTCCTAAATCTATAAAAAATAATCAAAAGAAAAGATTGACCTTTTCTTTCAATAATAGAAGAGACAGGAAAATAGCAGCTTTGCAGAACATACTAAATTTATTTCGAATCATCATCGAAAGACTGCAACAATTCGCCTGCTGCGGTCTTCCCGTCCGATTATAATTTAGGTATCTTCAAGGCTAAAATTAATAGACTCAAAACTAGTGCGCTTCATCATCAACGGTTTCATTACTGCTTACCATCAGGTGGGATCGCAGTCAAGCCCTAGTTTATCATTCAAAAAATTTAAAAAAGAACTAGCAAAGGAGACATTTATTTACACTGCTACTGAAGGCATATTAAAACTGCAGTTAATCAATTAACACCACACATTATAAGGCACTGCTGACCCACTCAACAAAATTAATAAGTGACCAACATTATAAATTAAGAAATGGAGGTCAGAAAGTGTGAAGATTACACTGACAACCGATGAATCTTGCGATAACAAAATAACTACATTGAAAATTAACCATTCTCAACCTTATGACTGAAGAGATACATATACACCCCTATTTTTTTATTAGTCTACACTAATATTATAAAGAGGAAAACTTTGTTTGTTTGTAATGAATAGGCTCAAAAACTACTGGACCGATTTTAAAAATTCTTTCACCATTCGAAAGCTACATTATCCACGAGTAACATAGGCTATATTTTATTTTAGAAAAAATAGGGTTCCGTAAGATATTTGAGTTTTTCGGACACAAGGTGTAAAAAGTCAACCAGAAAAGTTACTTATTTTGCGTACGCTGCCTAAACTATAAAAGATAGAACCATAAAATGTTCTAATTAATTGTAGATCTTATAAATATCTACCAAAGTTTGTTAGGAGAAACCTACTTTCACGCGGGCGAAGCCGCTGGCAGAAGCTAGTACAAAATAAAATGGGGTTGTATCCGTACCTTTTTATTATGATTATTTTTATTGTACTTTATAGTACAATATTGACCAGTCTACACTGTCCTTACATAATATCGACATAAGCTGTAATATGAAAATATTGTAACAACAAATTCTTTTTTAAAAGAGTAACCATGGAGTTTCTTGCCGGTTCTTCTCCATAGGAAACGACCAATTTGAAACCGTGCACTAGCTTCTGACGTTTTATAAGTGCCCATGTAGGCCTATGTGACTTTCACTTTGACCCGTTTCTGATCATATTTGTTAGGTCAAAAGTAAAAAAAAAGAAATCCCAAAATTGACCACGAAAACTTGTCATGATTGGATAATTGAATCAATCCATTCATAACAACTGCTACTTGAAAACACTACGCGCAGTGTTTTACAATTTTTATCGCCATTCATTCATTCATTCATAATCCCTGTACAATATTTCCATAATGTGAGTGACATTTTGGGATATAAACAAACACTCATAACTTAGCTGTTTATGAATATTATTTAGTGAGACTTTACTTAAATAATAATAAGAGCTTTTCTAATAAGTCCTCCCCTCGAGCGCCGATTGTACATACATCTGTACAACTTGAATCACCTTGAAAAACACTTAATTGCCATTTTGTACACACGTTTATACGAATTTTTTTTAGCCGAAAAATTTGTTTTTTATATCTTTGTTTTTGTTTTTCCTAGAATAATCCCGAAAAAGTTTTTTCTTGTTTTTTTTTTTTGTGATTTATGTAAAAACGCGCAATTACGTAATAATAAGATCCCGGGGCGCCCGAGGGGGTATTTGTACTAATTAAAAATTAGTGGTGTATACATCACTGCTTATCATCAGGTACGATCGCAGTCAAGAAAAGTTTATCTACACTAATATTATAAACAGGTAGTTTGTTTTATCGTTTGTAGGAGGTAATCTCTGAAAGTACTGTCCCGATAGCTGAACTATACTAGCATAAACTTACCTACATATGTTAATAGTTCAATTCCCGAACGGAGTCTCGAAGATTTTTCAAATCGCAAAAAAATTTTTTGTGACTTAACAAAAAATTTTCTGTTTTCAGATTTATTTCTATATCTATACTATATGACCTTGCTGTATGTCCAATTTCAGGGTTCTGGGTCAGCGGGAAGTACCCTATGAATTTTGATTCCTTTGAGAGTGTCGAAATTGAGTGAGTGTTTTTTTTTGTGGACACTTTCTTCTAGGGACCGCAGATCTTAGTGTAATATATTGTAATTTCAACTCGAAACCTCCACGCGTTTCCGAGATAAAGGGTCTTGACAGACAGACCGTCTGACGGCCGAAAAAGTTATCCTATAAAGGTTCCGTTTTTTCCTTTTGTGGTACGGAACCCTAAAAAGGGCCAAAAATGGTCTGCAACGAACTTTGTCAATGGTATTCACAATCAAAGAAACTGAAAATGCTTGTTGATAAAAGAATTATTGGGCAATAAAGAAAGAAAGAATTTTGTTTTTTTTTTTGCATTAGTTTTTTTATTTTTATTTTCAGTGGTAAAGAGAACTGATTTGTAGGGCTGAACGATTTTAATTTCATATGTATTAGTATGTAAATTACAAGACTTTAGAGCTGTTTACAAAAAATCTAATTGATATTACATTAATCCCTAATTAACATACATAATGACAGTAATAATTAATACTATCCAACGCTTCATTAATTACTGCAACTAATAGGCTTCTAATTAAGTCAACTCTAAATAATAACTCGCCATATGCTTAGTAATTTCAAAAATTACAGCGAAAAAAAAAATATCACCTCATTATTTTTAACCTAAACCAACATTATTACATCTTGTTATATAAATAAACAAGATAACTTTAAACCGTGTTTGACAACCCTACATTTTAAACGTCCGATGGGCCGTCTTCCCCGAGGCGACCAATTACAACTGACCCTACATTCTACAAAAGAATTTCCTTCATGGCTGTTACAGTCAATACTGATTATCGATCAAAACTAGATTTGACTAGTTTCACTTTTAACTTTTATTGCGTTAAATGCTTCTGTCTATTAAAAATCATATTTGACATATCAACGCACAACGAACGTGAAATTTTGCACAATTGGTTTCATTTGTGTTGTAGGCGAGCACTAAGAAAGGGTTTTTGATTATCAACCTTTAAGAGTGAAAAGAGAGGATTCCGTTTGTTTCTTGTAACTACCTGACAGGATAGGTTTTTACACAAATATTTTGCAATTTTACCTGGTCTTATGTAGATAAATAAATATACTAATTTCAATGTACTTTTTTATACACTGAAATTGTAAGAATTCTCTTTAAAAACGTTTTCATCTCTAATGAGACAGCTTTTACCTTACATTACACCTGATGGTAGCTACTCATCCGACTCTTAAGGGGAGGGGAGGGAAAGAAAGTTTCGGACTTTTACTGAAACGCATTTTGCGTTCCAGAGCCGCAGTATCTCTTTCGAACACTCCCGCAGCCCATGAGTTTTTTGGATTTTTTACAGTCAAAAGTAATTTTGCCCAATTACAAGTTCTGACTGTAACATATCAATTACTTAGGCGTGCCATCCCTGAGTCTTCGGACGTTCGACGCCGAACTTTTTATAAGACCCAAAGTGTTGATTAAATTCTTCTTACGAACCTGTTTTTGGGACATGTCAAATAAGTGTCAAAACAAATTTAATTATTGATATGGAATTGTTGGTGTGTGGCTTGTTCAGACACGTTTAGATATATTCAGTGATTAGTTGATAATGTATGTCGTTAATAAAACATTTTGATTCGAAACTTATAAAAATTATAAAGTTAACTATTTAGCTAGAAGGCCTTATTGAAGCTTCAACGTGCCAATCCTCCATAACCAATGATAGATAATGTTTTAAAACAATAAAAAAAGAAACAATTGGCGTTATTAAATAAAATTGTAATAGAATATTAAACTTGTTTCCAATACCACTTCTATACAAAACCTGTTTAGAGTTCCGCTCACGTACCGAGAAAACCCATCACTATGAACGTTATACACTATATTTTACGACACTTAATGCCACTATTAAAGACAACACCAACTTCGTTAGAAACATCGCCATTTGCAGCGAAACACAAAAGAATAATTCAGTCTCATTGAAACTATTTCACAATATCAATAAATATTACTTGCATTACTTTGTAAGAAAAAAGAAAAAAAAAGATACGATTCAGGTTCGTTTGACATTCGTCTCGGGAGCGACATCTAGATCCACCGATAAAAGCAATTAAGGGCCTTTAAAGGAAGGTAATTGATGGTCACCGTATTATACAGCCTATAAGGGGTAGGTTCGATGACTCGAGAAAAAAAAACCTCAATACATACTACCCTTTATTAATTACATTTCAAATACAACTGACACACATAACATTTATTTTTAAGTACCCTGTTGATTAATTAATAAGGACCAGTCCCTCTTTGGCAGAACAGAATTAATTTTCACAAATATGTCAACGTCAAATCGATTTTTGGAATGTTGTACTCGCTTTTGCCGATAGATGGGGCGAAAAAAGGTGCAAGCGCATTTGTAGCTTGTTAACATCATTTTTGGTTTTAAAAAAAGTTGTCATTACATCGGTCAAAATTGTAACGAGTTTTAAAATGTGAAACTGGCCGATAATTGTTAAATTTGAAAAAAGAAAGAGTAACATACGACGGCACCTTAACTGTCAACATGTTTTCTTTTTTTTTTCTTTTTTCAGACACATGTCGTGTCTGTAAGTTAGATAATACGCAATTACGGGCTTTTAAGAGTCCCTTTTAATTACTACTATCAAATGACATTTGTGTAAATAGCAAAAAATGAGCACCTTTGCTACACATGTTCGGTGTAGGTCTCCCAACATAGGTCAGTCATAGTTTCGATTTTGTTGTCAATTAATAAAAGGGAATTATTCATGGTATTTAATATCATATAAGGAGTGTGGTACTATGTTTTATGGGCAACTTTTATGGCTAGTTAGGAAGGCTGTAAAGAGATTTAATAGTAGAAATGTATAACTGTAAAACTACAAGCTATTATGTTATTGTCTTACGGTTAGATAATAAGATAAAAGATACTTTTATATAAAACATAAGTCAATTTTAAATTGTCGTTAAGTATCGAACTGTCAATGTTAGGTGTATTGTAAAGACAGTGAATCGAAAAGAAGAATAGAGTGTTAAAACAATACAAGATATAACAAGGAATCGACCATGAACCAACAGAGCTGCAAGATTGTTCGAAAAAGTTCCCGCAGTCCAGGAACGCATTGGGCAACTGAAGGGACACGAGTGGGTTTTAGTCAATTAAAGCCTGACACTTCGTTTCACTCCACCCAGAATGTAAAGAGAAGTTACATGATCAATTTCCAACCTCAAAAAAGGGATGCACATAGGAACTAAATTACAAAATCCTGCATAGTTACCCACTTGATTAGAAGAAACACAAAAATCCGATAACGTTTTATTAATAACGTTACTAAAAGAGTTATGATTATACATGTGGGTGGATGGAGAGGTAGAGGGAGACCAAAGAAAAGATGGATGGATTGTGTGAGAAGTGATATGAAAGAAAAAGGAGTTAGTGATAACGTGACGGGTAACAGGACAGAATGGAAGAAAAAAAGTGTTGCGCCGAACCCAAATAAAACGGGACTACGACAGGAAGATGATGTTGACAGTAATCCGATATCATCTATCGAGCAGATGCCCAGACCAGACACAACACCCGCCTGGTCGGAGGATCCTCCTTTTCTACCAGAGATTTGCAGGATTTTAAACTGTGTTCCGCATCTAAACGACCACGTGACATTTGGGAAGCACTTCTATATTCCATAGATGCTGGTAAAGTGTTACTTTTTCAAGCTAGTCTTAGTTCAGATTTCAGTGTTGTTAGACTCGTTAACAATAGTTTTATTCATTTTACTGAAACATCTGATGTTCTAAGCCCGATTTGAATACGTACAAATCAGGACTTCTGTACCTAAATTTGGTTGTTGACCTCCTATATCAAGATATTGGACTTAACTCGGAAGTTTCCCAATTAATTGGTTAACACAAGGGTACCACGACATTTTAACGCGATCCATTGCGCGACTTAAACTGATTTTTTAAAGAGATGGAGCTATACAGAGTGTATAGTTTCATCCCTATTTCTCGTTCGCAAGCTTGACATTTTTACGTCATGGTAAAGCCCCAGATCTGGTATGTATACATGTCTATACAAGACTGAACTGAAAAGCTGTGCAGGATTTAAAAAAAAAATTAACTGTGTAAGAGGACAAGGAATTAAAAGAAAAAAACCGGCTAAGTCCGAGTCGGATTCGCGCGCGTTGGATTCCGTACGGTCCGTAGCAAAAAACGGTAAAAAAGAAACACGTTTGTTGTATGGAAGTTTTAATTAATTAGATATTTAATTTATCCTGTCTTCAGTAGTTAAATATATCACCTGTGAAAATTTCAACTATCTAGCTATTACGGTTCATGAGATACAGCCTGGTGACAGACAGACAGGAAGCAGACTGGGTCCTGTTTTTACCTTTTGTGTACAGAAGAACCCTAAAAACTATCAATCATAAACATAATAAATCATCGATATTTTGTCAGCTACACTTAATTATAATCCCCATCAACGACAAGTTTATGTCATTAGTGAATCACAAAATATTCAACTTTGCTACTGTTAGTGAAGGGCAAAGACGATAAATATAGATACCAGATACCGATACCAGGTTCTAGAATATCGATTTTCACATGAAAATGATTGAGATCTTTCGATTTTAATCTTACATGTAATATGGCTATCAGATTGAAAATAAAATCATTTGCTTGTAATTTACTTTTAATCTTCGAATAAAAACGGTTAATTCCCGCTACTGGTGCAAGGTGTATTTTTATTAATATTTTCTTGAGTCATATTGTAGGGCTAATCTTTAAATCTCCAATATCTTAATCCCTGGACGGCAGTGATCGATGCTATAACAAATAGGGAGTTATCTATTTTATGCCTCAACACAAATCCATTGACACTGATAACTTTGCTTATCAATACATGTAGGCGTCATAATCTAGTGCATCGTGGAAAGTCAATACAGGTTACGTAAGTTTATACTCTATATTCGTCGAAATATAATGTTTTTAGTCAGAAACCTAACACTATACGAGTCATAAACCGCCGCCGGGACTCCGACCCCGATGACCGGCCACCGCAGGCGCGGGCTTGCGGGCGGCGAGCAATGGGTGGCTCGCCGTCCGACCGTCCGGTAACCGTTCGGACCGAGCCCAAGTTACCGACGGCGCGTATTGTTCCACGCACGCCTCAAGGAGATGTCAGCAACTGTAGGGGCCCAGCAGGGTCGAAGCCTACTGGGGCCACGGGTAGTGTGAAAGCGGAACCCGGGGCCCTGGTACGAAAGGCAACGAAGGAACAGGAGTGGGTTTTTAGTCAGTAAAAGTCTGACACTATCTCCCGCCCCGCCCAAGAGCGAGGGATGTCATAAGATGATTTTCCCACCGGAAAAAAAAAACTTACGAGTCATAAATAACAATACTCCTGGCCGAATTTTGACATCACAGGTACTCTCTCTGTTCCTTTACTCTCATAGTCCGACAGGTCGGCAATCCGACAAGTCGAGACAAGAGTTCAGGCGCAGAACCAACGGCTTTACGTACTTTCCGAGGCACAGAGGCATTATACCACCAACTTCCTAACTTAGAGCAGCTAGAGATTGAAGTACCCAATAGCACTTTTTGAATGATCAGGGAATCGAACCGAGGACCCCACGCTCAGCAGTCGCGCTTGCTACCACGAGACCAACGAGGAAGCCATAAATAATACAGTTACGCTGAATAAAAATGAAACATTAATGCCCATTACATCTAAAATATTTGACGTAATTCAAATCAAAGATAAAAAAGATAGTCCATAAGTGAAGTCTCATAAAAATTAATATGATTTCAATTCAAATTTATCTGATCACGAAATCGATTTTATATGAAATCGTGTAAGAAGTATTTAAAAATAAAACGATACGTAAATAACACGAGCTATTTCTCGTTATGAAATTAAAATGCTTCGAACAAGTAGTGTTTATCTCTTATGTTAATTGGGTACCAAAATGTGGTATCGATCGGTAAATTCTCGGTACCAAATTACATGTACGAATGAAGACAGCAGTAATCAACGTCAGTGATCCGATACCAAAAATACGTTCGTTTCTCAGCTGAGACAGAAAACCACCTGTCAACCTGTCATCACTGACTTGTACTGTGTAATTAGTAATTATTTAAGTACTTGTCACAATAACGTGCTCCACTCATTGAAACACAAGCTGATTCATTTACCAAAGACGTTGACCGATCGGACTAATTTTTTATTTCCTTTTTGAATGCTCAAATATTTTTAGTATCTCCGATACCGGATGCGAGGATTTCATTGACAAGACCACTAAATTTTAACCATATTAGACTGTTACGCCATAACAATAATATTTTATGGATGATAAATAATATAAATTGGCGACATCAGAGGGACATTTTTTACATCATCCCAACGAACATCCAATTCAGAACAACGGTTGTTTTATGACCGTATAATAATTAATATTCTTATTACAAATTCAGATACCTTTATAATGAAAACCAAATAATTGACTTTTCAATTTCGTACCATTTAATATCGTTGCATTGGTACCCGTGGTGTAATAAATGGTGATACTAACAAGTCCACTTCTCAGAACGAAGGGGCTTCGCTTTTTTTTTCTTTTTTTTTCTTCGCATCCTCCGTTTTCGGTCACGAATATCTGTTCGAAAGATAAATAGTGGAAGTAGCATTTATGATGACGTCACTGCTCAAATATTTTAGATCGATACCAGATTTTTAGAAGTAGTTAATCCCATCACTATTAGAACAGTAATGAATATTATTGAACGCGTGTCACTAAAAGAGTTTTGAGCAGCTTTAAAACGTGGTACAAAGTAGGTATTATCACATCGTTTGTTTGTTCACACGCAATTAGAACCCCTCCCGTATCATTAGCACCGGCGTACGAGGCCGACCTGAGTAAACGGCACCTGTCTCCCTCACACCTACGGAAATAGCTGTGCTGTCTCGCTCTAGCCGTTTGATTGAGGATCTCGATTGTCTAGCTGCCGTTTGATTCCGGATTTCTATCAAACGATTGGTGTTGAAAGTTTACTCTGTCTGTTTGTCCATTGGGGCTTGCTACCAATATATCGTTTAGCTATAGACGAGTATCTAATAAAGGTTCATGCTTTGTGCTTTAGTATTGGATTTTCTGAGAATCTGAAGAAATATCTGTTTTATGTTGGAATTACGAGACTGGCGAAATCTTGTAGTTTTATTTGTTGTCATGTCAGGTAGAAATCTGAGGTCCAACTTTTGAGTCATAGTTTTTTTTTTTATACTTGTCATAATTTTGCACGGATCTCCAGACAGATAAAATCAAGACAAACCGGGTTACTGCCAAATATTTAATTACATCTGGACATTTCAGACTGATATGGATAGGTGTATCCAAAGATTGAGATAAAAAATTTGGCAACCGCATCTTCTAAACACAAGTACATTTTTGAGGTGATTTTGCTGAATTTCAGTTCGAAAACATAATAATAAATGATTTATGATTTTATTAAGATATTATAATAATAGTCTAGTGAGGTCGATGCCGTTAAGGTCGACCGCGGCGAAGGTCACAATCTGTTGCTGCGACGATCTGTTCATTGTGCAAACTTAGCCAAAGATCGCCCTAGACATAGAGGTTTGGAAAGAGAAAAGGGAGGCTTTTGCCCAGCCTTGGAACTCTATATAGGCTAATAGAAAAAAAAAGTGTCCTAACCCATTTATACACCATGAAGTGCTCTAACCTATTTATACACCATGAAGTGCTCTAACAAATTTATACACCATGTGTCTACTACATCTCTTACTCAACTCTCCTGGAAGAATTTTCTTTTAGCATACGCAGCAGCAACTTTGTGCTCTTCTATCTATATTGTTTCATATGTATTCGGTTAGACTGGAAGCCAACCCAAGCTACTTGGGAAAAGGATAGGGAGATGATGAAGAGTTTTGTGTGTAAATAAACAAATAAATGATGACACTTTTCAGACCGCCGAAAATTGGGGAAATTGGGAAAATTGGCCGCAGTTGGGGCCGAAAAGTTCTGGAATGGCGACCACGTACCGGAAGACGTAGCGTTGGAAGACCTCCTACAAGGTGAACCGATGACTTGGTAACGGTTGCGGGAGTCCAATGAATGCGAGACGCACAGGACCGTTCATTGTGGCGACACTTGGGGAGGCCTATGTCCAGCAGTGGACGTCTTTCAGCTGAAATGATGATGATGATGACTTTTCAGACACATACAGCTTCATACAACACTTATTTGATTCCTGCCACTTGCACACTTTTTATTAACAATATATTAAAATCCATCTTCAACCTCCCCCCAACCCCTCCCTCAGTTCCAACCCTATCTTGTTTCTACTATAATCTTATTATTGGTATACAATAAAAAGTATAACTATATTTCTATCTTCAAGTAATTATGTGTCTTTGTAACATCATACCCACCTCCATTATTTTGGAACATCCCGAACCTCAGCAGGATTTGCCTTCAAGGAGCTTAGGCGCTCATTAGCAAATGCACCTAGATATCTAAATGAACAGTACAGTACAACAGCTAAATCTTCATAAACCCTTACATAAGCAAGCTGTTTGAGACAACTAGCGTCTCTAAAATTTGATAAAATGTACTAAAAAAGCTTAATAATTGCCAATTAAGCCATCATTTGGAAATAGTGTTCCTCTATATTCAAGGTTTCTGCAAATGGGTTTTTTTTTTTAATGGGTGGGAAAATCATCTTATGACAAATACTGCCCTGAGGCGGAGCGAGAGATAGTGTCAGACTTTTACAGACTAAAAACTCACTCCTGTTCCTTCTTTGCCTGCAGATTGTTTGTGTCACCGTGGCCCTGGAATGCAAAGGGTGAAACTGAGGGAACAACAGTGGGTTTTAGTCAGTAAAAGTCTGACAATCTTTCTCGAGAAATTATTTTATAATTTCCCATCGATAAAAAAAATATATGTCGATAAATTCAAGACATTTCTACACTCTTAATCACACTAATATTATAAACGCGAAAGTTTGTGATTGTGTGTGTAGGTATGTTATTTCTTCATGCTCGAACGGCTGAACGGATTTCGATGATATTTGTAGCATATGAAAATGCCAGGTAGAGTAACCCATGTCCTGGAAAAGCACAGAGGATACTTTTTATCCCAATAGTAATATTCCCTTAGGACTACTTTCTAGTCACGCGGGCAAAACCGCAGGCTGAAGGTAGCTATTCCATAAAGCACACCTTCTATAAGATGCATCAAATTTCTTCATCCTATCTAAACTTCTGCCTTTTATATACTCATAAAAGAGTATTCTTGAACTATCTGGACGGCTTTTCTCCATAGGACAAACTTTTTGGCATATTGCAACAACATTACGAACTTCCTATGCAATTTATAGAGACTTATGAAGTTAACTTTAATAAACAGTCTGCACTAGAATAATTTCTTGGCATCATCAGTGCAGTGGTAGCGCAGTGGTAATGGCCCCGACTTTGTTGCACGACGTGGCTTCAAACCCTTCAAGCTAGACGCATTACTTTGTATAATATATTTCATCACCACTGCCCTCAAAACGGTGAAGGAAAACATCGTGAGTACTACAACCAAAAATTTGAAGATCTCTTCTCTCTTTCTCTCCATCTCTTTCAGCACACAAAAGAGTGATTGCAAGAATGTGTCACCGGTTTATTGTAAACTCCGTAAGATTATAATTAAAAAAAAAAACTTCTAAATTATTGAACTCTATATTTAGTGAAAATATCATTTAGAATAGGCACAATAAAACCCATCAAAATAAGATAATTTGCAATCTATCAGTGTTACCAATCACTGAGCCCGCGTGGTGAATTACGGCCTATTCCTTCTCCTCTAGGAAATAGGAGGCCTGAATCCCATCAGTGGGAACAGCATTAGGCTGATTATGCTTATTATACTATAATCTATAATAGCAGCTACAGTAATATTTATCATCTGTAGGATATATACCCTAATAATATATAGTAAATTTAATAATATATTAAATAAATAAATCCTGGTTTTGACAGACACGAGACACTCAAGGAGCTATCACTAATTACGAGATGAACTGCACTAAGATCCATAGCTACACCGTCTTTCTTCCTACCTTTGGCTACAAAGCTACTTACACCAGTTTGAGACGGACTGTTTACGAAGACCTGAGCCCCATTTCATTACGTGCTACCGGATATCTGTTAGTGTTTGTGCCACTAAGCCTAATGACTGCAATTGGGGATGTTAGTCCATGATGGCGGCCGTCAGCCTTGCATTTGTGATCCCCTACTGTCTTTAGTGCCTCTGGTTAGTTAATGTTACTGTTATGTACAGCGTGGGTAGGTGTTTATGTACCTGTATTATTATACTAGTCCTTATGTTCAAGAGTTTGACATATTCTGAAGAATCTTTATGAAAAAAAGGGACGAAATGATTTCCTCAAGTGCGCAGTTTGGCCACTTGGTACAAAAAATTGAAGACGGAATGTCTAAGAATAAAACTCACTTTCCAATTAAGTTCAGAATACAGCTTTTCCCATTAGAAAACGTCCGGACGAATTTCAATAAAGCAAAGGACGATAATTTACAGTTATTATCCTCGGTGACCCCGCAAAACACCCACCGTAGCGCGCCCGTTCCTCGCGCGCTGTCACAAAAAACAACCTAAAACAACCAAAATCTTGTATGGCGAGAAAAAACTTTGCCTGAACCTCCAACGAAAAAACGACCTTACACCACCCACGTTAGAATACATAACACAATGGAAAATATCGAAATAGTTTCGAATGCACACTCCGAAAAAGGAGCTTTATTTCAGAAGCGAGAAAGCCCAAAGTGAATTATGAAAATGACTTCAGAGGTCTCACACACAAGAAGTGGCGGTAACGCGTTAAAGATTAGGTTGAAAATACAATGACGGAGGCGTCGTTTTTTTAAAAAAGGAACGATCTCGTTTGGCGGGCGTACCTGCGTCCGCGCAGACGAGGCCTGTATTTATGGCGCCGGGCTCGTGCACCGTTCGGGAACCGATACCACGTGGTACATGGTTTCGGTATTAAAAACCTTGTTAGTATAACTGTTAGTTTCCCCTCATTATGGTCTGCTGAATTTGCTCCGTGTCCGTGATCAGTAAAGCCTTAAAAATAGAGATAAGCATGCAGTAATTTGAGGTTTAACTTCCAACGTTTTTTGGTTGGAGTCAAGAACTCGAAGGAAGTTTTTTTATCCGTAACCGCATGAAAATAAAAAACTTGACCATAAAGATCCAAGCAGTATGATTCATTGAAAGTATATAGTGACTTTTTTAAATGAAAATTTTGAAGGCTAGACGATATTGTACGGATTCCAACTGTGGATTAGATGATAATCTAGATTCCAGTCTAAACCGGATACAATATATTTATCATTCTGAATACTGCACTCCTAAACGCAAATCATTGATGTGGTTAAAAATGCTGCCCATCTTAAATGGGACTGGGTAGGACATGTCTGCCGCATGCCTGTGCTGCGCACGAGCTGTGAGACAAAAAAGCCCAGGATTGATGCCCAGACACAGCAACACGGGGCTGCGGCAGACCATGATGAAGGAGATGGCGGGACGAATTGGATGTCTTTCTTAAGAATTGGAAAAAGAAGCGAAAAGTCGTTATTGGTGAAAGGAATGGAGGGAGGCATAATAATAATTATATTATCATTCTGAATCAAAATCCCTAGACAAAATAACAGAAAACTATCGTTTAAACTACACATACAACTTTTAATTCCCAACAGACCCGCCATTTAAATCCAACAGAAATAAAAGTAAACGAACACCCAGACAAAACCATTCGTAGCAAAAAACAGAAGGACAGGAAACTTGGTCAATTTGTAAATGATTTATTGACTCAGACGGGCACACGGTTCTAAGTAAATTATCTTGCTAATTGACTGTTAATATTTCTTTAATGATCAAGGCTGGCTGCTTGGTTGCTGGATTATTGACCTTACCATTTTCTGCTTTTATGAAGTACTAGTTTATGCTAGCTGTTTTAATCGCGTGAAACTAGAAATTTGTTCCAAGGGATCATACTCCCGGGATATAAAGTAGGAATAATGTTTGAACGCGAAGAAGTAACAAACATATACTTATATAAAGTAGGAATGATGTTTGAACGCGAAGAAGTAACAAACATATACTTATATAAAGTAGGAATGATGTTTGAACGCGAAGAAGTAACAAACATATACCTATATAAAGTAGAAATGATGTCTGAACGCGAAGAAGTAACAAACATATACCTATATATACATACACAGAAATAAAAACTATCAGCTTTACATGGTCGAAGCTTTTGGTATGAACTACAAGTTAAGCCATTACCAGTGGTTCTCATGTTGCAGTAATTGCATTCGGTCAGAAGGCAGTAAAAGCTATGTAAGGTGCTTGTATTTAAATAATTTATTTCCATTGATCAATATTTGTACAACTAATGTATCTGCTCACGTCATCATATTTTTACTGAGTGAAACGCACAAAAATAAACTATTATTATTATTCAGTACCTGACCATATGACTGCTGATTTGGACTAGCAGAAAAAGATTTCAGGATTTAAGAGGGTGTATTCAGAAAATAAGTGAGCGTCCAAAGTAGCAGTAAAATATTTCACTGTTTTGATTTTTCCTAATCGAAAATAATGAAGATGACTCTACAAATTTACTCCACTTGAAGACAAGATTTTATTTAACAAAGGTCCAACATCAAAAACACAAATTAAAGAGAAGAACTTTACCAAAAATACATTCCAGTCCAGTCCCCAACTAATGACCTCCACTTGTCTTTATCCCAACAATAGAATCAGAATCAAAGCCCACATCTCAACAGGAGATTTCCCGTGATTCGCCCACAATAGTGAAATAACACCACAAAGACACCGGATGGACACACTCCGTTTTGTTTACCTTTATTTGTGACAAAATAATGCACAAAAAAGACGATGGGGCGATAAGGAAGCGTAAAATTTAAAAGATGAAACGATTTGATCGTTATCTAACAGTTTTTTGTCAAGGTGTATGTGAATTTCGGTCCGGTTTTGAATTAAGCAAAATTATAAACAGGTGGCATCACGAACTGGTTACTACCATCATCTTCCTAGCCTGTTCCCAACTATCTTGGGGTCGGCTTTCGGTCTAACCGGATGCGGCAGAATACAAGTGTTTTACATGGAGTTACTGTCTATCAAACCTCCACAACCCAGTTACTTGGCAACATGGATAGGACAGTTCTTTGGATAGACGGGTCAGGGTTTCAGACGATCTGTAATGACTGTCAAAGATCTACGACTGACAACTATTAACTACCCAAGGAGTAAAATGAAGTTGGACACTGAATAGATTGTCATTCAAGATGAAAGCAATGATTTTGAAAATAAAAGAAGCTAAGACATGACTCAGCTTTTAAAAACTTCTCACAAATCAAACAATGAAACAGACTATTCCACAAATACAAACAAAACCTACGAAACTCAAAGCCGCAAACGCAGGTAAAATAAATCAAAACAATAATTTCATAAGCATTTGACAAAACCCACTATCTGTATCAAGTCAAACGCCCGAAATCCCAAGTGCCCAAATATTATGCTTTTGAAAAGATACGGAATGGGCAGACGTGGAGATAAGGCTACAGTTTGTCACCGGCAACTCTGGCACTATCTTAATCCCAACTTAAGTTTTGGGAACCATCAGATATGGCTACAAAAAGTTTTTGGGAAATATGATAAAGGAAGCTTGAGGTGAGATGAAATATTTGTATAATTTGGGTTTTTCGGACGATGAAATTGGAGAAGGATAGAAGATGGGTGTAAAAATGACAATATTTCAACGTTGAAATGAGGATAAATTAGAAGTTAGTACTGTTGCTGCAGTGGTTAAAAGATTGGCTGGTGTCAGGCTCTGCGTGTCGTATGTGAGATTACATGTTTGTGAACGCACCCACAATACAGGAGTAACTCTTAGTGTGGGACAAAGTTTAAAAAAAAAAGTAGTTGTCTTAGTCAAATGAAAGACTGTTTGTTAGTATGGTTAGTAATGTTAGCAGTCCTTTTATAGAATCTCAGAATATAAATCCAGAGCCGCGACTCATAAAAAACAATGTTCAAGTATTGAACCCAGCCCTCAGTCGCCGAGTGTTTCAAGTGGCAGTTTCAGTACTTTCAGTAATTTCACTAACAGCACACTCCAAGCCACTTGAGGTTTTGCTCAGAGTAGAGAACAAAAAAATATAACTCATGAAGACGTGGAAATTAATCTTAAGAACCTTAAGAAATAAAGAGTTGTATTTACCAACTGGGAGCTGAATGAGTGTAACTTCAACTCCTGTGTTTGATTCTGTCGCATTGCAGCTGGTTTTTATGTAGAAAAATTGTTATTGCTATAGGTTTTATCATATGGAATTAAAGCCTCAGCTACACAGCAACAGGGCTGCGAGATCGATTGAAAGAGTCACCAGGGACCTGAAGAAAGACGGGTGGATATTAGTCGATAAAAGCCTAACAATCTCGCACCACAAAGAGCTGGAGAAGTTACTTGATGACTTCTCATACCAAAAACAACTACAGCAATTTATCGCATCGTCAATTTAAACTCTATGAAAGGTTCTATATGTAGTTAGTAAATTATGAATCTAACCATATCAACAAAGTTAATGTATCTGGTTTTCCTTTTTCGAGATTTTTATTTTATTTTATTAAACATAAACTAGTGCTTGACTGCGATCCCATCTGATGGTAAGTAGTGATGCAATCGTTGAAGGTGAAGCCGTGATTTGAAGTTTATTAAGAGCCTATTCACTCTAACCTTAGAGACAACTAAATTAGTGGGATCCATTATGATGGAGATGGATCGAACAGAAACATCAGCAGCTTAAAGAATTTGTGGTGTGGCCATCTCAATTCTACTCTGTCCAATACAGAGTAGAATTATATCCATCAGTTTATCATGGCATATCCTTCAAGGACTACTAAAACATGATAATCAAACATTATCCTTTCGGCCTTCGTCTTCAGACCACCATAACTCGATTATTCAGTAACCTGATAGATTATCAATCATCGTGATTCGTGTGGTGCATTCCTGGTGTCCATTGCATCGAAATTACGTCGGTAACCGCCGTGGAGGCGCCACCGTCGCCCTAAAAGCATTTATTAAAGCATGTTCAGAATTTATTATAATATTATGTAAGGACTAATATGTGGGATGCATATTGTACACGATTTTGGTATGTGCTTATAAGGATTTAAATGCAGTTGCAACCATTTATGGACGGGTGTAAATGTTAACTTGTGAAATTATTTTAATGTGATAAACAGACGTAAGTAGGCGTTATGGCCATTTTGCTGGTATATATAAAATATTACTGCTGAATCGATTGAAAGATTAACTGTGGCTCTAGAACGCAAAGAGCAAATGAAGGAACATAGGTGAATTTTTCAATGTAGTGAATGGCATGTCACCTCTTGTCGTCGGCTGTCAATGTAACAATGTGAATCGAATATTTGAATGTTGTTTTTTTGTTGGTGTTATGTGTAATCATGAGACTTAGTTACTTGAATAAATAAAAGATAGTCAAGTCTGACACGCCCTCTCGCTCCAAGCTAGATCGTAAGAAATAATTTAATTATTTCCTACCTAAAAAAAAATATTGGTAGGACACATCCACACATCCTTTTTGAAGATAATATGTTACATACATATATATAAATGTCTGAACAGCGTCTTTGATTCACACGTTTTCATTCTGACAATAAAATAAAGCTACATAGTTTGAACAGAGCTTATCAAGATCCTAAGTTAAGTAGTCACCTCTAAATAGTTTCTAGGTCAACGACCTCGGATTTTATTGCATCAGTTGATAAAACTTCTCCAGACAGATGTTAATAATACTTTCATACGCAAACTTGAAAACAAAATCGTACAAAAGGAATTGAAATAACTTTTTTTTTTTCAGTAACATTCATAACAAGTAAACAAAAAAACAACACCGAATTTCCAACTCCACTCTACTATTATTCTACGAACAAAAAAACAAACTTCACACAAAACGGTTCACGCCAAAACAATTAACGGAAAAAACCATAGAAGCGTCCCTTGTTCAATTATTGTAAGGAAAACTTTGTCAATAAAAGGGAAACCTATAAATTCCTACCAAAACAGAGTTGCCAGCGGACAAAACAAACAGAATGAATTACGTACGAATGCTATGTATATAAAAAGAGGGACTGTTGTCTGTTCGTTAGGGTGCATGACTCGCGAACGGATACCATTGACAAGGAAATGAGTTGAAGATTTGGATATGGTTCTTGAAAAACTGATGGGTTATGTGATTTTGATGTGGACTTAACTCGGCTTGAGAAAAAATTTGAAGCTGAGAAATCTAGAATAATTGGCATTGGTAGAGTAGTTTGCAATAATTACAATCACGATTTGTATATGGGTGTTAAAATAAAGTATAGAATGGAAATATTGAAAAAAATAAAGCGAAGTTGTTGCCATGCAGTCGGATTTTAGTAAGCTTTACTCAAGCAAAGCCAAAATGCCTTATTTACTTTAAAAAAAAGTAATTTAGGCATCTAGGAAAGCGACTTTATTTTATACTATGTTTATATGCACTAATTACTCCTAAACCAGGCAACGAATTTGAATGCTGTTTTCACTAATAGAAACAGTGTTAGATGAGGAAGATTTATGTATAATTAATTTGCTCCCTTGTGAAGCCGGAGTGAACCGCTAATATAAGAAATATTTAATGACTACTGAAGAACCAGGATGCCTCGACTTTGTTTCAGATTATACCAAATTAATAAAGAATCTTGACCTCATCATCTTATTATACTATCTTGTAAAAAATTACATCTGCTCCAAATTAATTTCTTCTTACATTTTTATCATGTGCCATATCCATTTCGATTCCCGGATCTTCTTCATTGGAATGACTGACTATTATAACATAAGTAAATACATACATAAGTTGTGCAAGTCATAGTTAACCTGTATATTTAATGTGTCAGGAATTCAGTTCATCTCCTTGATGGTACAGCTCTATATGGGTGAAGGAGTCACGACTTGGTTTACATTGATGACGTCATGATGGGATGTATGATTTACTTAGAAGAATTTTGATATAGGGATGGCGAAAAATGACATTAGCGTGTTCTAAAATGCAAATAAAATTGTGTAATCAGTCTTTAAATGGTCCCACAGCACGGACCCAGATCACCGCTCTAGGAGACGCAATGGGCCGTAATCCACCACGTGGGCCCAGTGCGGGTTTGTGAATGTCATATATCTTCGAATTTTTAGTTCTAGGACTTCTTCGCCGTTTTGAGAGCACAGGTGATGAAATAAATTACACAAAGTAAAGCGCCTTACTGGGTTTGAACCCGCAACCTAAAACTCGTAAGTCTCCATTTCGATAAAATTAAGTTTGATATTTTATTTCAAAACAATCAATTCGTGTCTCAGGAAACTGGGACTTATCGAGCTTCATTGCGTCGACTTTTCTTTTTAGGTGGTAAGTCAACTAGTAACTTCTCCTGCTCTGGGTGAAGCTGGTAGAGTAAAAAGAACACTCCTTCAGTTACCCTTTGCGTTCCAGGGCCACGGAACCTCTTACGAGCAATACTGCAGCATTGCTGCGACCCTTTGCTAGAGGTTGCCACAGTTGATTTTGGTCAGAACTTGAAATGGTTTTTATGTCCAAAAAAGTATAATAAGAATGCAGAAAGACCTTAAAGGGATGATAAAACACAAAAAAAAAACTCAAAAGTTTTTATTTTACATAAGCCTATGTACATGGGCACTTATCAAACGTCAGAAGCTAGTGCACGGTTCAAAATTGGTCGTTTCCTATGGAGAAGAACCGGCAAGAAACTTTTTAAAAGAGTAAACATGGGGTTACAATTTAAAAAAAAAATTTTGTTCTTACTAGCTTCTACCAGCGGCGTTGCCCACGTGAAAGTCAGTTTCTCCATAAAAACTTTAGACCTCCTTTCATCCCCTTCGGGGGTGAATTTTACAAAACCCTCTCTTCCCACCCAGGACAAATGTTTGTGTGATGAGCACAATTATTTGTTCTGTGTCTGGGTGTAATTTATCTATAATATGTATGTATTTAGAAACATATAAATATGTTTATCAGTTGTCTAGTACTCATAACACATGCTCTGCTTAGCTTCAGACTAGACATCGTCGTGAGATAGTTGTAAAAAAAAAATGACCTGCGAAATGCCAAAAACTTAAGAAAAGGTTGTGGATTTTTTAGATGTCGTCATTCAATAGATGATGTAGAAATCATTTCAAAATCGATTTGTTTTCATTAACATTGGACCAGATTGAAAAGAATCCCACAATTTAATTCCACCAAGTCCGTTCCATCATCAGACCACTAGACGTACGACAGCGTTGCGCCATCGGTACATGGTGGATATCCAACCCATACGTACAAAGCAAGAACACATTCATTATGCCTAAGGACTGGAATTCCCTGGCGGAATCTGTTTCCTGATAGCTATAACCTAGGGGTCTTTAAGTCAAGAATGAATAGGTTATTTCTAGGCAAACCTTCTCCATCGTTGGCACATCATCGCTTACCATCAGGACAAACAATAGTGGACAAACGTGAGCCTACACATAATATAACACATAATAATAAAAAAACATTAGTAACGATGACTAATGGACATCCCTCGTTACCACGAATTCTCCAATCAAGAATAAATTTTCTCATTATTATTTTAAGCCCAAAAAATCATGTAAGACCGGAAATATCATAGAAAAGAGTTCTCGGTCCCTGTCGTCCGATCTATTACAGGTAGCGAGGGCCTTCCACAGCTCAAACAGAGGAAATTCCTCCACAATGTACAGTCAACAGCGTTGTTTGCTGACGCTACCGGTGTTGCCCACACGCATGTTTGCGCCGTCACCCGCCGCCTGCGAGCAAATATTCTTTTCTCTGGATTTTTGGGGTAGGGTCAGCGGAAAAGGTTATTGGTTATAAATCGGGCGGGAATGACTGGATAAGAGCAAGTTGATACTGATTATTTATTGGAGATAAGAAAATGGCTTGGGAACACATTAATTGAGTGTACAGCTAAGAAGTGGAACTTCTTGCCGGTGTCTGTGTTTCCTGACAGCTACAACCTGGAGGTCTTTAAGTCTAGAGGGAATGGGTTAGTTCTAGGCATGCGTGCTCCATCGTCGACCACATTGTCACTTTCGATCGGGTGGGATAGTGATCAAGCGCGATCCTATAAAAAAAGACTTGACCATATTATTATGGGCCATGTCATAAAATTATTTTTTTTCAAAAACTTTGCCCCCCCCCCCCCCCTTGTATTTACTCCTGCATCGTGAGTACGTTCACAAACATGTAAACTCACATACACAACACATCCAGATCCGGAACAGTCACCTGGGTGGCCATACACGTATTTGTTCTATGCGAGAATCGAACTCATGACAAGCAATGCCAATCATTCAACCACTGCGCTAATCGGTCGTCATTTGGTTATGTAATACTAATGAACTCTTTTTGATTAAGTTATTATTTATCAGTAGGCACATTATTTATTTATTTAGGTATTATTGGTACACTAACAGCAGTAGGTAACTACATGCTATTTTTATGGAACAATACTTAAGTATCATAAGTATGCCTAATACAGGTACACGACTTACACACTTTGACTTATAACATTCATTTTCTACAATAAATATCACAAAAAAAAGCAATTAAAAAATAGTAAATTAATAATTTAAAAAAATCCGGGCAAGTGCAAGTCGGACTCGCGCACTGAGGGTTCCGTACAAACATACCTATGAAAACAGTCCAATTCCGAATTGAGAAACGAAGATTTTTCCGAACAGCAAAAAAAAAATTGTGACGTAAATACAAATTTACAGTTTTCAAATATTTTCCTATACTTGTGCAATGATACCTTGCTTCATGCCAAATTCCAGGATTCTACGTCAACGGGAAGTACCCTATGAATTTTGATTACCTTGACAGTGTCGAAATACACGTTTTTTTGCGACATAAACAGACGTATCTCTTTTTTCGTTAATTCATAAATTAGATTTTTTCGCAGCTTCAAGGGACCGCAGATCTGAGTATATGGTTTTAATTTCAACTCGATACCTTCATGAGTTCCCGAGATAAAGGGTCTTGATCGACAGACAGACAGACGAACGGACAACAAAGTGATCCTATAAGGGTACCGTTTTTACTTTTGAGGTACGGAACCCTAAAAATGGGAATAGTCTCATACAAATAGCATTCAATTGGTTAGATTAAAGCCAATATTAATAATTTAAATGATTACGATGTAAATATATATCTTCTGCTTGTCTTAAAAAACCCCATAAATTAATCATACCCTAATATGAATAAAAATATATTTCAAATTCAATCAAAAAAACCCGGCCTGATAAAAACTACAAAAAAAAATTACCAACATTGACTACTGTTTCTGCTATCGCTACAAGCGCGTGCGCCGCCCGTGTGTGCATCACGCATAACTTTTATTTACACATTTACAGAGTTTCTTGTTATTAGATGTTCGACCTCCTCTTAGAAATACGATTAATTAGCGTTAATTACTAAGTAATGTAAGGTGATACGTTTAAAATATTTTGTTCTTGTACTGTTTGTACTATATAATTAATGTAACGTAGTCGGCAAAAAATAAGGGTTGTCTCTTAGTTCGCAAATACAAATAACGGAATATTCACAAAAAAAAAAAAACTGTGGAATCATGTTGTGTTGATTTATTTAGAGATTTCATAAAATAGTTTGATTATGTTGAAAATAAGGTTTTCTCAATAATATATTTTTTTAAAGTGCTTGAAATGCAATACATACTATAATATTAAAACTCGTATTTCTAAATTAATTTTTTAATACTTCTAATATAAAACATGCTTTGCTTTTAGTAAATTAAGTTTAGGTTATTTAATATAGTGAATTTAATTATTGTTAATTTATTATTTGTTAGGTTAAGTTTTTAGTACTTTTAGCCTGACATACAGGTCCAACTTAGTTCAGGCAAAAATGCAATGTATGCTTTATAATTGTTTTTCTGCATCTTAATTTAAATATGCCATTTTTATTAGATAAACAACTCTATTCTATTCTATTCTACTTCTAATATTTATCTCGTACTGGGATTTTATTAATCCCAGTTACTTAAAACTATTTTTTTTTCTATACCAAGAATACAACTGCAGTTTTATATTTCTCACAAGAAAAGAAACCCACAACACTTAAAAATCAAATTAAAAATAATTTTAACCACAACGCCACTACGGGTTACAAACTCACGTAAACCACACCTAAGTGATAAATTATCACCTCAGTATAAAATCACGACCTTCCTCCATACATTGCTTGAGTAAGAAGGTGTGTAAATAAAATCGTGAGCTTCGAGTTTCAATGGTAACCCCGTTCGTGGGTGGTCTTTTAACAGAGAATCTACTATATGGGAGCGATAACTAACCACGGGATTCCCTCTTACAATAGGGGAGTCAGCAGAGGTGGAAAAATCCTTAAATTGGTCTTAAAATATGACACGAGACAGTTCAGAGTGGTAAATTATGTATTTTTAAGGCGTTATTTGGAGTTTTGGGACAGGTTTATTAGACATTTCTTTTTCTGAGAATTTTGTCTCGAAAAAAGAAAACATTTTGTATCCCATTTTATGTTTTATTTTAAATCGTCACGTACAGCATTCACTAATAAGGATGTCAACACGCTCGTAACTAACCCCAAAAATATCAATAAGTACTCAAATCATCCCTAATATTTTTAACCCTCAACCGCACGCCCCAACTATTAGTGCGGTATTATCCGCAACTGGCAGTACTAATCGCTCATTAACAGGTTCCGGCCACGCTCCGAATGGGGTCCACTTATACCCCATGTCAGATTTTTTCCCATCGGTTAGTTACGGGTTAGTATAACTGCTGTACTGTTTCTGTTAAGTGTGCGAGTATGCATGGGAAATGCGAGCTGGTGGTTATTGTAAAAAAAAAAATGCTTTTGATCTGCTAAAATAAAGGGCATAAATTATTTTTTTTTTTTTTGTGTTGGCTAAAAGTATCATTTCTTTTTCTATCTTTTTTTTTCATTTTTAATATTTTTGTTCGATTTGATTTCTTTCTTACGATAAAGATTCTATGAAGATGTAAACTTTTCGAATAATACTGGACTTTGTCACAAAAAAAAAGAATTCTTTATTCAAATTGGAACATAAAACCAGCATAATAATTCGTTACAAAACACTGGCCGCAATGGCATAAAATTCATCCGAAACAATTAAAAATCGAACTTGCGTTCCATTTTCGAATTCCTCACGACGATTGGCCGTACAGTGATTCTCGGGGTTGTAATGGGTTATATTATATGGAACGAGCTTTTTTACAACTAAACCGATGGTACGCCAGAACTGGTTTCGATTCCTTTTACGTCCGTTTCATTTTTATTGTGCTTAGTTCGGGTTTTATTTCATATTACTTATTATATTACGACACGTTTTTTCAAAACTTTTGTTTTATTTGTAAAGTAATTCTTAAGTTTTTTATTACAAGCTGAACGAAAAAGAAGAACGTCATGGTACTTACTGTGGTAACGACTGAACTTTACACAGCCTCAGGAACAAAACTAAGGTTACAGGTTTTCAAATTACACATATGTATGTAGTTCGCTGTTCATTCCCGAGCAAGGCTATAGAAACAATAAGTCATAAAAGAATTTCCACAGCGAAAGAGTGGTCATAATGAGTTCCCCAATACGCAGCCTCTCGACCTAATGGACCTGACCGAGGTTGAGTAGAAAGAAAAAAATATATATTTAAAAGCTATGGCAGTCCGCCGTAAAATTAAAAAGACAAATTATTGGACGTCTTCGTGGAAGCCAGCCTTTGTTATCTCACAAGTGTTTTTCAAGAGTTCTGTTTATCTTCCACCCTGCTCGCTCTCACAAAAACCACATCGATTCATCTCTGTCCGTCTTGTTAGTGCGAAGGGCGTTTTAACAGGGCGTAACAGACGCTTCCACCGTTACGTAATTCTGACACTTTCAGCTTTCATAACAAGGTCCTTTATTGTATAAATACAATTCGGTGTACAGTTTATCGAGACGAATCCTTTAAGGGCGTAACTGTTACTCCGAGTATAGCGTGATATCGATTTATGGTGCACGGAATAAGCGCTCATTTAGCATAATTGGCGCCTGTTTGATACCTTGTTCGTTTCGACACGGTTAATTTTTTCTGTAGCTTGACTGCGCATCGTCTAAACGAGTATGGATCAAATTGCGTTACGGTAAGGTTTCTTTTGCGTTTATAAGTTGGTTTTGAATTTTAGGAGCATTAACATAATGATCATCGTTCGTGTTTGATGGAGCAGGTGTTGTGTATATCGGTTTATTCTCGGTTTTTATTATAAAAATCTCGTTTATATTATAAAAACCAATCGTATCTCGTATGTTTATGAGACTACGTTCGGTTTCGGATAAAGTTTGTTAATTAATACAGAATTCTGAGGTGAATTTTTCGATAAATTTACATTTAGTTTTATCGTAGTAGGTTTGCAGATAAGTAATGAGGTGTTAAGTAGAGTTCGTGTAGATAAAAAAATTACCTACGAATTAAACTGAAATTTATTTATAAACGAGCATCAGTCAATCAAAGATCTCGGCATCGACACGTACATCTGTGAAAGTACTTATATATATATATCTTATAGACATTTATTAATCGTTCCAATCAATCTTCGTTACCGAAACTTCAACTGTTAAAAGTACTAAGCTACAAACAAGCGACCATTTGAACTCTTCAGTACAGTTTACATAAATAAAAATCACATTTATTGAGAATGTGAGTTTATGAGATGACATTTTAGAAGTTCACATACCTATTATTTTTTTCACAATTATGTAGAAAGTTGAGAATTTTGATAAAACGCATTTCCATGATTATTATGGTCTATCAGAATACTAGCCAGTATTTTAATGTTTTTATTTTGATTTAAATCGGCATACCGGCTTATTATCATTATTTAACACGAATCTAACTTACAAAACAAATACGCTATAATTTCTCGCAAACAACAACTCACAACATTAGTATCATAGTAAAATAAAGTGCAAAAGTGCCCTTTGCAAAGTATTTACATAGTAAATTAATTCGTTTTCAATTTATGCACAACAGAACCGTCCAGCTGGTAATGGCATGTGATTGTCAATGGCTATTAAATGCTAAGTGCGTCAGCCAGTCAGACAGCCAGTGCGTCAGCCTCACTGTTGTAAAAAAATCATTTGATAACACTAACACGAAGCTGCAGCTTTAGTTTTTTTTTTTAAAGTTACTATTGCTACTAAACTTACAGAAAAAGTTTTGAGTCAACCGGCGCCAATTCTACTTTACTCGTTCAGGCACGAACAGTGTACCTATATTATATTAAGAGCTCTTACAGAAGTTATACCTTGTCAAGGCAAGATTTTAGCGGGACTAATTGCCCCAGGGCTTACAGGATCACTCCTGGAGGTTTTCAAAGACACATTTGTTTATTGATCTGTTCTTATCTGATCGCCACATTTTACTAAAGATTACTTTTTTCTTCTACGTCATATAATTGCAGGAGTTGATTAGGCATGCAAGAGTTTCCTTGCTACTGTCACATCTCTTCCTCCTCTTCTTCTCTCCTCTTTGAACCTAAACATCTTCAGAATAACCAGATTTCCTTACCTACATTACATATTCACGATGCTGTTAACTTAGTTTTTCTTTCAGTGTTTTTCTATGTCATACATTAATAATTGACAAATGCGTGATTAACTCTAAGCACAATATAATTATTATAAATAAACTTCTATTTTTTAAATTACAAATACCTAAATCAGAAATGGATTTTATTTAAAGCTTATCCTAAACTTATCTTTGGTACTACCTAGTCAAGTTGAAAAGTCAAGTCGATGGCCCTAAAAAAGTCGTAAAAAAAAATATGGATGTATTTACTATTCATAAATTATCTTGGTTAAGAGTGAGTCTATGAATGAGCCCGTTTGTTTTCTATCTCGTTCACATAAAAATGTGAAAATGAACGATAATATTGAATGAGTTCATGGGTGACATATTTAAAGAGCCCTTGTATAGAATAACGAATCTTTTACCGTTACCGAACGCTCTCTCCATACTTTGTTATCTTTTGATAAGTCGTTAATTTTAATTGTTTTTTTTTTTATCGAAGATAGATAGAATAATCTTACTAAAATAGCTGGTTACTAATATAACAGCGAAAGGCTGTTTATTGAACACTTTATACTCCGAAATGTGAAATTTGTTCTGTTGACTGATAACATTATTACTTTGTTTATCGTTTAAATATTTTTTAAATCGTGAACTTTTTCTAGCCATTAAAATTGCTCTAACACAATTTCAACACACACATTAGCAAGCGCTTACTAATATTGTGCCTATGTAATTGCCTACTTAGACGAAGATTTATAGCCTAGAAGACCAGTGTTATCACAAATGAGCACCCATCCAATTATTGTAAAACGCCTCATCTGCTGTTACACTGAAAACTTATGCAAGCTAGACTAGTTTGAGTCTAGTTTAAAATTAGCAACTTAGTTTCTGGTTTCTTCCTACATTAAATAGAAAATGTCTTTATTAAACTGTCGCAGATGTTGTTAAAGAAATAATTGAATAACTAATATTATTGGTATTACAAGACTTTTAAGACGCTTAAAAAAGTAAGAACTCCAGTGAAAAACGGCTACAAACGACTATAAAAACACGACGAAAAGAATCATTCCATTTCTAAACCAAGAGACGTAATACTAATAACAACAGAAATAAATGTTCCAGTGTACACAGATCCCTGTAAAGTTAAAGAGACATCCCTTTAGTGGTACAATAGTAAGGGGGCAAAGCCGGACGGGGGAGGTCAAACTATCTGGCCGGTACAAGTATGATATTCGAGAAACAAACAAAAGAAGACAGATAACATTTGTTCGAGACCATGAGTCAACGGGTCGGGTCGACTGTTTACACGGCGGGAAATTCATGTTCGAAATTTGAAATTGTTTCGAACAAATGGCCAGTGATTCCAGTGAATACGGGATTCTGTGGCCGTCGCGTTCCACTGAGAATGTAAAAAAAAATGCAAAAAAAAAAGTGCGCGTCCGAAATGGAACGTGTTTTTTATTATGTACAATTTTTCTTGTATGCTTTTTCGACAGCGAATGTTAAATTCGTTAGTGTGAATTAATGGGTAACGTTAATTTAGCAATTGATATAATCGCAAGCAACCTGCAACCCCTTGTTCCCTCGCAATAAAAAGCTTAAAAGGGTCTTACAAACGAGACCTATATTTAACCGTGAATAAAACGCGACACATTATGAAGTGTTATAAAAGCTGATAGTAGACGGCCGTGCATATCTTCGACATATTTTAAACTTAACATTCCTTTTTAATGCGTTTACGGAACATTTCGTAATTTTCGACCATCCCAGTACGCCATTTTGAGAAATGTATGATAACGTTGGCATTTGGACGTAAAAATGCCACTGTTATGTCTGACGACACCTAAAACGTGTAAGCTTGAAGATTACTCACAGGAGCTAATATTTGAGGAATCCTTGCCCTGCTAAGCCGGCTTGCTCATAAACGTATTTAGATAAAACCTTTGTTTTGTCACATTAAACGAGCTTTCTTTTTCCCTATTTCCACTGGCAACACTGACACGAACAAAAATAAAGACGTCCGTTAAATTACATTGCAGAATTCTTAGAATTCGAAATTCGAACACTAAATACCGTGTGGAGATAAATTTATTAAAGTAATCATCATTCTGTAATCGATTCGACACGTTATCGATATAGATGTATCGAACGAGAATCGATATGTATAATGATGGTGCAGTTCTAGATCTTGTATCCTTGAATTTTAAAATAGAGAAAGCTGACTAGCCAAGTTCCTTCCGTCTATCGGGCATAAATCAGACTTGATTTATGCTGCGTTTTAGATGGAGTGATGATTCAAGATGTAAACAACGGGATTTTAAACTAACAGCGTCGATATTGCGCATCACCTTTGACATTCCGAATTCAAATGATCGTTTAGCGCTGTGGAGTCCGTATTTTTTTTTTTTGGTGTTGTAGTTACTTTAGAATAAGATAAAAAAAATCCTTACCTGAAGTAAGACATGTCCATTACCATAAGTAAGACACAAAATTCTTAAATTACCAACAAAAAAAAACCTACTTAAAAACCTCTATGAATATACATGACCGAATCCATTGTTCCCATGAATATTCAATGTTACCACAATCTTAAATTAGCTGTCAAATAAATTTCCAAATGGTAGAAAACATAGTAATTAAACGGATTTAGTTTTCATTGTAAAATAAACAGTAATTGGTGAGGGTATTTAAAAATCCCTACGGCGTCTGTGGAGCGACGACTGCGCTTGGGCGAGGATAATTAAACATCCCGAAATAACTATAGTACGCATAATTGACTAGCCTGGGCGATTTATGTGAGCGTAAAGTAACACCGACTAATGCTCCCGCGCATACGGTATCTAAAGGCAAGGTTACACAGAGCAAGCTAAAAAATACTAGAAGAACCCTAGAAGTACGCTATGGCCTCTAGAAAATACTGACAGTCGAATTAAATCGAATTTTACTTTGATACTTAAATGTTTAAAACTAAAACTGTTTAGAACTGTCATGGAACTGTAATACAAAAATGATTAGAGTGTAGGCAACATTAAAATGTTTAGTTCTCGAATGGAACTGTAGAACAAAAATGGCCGACGCCCGTTAGGACAGCGGGAATTTTCTGAAAAGGAAACCCGTAGTCCTAGAACGCAAAGAGCAACTGAAGGACATAGGTGAAGTTTTAATCAGAAGAAGTCTGACACTCCTTCGCGCTCCACCCAGTGCGAGACAAGTGATTTAATGATTTCACACCTAAAAAAAAAAACCGAAATTTTTTAAATTAACCACCACGCGACATTTGGGTAGCGCATGTCAAACGAATACATTTTTGACTCTCCACAATCGTTATTGCTGTTATAACTTACTGCAATGCTTCTATCGCACCGTGTGACTGTATCGTCCTACAGTATGTATGAGGATACTGTAGTATACAGTAATACATACATGCATTACAGTCAGCACCTCGCATTCGACTTACCACAATATTATTTTCTTTTAATTTACTCGCCTTCACCAACCACTCCTCGTGAAAGCCGCCAGTAGTCCCATAGCTATAACTTGCTAGAACCCAGCTACTCTCATCGTGCGAGAAGCTATTGGCAGTAACTATCTATTAAATAGAATAATGTTTATTATACACCAAAATTACACAACACTTTTACACGAACACAAATCACAGGTCATCAGTTCGTACCGTGTAACCAGGCCTTTAGATAAGGGACGTATTGGCCACATATTAGACACACGACGAGACGTTACAATTTCTCGGTATGATGAATTGAAATAGCTGAGAAAGATCTAGTGATAGTCTGAGGCATTATTGGACTGAGCGATGTCGCTGAGAATTTAAATCTGTCTGGGGCACATTTGTGAGATGTCTTGACTACAACAGCTCTTTTCTGAGTATTTATGGCCTTAAAATAAACCTTTAAAATAACTAGAACTTTCCAAATATTACGGGAAAATTTAACCGTCTCATAAATTTTCGATAAGGTCCATTTCTACGACGAATTTTTTAGTTATTTCTCCATGCTACGGTGCATACCGGAGATATAACAGCCGGCATGCTCAAAATACCATCCCAAATCATCCATATGTACACACTTGGAATGATTTTATGGAGCGAAATGTTTTATTATCTGTTTTTTCCAAGCAGGGGGCGCATTTGTACAACCATATACGGCTCTCAAATGACTTCCATATACAGTTTCTTAGATTTATTAGCTCGAATTAGACTTATCTGAGTCTAGATCTTGCTTTTGAAGCAAGAAAGCGAACTTTGACATTTAGAATCTTGGTAACAGAAGGAAAGATGCTTTCGGAGAAAAAGAATATAAAGTCATTTGGTCAGACATGTGTTCAGTATTCTGTCTTAATCACCTCAAATAAAACTGACAAAATGACGTAAACACGAGAAAAAAAAAGTACGCAATCACAATAAATACATTCACAAAATAGTATCGAATCGTTAAACTTTATAACGATTGTAAAAGTAAATTAGCAGAACAGTTTATTTACATTAATCGTATGTTTTTCGGAAGTAAGCGCTGACTTGATTATCTGTCTAACAAATCGATTTTACGTCTTAATCGAAGCAAAAATTTGTTGTTTTTCCCGGGATTATCGTTCCTTGGTTCTAAAAAAGTTTCATGAAGTTGTTTTCTTAGAATTTGGCGCAAAATGTACCTAAAACAATTTATTTTATTGATATATTCAAATGTTTATCTCTCTGTCCCTTACTATTCTCAGGTCAGATGTAAAGGAAGAGCCGTTAATTTTGTGACTGGTGCCAGAACGGCGACATTCAATTGCGGAGCATTTTATGGTTTCCTATATTTCCTGTACAGACTCGTAGTCGTTTGAAATTAATAGTTGAGAACTTGGAACATTGTTTCAGACTAAAACTGTGTATTATACAAGCTTGAGAATGTTGTAACCCATAGTATGTATCTTCTTCTTCTTCTTTGTTCGCTCCAGTTCTCATTAATTGGGGTCGGGTCTCCTCACTAATCTGCGCCAGGATAATTTATCCTGGGGCCCATGTCTTCTATTTTTAAAAATTCGTCATTCCAACACGATCCCATTGTCATTTTGCTATAGTTCGTAATCTGCTAATTCATAATGATCGATCATTGATCGGTCAATTTTCTCGTACTAGAGTTGTGGTAGAATGATAATATCGAACTTATTAAAAGCAATAACTGCAGTATGACGTTCTAATGGTAGGTCACTGATCAAAAGAACTGTCAAAATTTTAGCAGATTACCGCATACGTCAGATATTCGTTTGTCAATATGTACGAGATTACCATTCTATGCCACTTCTTTCAATGGAGTGTCAGTGGTTGACCATTGGAAAGTCATAATGACGCCATTATATTAGTAGATTACCAAACTTGTCAAAAACAACAATTATGAAATCAATGAGAGACCATAATGACACTATTTTAATAGCAGACTTGAGGCCCTGGGTTGTGGTTCTGGCAACTTGAGGTCTCTATTCTAAACCACCAGATCAATGGTGGGCGAACACTGCCTTTCTTTTGATCTGGCAGATATACCCATAGTATATATTATATATATTTTTTTAAATTAATGATAGGCCCTGTTTGATCACTTTTTCACCTGATAGTAAGCAATGATGTAGTCGACTCTTGACTTAAATATCCACAGGTTGTATTAACATGATTATCCCCATGTAACAAGCTGAAGTCAATAAATCAAGCAGTTTTCAAAGCATTTCAAATAGGCCCAACTATTTTTAAAGAACAATGCCCCAAGCTTCATTAGACAATATAAAACATCTTTTAGAGAACAATAAAAGTGTTTTTACGCGTTAGTAAAACAATGTACCGAATTTTATGACTACCGTCGAACAAAGAATGGTTAAAAATAACCGAATAATGATTATAGACACAACAGTTAACTGTGAAAACACTATGATTCGGGATAACGTTAGGAAAATTCTTTAATAATTATATTATTTTTGGTATTTACGATGGTCGAGTTTGAAAAACAAGGATCAAAGGAGCTTTTGTTTAGGAGGATCTAGATGAGCTAAGCTTGGGAGACGGGGTCGCGCCAAATACACCTACGCTATCTTTATTTATGTAAGAACATGTATCCAGAAGCTTCTGTGAACCTACGTAGGTACTTGTACCTAAGCCTTCTAATCTTCACAAAGTCGTGAATCATGAACATATTTTATTTAGGGAATAGCCCGATCTCACTTCTGAACTTTTTACAAATTCATCATGAAACGTTCTCGAATGTTCGGAGGAACAATGAAAGCTTTCTTAGAGCAACGGGACGTAACCAGTAGGTGTCGTGAAGTGAGCACATGATTGATTATATCAGGGACAAGATCTGATCTGATCAAATGTGCGCTGATGCGGTCAGAAGGTGAAACTAATCCTGCATTTACATTGTAACAGGAAATAGATGTGATGCTTGACGGTCAAATCTGGCAGGAGGAATCCAGTAGTCGAAATTGCATGTGTTATGAATACGATCGAACGGAAACACCGCTGGTAACCGTTGCAGAACAGCACGCATAATTCAAATTACGAACCGTGCAATTTTACAGAATACCCACACCACGACAAAGGATTTCTCAAAACTACCGTCCTAGAAATAAACTCTTCTAAGTACTGAAATATAACTTAGCTGACCAAGATTGATTTTACTGACGTGAAACGTAAACGTCCGTATTTGTGTATATCTACTATCAATATATTAACATCGGAGCCATTATCCCCAATAATCCAAGCAAGGCTGACAACCCGTGTACTGATAAGGCAACAGCCCAAACATTTGTGGACGATACCACAGATAAGGCAATGTCCACACATCGCGCGGACGAACGCCCAGTACGGACAATCGAAGCTACTGTAACATTTTATTCTGTGGTCTTTGTTCAGGGTTGTACGAGCGCAGCTGATACGTTATCACGGATATTGGGCAGTACATTATTGATTCGTTGATAACGATGGTTACTTTCTAAGCGCAGATTTTTATTTGAATATTATTATGTATTTTTTTTTTCTGTAGATTTATTGGGTGTCATAAATTTTATCGATTCTGATGATGGTTTTACACACTTGATCATTTTAACGTAAACGAAACATAAATGCATAAGCAGGTATAAGAGACGTAGACCTCACAGAGGCGACATTACCATATTGAATGTTAGAGGCAGGCGGAAACACGGCGCGATCGTAAATAGCAACAAATGGTTGAACACAAATGCACAAAACTCGCTTAACTAATGCATTCGCGAAGGTGATGCCGTGTGGAACGGACGTGCTCAAACTAGATGTGTCAAGAGATTATTGACGTTTTGTTGACCTTTCGATGATCCATTATTACAATTCTTTTCCTTTACGGGATATGTATTGTAAAACTCTTAGGGTATAGTATATTATTAATATTATTATTTTTTTAGGTGAAAATTCAACAAATTACTCCAGAGTGTGTCAGACTTTTACTGACTAAAACCATGTTTGTTCTTCAGTTGACTTTTGCGTTCAGAGCCGCTGTAACTCTTTCGAACGTTTCCGAAACCCGGATATTACTTAGAGCAATT
The DNA here is from genome assembly GCA_949316375.1 of Mythimna vitellina. Classification (NCBI taxonomy): domain Eukaryota; kingdom Metazoa; phylum Arthropoda; class Insecta; order Lepidoptera; family Noctuidae; genus Mythimna; species Mythimna vitellina. The sequence continues at coordinate 10,819,721 of OX438709.1, forward strand.
AATACAGGAAATTTCGGTTTTTTACATTAATTAACCTTATGACATTTTCCTACAGTAAAAAAAAAACACGTCGTGTTAACGAAAAAATGTAGATTGACTTTTCTGACAAGGCAAACATTTTCAAATAATTTGAGCGTACACATAAGCTATTCTAATCTTTGAGTAACATTTAAGCGATAGGACTGAACGCTTAGTTCAAGTCAAGTTATGAGTTCCAACAGCTAACACTTGAATAACTTAGCAGTTTGTGTAAGTAGATTCAAAGTCGACTCATAAACTGATGAAACGTAGAAACTAAGGAGATACTTTAGAAATAAATTCCTTTAACGAATTAACTTTTTTTTTAAGGTGAGAAATCATCTAATGACTTATCTCGCTCTAGGGCGGAGTGGGAGGGCGTGTCAGACTTTTACTGACTACACCTGTTTCTTTAGTTGCTCTTTGCGTCTCAGGACCACGGGTCCCCCTTACAGAAGTCGATCCATGGCCCTAGTAGGCTTCGGTCCTGCTGGACTCTTACGGTTTTTTTTACATCTCTTTGAGGCGCGCGTGGAACACTACGCGCTGTTGACAATTCGGGCTCGATCCGGACGGTTACCGGAGGGCGAGTTACTCATCCCATCGTCCTCAAGCCCATGGCTACGGTTAACGAATTGACCAAAATCTTTCAAGATTCAACGAGGAAGCGAGATCTCGTTCCTTCAGCCTGCTTAGTCCTACTAGGCTGGGCAGGGCTAGTTCAGGGAAGAAACGATATCAATCTCCATGTTTGCTCGAAACCTGTTTCCTGATAAATCAAGATTATATAATCAACATTAAGGATCTTCTATAAATCACTTGATATTTTTTTAGAAACTGTTTTAACAAACCCCTGGTGAAACGTAGTGAGGTCTTAGACTAACCTTACCCAAACGCATTTTTTAAATAAAAGTCTTAAAAAAAAAAACAAAATACTTATTACATATAGATGTATGTACCCCGCTATAGATATAGCGGGGTTGTCTGGTAACAGCGAGCTAACATCACGCATCGTATTTCGCTACAGAAATCGCGCGGACAACGAATAAACAAATACACGTGATGTCAAAACACTCCCTCCCTCGCTCCCCCCTCTTTCGAGCCTCACGTGATTACTAAAAGATCTCTTCGACATCGATATCAAAAAGATGCTAAATCAGATACCTATCAACGAAAATGGCAGCCCTATTACAAAACAACAGTACCTACTCAACACCATATAACACAATTGTACAAATGCCAATTAATCAAGAAACACAGTAAAAGTTTTCCCCATTACTTATGAATCAAGGCAACATACCCTCACGGCTGCAGCAGCTATGCAGGCCAATGCAACTGCCCACGTGTGCAACACCTATCATCAGATTGTTATTAGGAAGTAGGCAAGTTTGGCACCCACGCTATCCGCAGATATGGCTTGAGAAATTAATAACTTGTAAGGGTTTGTACATCATGCATTTGATGGGAAACGTTACGAAATTGATCAAGTCGGAATAAAAGAAGTAATGCTTTCAAAGCCCATTTGATGGTCCCAAGAGAACATGGACTGTACAGAAACTTTGTATGTTTTGAAAATTGAGAAGAAAAATTAGTATATATAGAACATATGTATATAGAACAGCAATGTTCTATGCTGTTCGTTAAGGTCAAAGTCTAATGGGGCCATGGGTTCCCTTTTGAAAGGTTTTTCCTGGAACGAAGGCAAAGAAGATTTTGGCAATAAAAGTCTGACACGCCTTCTCGCTCCGCCATAGAGCGAGAGAAGTCATTGGATGATTTCCCACCTAAAAAAACATCCGAAAGTAAAATCAAGATCACTTTAAAGGAAATGAAAATCTAAATTTATAAATAAAAACAAACTGCCTAAGCTATATTAATTTTCGGTAATAATTATAGATAGTATAACTGTTACGAACACTGAACTAGGTATATGATTCGTGGTTGACCAATGTAAATTGATACAACATTCGCGCATCTGTAAATTTGGCTGAATTTGAAACAATTATACCAATTAATATAATGATTACCAAACATGATATGGCAAATTAACGATAGAACAATATTCACAAACATAATGTTATAACTGTTGAGCAAATATTCTGCAGGTTGAATACCATAGAATCATAATTCTCCATCCGTCTAATTGAAGTCAGGCAAAGATAGTAGATTTTCTGCAAAAATATGAAGAACTTATTACTAATGAACTTGCGATAGTAAGAAAACAAACCCAATATAGATTTTAATAGGACGTCATAATCTGAAAAGTCATCTGTCACGATGTGCCATAGACAATATTAAAAAAGCACAAGTTAGACAGAAAGCTAGTTATGACAAGAAGGCCAAAAGTAATAATTTTGACACCTAATATGATTTTTTTTTGACAATTTCAACATACTATTAAAAACACTGAACTACAAAAGAAGAAGAATAAACTTCACTATAGACAGTCGAAGAGAATCCAGACATCGAAAAAGTCAATGATTTCGTCAAACAGGTAATATCTTATAACCAAGCCTTACATACAAAGGTAGATTACCATTGACTTGTAGATGAGTTTCAATCATAATATTGTGACGGTATCCATCATAAAGGTTTTATTTGTCTTATCTCTCAATTATGGCTGCCAGGTGACCATGCTGCATCGTTAATTCAATAAACTTGCTCCCTGAGGCCTTGCTCATGGTTATTCATTTATGCTGTCATATTGGGAGTTAAAAGTCGCAGATCGTTAAATGCTTTGAGATACAAATTCGTATGAGAAGTTTTGTGGCGGTTGGAAACTGTTTAATTAGATAGATAAATTTTTTAATGGTCTTGAAAGTCATTTTTGTTGGGTTTTTAGAAATTTTCTAGCTTCAGACTGGCTTTGCATGAACTTTCAAAAAAAGTTGTCATAATTCAATCCTAATATAATAAGATTCTGCATCGCTCTCATTAATATATTCGACTCGATATTGTAAATAATGCTTGCCAAGTAATAATTTCTACATAAACCAAGATCTAGCCAGATCAAAAATTTAAATGTCGGCTCACTACGTATTAATGAAGACTAATCATCTAAATATACCAACAAGGCCGAATTAATATAAGGATTTGTTGAGTTAAGGAGTCATTAAAACTGTAGAGTGGTTTATAGTGTTATAAATTTTAATTTGCCGGCACATGTGGTGTATGGCATCGGCAATACGTTGATTAAATTATTTATAATGGACCCGTTATTAAAACTGGGACTGAACGCAGTTTTGCGAAACGAAAATTCAGTTTTATGGACGTGTTCAAGGTATCCCTTTGGTGGAAAAGCAGAGGTTGTTGTTGCAATATCTGGATTATTAAATTTATTATTAATATCGTTGATTTATTTCGTGGTGTCCTTTATTTTTCGATCTCTGTTTTTTGCAGTCGCTCTTGTTTGCTGACATTCACACTAATTCTCAACGTTTTCATCTAATATATATCTTTTGTCATCTGTTTTTCGCTATTCCTCTTCAAATATATATCTACACTCATATTTATAATCTCACCTCATACTTTGACCATCAAGTTAGCAACTGCGTCCTACCTTAGCCAGCAAAACGTGTTTGGCGACAAGTGTGGCCATAAAATGTGGAATATTTACAGGAACACATTCTGACTGAGAGTAAGGAGCCAGCATGGCGGCCGGAAGCGGACAAGCGGGACAAGAACGCGTTGTTCGCTAAATATAGACTGGAGACTATGTAGCGAATGTAACGATAGCTATCTTATTTTGAGGGTAGGTTGGGCAGTTGGGTTGCTGCACATTAATTTATTATTACTCTTTAGTTTATGAATGTTACTAATAATAGCAAATAACCAAGAGTGAATATATGGACGAATTAACTTTAGTAAGAATTGTATTTAGAATCATTTTAAATTCTTGAATTGAGTAATTATCAGTTTTTTTTAATTGTTACGTTGTTAAGTTAGTCGTATCAATGTCAGCGTCTTATTCTTTATCGAATGATATGAATTTTTAAATATTGTCAAAAGTTGAATTCTGTATGGTGTTAAGATTTCTCTTTCTTTTTTTAACCGCCATTTCATCAAACTTACTTCCAAACTTAAAACAAAATCCTAAACTATAATAAATCTTGATACAAGAGTAAATCTCAACGGAAGCATCACATCTCTACATGGTCAGCTATGTTGCCCAGACCATTTGATACAAGCCCCGACCACAACGGAAATCGCTAAGCCATTGACTTTTTCTAGAGCCTAGTGAAAGGCATCTCGACGTACAGCCTCATCAACTAACATACACTTTAAAAGGGCTAAAAAGTGGTTAAATGGTCAATTTAAGATATTGGATGTCGTTAAAAGGTAGCAATTTTCTGGAATGGATTAGTCTGCCTCTTATAGGTAAATATCTGAGTTCTACATGTGTAAACGTATGTTGAGGCAATCTTGTTTGCAGTGCAACAAAGTTTTCTATAATCATTTCTTTATGAAATATGTTTTCTACAGCTTTTTTAACATGCACTTGAACATATTTGACCAACAATACTCAACAAATAAACGGAACAACAAAATTATTAAAAGAAACATATCCAAGAGGCAAGCAGGCGTAAAAAATCTCGCATCAAATCCAATTCACCAACAGACACTGTAATCTAAAAGAAATCAAAATGTCGAACGAAAATTGTTCATACAATATGTATTGTAATGGCATCACGTACTATAATCGATGCTATTATGACATACACGAGAATTGCACCTAAGTATAATCCAATATTTATATCAAGCGTGATTGTAAAGCGTTGGAAATCCTTTACAAATCATTCTTGCATCTCTCTTCCGCTTGTTCTTTATTGAATGACAAAAAAAGGGACGGCGCATCGAGTATTTCGTCTGTTCGTAGGTGTTCGGTCATGTTTGCACACCCTCGCCTCACCGCTCGACAGGTAAATTCGACAAAAGCAGTGGGAGTTTGTGTTTATTATAAGGAATACCTGAAAGCAGGTAGAAGTCATTGTACGGGGCCCGTCTAGCGAATAATAGAGTTTTCGGAAATAATACAATGAATAAAGTAATTTATGTCGGCTTGGAATACAATATTTTATGTTTTTCGGAAATGTTCGGTACCTGTGTGGATTTCGAAGGCGCCTTAACAATGACTGTTTTGGATGTTGTTTCGTCTCGGTTCTCCACCTTGTTTTTGTTTGTTTTACGAGCAATTTGCGATTATAAAGACGTGTCTATCAGTACATCTCCAAGTTATCTCACATTATTCGGAGTAGCGGTACAGTTAATTGAGTGGTTGACTCATTACGACCGCTGATGTTAATCTACGCATCGAATTGTACAATAATGAGTTCATTTACCGCCATCAACTTATGAATATTTAAGAATCCCACATTTTCGTAGGTGTAAAAAAAGTCGTGCTTTACGATCCTATTTAATAGCGTGAAGCGGACCTTATCGTGAGTGATACGAAAATCGTTAAGGGAGAAGCGTGCACTAGCACTTAAAATATTTAATCTTTACATTAAAAACATTAATAAATGAGAAGCTACATTGCACAATACAGATCCAAGTATCAATAAAATCGGAAATATTGGGAGGTGTGAAATCGTGTAAAAACACAAATAGTGCAGAATGTATCGATACAATCGCACATAACTTTACAGTTTTCATTGAGCCATTATAAACTTTGAACGAGCACAATAAGATCGATATTTCATTGTGAATTAATACAGGAGGCAGTGGCAGTATGTTTGCGTGAATAGAATTCAGTGCAGTTGAATATATTGTGATGCTATTTGAATGCATTGTGGTACTAATACGAGGAATATGTTCAATGAAGATCTACCTGAGTTTGGCACCTGCTGTTAACGTGTAGGACAACGTTTGTCCCAATATACGGGACAAGGTTGGACAAACCGAAGCGCCGCGTGAAGTCGGCATTTCAAGACAACCTATTAATTCAAAACGACACCTCATTGGTCAATAATTGTATTAGCAAGACCACCTAAAAGCTACTTGTTCCTTAAACAAATATATTCCATGACACTTGAATAACGTCTTGAATAGGAGTCATGTTCTGCATATTTTAATTTGAAATTAGTTGAGAATTTTATTGTGGTGAAGAATAAAGGTAATAGGGAACATAAAGTTGTACTAACATAAAATCTAAATGAGTTTTCAGTTGAAGTAAAACAAGACATGGAGTTAGAATAGTGCGTAAAACGTAGTTAACTAACCTTAATCATACGGGACCTAGACTTAATTACGTAGCTTTGGAATTAACCGGAGTGTTAAATGATATAAATAGAAATTAATGGCAAGCTGTTACTCGTGACTCTGATGCAAATACAGAGACAGAGTGAAGTTGCAAAATGTCTTTAGGTTCACCAAATCTAAAGTAGCCGGAACAATGTGGACAAAAGCTTTGGGAATACATGCATTGTGTGTACAGCTATGAAATGGAATCACTTGGACCGGAATCCGTGTTTCCTGATAGCTACAACCTTTAAGGCAAGGGTGAATGGGTTACTTCTAGGCATATGTGCTCCATAGTAGATCACATCATCGCTTACCATCAGATGAAATCACTATCCACTGCCAAAAGCAAGCCTATCAATAATAATGCCAAAAAAAAATGGAATAGTTGGGTATGATAATGAAAGAAAAGAAATCTTTCGAAACAGGGCTGAATGAACCCAAAGCATAATTGTACTTACGAGTAGATGTCGCAGGGCAGATTGTTGATGCCTATATGGAGTAAGAAGGTACGAGATGGGCACCCAGAATTGACTGTAGAAACATCGTAGGCCGGTTCTCCAAAGTGACTTACGACTTGGTCTATGAAGAAGGAAAGACTTGGGTATTGACGGTCCAAAATAAAGTACCTAATGGGGCAGAAATAGTACCGTCGCTAAGAGGATACAGAAAGGTGGAAAAATAGAGAGAGAAATGGACCAATTCTTCAAATTATCAATCTTCAGGTGATACGCTGTCCATTAGTTCCGGAACTGAACACAGTATTCAAAATATAAATACACATAGCGAAGTAAATAGTAACACAATAGCCTTATCTTGATTCCTATCTTTATGTGAAGTAATACGAATAAGATTTGATTACATTACCAAATTCTTAGTATTAGCTGACGTAATGTCGTAAACCAGTTTCTTTTGTCACGTAAGAAGATATGGAGTCAATATTTATATATTGTTGTCACGGTTCTTATTCAAATGGGGTAAGTAGACTAAGTAGAGATTCGATGCAGCGACGCATGAAGAACCCCTATGTCCAGCAGTGGACGTCTTTAGGTTGAAATAATAAAGATGATAATTATGAAGTTAATGATAGTACCCAAAACCACTGCCTGTGACCTAAAAAATGTCATAGAAAATCTACAGGTGGAATTGATAATTATTAAGAAAATAAGTATACATGCGAAGAAGATGAGGAAGAATAGAATAGAATAGAATTTGTTTGTCGCAGGCAATACACTAGGCAACAACACAAAATAATAAAAGAGAGTACTACCAGAATACAATAACAGAGCGTGCTAGTGGTATTTAATGTAATTAATTTGTACCTAACCTAAACAATAAATATTTGTTTGATTCCCCAAACAACTCCAAGGTAATAAAGGCTGTGAGGATAGTTCGAAGCTGAATAGGAAAAAAGGGTTAACACAAAAATCTGGTTTTATATTCCAGAAACATTTTACAGATTGAATTTTGTTAATACTAAAATAGTACTTAAAGACATATGACAAAACTATGGTCCAATTTTTATCATGGAAAAAGTAATGCCAGCAGAAGTGTCAGTTAACAATATAATGTAACACAATACTTGTAATTGTACTACTGCTACGGTGTAACGGTTACAATCGCTTACCGATGACGATATCGTCTAATAAATGCCTCGTGTGCATCCGTAATGAAGTGCTAGGACCGAATTACGTGTGTACCGCATGTTGCCCAATCATCAGGCTTATGACGTGATCGACCAATCGGATCTGTTGCAGGGAACATTCAAATGTGAAAAGGTTTTGGTTCTGAATTCAAATTAGCCTGGATTTATTTGGACTAATAAATAACGTGTTTATATGTGCAAATGTGTGAAAAAGCAAGAGGGGATTAACTCATTGGGAATCAAAAAATTCTTCTACACCGCTTTTAATGGAAATAGTGCCCAAAACATTGCTTGTTATGGTAGCATTTTGACTGTGAAAATCCGCACAGCTTATTTGTATTTGGAACCTATGAATCCAAACAAAAATGCGCTAGGTTTGCTTGATCAAAGATTAAATTTAAAATCACTCACCTCACTTTCAGTCCAATCAATTAGACTGGACTTTTCCTCCAGTAAATTCTCCGAGCTCCGCTTCTCGTCTTCACCGTCGCCCTCGTCTTTGAAGACCTTGACCTCATCAGTGGAGCCCAGGTCGTCGCCGCCCGAGCTCGCCGCCGAACTCGAATGAGCATGCGGCATCTTCACGAACCCAACGCCCCAACTTCCATTATCCCATCCTCTAACACCACAACCTATCCACTATCTGTCATCCATGACCACTCACTGAACCGCCATTTTGTCTGTTCCAAATTCAAACTTCACGGTCCTTCGCGCCCGATTTTGACATTTGTTTGTTCAGTCTATGGTTATTTTTTTCTTTTTTTTCTGCACTTAAAACGTAACTAAATTAGGCGATTGTTTGTATTTTTTACTAAACTAAAATGAGATCACAGATAACTTTTGTCAGGTTAAACTTAAAATGCCTAAGGTTGAGGTGTTCCGTTATATTTTGTGTTGGATTGCATCTGTAAAAAAGAAAAGACATCGTTAGTGACATTTGAATAGCTTGAACGTGCTCTTGGGTTTGTAATCAAGGTCTGGGTTGAATTATGATGGCATATAATTTAGAAACAGTAAGCCACTAATTACTACAAGACCTAACAATGAAACCAAGATCTATATAACGGTCGGTGTCATCTTATTCGTATCGAGTTAAGGTTGATATTGCTGTAGGCAGGATAAGCAATAGGTTGTCGCGAATTGTGGCTGTATCGTTGGGTGACACATCTTTTGGGTCAAGCTGCTTGTCAAGTGGTCGTCAACAAGCACTCTTGGCTGGGAGCCAAGTGACGCTAAGAAAACTCTCGTGAAATATTGAGTAAAGAACAATTCACGTAAATATATTGTTTTATGTGTATATTTTAACATGTTCAGGTACGGCTTGAAGGTGAGATAATGATTCGAGTATTTTTGTATTTCTTACAAAATTAAGAAGACGTTAGCAAAGTCAAAGTGGTGTGTCTGAAGTTCTTAGCATAGGCATAATCAGCCTTTCAATGTTCCTATTGCTGGGACTCAGGCCTCCTTTCTAGGAGAAGGGATGGGCCGTAATCCACTACGCGGGCCCAGTGTGGGTTGGTGAATATCACATGTCTTCGAATTTTTGGTTTTAGGAATGCCGGTTTTCTCACGATGTTTTCCTTCACCGTTTTGAGAGCAGTGGTGATGAAATAAATTACACAAAGTTATGCGCCTGGCTGGGTTTGAACCCGCGACCTACAACTCGTAAGTCGAGGCCATCACCACTCGGCCACCACTGCTCGGCTAAAGATCAGTTTGATTTAAGACAAGTTTGGGAGACATGTTTCCAGGAGTGGGCATCCTTAGGCTGAAACTAGAACCTTAATAAATATTTCTAGACACTTTTCTAGATCATGCTATCGCAATCCAAACAAAAATTAGACCAATAAAATGACACACATGCAACATGTTTGCACGGACAGTGACAAGATTTGATTGTAAATCCTTTTATCAGGCTGATATCTAAAGATATGAAATAACATATTATTTATAGCTTTATTAAGTACATAATATACACACTACAGGTGACCTCGGAAGTACCTACCCAGTATTATCAACTGTGAGCCGTCGATCACGTCCGTGATTATAATGTAAAACACCTACTAGGAATTGTATTATATATTAACATATAAAATAACCGCCATTGAAGTAGTTCAGAAATCAGAAACGATTATTAAAAAAAAAAACCATTTACAGGCTCTTTTAAATTGTCAAAATGACGGTCAGTCAAAAAAAACTGAAGCTAAATTGCACGTTCCAAAACTCCATGGACAGTTTTCGTTTCGTTTCGTTAATCGGCAACGCCTCCGATTCGAGGCGATCGACGAACGAGGTTCGAAACTAAACGGTCGTAACTTGTGTGCTTAAATAAATTCTCCCACTCTTCACGCAGACCGGGAAAAGTTTTCGGAGCCCTGGAACGCAAATGGCAACTGAAGGAACACAGGTGGATTTTATTCACTAAAAGTCTGAAACTCCTCTCTATCCAGGGCGAGTGACATTTGATAATTTCCCTCCAAACAAAAAAGTAATAACAAACAGAAACACGAGGACGCCATGACGCCAAATAAGCAGAAACTATGTTTTTATATGTATACTCTAACTGGTTTTAGGAACGTTCATGTTCCACGTTTATAGGAATGTTATGGCTAAATTGACCTGTCAGTCACTCCTGTCATTTTCCAAATTGTTAGACAAAGGTATTGTGCAAACAGCCACATTTTGCTATTGACGGTTCCAGTGACATGTGTACGTATCCAGCTTTATCGTATAGTTCGGACTAGGCTTTATTCTTTGGTAATCGGGAAACCAGTAATAGGTTCATAATAATATATTTTGTATTTTTTTTTTACGTTCGAATAATATTCCATTGTGTGTTTACTGGAAACTAAAAAATGGTGTATAATGTGATGAAAGGCGTTTGCGATATGGTACATAACGTTTGGTAGAGTCATATTTCTCGAATTTTTGGTTTAAGGACATGCCTCAGTTAGGCTAAATGCAGGTATCTGAAAGAGCGTGCCCTGGAACGCAAACGTCAACTGAAGGAACACAGGTGAGTTTTAGTCAGTAAAAGTCTGGCACACCCTCTCGTTCCACCCAGAGCAGAATGAGTTATTTGATGACCCCAAAAAAAAACAACATACCGATTTTCTTACGATGTTTTCTTTCTACCCTGGTCTGAAAGCTGAACGAACGGTGATATTGTAAATATGCCAAAAATTTGGCATTTTTACAATTATATTACATAGGCAAGTAGACGCAAGTAACCGAAAATCAAGATGAATGGCCTATGTTTGGGTTTGGATTGGACTAAGTCTGATGATGTAGACGAAGGGTCCCTGACCATATACCAAGCCAAGCCTGGAATTCTCAAGGAAAGCGTAAACGTGGTTGCCCTAAGACCTGGCGACAAACGATCATCATAGAGGTGAAGAACATAGGGAAGACATGGAGTGAAATGAAGCCCGAAGCTTAAGACCGAACGTGATGGCGAAGCACTGTGAACACAGGAACTTAACTGGTGAAAATGAAGCAGCAAAATATTGCCATGTTGCTTGTAAATCTCACAATATTAAGGTGGGTCTACGCTAGATGAGGTGAGCACGAGCGGAGTACGAGCCGAGCTCAAATTGTATAGTGTGGACCAATTCGAGAGGAGCCGAGAATGAGCCACACTGCACGAATTTGAGTTCGGCTCGTGTTCCGCTCATGTTTTTTTTTTTCTGTAAGCAGAGACAAATTGTGGTAGGCGCAATATTAAGCATTATATATATATTTATACATTTAAGTTCTTAAATACTATAAATACAATATAATTAATATATCCATATGTACACAAACTAGAAAGAAAGAAAAAAGATAATACACGAATCTAGTGAAACAATTGGTGCAGACAAACAATAAGAAAACAAAATTAACGCTGTTTTTTTTTATTGGGTGGAAAAATCATCTTATGACAAATCTCGCTCTTGGGCGGAGTGGGAGATAGTGTCAGACTTTTACTGACTAAAAGCCTACTCCTGTTCCTTCTTTGCCTTCATCCTGGGGCCCCAGGTTCACTTTTACACTGACGATATTGCTGCTAATTTCTTACGTATGTAATCGCGAACCTTCATTTTGAAGGTCAATCGGTTGATTGCCATCCTGATTTTCTGGGGGAGTGAAGTCCAAAGAGAAATAGCTTGAACATGAAAAGAATAGTAAATGAAGTCAGTAGTCATGTTTGGGTTCTCTAGCGTAACCCACCTTTACACCACAGTTTGATTCAGATGAAATGATTATAATAATAATATTCCACAACAACCACACAACGTCGTCTAGTCCCAAGCTAAGCAGAGCTTGTGTTATGGGTAGAAGACAAATGATAAACATACTTATATATTTCTAAATACATACATATATAGATAAATTACACCCAGACACAGAACAAATGATCGTGCTTATCACACAAACATTTGTCCTGGGTGGGAATCGAACCCACGACCTCCGGCATAGCAGTCAGGGCCACTAACCACTAGACCAACAGGCCAGTCAAATTTGACCTTAATCTAAAGAATAACATGTAGCTTTTACATGTAGTTATTTACGCGATCTTTTGATTGGATAGCTTATCTCTACCGTGACTCAAACGTGTGTAATCAGCCTAGCAGGCTTAGACTATAATTAAAAATGGCGGCTGTTGTCTTCTGAGAAGTTAATATGACATAAAGGAGATGGAGTCCACACTTCTCTTTTTGCCGTGATGTCTTGTGTCATAGAATAGAACAGATTTATTGTACACCAGAATAATAAAAAAACTTTTGTATCTCTTTTGTATCACTAGCTTTTGCCCGCCGCTTCGCTCCCGTCAGCTGACTACTCTATTCTACTCTACCCAACGCTACCCTATTCCACCTTACTCTTTAGGTTACCTACCCTATCCTACCTACCCTACGCTACTTACTCTAGGCTACCTACCCACCCTACGCTACTTACCTACCTACTTACCCCCCTTCTTTTTCACCCACTTAGGGGTAGAATGGTAGAATTTCAAAAAATCCTTTCTTATCACATGCCTACGTCATGCAAAGAACATACCCTCCAAGTTTCAGGTGTTGACTATCACCGGTTTAGGCTCTGCGTTGATCCGTAAGTCATTCAAGACAAAGCATTTTATATGTATAGATAGATGTGATCTGATCTAATATAATATGTCATGTAGCATAGCATAGCATAGTCGGCCTTATAATGTTCCCACTGTTGGGACTCGGGCCTCCTCTCTAGGAGAGGGAATGAGCCGTAATCTACCACGCGGGCCCAGTGCGGGTTGGTATATGTCATGTATTATATTGTAACTAGCAACCCTCCTCAGAGAGTTTCAAATTTGAGAAATTCTCAGTTTTTCTTCATTATAAAATGTTTGTACTATGCACCTATAATAAATCTTCCTCATAAATAACTCTATCTATTGGTGAAAACCGCATGAAAATCTGCTCAGTAGTGTTTGAGTTAGTCGCAAACGTACAGACAGACAGACACGGTAGGAAACTTTGTTATATAGTATTTATAAGGATATCAGTAAGGATATTAGCTACGATTCGTTTTCATGGTAGTAATCGATCTGTCGGAACGCCTAGTTGACACTTGGCGTGACCTGGTTGGTTTTTACCTCGGCCTTACATTAGGCATAGCCGGACAACGTGACAACTTTGGGCACACTTTTCAGTCGACAGCGACGCGGAGGAATTTTTTGACGACATATTTTTTTAAGATTAAGGAAGTTTTAGAGTATATATAGTAGGAGCTGCTCTGGCTTCGCCCGCATCATAGTAAAAGATTGACCTAAGGGAACATGGTCACCTTAGGCGCGGACTTGCGGACGGCGAGCAATGGGTGGCTCGCCGTCCGACCGTCCGGTAACCGTCCGGACCGAGCCCAAGTCGTCGACGGTGCATACTGTTCCACGCGCGCCTCAGATGTCAGGAAATCGTAGGGGCCCAGCAGGGTCGAAGCCTACTGGGGCCACGGGTAGTGTGAAAGCGACTCCAGGGGCCCTGGGACGAAGGCAAAGAAGGAACAGGAGTGGGTTTTTAGTCAGTAAAAGTCTGATACTATCTCCCGCTCCGCTCAAGAGCGCGATTTGTCATGAGATGATTTTCCCACCCAATAAAAAAAAAACCCAAGGGAACATATCCCCGGGATAAAAAACCCTATGAACTATTACAGGCTTATTTTACTAAATACGCGTGTACGTGTATTTAGTAATTTTTTTCGTACCCATGTATTTCTTAATAATACTTTACATTGTTTTAATCGCCTGCTATGTTATCCTCCACTGGTAGAGGATGCCTAAGGCATTAAGTCCTTTGTACTTTTGTGATGGAATAAGTTTTTAACACATAAAACCTAAAGAACCAGAGATTAGACTGAGCTCAGGACGACGAGAACAGGTGACTAATAAAGACTAAATAGTATAAGTAATACCAACATTCAGAAAAAAAAAGATTGTAGAGCTCAAAATGGTAATAGAAGATTCTCTGATAATATGAGGTTAGGATAGCATAGCATAGTCGGCCTTATAATGTTCCCACTGCTGGAACTCAGGCCTCCTCTCTAGGAGAGGGAATGGGCCGTAATCCACCACGCGGGCCCAGTGCGGGTTGGTGAACGTCACGTCTTTGAATTTTTGGTTCTAGGACATGCCGGTTTCCTCACGATGTTTTCCTTCACCGTTTTGAGAGGAGTGGTGATGAAATAAATTACACAAAGTACCTAATACGCCCGGCTGGGTTTGAACTCGCGACTTACAGCTCGTAAGTCGGGGCCGTTACCACTCGGCCACCACTGCTCTGCAATATGAGGTTATCCCGCGACAATTCATTGGATAGCCCTTAATGACCCCTACAATGTGTTTGATAGAAGTTTGTACCTAAATTATTCACAGTAGTAAATCAACATCATAGTACGGTAATAAGTTTATAGTAAGAGCCCATTGTTTCGAGTTCTATCTCAATTTCAAAGAAAACATTAGCATGGTTTGTAGTTTATGCTCAGCTGTTTGGATTTCTAGTAATAGATTAATTAAAATTAGGTCATCACGACACTTGGCAAGTATGTCCCCAACGAAAACGCTAAAATATATAAACATAATTGGTATTTTTATGTTCCCTAGTATGCTTAAATTATGATCATCTCATGACCGATTTTTGAATTTTGAGTTTGAAGTTGATGCAAGCTCTACTTTAGCCTAACACTCTAAAATTCAAACTGTCAATTCGGATATCGGTGTTTAAAAAAGTAGATATCTTTGACTTATACAAGATACCTTACAAATTCGACATTTTGCAAAACAAAAGTTAAGTTATAATCAAAATTTTCTACACCAGGATGCAGTAATGACAATGCGCATGCGTTCCTACGCGGTCGCATTTGTCAGGTATGTAAGGTGTGAAGCGTTATGAATAATGGCGACGGACACGCCTCGCCTGAGCTATGCATGACAATACACGGATAGGGTTACAAACCAAATAGAAAGAATATAATATGACACTGAGAATACGATGACAGTGACAGTGACAGCTACTAAATACTTATTTGTTCTTGATTACGTACAAAAAATTAGAACAGCGTTTTTTATGAATTTTCGGTTTTGAATTTCGAACGGTTTTTCCGATCGTGTGTTTGGTTGTTGATGAGCTCGTGATTAAGTAATAACAATCGAGTGAGAAAACGATGACAGTGACAGCTACTAAATACTTATTTGTGAACTTGATTACGTACAAAAAAATTAGAACAGTGTTTTTTTTTGAATTTTCGGTTTTGAACTTCGAACGGTTTTTCCGATCGTGTGTTTGGTCGACAATCGACTGCGAATACGATGACAGTGACAGTGACAGCTACTTAATATTCTCAAAAAATGAAAACAGTTTTTTTTTGAATTTTCGTTTTTGATTCTTCCATTTTGATTTCCACGAAAACTTTGTTAAATTACGCTCGTTATACGGAATTAGATAAAACTCGCGTATTGATTAGTTCAGTGGCCAGAAGGTCACGGCAAATTTTATCTACATAGGTATTTTATTTTCTAATCTAATTTAATTAAATCGCTGTGTTATTGTGTTTTGTTTTTGTCCTGTTTACTGTTAATTAATAACAGTAAAGGGTGTACGAATGGACGAAGCTGATTTTGATTTAAATAAAAGACATGCAAACAAACATACATACTCTTCAAAAAGTGAATAGGTATCATATTTATTACAATAAATATTATAATGAATGTTATTATTGTGATCGCTGTTGCTATTTTTTATTACATCAGTATATTAAATATTATTTCACAAAATATCGTATTGTTTATTATATTTTATCAGTAATACCTGAACTCATTTTTTTATCGCTACACATGACATTCGCACAGATAATGGCAGATTTTATGTTATCGTGTATAGTAGGTATTTCTATATTTTTTCAAATCGAGAACTCAATTTTCTGATCTAAATTTATGGTTAGGACATACATTGTTATACTGTCAAAGTTTGGCTGTGGCTTAAGGGGTAACCAGACGGTTGCAAACCAACGCCCCAACCAAGGTGACCTTGCTAGTTTCAATCCGTGTAGACAGCAGTTGTAATCCATGCCCTTTATAGCCCTTGGTTCGGAGTCGCGATTTCTCAACCACTGAACGTGTTGACGCGTGGCTTACATCCATATAGCCGCAACACAAACCAACACATAAGCCAAGGTGACCTTGGTTGGAACTCTAGTTTGCAACTGTCTGGTCACCCCTTTAACGCTAACATTTTCTGTGTTAAACATTGTTTGACTTGTATAATATCGCTACAGAGGTCTTACCATGATGTGATAAAATGTCAGTCTTGCAAGCGAGAAAGAAGGATATATATAGCTGCAACCCTTTAACAGTTCAGTTTAGGTCGTAAAATGGACCGCGTTAAAAGCTCGTGGTTGCACTGCAGGTGGTACAGATACTGCCAGGGAAGCAGGATTCTTCAAGAGTTACCGCGGCCTTGGAGCACAAAGGGTAACTGAAGGAACTCGGTGAAGTGTGGTTTACTAAAAAAAAGATGGTACAAATAAAAAAATTGATCCATCTTAGCTTGCATTCTATTAGGTTGCCCTGCTGATTCTTGCCTGCCTTGCAAAAGCAAGCCAAGGATCAAGGGCCAAAGGTTTGCTGGAAGCCGACAGTAACGTAGTTGCGAAAAGGCAACTAGGTTCTGGATCACCTGAGTACCAGTATGCATATCTGACCTCAACAACCCACAGACTGTATAACACGATACAGGATCTCATGACAAGACTAAAGTCAGATTTTCTGGCTACTTAACGTAACGACTGTCAAAGATCTATCATAAACTAACTTTTGCCTGCGGCTTCGCTCGCGTACATAAAATATAGCCTATATCATTCAGGAATAACGACTTTCTATCGGTGAAAAAATTTTAGCAATCGGACCAGCCTACAAACAAAAAAAGAACATAAAAAAACGTTACCTCTTTATAATATTAGTGCCTTCTCAACCACGAAGAATTTAGTTGCCCTAGAAGACGACTAAAAGTATACATGTGGATAGATGGAGATGGAAAGCCAAAGAAAAGATGCATTGATTGTGTGAGGAGTGTGTCCATATGAAAGAAAAGCGAGTTAGTGATAGCGTGACAGGTGACAGGACAGAATGGAAGAAAAAAAAAACTTTATACGCCGACCCAAAGTAACTTGGGACTAGGGCAGGATGATGTGACTAAAAGCAAGATTGAAAGAAAACTCTCGCGATTAACTGTTAAAAGATTATCGCTTGCGGCACAGATGTGTAGATTATTCTGAAACATATTAATGAACTGTATCATTTATATTCCACAATTAGCCAAACATGAGGAGTGGAGGATAAAAATAGCCGGTAAAATATGAGCTATCTTTGTGTGACTAAGATGTATGGCGGTATAAAAATATCACTGACAGATTTTTGCTTGCGGATTCCCTAGTAACACGTTGTTTGAATTGATTTTTTTTCATACTTAGAGTAAAGATGAAGACGCAATAAAAAAAAAATCAAGAAACTATAAAAAAAAAATTATTAGTTTAGATATAATTACGCTATACAGAGACATGATCGGTTTGCGTGACAAGGACAGAATGTATACAATTTCGTATGCGTGTAACTTTTTTCATATTATATATATATATATTTTTAAACATTATACAGTGTTTGGTGCATCGTGTGCCAAACACCCTGTATATTATCTAATTGTTTTCTCTGTTAAGTGTTTGTGTGTACAAGTAATAATTAATTAATAATTTTAAAGTATTATTATTTTAACATGTATGATTCGACAATCTCAAAAGTCATCACAAACTTTAAACAATCTAATTCACTTTTAGACCATCTTGAACTGAATTTCTATGAGTAAGTATTTTTTCTAATTGGTCTGTATAATTCTTCTGTTTCGGTCTAAATTTCAATCGGACATTAAAACCAAAAGCTTCCATTTTATCTGAAAATGTTAATTATACTACACATTTGACGGCTAAGGTCAACTGTCAAAAATATGTCACCAGTATTTTATTCTTGGAACATCTTCAAAGACATTTTTAGACATTTAAATGTTTTTTAACGCTAATTATGATAAGTTATCTTCGTCTCTTGGCAACCGGATTAATTAATTAGTTCTCTGATAAGTAAATAAACTAAAATTGTTATCATTGTAGTGTAGTGATGTTTTTTGTTTGCAATTATTTAAGACAGTATTTTCTTTGTTCTTAGCGTATCGATGGCAAAACTAGTTAAATTCCTTGCTTGGCCCAGTACTCGGCCACGGCAGTGCCATCCGCTGATGCTATCATTAGGTTCCTACGTGAACAGGTAACAGGGCACGTGACGCAGGATCGAAGGTGGGACATGGTCTGCGGAGAGACACCGCACAAACACTGAAGATCGGAACCGTCCGAGAACCCCCATCTGTGGAGACTCTGTCTAATATTGATTGAGCAGTTCGTTCGTTATAAAAATCCGGTATTAAATCTATTAAAAACTTCTGCCTTTACTTAAAGTAAAAAAAAATAAGATCTAGGGGTCTTTAGTCAAGTGTGAATAGGTTATTTCTAGGCAAGCATGCTCCATCGTCGACCACATCATCGGTGAGATAGTGATCAATCGCGAGCCTAAACTGATATTTCGACATCTGTCTCTTAGGGCGGAATTCACCAATAAAACTAATCGCGTTTTAACGTTTGGCTCGCAAAACCACGTTTAGCCGCTGTCACTAGTGTCACTTGTAAAATACAACAAAAGAAAAATACAGACAAATGACACTAGTGACAGCGGCTAAACGTGATTATGCGAGCCAAAAGTTAAAACGCGATTAGTTTTATTGGTGAATTCCGCCCTTAGTCATATAATATCACATCATGGGTTTTCCTATAATATTTATCCGCGAGTAATGTTCAGGTGACACAATCAGAATCAAGGGATTCCTAAAAAATGACTTTGTATTATTTCACATGATAAGCATTGGAATTTTCACGTCATGTCTTATCATAGGTAGTATATACAAATAATCTAAATAATAATATTTAACGACATACTTATATATTTCTAAATACATACATAATATAGATAAACTAGCTTCTGCCAGCGGCTTTGCCCGCGTGAAAATAGGGTTTTCTATACAAACTTTGGACCCCCGTTTCATCCCCCTTAGGGGGTGAGTTTTTGAAAGTCCTCTCTTAATGCTCGCCTACGTCATAAAAGGAAGCCTTTTTCAGAATTTCATGTTCCTAGTCCCAGTAGTTTCGGCTGTGCGTTGATATGTCAGTCAGTCAGTTTCTCCTTTTATATATAGAGACTACACCCAGATGTTTCTAAGTAGTATACAGTACCTAGTCAAGAAATTAGTACTCAATTACTAGCTGGTTTTATGACTTTTTTTAGGAGAAAAATCATCAAAGAACTTCTCCCGCTCTTGATGGAGCCAGAGGGAGTGTCAGACTTAATTAATTAAAACCCACCTGTTCCTTTTTTTTGGTGGGAAATCATCCAATGACTGCTGTATTTGGGCGGAGCGAGAAGGCGTGTCAGACTTTTACTGGCTAAAACCCACTCCTGTTTCTTCTTTGCCTTCCTTCCAGGGCCCCTGGGTTCTCTTTCGCACGACCCATGGGCCCTACGATTTTGCTGACATCTCCTTGAGACGCGCGTGGAATACTACGCGCCGTCGACGACTCGAGCTGAGTTCGGACGGTTACCGAACGGCCGGACGGCGAGGGAACAGTCGCCCTTTACGTTCCAGAGCCGCGGTAACTCTTTCGAACAATCCAGCAGATGCGGGCTTTTAACTTAAATCTTGATTGTTTTTCCAGGGTTTTTAAAACGAGTATTAAACGAATTATGTTTACACACGTAATAACTAGCTTTTCTAGTCGTTTCGTCATTATTCAATTTACTTCATCAATGCCGAACACAGAACAAATCAAGTCTCAGATCCATGGTCTTACTGCAAAGGAATAAAGTTCAAAATTGATAGAATTTTTAAAGAGCGTATAAAACTGCTCTTTTCTTATCTGATGAACGATGATTAATTAAATCACGAAGAAGTGTTTTTAGAAATTAATTCTTCAAAAGAAATATTTGATTCGCTGAGATAGGAGTAATCAAAATCAAATAATCAATTTATGTATCGTTTGTTCAAAACTTTTATTTAAAATATATTTAATTAAAAAAACGTGAATGTTTTTTGTCTAAGTTTTGCTAACACTGCCAAAATATTTAATATTACTTTAATCTTATGAGTAATGTGTTGTCTAGTTTCATTAGACACCGAGAAAAAAAAATACACTGATCATAGACAAACAAAACGATGACTAAGAATTGACAAGGCATTCCGTTCTGATCATGACAGTAGACAAAAAGCTTTATACACTGTCAGCAAAATACTGTGGCTTTCCCATTTTAGAAATGTTTAGCTCACCTTTTATGAAGATACTAGCTTCTGCCAGTGGCTTCGCCCGCGTAAAATAAAACTATCCAAAGTGATCATACTCCCGTTACAAAAAGTATCCTATACTATATGCTATTCCAGGACATGGTCTGCCCGTGTACGAAGCGTCATCGAAATCCGCTCAGCAGTTTCAGCGTGAAGGAGTAACAAACATACATACAAACTTGTGCCTATTTTTTAAATTTAAGACTTTGTGGACATGAGTATAAAGGTGGACTTATCAGCTTTGTCATAAAATGATTTTCCCATCGAAAAAAAAAAAAAGAATTGGGTGTTGGTATTATTATAATTTTATTGACACCAGGTTTGATTAAAAAGTTATTAGATGTAGGTAATATAATTTACTTTTGTCAATCTTTTAGTTCCTGTATTCCTGAAGCATGAAGATCGGCAGCTTGACTTAAAATTCTACTTCACATTTTTCATTTCTTGCCTTACAATCGGAAACCTTATTGATTTATTCAACCGAAGAACTATTCACAACTTTTTTGCTAACCAATCAATCTACCGTACCTAATATATTTACACAAACATGTTTTAACCAATTACTCGATACTTTATGAAAAATTCATATGTTCTGTAGCGATTCTAATCGATTCTCGGGTCGATATAGCTTGCTCCGATAATCGACATCGGAGTCGCATTCATTAGTGAGGCGGTACACAATGCAAACATTATGGCTTATGTAGATGTGTTCTGATTGTTAGCAATCTTTTGTGTGTGTGTGACTGAGACCATGGAGACTGTTAGAGATGGCATTCCCACACAAACCAAGTGTTAATGTTTACCCATAGACAATGACGGCCATTCTAACTATGGCTATGACAAACGAAATCGAAATAGAGACCGACCACAAATAATATTAGCAAAGGCGTATATTTTATAGATTTTTATAGTTCCGTGCTCTATGGTTTGAACAATGTGACTGTGTGTGCGTTTAAGGAAATATTGTAATACTTTCTTGGGTCATGAAAATTCATTGCTTACGAAGAAATCGTTCAGAATCAGGCTGCCATTTTTGTTGTTCAAAGAGTGATGACGTCAGTGAATGAAACAGATGTGCGTTGTTCTGATTTCAAAAAATGTTCCATTTTTGATTTTAAATGTAACTAAGTACTTAATAATATTTTTTAAATATCTTTTGACAGTAATTCCAAAGTAAATTGAACCTTGAACTTTTTGCTAAAAACAAGCAGACTTTAACATTTTATTAAAAAAACAAGTGACATTAACCTTATAATGATAAACATTTAACTTTCCTGATGAGTAATTATAATTATCTGTATAACTTCAAGCGTAGCGTAGTAAAAACTACAAGTTTAGATTACGTTTTACTTTCGCATTTGTAAATTATGATGAACTGGTGACGCGTGCTGACTTCGCACGGGAGAAAAATATAGATTAAGGGCGGAATTCACCAATAAAACTAATCGCGTTTTAACGTTTGGCTCGCATAATCGCGTTTAGCCGCTGTCACTAGTGTCATTTGTCTATTTTTCTTTTGTTTTATTTTTACAAGTGACACTAGTGACAGCGGCTAAACGCGATTAGTTTTATTGGTGTTTTCCGCCCTTAACCTTCCTCGTCGTTTAGTTCAATCCATTGTGTAGTTTAAGAGTTAGCGGATAAAATGACAAATACTTTATTTATTACTATGTAAATTAAAGTTGTTTAAAAGCTGTGGGTTTTAAGCACTTTCCCACTTTCTGTGCCAACGTGCCTGCACATGAGTTGTAAAACAATAGGGAATAAGCATGCATTTTTTTTAATTTGCTGAAATAAATATAATAATAATAATATTCCACAACTATCACACAACGCCGTCTAGTCCCAAGCTAAGCAGAGCTTGTATTATGAGTACTAGACAACTGATAAACATACTTAAATATTTCTAAATACATACATATTATAGATAAATTACACCCAGACACTGAACAAATAATTGTACTCATCACACAAACATTTGTCCTGGGTGGGAATCGAACCCACGACCTCCGTATAGCAGTCAGGGCCACTAACCACTAGACCAACAGGCCAGTCTTAGCGTTATATTTCTGCACCACCCTATGGTCGACTGGTAGAAAATGCCTAAGGCATTAAGTTCGATTTTGTACAGTGTTTCTTACTAGTGCATAAAGTTTTAATAAATAAATAAATAAACAAATAAACAAAGTATTTTAAAAATATCTTCATCAACAACAAAGTTATAATGCTTGAAAGCTGCTGTTAGGAAAGGGAAGTCCGAAAAGGTAATTGACGTCAAAGGCCATGACACCCGTACGGCCACACACACAGGACAGGTCGTTGTGGTGACACTTGCGGGAGGCTTGTTTCTTAAAGTAGACTTCTTTCGGTTGAAATGATGATGATATATCGTCGGCCTGTTGGTCTAGTGGTTAGTGGCCCTGACTGCTATGCCGGAGTTCGTGGGTTCGATTCCCACCCAGGACAAATGTTTGTGTGATTAGCACGATCATTTGTTCTGTGTCCGGGTGTAGCATAGCATAGCATAGTCGGCCTTATAATGTTCCCACTGTTGGGACTCAGGCCTCCTCTCTAGGAGAGGGAATGGGCCGTAATCCACCACGCGGGCCCAGTGCGGGTTGATTGGTGTCCGGGTGTAATTTATCTATAATATGTATGTATTTAGGAATATATAAGTATGTTTATCAGTTGTCTAGTGCTCATAACACAAGCTCTGCTTAGCTTGGGGCTAGACGGCGTTGTGATAGTTGTGGAATATTATTATTATTATAGATAAATAAAAATTTCGATAGTTACACAGAAAATTTTCTAAAACAAACCCTTTAGAACTTTCCCTGAAACATAAACCCTATTTAATTTTAAGACCAAACACGAATTAACAGCTGAGGAATATTAGGAATATAAATCGCGTGGCCGTAAAACTTGCAACAAATGTAATTCCAACAAAAGCCTGTCAGTAAATAGGATATAACTTGAGTAGTAAAGTGACGTTAACAGTTAAACCGAGAATGGGAACTCGGTTTTTGTAATGGGATCCTGTTTAGGTATCATTTTATGATGTACTTTACGATTTTGCGATGTGAAACCATCTTGCAGTCGAGGTGCGGCTGGAGTTTCTGTTAGTTCTTTTTTTTTAAACTTGTCTAACCATGTATTTTTGTGTGTGGTATATTTTTATTTACCTTATACTGGACTCGTAGCGACGCTCTACTGTCGCTATGTGTACTTCAATAATAATATAAGAAAAACATCATTCATCATCATTTGACAGGCCTGTTGGTCTAGTGGTTAGTGGCCCTGACTGCTATGCCGGAGGTCGTGGGTTCGATTCCCACCCAGGACAAATGTTTGTGTGATGAGCACGATCATTTGTTCTGTGTCTGGGTGTAATTTATCTATACATGTATGTATTTAGAAATATATAAGTATGTTTATCAGTTGTCTAGTACCCATAACACAAGCTCTGCTTAGCTTGGGACTAGACGGCGTTGTGTGATAGTTGTGGAATTATATTATATTATATATGTCGTGGAGAACGAGATTTAAATATAGAGTGTTTGTTTTGTTATTATTATGGTACCTACCAAAGGGTGTAACGCCGTGACGTCATGTGTGTTGGCGCCACGTGGGCAGAGTCATATTAAAGGGGCTGGTTCCCGTGAAGCGAGGGCAGTACCGCTTGCACAGTTTCGAGGGCCGAACCTTTGATACGAAACTGTCGGTTAACCCGTATGTTTGTAATTATTTAGTAAAGGTACTTACAACCCTATTGTGAACTGTAAAACTGACATTATAACTAATTGTGAATTGTGAAACCGACATTATAACTAACGGAAAAACTCAAGCGCATAGTTATTGAAAATCCCTTCGAAATGAACCCAGTACCACTGAATCAAAATGATGACGGCCATATCGCTCAGCCACTCCTGGCGCCGTCATCAGAAGTGGGATCTGGATCTGCTTCCCACTGGCGTGCAATGGTTGAGGTGCAACAGAGGAATATGATGCAACTAATTGAAATCATAAGAACATTAACATCGATGTTTGAAATTACGCCGTCAGAAATCAACCAAGAACAGCCTGATAGTGGTCTACGCGTGTGTTATAGTGACAGTGATATCGATCTCAACGAACACCTCCTGAAAGGTTTATCTCTCGTCATAGTCCTCAGCAAAGCCCTGAAAGGCAGTGCTTTATCATGGTTATCACAAATATCAAACGTAGACATGACGTGAGCGCATGTTCATGATGTTCATGATTCACTTCTCGTACTTTATGAGTGATTCAAATCAAGAAAAACAGAAAGAAAGAAAGAAATAACGGCAAGTCGAAGGAAGGTGAAAGTGAACAAATGTCAGCAAGCTGTAGCTGCGGGACCAGTACGGGAGGGACGGCATCGACGAGCAGCTTGAGCTACAGCAGCGCAGGCGCAGGCAGCGCGGTTTCAGAGCGACGCGACGTGTAGACAATAGTGGTCAAATATCCGGTATATGCGGAAAGTTGGAGCAATCTGGTCAGTCGTACAATTCTTATTTTGAATCCGGGGCTGAATGGTCTCTTGTTAAGTAGTCCATCAGTCATAACTTCGAAGGGCCACGTAAGTACGCGATTGTTTATATTAACAGTGTCGATTGGTCCACTAACTTATTTCGTAGCGAACAAATCCTATGTGAAGTTCTTACTTATGGTGGCTACGCATTTTATTTCAAGTGGTGCCAGACGATTGTTTGAAGTATGTTTGGTGACTGGGCACGAAATCTTGAAATGGTTCACAATACAAATGACTTATTCTTCTTTGATTATTTTATAGCAAAAACTAACCTATACCTAAATCGTTATTTCGATTTAATGTGTATAGATACACAATAAAGAACAATTGTCGTCTCGAACTGTCAACTGTCTGTAAATTTTATTGACGGTTTATCACGCACTCGAATTAAATCCGGTTAGTTAAAAAAAAAAAACAGACTTTAAGACCGAATCGTATGGTGTAAAGTCAAGAAAATACTCGATTCCAATATGAGCTGTCCTAGCTGGTCTACATTTGCAAGCTCTATTCTCTTCGCTAAGTAGCGTGATGGTTCTGAACGTATGATCGTAGATTATTGCGATTTAAACTCGAATACCGTGCCAGAAAGGATCCTTCTAAATTTCATAGTAGATCAAATAGCTAGGCTATCAGGTGCTAGAGTGTATATAAAGTTATTTTTGGGTTTAAAGCAAATTCTTATAAGATTGACTTGCTAGCTCTGACTAAGCTACCTACTCCTGAGAATATTTATCAACTTACACAATCCATTGGCCTTACCTCATATTTCAGATAGTTTGTTAATAGCTTCTCTAAAACTATGACTCTGTTATTTCTATTGACCACCATCAAACAATTTAATTGGAAGATCAACTTTAACTACTAAATCAGTTTTGCCTTTTTTAATCCGGACTTTCTTATTGAATAACATACCGATACTAATGCCGATGGATATAGTGCTATGCTTTTCTAAAAGGTCGATAATGAAATGCATGTTATAGTCGAGTACTTTAGTTGAAGAACCACGCATACTGCGTGATCAGAGCCCTTAAATCTAGTGTATTCTTATTCGGAGCCCTGACTCGGGTTATAGTAGATCAAGGTTCATATTTGACTAGCAAAGATCGTGTCATAGTTTATGTTTACATTTTATCACCACATGATTAAGTCACGTTAACGGGTAAGTTGAAAGCGGACGATGAGCACATAGGGAATGCTTACATCTCTAGAAACACTAGAAGCTTTGGAAGATGTGCAACTTGCTTTGAATTGTTCTATTCACTGCGTAAACCTCAAAACTACGAGCCGCTAAAAAGTACGTTAAATGTGTATTTTACGATGTGACAGCTTGTCATTTAATTTAAGAATAACAAAAAAACCGCTATCCGTTTTGAAATAGCGTAACGCAATATTGAGCCTCTTAGAAACCCACTTAGCCTGTGTTTTATGGGAAACAAAACCACACTTATATCCGACATATGGCGAAAGCAATTTTTTATGCCCATTGAGATGCCATGTTCTTCACAAATTTTAAGAGTCGGAATGACCCGACATAAATTACGACAGAAAAAAAAAATCCAGTTATCATAATTTGGTCGACCCTTACTTGTTGAACAAAAAAAGGGGTGTTTTAAAGTTTTCCAAACTTAAAGAAGGGCAAGGCCCTTGAACTTTTGACAGGACGTGTTGACGGTAAAACCGATAAATTTTGTAACTGATTGTGAAACGAAAAATAAATGTATGCGAGAGAAGAGAGAAAGCGGCAACGAACATGTAAAAAAAAAAAGTAAGTGGTAAGTATGAAAAATTAAAATTTGATGAAGATAAAGCTAAATAAGTAAAATTTGATATTGGTGATTTAGTTTTGATTCAAAATGAAGTGAGAAACTAGACTTAACTGAATCAAAAGTACTTTAAAAGTAGTAGTTATTTGATAGAGATTGTTATCTTTGAAACCTTTAAATGGTAAGCGAGCCTATGAGTATTCCCAAAGTCGTATAAGTACGAAAGATGCCTCTAAGTAGTGCTCCTGCTGAGCTAGATGTATTTGATGTAGAAGACAATGAGGAGTAAACCTCCAGAGGAAAGTAGACACATACCATGGCTATTTGGTCGCACTGCACGCACCAATCTGTAGTCGTAACTGCAACTCGGTTGGAGTTGTTCAGGGCGCGATGGGCAGTTGGTGGTGCGGCGGGGGCCTGTGTATTTTTGTGTTGGTCATGTGTTGGCCTGAAGTTTGGTCGCACTGCACGCACTTGTCTGTAGTCGTAACTGCAATTCACGCGTGAGTTGTTCAGAGCGCGATGGGCAGTAAGTGGTGCGGCGGGGGCCTGGGTTTCTGAGGAAACTATTTTATGTTGGTCATGTGATGGCATGGGAGTCGTGGACTCTATAAGAGAAGTGTTTGTTGCTTGAAGCAATGACGATACGGGTGGCAAGGTTTGTCACTAGCTGCTGCGACAGCTGGGCCATGAGAGTTGTATGTGATCTAATCGTGTTTTGTATTAGTGTACCTAAATGGTAACTTTTTGATACTTTGAGGCTTAGAGGTACCTTTTGATACTTTGATTAGATTTGATTCTAACAAATGTTGATATTGAATTGTCTATTGTTATTGTACTTGTTCTTGGTCAGGTTGGCCGAGGTTGTACTGTTGCTTTTAATGTGATTGGTTACAGATGTACACGAGGACGTGTAATTTGTCAGGTTGGCCGTGTCGTGGAGAACGAGATTTAAATATAGAGTGTTTGTTTTGTTATTATTATGGTACCTACCAAAGGGTGTAACGCCGTGACGTCATGTGTGTTGGCGCCACGTGGGCAGAGTCATATTAAAGGGGCTGGTTCCCGTGAAGCGAGGGCAGTACCGCTTGCACAGTTTCGAGGGCCGAACCTTTGATACGAAACTGTCGGTTAACCCGTATGTTTGTAATTATTTAGTAAAGGTACTTACAACCCTATTGTGAACTGTAAAACTGACATTATAACTAATTGTGAATTGTGAAACCGACATTATAACTAACGGAAAAACTCAAGCGCATAGTTATTGAAAATCCCTTCGAAATGAACCCAGTACCACTGAATCAAAATGATGACGGCCATATCGCTCAGCCACTCCTGGCGCCGTCATATATATTATCATAATATCACACTGATACGGTACAGTAGACACAGGCCTATCTCAAGTGTTGCCACGCGCGGTCCCGTACGTCTCACATCTTCACCAGGTCATCGGTTCATCTTGTGGGAGGCTTTCCAATTCTGCGTCTTCCGGTACGCGGTCGAATGCCACTCCAGAATGTTTCGGCCCCATCGACCATTGTTCTACGAGCAATGTGCCCTGCCCACTACCGAGATTGGCGATTATTCGGAAATGTCAGTAACTTTGGTTTTCTGAAACTCTGAGCATAACCCTCTACATCAGCCCTTGGGTGACACTGAGCCTTCCGATGAGACCCATGGACGATCACTTTTCAGAGATATATTTGTTATCTCTGGCAACACACACTGGTCATAGATTTTTGTCTTGAGCCGCTTTTTTTTCTGAGATGTGAAATCATCCAATGACTTCTTTCGCACTAGGGCTGAGCGCGAGTGCATGTCAGAGTTTTACTTACTAAAACCCACTCCTATCTTCCTTTTTTGCCTTGCGTTCCAGGTTCCAGGACCCCTGGTTTTCCTTTCAGAAGCGAACCCACGGCCCCAGTAGCCTTCGACCCTGCTGAGCTCCTACGGTTTTGCTGATATCTCCTTGAGGCGCGCGTGGAACACTACGCGCCGTTATCTTGAGACGCTGTGGTTTGTGAACATAATAAACACTAATTTTAAACCACACAACCAGAGCTTTCATCCCGGGACTTTCGGTCTCGAAAATATCGAGTCTCGATGCTTTCTTCAAATTTTCGAGACCCGAGACTGACAACTCCAGTCTCGGGAATAAAGAGACTTAGGTAGGGTCTTGACACTTGACACCCAGACTGACAACAAAGTGATCCTATATGGGTTCCGTTTTTTTCCTTTTGAGATACGGAACCCTAAAAAGTACTGAACCTTATTTTTTAGAAGATCTAGATAGATCTGTCAAAAATTTTGTACGTGATGAAATCCGAATGATTTTTAATTACTTCTAGCGCTAATTACAGTCAAACGTGAACGTAAACAGAGCTTAATGAGAAAATAATAGAAAAAGCAATTATGAAAAACATATTATATCTTTAAAAAGTATAATCGTACAGGTACATGACGTTTTATTACATAAAATAATATGGTATTAAGTCGTAAATATCTCACGGTTTAATGACATCAAAGAAATCTGGTTTCGTTACAATTGGGTGGTTTTATAACCACTTATGTATTGTGTTATGTACATAAGCGTACGACGGTATAAACGTAAATTATGACAATAATTATTGCTATTTGAAAAGTTAGGTACTTACACAACTACTTCTCCCTTAAATATATATTTTATTCTGTTTTTATTTTTTAGTATTTGTTGTTATAGCGGCAACAGAAATACATTATCTGTGAAAATTTCAACTGTCTAACTATCACGGTTCATGAGATACAGCCTGGTGACAGACGGACAGCAGAGTTTTAATAATAGGGTCCATTACTAAAACTCTGCTGTTCATGAGATACAGCCTAGTGACAGACGGACAGAAGATTTTTAGTAATAGGGTCCATTACTAAAACTCTGCTGGTCATGAGATTCAGCCTAGTGACAGACGGACAGCAATATCTCATGAACGGTGATAGTTACACGTTTTACCCTTTGGGTAAACCGGAACCCTAAAAATGAAGTAACGTTCTAACTTTAAATTTTAGATTACTAAACTATGTGCGTCAACAACAAAGTTATTTATATATAAAAAGTAAAACAATTATTGAAATTCTTAAAAGCCATTTTTCCACTAAAAGCATAAAAACTAAGATCCAATAATAACAACGATGCAGTTTTGTACAATAACTATATAACTAGGTATTTATACACAAGTTTTAAAAGCATCAGATAACAAAAATTAACACGCCAAACGGTTTATCAACCAATAAAAGCTTATCGTACAGTATAAAGAACTCAAAACTACCCTGCCTTACAGCTTTTTAATATCCGCTTAGCTTACACTGTTTCAAGTTTATGTTAACTTCTAGCACACGAGTAAACAGTCTACAGAGATCTAACTTCACATAAACTGTGTTGAGATAGTTGTACGTACAAAGTTACTAGGTACACGGAACACTATTTTTTGGATTTGCTGGAAATTCTTCGAATAAAGAGCGAGAGGGGAGTGTATGACTTTTACTGACTAAAGTTTGCCCTTTCGTTTTAATCCCGGAGTTTTAGAATAGACTCTCATTTGGCTCATCTCACACTATGGTAATCGGTAATATGGTCGACGATAGAACACGTTTGGCTAAAACAAACCTTCTCCCTCTAGACTTAAGGACTTCACCGGTAATAATTATGGAAAGAACACAGATACCGGTAGAGAATTATAATCGTTAGCTAATACTTGTCATCAATAGAACAATTTTGTTGAATTTTCTATTATAATAGGCGATATAGGTTACTTCTAGGCAAGCGTGCTCCGTCTTTAACCACATCATCACTTACCATCAGGTGAAATAGTGGACAAACGCGAACCTATCAATAAATTAAAAAAAAAAACTTTTTCGCTTTAACTTTCTCTTTGTCACAGTGAGTCCAGTCAATGACTAGGACTGAACAATGGTTGTGGGATTGAAACAGCCTCGGTCTCCATTGGCTATCTACTCTGTGTTTCTACAACATAAGTCCAAAACGCGTTTCAAAGTAGTTAATATGCAAATATTGCAACGCATACTAACTAACAATGTGTTCAAGCATTGAAACCGAGATGTGTTTATGAATATTTCTTTTGAAATTATTGTGATTACTTTCGAGGTACTGGAGTGTTGAACAGTTCAGTTAAGTCGCGTTGGAAGTTTAAAATGTTTTTAAAGAAGAATAACTTGGTACTATCGTTTAGGGACCATGCATTAATTACGTCACACGTGGGTGGGGATGAAGTGTGACATTGTGTGACAAGGGGTGAAAAAAAGTCGTAAGTCTCGTGACATCACATGTCAAAATCTATTTCTTAGTATTAAAACGCGATTTTTGTATTCAAACTAAAATACAAACGTTTGAATTGATGTTGATTTTGTTAAAAATATGTTTAAATAGAAATCAAACTAATTTCAGAACTGCTGTTTCAATTTAATCATTTCTCTCGATGTATAATTGCAAAATAGTGACGTCACACTAGGGACGATTCTCACAAATGTGACCAGCTGTGACAAGGACGAAAGGAGAGCTTAAAAAAATCATAAAATTCGTGTGACGTTATTTATGGAAGACCCCTAAGATAGATGATTTTCTAAGATAAATGTGATATGTAGATAGAAGCCTTATAAAACAATTTCTTCTATTAGGTTCAACTAGGTATAGTACGTAGGTAGTAATTAACGTACTTTGTATTAAAAAAAAAACATTTATTCAAAGACATTTTTTGAAATTTTAGTCGTGATAAAGTCGGTTTTTAAGTGTCGCTTAATATTAGCTCAAAAATATCACAAATATTCATCTGCAAAGTATTAGTAATACTAAGAAAATATACAGGTTTATTATTAGTGCGTTTGTCACTAGTACGTCAGACAACAAATTAATGAGTCCGAGAGACGTAGACGTCCCGCAGATGCGATCTTGCGATTTGTTGAGTAATTGTACGACTAATCGCATTCATATGTCTTTCATACATTCAATTAGTCGGGGACTATTTTATGCAGATGACCGTATTTTTCAATGGAAGCTGTGAAACGCCTACACAATAAAAACATTGCATAAAATAAACGTTACTTTTAATATATTTTTTTATTATTGTGGTATGTTAATTTTAAAGTAAAGCTTTATTACACTATTATAGTAAAACTACTAATTTAATCCATAATTCGTTAAACAAAAATAAATTACAAAGATAACATCGTCTGCTAATCAAAACTTTAAAAATAAGCTCGCGCTTGGAACACATGTTTTTTTTTTAAAGAAAGCATTGACACAGGCATGCGTTTAGTATCGCATTACAAATTCGTCACATTCTTTGCTCCTTGTCTCTGCCACGGACGCCATTTTGGATCGACCCCTATTCTTTACGGGTGTGTTCGTTGACAGATGTCAGCATAGAATTGTCGTATGCAGCCCTAATTTCGTATGAATACGGTAGCATGTGCCAGTGTTAGGTTACAACGACGGGTCACGTAGAGGCGATTATTAAAAAATAGTGGGCAGTGAATAAGTGACTGACTTGAAGAATCATCGGTAGACACTCGGAGAATCCTCCATGAGATGGAGGCCCATGTTCAGACTACTAACACGCTTATTACACACGATTAATAAAGAAGCGGTGGGAACAGAAATAATTCCTTTGAACTTTTTATTAAATAATATCATAAAACTTACAGGAAATGTTATCTTTGAGTCTGTCAGTGCGCAATAAAATGTGATATTTGATATACGGGTGGTCGTAAAAATCTATACAAGCTATTGGTAAGTAACTCGAACTAATCAAGGCGTGTGACGGCGGTGATACTAAAAAAATATTAACAAGTAGCAATACAGTTTAAAATTGAAAGCTGGTCATTTCTGCACCAGCTACTGAAATACTTCAACTTTATGAATTGCTTACAGATACCGGCACGGATCTTAGGCGCTGACTTCTACAGTTATACTTGCGCAGAAGCACGCAGAAGTGAAACATCGGGTCTCTTTAGTGGTATGAAAAGAAACGCGGGGCGGGGAGTGCAATCCTTGAACAGTGAATGGCTCGCTGATGTGTACGATGCGCAAAGCGATCTCCGCTCTTTCACCGAGCGCTCAAGATTCGTGTCGCTATCTATACCGAGGTTTCTAATTTAAATTTTAAAACAAAGTCCTCCACTGCGTTTGTCTGTTCGCGATAGTTCAAAAACTACCGATCAGATTTTCATGCGATTTTCACCAATAGACAGAGTGATTAATGAGGAATGTTTAGGTGAATAATACATGCATTATTGTAGTAGAGAAAAGCCGCGAATTTCAAAGATTTGTAACACTGGTGCGAAACTGGGGAATCGTCAGTTATTCCATAATTATTATTTAAAAAAAACAACAACTATTAGTAAGAAATACTATTAGTATTCTTCATGCGTCGATGATCATAACCATTTTACAATGTAAAAGCTACCTGCCATTTAATACCATGTTTAAATGCTTTACCACTAGCTTTTAACGCGATCCATTTGACGACCTAAACTGAACTTTAAATAAAGAAATGGAGCTATATAAGGTGCACAGCTCCAGCCCTTTGCTCACACGCTTGATATTTTAACACGCGATGGTAAGGTCCCAGAAACTACAGAGTAGACAAATGTCAAAAATGAAATAGCATGTCAACTTTTCATGCGTAAACTTGAATTAAAAAAAACATTATTTTAGTTCTACAACTCAAAGTGACACTAGCAGCATAGTCGTGGTTCAATTGCCATAAAAAAAATCTACAAAAGTAACTTTCAAACGTTTCATATGTTAGAATATTTATTTCAACCAAAAAAAAAATAAAAAAGATGGTAGTAATATTTGTTTAGTGGAATATGAAATACTGACGAAATCATTAAATAATATCTCCCAATTTGTAATACTTAACAAAAAAAAAAAAAATTGTTTCCTACAGGATACATCATGAAAATGTAGCCGCAAATCGCTAGTATTAAATAATTCCATAGTGCGAAGACTTAAAACCGGTCACACATTTTTATTTACATACCTAAGTGTGGGTTCACAATAGCGATTATTTAATTAGGCATACATGTTGTGGTCGTCACGGCTGCCACACACCTTCCACTTTGTGCCTTATGCCTTCTAATGATTTACTTGTATGAGAAACGGTGTTAGTTCAAATGTTGC
This sequence comes from Mythimna vitellina, assembly GCA_949316375.1. Classification (NCBI taxonomy): domain Eukaryota; kingdom Metazoa; phylum Arthropoda; class Insecta; order Lepidoptera; family Noctuidae; genus Mythimna; species Mythimna vitellina. The sequence goes on from OX438709.1 coordinate 10,854,045, forward strand.
GTTTAGAATACATTTTTGTTGTAATAGGGTTATTAGGAATAATGATATTGTATGTTGCGATGTTATTGGTTGACCATGGATAAATTTTAATGCTGATAAAAATGGTTTTAAACAAGACTGACTAAATGCGCAAAACTAAACTAAATCAATTACATAGAAATGGTAGCATTTTTTTTTATTTCTTATAAACTAGTGCTTGACTGCGATCCCACCTGATGGTAAGCAGTGATGTAATCGTTGATGGTGAGGCGCACTAGTTTATTAAGAGCCTATTCACTCTAGCTTTGAAGACGCCCAAATTATAATCGGATGGGAAGACCTCAGCAGGCAAATTGTTCCAATCCTTCGATGTACGCGGTATAAACGACGCATAAAATCCTTCATTCACCATAAAAACTCAATAAGTCTGGACCGTGTGAAAAATCAATGAATAAATTCCATTTTCCCATTTACACTTATTGCCAGTAATACCCACCCAAAGTTTTCCGTAAATAATACCTACAGTTTTCTGCAAAATACCTACAGTGTAGCTACCGCCTACTACACATTAACACGGCTCCGCCTTTGACCATTGGTGGTCCGGACGAAATACTTTTGACCACTGACAGTTTTTTTTTTTTATACAAAGCAGATATGTTTAACAGAGTAGCTGAGAAATTCTTAAAAAGAAAATTTAGTAGGCCTGCTTCAATATTTAATTAAGTTTAATATTACAGAAGCTCTGAAGTAGGTACCTACTTGGGCATTAAGAATATTTTTAGACTTAGATTTTTAATTACTTCTACAGCTTAAGTTATAAAATAATATAAATAATGACACTTTGATGTACTAAAACAACTCTGTAAATGCCACGCTATAACCTTAAAAGTGTTATTATTTTAGTAAAATATTTTTATTACAAGTTTACTATACATTACGAAATTTATTTCAGAATTATCTTCCAATAATAAAATCGTAATTAGGCTGATTAATAATTAGTCTAGTTTGGTAATAAATTAATAAAAGCCATTAAATATTTTAGTGGCCATTAATTAAACTAATGTTTCAAAATAATGAGAATTTTCAATAGAAATTGATACTGAATGTAATAAGTCTCGTTGAAAAAGATATTTGTATCGAAAATATTCTTAAAATAAGCATAATTATCAGCCTTTTAATGTTCCCACTGCTGGGACTCAGGCCTCCTCTCTCTAGGAGAGGGAATGGGCCGTAATCCACCACGCGGGCACAGTGTGGATTGGTGAATGTCATATGTATATATATATTTCTTTCTACAAAAAACTTTAATTTTGTTTGAACATAAATTAGTGTATGACTGAAAAAAAGGCTGAGCCAAATAATTTAACTCCTTCAGTTTTACATTGCGTAACATGAATAAATATTTAGAATATTGTAACAGGTAAGAAAATAAAATCAGTATCAGCAAAAAATATCTTTAGTACATGCCTATATTTATTTAAACACTACATAAAAAAATACAAATAGAAATGGTAAACACCAGTTCATTTTATAACTGATTCATAGTCAAAAATATTTTTTTCTATAACAAAAACCAAACATTAGAACAAAGGGTAATAAATAATAACACATAAAATTTAATGGTGTCCCAAGAAACAATGGGTGCCATTTTCACTTTTTTTATTTCGTCCTTGTGCTCCGTTAAGTCATAGGCAGGTAGACTTTGCCTTGAATGAGGCCTTGTTTGGAGATTTTAATACCCTCAACTACATAAAAGTAAGTGGAATTATCATTTTATAAGTTGCAACATTTAAAGATCGTGTGGACCAATTTTCGTGCAAAAACTTGTAATAATTAATCGCATAATCGCGTCGATATTTTTTTTTTTGTAAAAAATTTGCGGACTGGTTTTATGTTTATTCTTTTTAGGGAAAATCGATCTGCCTAGGTCCTTGCCCACGATGTCGGGGTGGTATCATCATATCAGTCCAACCGGATGAAGCTCGACACCAGTATTTTATATGGTGCGACCAGACCATAGCCCAATGACGGGGCACCACGATAGACCATGGCAATACTATTGTCAGATTTTCAGGTCTTTGTGTGTGATCTACAAGTGACACGGACGCATTAGTTAGGAGTCGGTTGCTAAAAAAAAAAACTACGTCACAGTAATTACCGTCAGTGTTAATTTTAACGGTTTTTTCTATGAGGTGGTAAATCATCCAATGCATTGTCCTGCTCTAAGGTAGAGCGCGAGGCTGTGTCAGACTTTTACTACTAAAACCCACCTATCCTTCAGTTGCCTTTTTCGGTCCAGGACGACGGTATCTCTTTAAAAAAAAAAATACTATAACCATTGAATTTATCCATCTGCTGTTGCACCATCACGTAAAACGTTAGTTTTGTCAAAAAACGTCATTGTCATATGCTTTAACCTTTAACCGTTCTGATTCGAGCGGTTAATGTGATCGTTATTTATGATGTCATTTTAACCATTGCTATATTGGTGCAACCTGTATTTCGGTTAAGGTTACTCTAGAGTAGCCCGCGAAATTCAAATTTTCGAACACATTTTCGCTCTTGTCTAAGTTAGAGAGATATGTGAGTATAGATGAGTATAATTGTGTAAATACACACATGCCGAGAGCAGTGGTGGCCGCGTGGTAACGGGTCTAACTTACGAGTTGTATGTCGCGGGTTCAAACCCCGCCAGGCGCATTACTTTGTGTAAGTACTTTATTTCATCAGCACTGCTCTCAAAACGGTGAAAGAAAACATCGTGAGGAAACCGGCATGTCCTAGAACCAAAAATTCGAAGACTTGTGACATTCACCAATCCGCACTGGGCCCGCGTGGTGGATTACAGCGTCCCAGTAGTGGCAACATTGAAAGGCTGATTATACACATGTCATATCTGATACTGAACTGCAAATTGCAAAAAACTGTCCAAAATTTGAATTTCACGAGTTACTCTATACTTCATTCGCAATAACGTTGAACACTTAAACGAACCTTTTAACTGTACGTTCAACCGATTTTAACCTTAACCAAAAATTTGAAGACCGATGTTATCGTTACAGTTGTTGGTGCAACTCACTCTAAGCCTTCTATAATCTCAAGTTAAGTAATTATCTTGTTGTTAAAACCTTATTCCCTAAATCCGGTCAGAATTCGCCTTGTCCGCCAATTCACACCACATTTGTTAGGGGCCTATTAAAACCAGTAGCAGGCGCCAATTACTGTGCTCTTCAGTTCAGACCCTCGCAGACACCCAAGGGTAACCCGACCGAATGTAAAACACTTTTATTATACCCCTTTCGGTCGAAAGAACACGACTCTTAAAATTGGCTGTCGTAAAAACGCTAAACAGAGCTTCGCCCGAGGCAAGTCTCGTGGTAACTTGGTTTCGTTTTTGTTTTGATGAATCGTTTTGTAATTAAATAATATAATTTATCTGGTGTACATATTGTTACATTTAGACACAGATTATCGAGATTATTTACCCGACAATTTTTAACTCTTCAAGTTATTTACAAAAGCTTCAGGATTTCCTGATAAAATGTTGTCAACGATTTTTTACTTAGACACTTAAAAGGCGAAGATTATCCGTATTTTTATTTCTCACCGGGCGGCGCTTACCGCTATAATTACATGTAATTACACATTTTGATACGGTCTTATCTAAAACGGTATGCTTCTTGCATTTGACAGATACATTAATACCTTAAAAGATAACTCAAAATAACCCAAAAAGCCAATGGGCACAGTCCAGAAAGCCTTTTTTGGAGATAAGTTTTGATAAAACGTTAAAGGAAAATGGACCTTTTACGGATAAAATTAGGGTTTCATTTTATATGGTGGTTCAGTTGGTTTTAAAACCGGTTTTAAAGGAGATGTGCGTGAGCTTGTTGGGAAAAAAGATTATTATTGTACTTATATGAGAATATAATGCGTCGGAATTCAGTGGGTTGACTGCGCCTAAGTAATTGGTAAGTAAAAAAAGAACTTTTTTCTTTGGCCGGACAAAAGTTTTTGGCAAAAGTTTGCGTGTTTTGTGAGATTATTAATTCTATGGATTAAATAGCCGTACGTAGCTAATGTTTTAACTAAATAAACATGACATGACTAGCCATTTTTTTAAATCTACCTTTTTTCTCTCAGCATTCCGGTATGGCTAAGTCGTTTAAAAATGAATAGGTACGTCATGCAATAAAAAACTCAACTTCCATTTTAAACATTCCAATTAAATTAAATGCTCATTTTAAGTTTGAATTCTCGTGAAATTATGATGTGACCGGATTTGAACCTTACTTACATCCGTTGGGGAAGAATCACTTGACCGGCACTTTGACACTACTCCCTATACTATTTTTCGTTTGTCTTATTTCTAAATTCATTTTTAGAAATATCAATGTGAATACTAGAATACCTACATTTCTATCTCCATCTCTTTCAGCCTGTATACAAAAGAGTGAGTACAAGAATGTGTCACCAGATTATTCTAAGCTTCGTAAGATTGTAATAAAACTTGGAACGTATGGAATTCTCAGTATTTTGTGAAAATATTACTTACAATAAAACCCGTACAATTTGATATTACATTTTTTAAAGTACGAGATTTATGTAAACTAGCGGATTCTACTCTCAAAATAGTAAAGTTAAAACATTGTGAGGAGACCGGCATCATACTAGAATAAAAAAAAAGAAGCCATGTGGCATTCACCAGCCTGCCCTGGACCCGCGTGGTGTATAACGGCTCATTCTCTCTCCTATGAAGGAAGCCTGAGTCCCATCAGTGTGAACATCGTATGGATGATTAATACGATTATGTAATGTTTGTTTTGTTAAAATATTGTGCAATTATCCGTTGACAAATACATCGTGTTGATATTTTAAATTAGTGTTTAAATTAACATTATTTTGTAATTGGCGACAAAAAATGAATGACAAAGAGGTACGATTTCAGAGTGGGAGCGACGAGAGAAAAGCTGATTATTGGTTTTGCCAAGGATGAAGCGGATAAGTGAAATGCTCAATTTTTCATGTTGAATTGTTAAGACTAAAATAATAGTTTACAGGTTTTCTAATGAATTACGGTCTAATATTTTTTTTTTTTTTTGTTGGCAAAATTTTAGACATTTGAAGAAATCTTTTTGGAATTAGAACTAGCTAAGCTTCTTAGTATAAGAACTTTTTAATCAAGAAATTTATGTTTTACTTTCATAGCTAAGTATCGGTAGTTTTATGGCTAACTTTTGCCGCAGCATTTCCAAAACTAAACTCACTGCAATAGTGGTCTAGCTTTCTATAACAGAATTTTAGGAAATCAGAAACTTTATTTCAAATAGACCACAGCCTAGGCACTTTTGAACTGTCAAAATGTCGGACAGTCAAAAAAAAAGTGAAGCACGTTCCAAAGAGTAGATCTCTATGGAGAAGAACGTGCAAGAAACTCCTTCGTCCTGTATAGCGCCATCTCTTTCTCACGCCGGAATTATGATGATTTTAAGATGTCATGATCCCAGTACTTCTAGAACTTCCCACCAAACTAATAATAGTTTTACCTCTTTCTAAATTATATTTAATTTTGAATTCATACATTAATCAAGGCCTACATAATTCTGGTGTGAGAAAGGGATGACACTACTCATACTGTGCAGCTCTTTCTGTTTCTTATACTGGAAAGTCATATTTAAAGTTTTGAGCATCGATGCAGAGTTGCTAACCTGACGGTTTTCTTTCAGTTGCATTTCTGAGAGTGTGCATCGGAATCACATAATTTAATTCCGCCAAGCCCGTTCCATCATCGGACCACCATACGTACGACGATGCGTCACAGGTAATTTATTTGGTGGACATCCGACCCATACGCACAAAACGTTTTGGGAACATATTCAGTATCCCGCAACTATGGAGCGGAGTTCCTTGGCGCAGTCTGTTTCCAGATAGCTTCAATCTTGAGGTCTTTAAGTCAAGATTGAATATGCTGTTTCTAGTCAAGTGTGGTCCGTCGTAGACCACATCGTCGGTTTTCATCAGGTAAGGTAGAGGCCAAGCGCGAGCCTTTCAAGTATCAATAATAAAAAAATGATTAAAGACGCCTTCCAGAGATTCACGTCAAATAAGTAACAGATTTTTCTAAGTTATATTTAATTTGATATCATAAATAAATAAAAGCATGCTCAAAAACTAGATCCTAGTAGCAAACACAAAAAAAAATACACCACGTTATTTAATCAACCGTCATTGGTTTTTTCTTATCACCTTCGTCAGTCATGAAGACTATCTTCAAATCGACTTTCCGATCTTAATAAGAGAGATTTTTGACCGTATCATGAAATAATCGTGCGTTTGGCTGTTCATATCGTTAAATGCAGTGTTCATTGATTTGGCTTACCCATAACATGATGAGGCCAGCCTTGCGTTAAAAATGAGGTTAGAGTTAACTCTAATGACGTCATTAGGATAGATACTCTACGCTCGCATTTTTGAATGTGAACGTAGAGTTCAACTGTCAATGCCAAGCAACTGTCATTTCTGCCGCTTACACTAACCTACCCTGCTCGGAGTTAGAGTTAGTAGGGTGAACTCTAGGGTAGCTACTGAGTTTTAAAAGAACGACCCTGGGTTGCAACTCAAAGCATTTTTGAACTGTTAGCAGCGGGCAAGGTTTTTAATGAAATGCCATCATTTTATGAAATTATTGGTCATATCATGAAGAGATCAATTCTAAGATCTGGCCGCGACATACATATTAGTGAAAACTTTTCCAATTTTCAATATTAAAGAGTAAAAATTCATAGTTAAAATTCGTTTTGAAGGTCAATTTCTTCACATTTTCTTTGTAGTTGCTAAAGTGTTAAAATCCTCTTTTTTTTATTTTGCACGGTTGAGCATTTAGCTAATTTCAACAAAATAACTTCATATTTGCTGAATGCTCAACCGTGCAACCGTGTAAATTAATTAGGTACTTATACCTAATTAATTTTTAACACAGAATAGTCACTTTATTTTCCATTAGAATGCGGATATAACCCATTCTAATGTTTTGCCGTAATTGGCAGCAAAGGGTTCGAGTCAGCCTTCTAGGCAAGCTTCGCCGAGCTTGTCAATACTACAATTCTTGTACAATTCTCAGCTCCGTTTTACCGAGATCGCGCCTGTTTCTATATTTCCACATATTGTTTTGATAATATGGGAGACTTGAGATACAAAATTACACCAATTTTACATAAAAACATCCTCTAGGAATGAAATGATGATGAATTATCATCATCATCATCATTTCAACCGATAGACGTCCACTGCTGGACATAGGCCTCCCCCAAATGTCGCCACAAAGAACGGTCCTGTGCGTCTTGCATCCATCGGATTCCCGCAACATTCACCAGGTCATCGGTCCACCTTGTAGGGGGCCTTCCAACACTGCGTCTTCCGGTACGCGGTCGCCACTCCAGAGCCTTTCGGCCCCAACGGCCATCTGTTCTACGAGCAATGTGCCCTGCCCATTGCCACTTAAGTTTGGCGATTCTTCGTGCTATGTCGGCAATCTTGGTTTTCCTGAGGATATCTACATTTCTGATTCTCTAGGAATTAATTGTGAATAATTAAAATAGATACTAAACGTCACTCGGAAAAATCCCGCCAAAAACCTACCACCTACATTTTGACAAGTTTTTGACATAATTGCTAACGAAAAAAGATTCCATTGAAGTCGCCATGTCATCTATAGCGATTTTAATGAAATCTTTAGTTTATTTCGTAAATGCAAAACTACCCTTTTAGTTAAAGCTACTTTGGCTCTAAAAAAAATATGAGCTAGTTTTCGTTTATATTTCTCACTGACTTATTATTACTTACTGAAGAAAGCTTTTCAATTTCATTATGGAGGTGCACCAGTGGACTGAGGCTAGCGCTTTACTTTGTGTATTTTATTTCATCGCCACTGCTCTCAACGGTGAAAGAAAACATCGTGAGGAAACCGGCATGTCCTAGAACCAAAAATTCGAAGACGTGATCTCGACCAACCCGCATTGGGCCAGTATTGTGGATTACGACTCTATCTCATAGAGAATTACCTCTCTATCTCATAGAGAGGATTGAATTCGAGCAGTGAGAACATTATGGCTTACTGTGCTAATATTAGTAGGTACTTATTAAATATAAAAAACATCAAGTATTTAAAATATTTAAATCAATATTGTTTACATAGTAATAAATTATTTTGTACGAAGTTCGTTGTCAACCAGTTTCTGCGCTTGTTCACGTTTTTGCCTTTAAAACCCGTGGAACATTTTTTCATCAAAACCTATTATTATTGAGTCGGATTATCAACACTGTTGGACTCACTTATTACATTAACATTTAAAGTAGGTACTTTAGCAAAGATTACGAAAAAAATAATTTCTGATTGAGGACCTGCTATTTTTAGATTACCATCGGATTAAAATTTAATCTTACACTTAATAGGTACCTACGTTTTCAGATAAGAATGTTTAATCAAAATCAAGTTTGTTTTTAATAATGTCAAATTATTTTAAAAAAATGTAATGTCTCTACTTTTTTGGTCATTGCAATCACAAATTTTGAACCATTTCGAAATTAGAATCTGACAATAATAGAAAGCAGCAAAGGACAAGACACACAGATGCCCTTGCCGAAAAAAATTGGCGCGAACTTTCGCCGTCACAATTTTATTTAATTAGTCATCAAAAAGCATTTTAAACTAATTTGAACTTTAAGGTCTGGAAATAAGAACTGGCATAAGTTTTTTTAACTGCATTTGCTTTTTAGTTTTTTGCGTTGCTTTTTTTGGACGTATCGTAGAATCTGTTGGTTCTAGGAAATTCTTATTACGGACGTCAGGAGACAAAATTTATATCTCCACGGTTGATATCGCATGTAAGCTTTATTTTTATAGCCTTTTTCTTCCGAAACCGCGAACGCGCCGCGATCGCGCGAGGAACGCGCGAGAGGTTAATTGCAGTCATTAAACTAGGAATTATGATAAAAACAAGCTATCTTTACGATCTATCCTGTCCTCGTGATTTTCTAGTTTTACTATGGCAAGAACGTAGCATCGATTTAAAAAATAATCTACCACACGTTACATGCAAATGAATTTTCACTATGAATGGAGGCAACAATCAGTCTAGAAATCCACTGGTATATACTTAGACAGACATTACATGGTCTAACCTACGGGCAGAGTGACAAAGACCGAATACGTGGTCCGTATGGTAATCATAAAGCGAGATTAACAGTCTACCATGAAATCTCACTCGATGACAGATCGAAATCAATTTGAATTCCAATGACAAACTATACGGACGCAACGATTTGAATTCCCAAGAATGGAAATGTAGAAGACCCGCGCTTATAGGTCGTAAACGTTTTGTAGGTACTGAGTTCGTGTGGTTGGTACAACTGTGAGGTTGACGGTTTTTTGTAGGGTGAAAAGCCATGTTGTTGGACTTAGGTCTAACAGGTAGGTATTATTACTTTATTGCATACTAAGCTTGACAATTATTTTAAACAACATGAACTGGCAAATACTTAGGTTCTTACTCATTTAAAGTTATTATTCGAAATCATGGGTTTTAAAATTATATTTCTTTGTATCCCTATATCCTTTCCATTCCATTTAGATAATAACTCGTCAACACATTAATACGTGGAACTTTCGTTTAAAACTGTGGAGACGTTTAGGGCATGATTATAAGAATTGCTGTTAAAGTCATTGAAAATTTTATTTTATGATGGGTTATATTAGTTGCACAGTATATTTGTAAACGCATTCAGTATTCCGCGTGTGCTCAGCGAACAACACGAGCGCATTAACATTCTCAGCTCTCGCGCAGGTTCTCATAGCAAGACGCACACGTTTAATAGCTGTCTCTGTAAATGCGACTGGCTTTTGTTATAAAAATATTAAGGTTTTTTTATTCCATTAAGGAAAATCGGACTTATATTACAAAGTAGTTATGTTTATACAAACCAGATTTTGTTTTTTGAATTTAAAAGAAGGATTTATACTAGGTATTATAGGTTTTATTTGATCTAAGATTAAAATAATCATCATAACAAGATTAAGCATGCTAATATGGACATGATCTTAGAATTGAACACTAAAATACTCGATTGTATCGTTTAATTACAGCTACTACTAATATGATTATTATTTACAAGTCGTTAAATAAACTATTAACTACTAAATCAAATATTTTATAGCGACAAAATGGACATTCTGAATATAACAACAAATAAAAATAATTAGATCCAATAATACCGTCGAGCGTAGGAAATGCGATTATATGAATAATTCATTTGAGATAACGACCAAAATAAGACGATTGTTCGCTTCTTAGAATAAATGTTTAGATCTCTTTCCCGCGTAGAACTCTAAGAACACTCGACACGAGCGTCCGCCTTATATAGTTTACTATACCGAATAATGACAACGTTATTTTTTAAATAATGAACTTATAGAGTGCAGGATTGCACTTTGTTCTTATATTGGAAATATTTACTAGCAGCAACGATGAAAATGCATAAAAAAGCTTTTAAAACTTGAAAAAAAAAACGTAACGAAATTCGGTTTTCGAACTGGTCGCTCGTAACCCAGAGTTGTCGCGTTTAACTGCGCGCCATAAAAGAGGAAAAAAATATTGAAATATATTTTTTCTCTAAAAAGAATAAAGGGGTTATAAATAATATTCTTTTTTGCTCGCAGCGCGCGGACACCGCGCTGAGAAATGGTTGGAGGATTGAAGATTTCGTCTGAATGAGACAAGGTTTACGTGTAAAATATTTTATTGACCCTTTAAAACCTGCTTAAGATTGATTAACTATTTAGTTTTAAGAATAGTGACGTGTAAATTTCTTTTTCTCTCAGGTTTAGGTATTTGAGAGAATCTTTAATGGAATAGAAGTAAAGCATGGTTGTCTACAAACTTCAGAGGCAAGTCCATTATACCTTAATTTAAAAACTTTAATAACGTCATAATGTGTATAATTTCGTTACAATAAACTATATTTTTATTAAGGACATCCCAACTTTTTCATTAAGCAGGTGCGTTTGCGCACATTTGTAGGGCTATATGTTATTTATTAGGGTCCCACTGATCATAAAAAATAAATGGCATTACAATTATCAACTTTGTTCCTCATGAGTTGTCATTTTAGTATTGCAATGAACATTTCAATAATTCCGCCGGACATAGTAAAGTTAATTAATAGTTTCTGTAGAAGCAAGTTTAACATAGGTAGGTAGGTATATCATGCCATTTACAAAAGGGTGAAATGTATTCGAGTTTACAAGAATTTACTAACTTTTCGCGTAAAATGACTACTTTTTGCTGTCTATGAAATTGAATGAGGAATTGTTTTCAATTTTTAGTTTCTTGTTTAATCATGATGACATCTATCCGTAAAAATAAGTATATAGATGGGCTATATATGGAATGGAATAGTAGTTAAGGTCAATATAGGTACTACATAAACAATCAGTGATTGTGTTACTTAAAAATCATTTAAACTATTTTTCTTTGGATTATTCTTGATCTTCGAAAGTGAGTGTTTCAAAGAAAATTGTAATTAAAACTAAGGTTTAACGATTACTATCACATTTACCCTATTAAAAAGTAGACCTTTTTGTCTATTATGTTGGTATCTTTAGTGGTTAACAAAGCTTGAAATTGAACTCAATCCAAAAGAAAATTATCGTTTGTTCTAAATGTAAATAAAGGTAAATATGGCTGTATTCAAATAAAATAAAACCAGTGAATTCTAAGTTTATTGTGTAACATTTTATCTTTACCAACTGGAGGTGATTAGATGGGCATCGTACTTTATCAACTCTGTTTTTGTTGCTTTTTTTATGACACAGGCATTTGCATGTGTAACCATTGGCTGGTGCGATGCAGTAAGTTACATTTACGACCGTCAATCGTGAGTTTTGAAAAGCGTGTAAGCAGCATGGCATGTGTCCAGCTCAGGCGGTCTCAAATGGATGCAAAGTTCACATTTCACGCGGCTACATCGGTTCACCGTCACCGATAACGTATTAATTACGTTATAAATTACTCGACACACTTCCCGGCCACTGATAACACACCGACGGCGCCAAATGCACATAAAACACCACAAGAAACGACGGATGTGACTAGAAAACGTTGACGCCAGCCAGTTCTGTATATGTAAACGAAAACAGACGTGTAAATAGCACGACTCGCCACCCGCCGTGGCCGCACCGTACCGTCGCGAAATCTGTCACCGATTATAAAAATACACTAAACGATCTCAGTGGCGAAATTGCAGGCCAGCGACCCCTCACTGATGGGCCATAATTAATCGGTCGGCACATACCTAAACACGACGTGCATTGCGCTGTCCACGCGCCTTCAAACTCCAAAACACGTCGAAAAACGCACACCGTTTGACACAACACGCACGTTACATACTTGTTATCACACACTGTTGTCGCTTGTTGCACTCGCGATGCACGTAATGTGGTACACTGGTCATTATTTTGTTTATCGCCGGCAGTTTTAGTAGTTGTCGGCGAGCGCGTGACACGGTCCGCGGCCGGCGGAGAGTCGCGAGTATACTGCACACAACAATGGAGCGCGGCGCGCGCGAGAACGAGCCGCCACGCACACTGGCGCACGCCCACTCACACAGTGGCCCAGGCGTGCACCGACGCGCGCTTATAAAAAACCAACGATCGGTATGCAGACGTTCGGTTTGAGCAGGTCCTCGGCTTGACGCTGTTTTCGTCTGCGGTCCAGGGTTCCCGAAATACTTACAACACTCTCCACACATTTTTATTTTACGCGTGTAAATTTTTGTAAAATTAATATTTAGATAAGTATATACCTACCAACAAGAGTAAGGAATATTTTTGTATTTAATCGAATAAAAAAAAACGATTGCAATACAAAATTTGATAAAAAAATATAACACTTTATACTGTTTTTACATAAAATCAAAGTAATAGTAGTTTTTGTTTTTTTTTTTTTGACAAAAGAATGGAAAATTTGCTCAAAAATGAATGTACAGAGATAGAAGATCAATTTGATGTCGTGTAATAAAATAAGTACTTATTTAATTGAACTCAGTCAAGTTATCTGTTCAATCGTAGGTAAATATTTCATAATTTAATTCGTGAACATTGCAACAATGTGAGTCATTAAGATAATCTCTTCCTCAACAAAAAAATTAATACTACACTATTTCTCAACACTTCCTCATAATAAACAAGTTAAAAATAAACAATCTCTCATTCAACTCAAACGAAGATTAAAAATAATAATTACAAGACTACACGAGTCTGGGGAGAAATTCCCACATGGCAACATTAAAAACAAAAGAACGGCAGTCAGCGAACCTTGAGTGGGCAGGCGATACGATTCGAGCCTGCGCCCGAGTCAGCGCGCCATGTTGCCGGCAGAGTGAGTGGGACGCCGCTATCCACTTCAGTTGGCTTCTCGCTTGCACGCTTGTTAGCGTTATTGCGTGCCGTAACTATACTCGTCAGCGACTGTACCACACACCCACACGTACGCATTGTTATCTTACACAAAATTTATAACGAGCAAGTCGTATTCGGTCCCGGTCGCGGGCACTCCTAAATTCTTTGCGGAAGGGGTTCATTTTTTTCTCATCTCGAATCCTTACGCCTCAGTTTCGCCAGAGGCTAAATAAAATTATAATGATCGCTAATGTTGATAGTTTGTTTTGTGTGATTCGGCTTGTTATTTTGGCAACACTGATAGTTTTGGCGGGCTGAGCGTTGTGAATGGTTACTATGAATGGCGTGCGTTAGTTTTAGCGTGTTTTAGTTTCGATATTTTGTATGTGTTGTAAAGTACTGGCAGTAGGTATGTTTGTGTAGGTATATTGGTATGCGTGGGCCGGTTGATGCCTACTGTTTTCGATACCTACATTATCCTTTGGTGTAGGTAGGCTTGCAGAAATGGTGAACGGGTTGGTAGTTATTTTATTTGTGGACCTTTGCAAGTCTTAAACGTCATTGAGTGTGAAGAAACCATCTTATAAGCAGATTAGGTGGATCGTGTATGGTAGCGGAACTAAATCAAATCTTATTAGGTAGGTATTTTTTGTTTTTGGGGTGGGAAATTATTAAAAACTCTTTCCGCACTGGGTGTAGCGAAAGGGGGCGTTAGACTTATATTGACTAAAATCTACCCGTGTTTCTTCAGCTGCCCTTTGCGTTCCAGGGCCGCGATGATTCTTATGAAATATCTTGTAGCTCAAGATTTAGTAGGTTATGGTCTTAATTAGTAAGTAGGTACTTATCTAAATAGTTAGACTTTAGGAAATACCTACATGAGTGCGAAAGCCGTATATCATCGAATTTTGTTTCTTCGAAATCTAAAAAATTGGTTTTCTTTATAATTTGTTTTTTTTTTAGGTGGGAAATCATTTTAATGACATTTCCGCCCTTGGGCGGGGCGGAAGGGCGTGTCAGACTTTTACTGACTAAAACCCAGTCCTGTTCCTTCTTTGCTTTCGTTCCAGGGCGGGGTTCTCTTTCGCATCACCCTTGGCTAGAGTTGCCAGGTCCGATTGGATAAAAATCGGGATAGATGGTAAAACAAATTGGGATTCAGGGTTTTAGATCAAATTTTTTTTTTTTATTACAAAGTATTTTTTGAGGTGGGAAATTGAGCAATGACTTCTCCCTGTCTAGGTTGGAACGAGAGAACGTGTCAGACTGTTACTGACTAAAACCCAGACTTCTGTTATGACTACTGTATGTTCCCGCAGTCCTAATAGGCATAGGCCCTGCTGGGCCCCTTCAGTTTTGCTGGTATATTTTTGAGGAGCGTGTGCAACACGACGTGTCATCGACTTGGGCCTGGTCCTTATTGGACGGGCGAACGACGAGCTAACCATTGCTCGTCCTTCGCGGCAGGAGGCGACATCTTCCCATTTCCTCTTGCTCCGGATCATGGCCAAAACCAGTGCCCGGCGCGAGAGCGAGCCACCGCCAATCGCCTCCACGAGGACACGGCGGTGTTCTGCCCGAGCAGGGCACTCTTCCACTGTAAGCTCCACCGTTTTTATTATTATTAATATTTTATAAGTTAATTTTTTAAATAAATATTTTTTTTAAATAAACGAACATTTTTTTTTTTTTTTTTTTTTTATTTTTTTTTTTAAAGACAAAAACAAAAAAAAAGTTATGAGTAAAGCAAGAACTACATTAGGCCGATGCACACGTAGCCCACGCCTGATTTGTACGTAGAACAACGTTGCGTGGCGTCACGTGGCGTGGATCTAGTGTAACTCTAGACATGACAGTGTTACACGCGGGCGAAGCCGCTGGCAGAAGCTAGTGTTTGATATTAATTAACACGCGTTGAGATTACCCCGTGCATATCAACATACAAAAAATACATCTTTATATTATTAATACTATAAAGATATTTTTTTTTATAGTATTTTTTTTTATTTTTTTCATCTTATGACATCCCCCGCTCTTGGGCGGGGCGGGAGATAGTGTCAGACTTTTACTGACTAAAAACCCACTCCTGTTCCTTCGTTGCCTGTCGTACCGGGGCCGAGTCTTCCTTTCAGAATCAGTCCCGTGGCCCCAGTAGGCTTCGACCCTGCTGGGCCTCTACGTTTGCTGACATCTCCTTGAGGCGCGCGTGGAATAGTACGCGCCGTCGACAAATACTATAAAGATATATTATACTATTATCACGTCACTTTAAAAGTCTGGGAATTTATAACAATAAGAAACCCACTGCTCCGTCTGTTTGACTAGGGAATCGAACCTTGTCGAACGAACTTCACGTCGCGTCGTCGCGTCGTCGAACCGTTGCGGATGGATGCGGTAATTAGAAAATTAGTAATTAATTACCTGGACTAATTAAGTCTGTATAATAAGCACTTTCTATGGAAGGAGTGCGGTAAGTTTATAAAGGTATTGGGTAGGTTTTATTCAACGTGAGTTTAAAAATAGAATAGTCTCCGGGATTTTTCAAAAAAATTATCGTGGCTCTGGAATGCAAAGGACAGTCAGTAAAAATCTTACACGCCCTCTCGCTCTACTCGGGCGAGAAAAGTTATTTAATGATTTTAATTCTCTTTGATTTCCCTCTTCAAAAACAAACCGGGCAAGTACGAGTCGGACTCGCGCACTGAGGGTTTCGTACAACCTTGCCTATGAAATCAGTTCAATTCCCCAATTGAGTTACGAAGATTTTTCCGAATCCCAGAAAATGTTTTTTTTTTTTGTGGCGTAACTACAAATTTACAATTTTCAGATTTATTCCTATACTCGTGCTATGAGACCTTGCTTCATGTCAAATTTCAGGGTTCTAGGTCAACCGGAAGTACCCTATGTATTTTGGGGCCGAAACAGCAGTGTTGGCCGAATGCATGTTAATTTCGAGCAATCTTTCCGAAAGCTCATTAAAATTTAGAATTTTTACCTAAATGAAATTGGGAAAGGAATCATCGAAAATAGGAGACCCAAGTAGACGAAGAGAACTATTTTCAATAATTTTGATATCTGGGGCTATTTGTGTTAAATTTGGAAAGAGTCAGTTGTCTGTCGGTGCTGTCGGATAAGAATAGTTCACATTTTTGAAAGGTTCAGATCAAGTCCTATTGAGTGGAGTTGATTTTTTAGGAACTGTAAGTCATTTAAAACTGTGTCTGCATCGGTTCCTAGGGTTCCGTCGTCGAGATACCAAACGTTGAATTTGGAATTTAACTGTCGAATAATTGGGTGAATGGCTAAACTGAAGATCACTGGCCCGAGGGGATCACCTTGTTGATAGCCAACAGGAGATAACCTGATTAGTTATTTTTGTTAAATTATCATCTTCCTGCCCTTGTCCCATGTTATTTGGGGCCGGCGCAACACGTTTTTTTCTTCCACTCTGCCCTGTCACTCGTCATGCTATCACTAACTTCCTTTTCTTTCATATCACTCTTCACACAATCATCCATCTTTTCTTTGGTCTCCCTCTCCCTCTCCAACCATCCACATGTAAACTCATAACTCTTTTAGTAACATGCGTTTCATCCCTCCTCTTCACATGACCATACCAAGATACATACATACAATCATACATTTCTGTTAAATGTATGATTGAATTAAAATAAATTTTTCAAAATTTGACAGTACGGTTGGTGTTGTGATTGAGCAATCAACTGCTGCGCTGAATATCACGGGTTCGATTTGCGTTCGTAACAAATATTTTTATGGCCTACGATACAGGAGTAATACCTAGTTCGGGGCAATGTTTATAAAAAAAGTAACTGCTTAAGGGGATGCAATTCGACATACATTTTCACTGTTTTTCATACAACCGCTTTTACGCGATTATGACGTTATTACACATTTTTCGTGAGATATTTTGGAAACACAGTATCTTGTGGATATTATCTAGGCTTCTATTGAAATCAATTTATAAATTTGTGCAAAACTAATCCAGTAAAGACCTCTGAAAATCTGCTATTATGCATTAACTTTGACACTTCATAATTTACTCAAAAATTTAAAAAGTCAAAAAAGTATAACAATGCAAATTTAATCAAGATTCTAAATAATAATAAATAATAATATAATATTCCACAACTATCACACAACACAGTCTAGTCCCAAGCTAAGCGGAGCTTGTGTTATGAGTACTAGACAACTGATAAACATACTTATATATTTCTAAATACATACATATTATAGATAAATTATACCCAGACACAGAACAAATGATCGTGCTCATCACCCAAACATTTGTCCTGGGTGGAAATCGAACCTAATGACGACAATGTTTAAAAACTTTTAAGAGTTTAAAAAAAACGCGTATTTCCAGGAACAAGTTTCAATATTCGAGTAAATCACGGAATTACCGAATACTAACAGAGTTCTCAGGCGTTATCTTTCTTTTTTCGCGTTGCTTTTTCTTCAAACATCGCATTGGATTGCGTTAGATAGAGTGATAAGCTTTTAAACCATGCTCGATGTTGACGATAGGCGAGTGAAAAAGAACCCTCTTAAAGAGACTTATTTCAAAGTTTTTTGTTCTTTTTTTCGTTCTCAATTATCATGTCATAATAAATGATAGGGAATTTTCTTTAATGAAAACCGCAACGCTTTGTTTGACAAGGGAATCGAACCTTAACCAACAATGCGCCCAGCAGTCGCGGGTAGCAGGTGTAGTTACATACTAATTAAAAAGGTAACTTCAAATTAAAAAAATATCTATATTATTGTTTACTTAATTACTTACTTTGCCAAAGCGTTTTGGGAACACATTCATTATGCGTACAGCTAAGGAGTGGAATTTCAAGGTACAACCTAGGGGTCTTTAAGTCAGAGCAATGGGTAGCACGTCGTCCGGTCGTCCGGCAACGGTCCGGACCTAGCCCAAGTCGTCGACAGCACGTATTGTTCACCTTAAGGAGATGTCAGCAAATCGTAGGGGCCCAGCAAGGTCGAAGTCTACTGGGGCCATGGGTTAAGTGAAAATGAACCCCGGGGCCCTGGAACGCAAGGCAAAGAAGGAACATACGAGTGGGTTTTAGTCAATAAAAGTCTGACACGCCCTCTCGTTCATGATTACCCACCTGAAAAAATCGGGCAAGTGCGAGTCGGACTCGCGCACTGAGGGTTCCGTACAACCTATGAAAACAGTTCCATTTTCGAATCGAGTCTCAAAATTTTTTACGAACCCAAAAAAAAATTTTTAGTGACTTAACTAAAAATCTACAGTTTTCATATTTTTTTTCTATATTTATGTTATTTGACCTTGCTTCATGCCAAATTTCAGGAATGTTTGACAACCGGAAAGTACCCTATGAATATTAATTCCCTTGAGAGTGTCGAATTATACGTTTTTTGCAACATAAACGGCCGTATCTTTTTTAGGGTTCCGTAGTCAACTAGGAACCCTTATAGTTTCGCCGGGCCTGTCTGTCCGTCCGCGGATAATCTCAGTGATCGTTAGCACTAGAAAGCTGAAATTTGGTACCAATATGTATATCAATCACGCCGATAAAGTGGTAAAATAAAAAGTGAAAAAAAATGTTACATTAGGGAAAAAAAAATTACGTGTTACACGTAAAGTGGGGTGATTTTTTTTTCATTTCAACCCTAACGTGTGATATATTGTTGGATAGGTATTTAAAAATGAATAGGGGTTTAGTAAAATCATTTTTGATAATGTTAATACTTTCGGAAATAATCGCTTCAAAAGTAAAAAAATGTGTCCCTCTAACTTTTGGAGAATAAGTTTAGAAAATATGAATAAATTTACAAGTTTGATTTTTTCACAGCTTCAAGGGACCGTAGACCTGAGTATATGGTTTTAATTTCAACTCGATACCTCCACGCGTTCCCGAGATAAAGGGTCTTGACAAACAGACAGATAGACGGACGGGCAACAAAGTGATCCTATAAGGGTTCCGTTTTTTCCGTTTGAGGTACGGAACTCTAAAACAGGGGGGTCTTTAGGTCACGAGTGAATAGGTTACTCCTAGGCAAGCGTGCTCCATCGTTCCTATCAGATGAGATAGTGGTCAAAGGTGAGCAAAAAAAAACTTTCTTGTTTATTATCTGCCATTGCTATTTTTTTCTTGGTTTTCAATTTTGTTTGGTCTATGAATTTGGACCGATGACCTGGTAACGGTTGCGGGAGTACGATGGATGCGAGACGCACAGGACCGTTTATTGTGGCGACACTTGGGGGAGGCCTATGTCCAGCAGTGGACGTCTTTCGGCTGAAATGATGATGATGATGATGGTCTATGAATGACAACTGGACCAATGGCTTTACGTGCTTTCCGAGGCAGGGGTTGTCAGTAATATCCTAGATAAACTTAGAAAAGTACATATGAATTGAAGTAGTACATTTTGATACAAGTGCAGAAAGTTTGTCATTGCGACCAAGGCGGAATTCGCAGGAGCCGTAGGCGAGTGTGTTACGGAGCCGAGGGCTGCAGTGACAAGTTTGCACGTGTACCTATTAAACGACTTTTTTCAAAACACTTCCGAAGAAATGAATTTCGGTCAACCCAAAGGGGGTTGACCGAAATTCACCGACTCGTTGAGGCCGACGCGCGCCCAGCCTGATACGATAAATGTAATAACATTGTGGCCGAGGAGAGCACGCGCACTTTTCTGCACTAGTGCGGAAAACAGTCAATTGCGTGCGTTCCGTAAAAGCGGTGAGATAGCGGGTTTTCGAGTAAGTCTATAGAAAAATTAAATTGATACTTACCCGGTTTGGAACAACTAGGGCTATCACGTTTACATTAATTACAGGCAACATTTGGGGGAGGTCTATGTCCAACAGTAGACGTCTTTCGGCTGAAATGATGACATATTATTTATATTTTTTTATTATCTGTTAGAAAAAAAAATACATTCAAAAATATAAAAAGAAAATAACGTAAAGCTCACCAGCATCGGGTACAGGGTCCAAGAGTAATACGCACAGTCTTGTACAATTACTTATTCTGTGGCGCCGTGTCCAGGAGCACCACTTCCTGGACCAAACCCTTGACACAATTGCCAAACGAAAACCTCCTCAGATGTTGGTCGCTTAAGTATACTATTAGTACAATGACTGCTGTATCCACCTCCCACATGTCAACAACCTCGCGAGCCAAGTCAAGTTCATTGTTATTGGACGCCATTTTAGTATTTAACCTCCTAGCCTTTCATCCAACCCATCCATCGTTTCATTGGACTTCCCGGTTCTTATAGCTGTCCTCGTAAACTCAAGCCTTTCAATACCATAGACAAGGAGTGGAGGAGGAGTGGTTATCTCATAACAGGAAAGGCTAGTCTAGAGAAATCCATATGTATAAAAATTACAACCGACTTCAATGTAAAAAAACGGGGCAAGTGTGAGTCGGACTCCAGCACTGAGGGTTCCGCACAAACTTACCTATGAAAACAGTTCGATTCCCGAATTGAGTTACGAATATTTTTCCGAATTGTAAAAAACGTTTATTTTTTGTGTCGTAACAACAAATTTACAGTTTTCAGATTTATTCCTATATTTATACTATAAGACCTTGCTTTATGCCAAATTTCAGGATTCTGGGTCAACGGGAAGTACCCTAAGAATTTTGATTCCTTTGAGCCGTACAGCCGTATCTTTTTTTCCGTTAATTTAGAAGTTTGATTTTTCACAACTTCAACGGACCGCAGACTCGAGCGGTTTTAATTTTAATTCGACGCCTCCACGTGTTTCTGCGATAAAGGGTCTTGATAGACATACAGACAGACAGACGGACGGACAAAAAAAGTGATCCTATAAGGGTTCCGTTTTTTCCTTTCGAAGTACGGAACCCTAAAAACACCAAAAAGAGGCAAAATAACTTTAATTTCGAAAGTCAGTGTTTCTGTAATAGTTTTCTCTTCATTATTTAAAACAGGCTTCTGAAATTAAAGTTATTTTGCACGTTTTAGTGTTATTTTTTTGTGCAAATCGGTTGAATTTATTTTGAAAAAAGTTTTTTATTTTACACTTTTTAGTTGTAATACCACTGAAAAGTACCCCTCAGCCAAACTTAAATAAGTTCTATACTGAGGTACCTATAGAATTCAATCATCAAAACATTACATAACAATTCCAATAAGCCAAGCCCAGGCCTACCTTCCGGCTTCACCATCAGATCAGTTCGATATATTCCCCCTCTTCTTTCAGTCAGTCATCGACTACACGTATAGACAAAGTAATTTTACCTGTTACGAAAGCTCTGCTGTGGTCCAATGAGGAGTTCCGTTCCATATCTTCGAAGTTCATTATCAGATCATAACAATATTTCTATGGGACCAACTGGGAAGCATAACCTTTCAATCAAAAAAACATTTTTAAAATCGGTCCACAATTGACGGAGAAATTGGTGAACATACATAAAAATAAAAACTTTCAGCCGAACATAGAACTTCCTTCTTTTTGAAGTCGGTTAAAAAGAGAAACTGACTGACATATCAACGCACAGCCAAAACTACTGGGACTATGAGGGTGAAATTTTGCACAAGGATTTCTTTTATGGCGTAGGTGAGCACTAAGAGAAAATTTTCTAAAATACATCCCCTAAGTGGATGAAACGGGGGTCCGAATTTTTTATTGAGAAACTTACACGCGAGCGAAATCGTTGACAGAAGCTAGTCTTTGATATAGCCCATCCATCGGGAAAGACCAAAAAAAATTAGCCTTCCCGTTTCTTATAGTCGTCTTATATATAAAAGGAGAAACTGACTGACTGACATATCAACGCACAGCCGAAACTACAGGAACTAGGAACGTGAAATTTTGCACAAAACTTTCTTTTACGACGTAAGCGAGCACTAAGAAGGGATTTTTGAAAATTCACCTTTTAAGGGGGTAAAACGGAGGTCCAAAGTTTGTACAGAGAAACCCACTTTCACGCGAGCGAAGCCGCGGGCAGAAGCTAGTCTTTGATATAGAAAGAAAGAAAGAAAGAAAGAAAGAAAGAAAGAAAGAAACAAAGAAAGAAAGAAAGAAAGAAAGAAAGAAAGAAAGAAAGAAAGAAAGAAAGAAAGAAAGAAAGAAAGAAAGAAAGAAAGAAAGAAAGAAAAATAATTTATTTGGTACAGCACAAGGCACACCAAGTGTCGCCACAATGAACGTTCCTGTGCGCAAAATAATATTAGATAACACTAAACACTAAAAAATAGCCTACCTATCCATCGAGGAAGGCCAATGAAAATTGGCTTTCCCGTTTCTTATAGCCGTCCTCGTTACCTGGAGTCTTTTAATACCTTAGAAAAGAAGGTGCGGTCAATGGAAAGGCCAGTCTAGAGAAATATTTTAGGTTAACGAGTTAACGTGAACGAAACTCACTATAAATCGAATCCATGGGTAATGTCAGACATCATAAGTTTCTACCTAAACACGTAGGTGTCACAATAGTCCCTTTAGGCTTGCTGCAAATGAGGAGATGAAACCGGGAAATTGTTTGGTGTATGATTGTTTATAGACACCAGTATTTTAAGTTCTCTTAATTAGAATGATTTCTTATGTTTCACAGTATTTAT
The DNA here is from genome assembly GCA_949316375.1 of Mythimna vitellina. Taxonomy (NCBI): domain Eukaryota; kingdom Metazoa; phylum Arthropoda; class Insecta; order Lepidoptera; family Noctuidae; genus Mythimna; species Mythimna vitellina. Next base: position 10,877,062 of record OX438709.1, read on the forward strand.
TAGTTTATTACATTAGCTTAAATACGTATTTTATTATTATAAGCCACTTAATTTAATGATACTACATTCTATTTCATAAATATCTGTTATTTATTTATTGTGCACACCTACCACAGTGTTGTCTTTTTAACCCAATGGTTGACTGGTAGAGAATGCTTTGTGGCATTAAGTCCGCCTATGTACCACCACTGTACATGAAATTTAAATGAATAAAATGTAATAACATAAACTAGTGCTTGACGGCGATCCCACCTAATGATAAGCAGTGATGCAATCGTTGATGGTGAAGCCCACTAGTTTAGTTAGAACCTATTCACTCTAGCCATGAAGACACCTAAATTAAAATCGGATGGGAAGACCGCAGCAGGCAAATTGTTCCTACGATGTACCCGATATAAAGGACGATTCGAAACGCTTAGTCCGGACCGTAGAGGTGTCATCAGTGTAAGGGTGGACACTCGTCGTACATGAATGCCAGACAACTAGTGCCTTATGCTGCTGGTTTTCAAGTGGACCCAAGGTTGTAAGGTGATGAACGTAAAACAGCTTTGTACCTAGTGAAATATGTAATAATGACATAGTAACATAAATCCTAATGCATTAATACATATAAATGGTTGGATGGAGAGGGAGTAGGAGGCCAAAGAAATGTTGGATGGATTGTGTGAGGATTGATATGCAAGACTCCCTTTGAGTTAGTGTTAGCGTGACGGGTGACAGGACAGAATGGAAAAAAAAGACGTGTTGCACCGACCCCAAATAAAACGGGACAAGGGCAGAAAGATGATGGTGATTCATCATCATCATCATTATTCTAGCCAAAAGACGTCCACTGTTGTGCATAGACCTCCTTCAAGTGTCGCCTCAACAAACGTTCCTGTGCGTCTCGCATCCATCGTATTCCCGCGACTTTCACCTTGTGGGAGGCACTTTCCGGTGCACGGTCACCACTCCAGAACCTTTCGGCTCCGTCGGCCATCATAATGGTGATTAATCGATAGGTATATAAAGTTCTAATATCTAAAAACTAGCTAGGTGTAAAGCATCTACGTACGCATTCAGCTCCAGGTAGGTTTCTAATCCAGATAATGTTTCTTATACAAAAACACTAGAAGAAAAACTGAAAAGATTGACAGGCCTCATTAAAATGAACGATGAATCCTCAACATCTCTAGATCATCTATTATGTTAGTCATTTAGCAATATCCTGTCGAAGGCAGTGCCGGATTAGCTAGGTAGCAAGCTACGGGCGTCGCGCATTGGGGTGGGCCCCGCTCGGACGTGAAGAACCAAAATTTATAAAGTTACCTGTGCCATGTTAGAATAGAATAGAATAGAATGGAATGGAATGGAATGGAATAGAATAGAATAGAATAGAATAGAATAGAATAGAATAGAATAGAATAGAATAGAATAGAATAGAATAGAATAGAATAGTTATTTAATAAAAATGGCACATTTAAATTAAGATACATAAAAACAATTATATCGAATACATTGCATTTTTGCCTGAACTAGGTTGGACCTGTATGTCAGGCTAAAAAGTACTAAGAAATAATAAATTAATAATCATTAAATTGACTATATTAAATAACTTAAACTTAATTTACTAAAAGCAAAGCATGTTTTTATTAACAAACTAAAAGGAGATCTTCTGTCTCTCCGTAAGAGATGCTGAGTAAGTTTTGCACAATAATCTTTTACAGCTATAATAATTTAATTTATACCAACCTAATTTTCTATTTAATCTATTGTACAAGAATGTGCCTAAAAATGTTAATTCTTACCACTTTCCCATAGGTAGGCAGCCTATGGGACCAAAGCTACGTAAGGGCCTCGATCCTGTTTAAAAATTACATTAAAGGAGTTTGAATTTGTTGTCATTTATAAAGATTTAGGGGGCCCCTTGGTCTCTACCAAGGGGCCCCCTTGAATTAGCTACAGGCTTAGGCCTCCTAGCCTCTGCTAGGAGGACTAAGCCTGTAGCTAATTCTACCAAGGGGCCCCTCTAAATCTTTGGCATCTGGCTTAATCCGCCACTGGTCGAAAAGTTGCCAAGTTGCTAATGTTGAGGTATCTTGTTGTCACGGACAAATGATCTGGCAAAAACTCATAAGGAATATTAAGTTACATCAAATATTTACTTGTTTGTCAAGTCTATAAAAAGATACCAATCAATAGATCGATAGCATGAGATAATACCTACTCATAGGATTTTTGTGTTACCATTTTACGAAATACTAATCCCTGAACGCATTAAAATTTAAATTGGGTTTCTTTAGTTTTTTTTTTTTAATATTTAGTAGTGAATAAAAAATAACGATAAAAAAAGATGACATATGTTTCTGAAACATGGTCGCTTACAATGGGCCTCATCAGAAAGCTTACAGTCACCCAGAGGGCAATGGAAAGAGCTATGCTATAATGAAGATATCCGCAGGAGAACCAAGGTCGCCGACATAGCCCGAAAAATCGCCAAACTAAAGTAGCAGTGGGCAAGGCACATTACTCGTAGAACGGACGGTCGATGGGGCCGAAAGGTTCTAGAGTAGCGACCGACCGCGTACCGGAAAACACAGCGTTGGAAGGCCTCCCAGAAGGTGGACCGACGACCTGGTGAGAGTTGCGGGAGTGCGGTGGTTGCGAGGCGCACAGGATCGGTCGTTGTGGCGTCGCTTGGGTGAGGTCTATGTCCAACAGTGGACTTCTTTCGGCTGAAATGATGATGTTAAGTGTTATTTTTTCATCATCATGATGAAACAATAACAATTAAAAGAAAAAAAAAATTGCCAAGGGCCCCACTTCATTTTTTTTTCTCTTTTTAGTATTCGTTGATATAGTGGCAACGGAAATACATCATCAAATTTCAACGGTCTAAGTGTTTAGCTATTACGGTTGATAAGATGAGATAGGTACAGCCTGGAGACAGACAGGTAGACAGTGGAGTCTTAGAAATAGAGTCCCGTTTTTACCCATTGGGTACGGAACCCTAAAAATGGAAGCAAAGGGGAACAATGGACTATGGGGACATCTCGCCATCAGTTTTGTACGCGCGTAACCTAAAAGTAGGTTTTTGCATCCTTTTTCTATTAATTGACAGTTTTCGCGTCTGTCTGTCTGTTCGGAGTAAACTCAAAAACTACAAACAGATTAGAATGAGAGTTTCACTAATAAATAGACAGTGATTCATGAGGAATGTTTAGGGTGATTAAAAATAGGCACGCCATAATCGCGGTGGTAAGTCCTCTCCTTGAGGAGTGACTTGAGAGGCACCACAGCATCGTCACCATCCGCCTGACGCAGCTCCTTACATGGCTAGTTCGGACGGTTCCTGTTCCGGATTCAGGAGGACGAAACGCCCGGGTGTCAATATTGTGCGGATCGTTCGGAGAACATGTCCACCATGTATATGGTATACCTAAGGTGAAAGACTGCCCCGCTTAAGCGAAGCATCGCCGTGTCCTTGTGGAGGCATTTGGTAGCGGTGGCTTCCAACCGTGTTTCAGGCCATGGTTCGGGGCGAGAGGGAATGGAAACCGGTCACCTCATTATGCTAAGCAGGTTTAATGCAAGGCAACGTAGATCCTCACGACCCAGCCGCCGCCACAGGAGACGCCCCGGATGATTCCGATTTGGCCAGTGTAGGCAGATTGCGGACGACGAGCAATTGGTAGCTTGCGGTCTGGCAATAAAATCCTTGAGTCCCCTTAGAGGCGATGCCCGCTAGAGCCACGAGAACGTTTGACAGTTTTATCATAGCCATGGAACGCAAAGGGCAACTGTAGGAACACAGGTGGGTTTTAGTCAGTAAAAGTCTGACATCGTTTCCCTCCACCCTAGAGCGAGGGAAGTAATTTGATGAAAAAAGGGTGGTGTGGGTATTTATAATACACGCATATTATAGAAGATAATTTCAAAGATTTCTTAAACCCTTACAAAGGTGGGTTGCTAGTCAATAATAAAGATTACAGTCATCATTCACAACAAATATCTAAAAAAAAAACCGCTACGACAATTCACCAAGTCGCAAAGCGTGCAGCGAGCCTTCGGGCGTAACTCGACAATGATTTCATTAGAACGTCGGCGGGTCGCATTACCACCGATTACGATCAGTCGCAAGTCGCTGCGACCACGTGACTGCCCCTTATTATTACAAGTAACAATAATAATTTAACTGTAAAGGGCCTATTATTACACTACTCGATATTCAGACTGTCTTATTTTTTGTTTCGAGTAAGACCGGTCTAACCCTTATTACACTACGCGACATCGAATAAAACTGTCTGAATATCGAGTAGTGTAATAGGCCCTTTATTAGCTGATGTTTTTTTTTTTCAGTTACCCCTTAGGGAAGGCTATAGTCGTTCGACCATATCGCCTAGTCTTTCGTCCATGTAATAGTTTTTTTTTTGTTTTACCTTAGAATGCGGGTGTAACACATTCTAATGCTTTTTTAAATATTTGGCAGCAAATGTATCGATTCAGCCTTCTCAGCAAACTTCGCTGAGGCAGCTAAAACTACAATAAAATTCTCAGCTCCATTTTACCGAGATTGCGCCTATTTCAATGATCTCACATATTATTCCAGTTGCGCAGACACTTGAGATACAAAACAACACCAATTTTACATCACAATATCCATCATCATCATCTTCCTGCCCTTGTCCCATCTTATTTGGGGTCGGCGCAACACGTTTTTTTCTTCCATTCTATCCTGTCAAAAGTCATACTATCACTAACTTCCTTTTCTTTTATATCACTGTTCACACAATATCCACTAGGAATCAATTTGAGAATAATTAAAACAGCCACTGAACTTCACTTGAAGAAATCTCGCCAAAAACTCTACTTATGATGAATTTACTGACTTTTATGTTGCCAGGTCTAATAGAATTAAAATCAAATCAAGGCAGATGTGAAACCACTTTTTTGAGGTGGGAAATCGTCCAATGACTTCTCTCGCTTTAGGGTGGAACGCGAGGGCGTGTCAGACTTTTACTGAGTAAAACCGACCTCCTTTAGTTGCTCTTTGCATTCTAGGGCCTCGGTCACTCATTCAAACGTTCCGGCAGCCCAAGCAGGTATCGGTCCTAGTGTGATTTTGAACGCATTGTCACACTCCGTATAGTGATGCAAATGCGACTGAAATGATGTGACATGATACATGTTAATAATGATTTTTAACCGACTTCAAAAAAAAAAGGAGGAGATATAATATTTTTTTTATAATATACATTTTTTTTTCTTTTAGAAGATATTCTTCTTTTTCACAAATAAATTTAATTTCGGAAGCCGGTGTTAAATAAGAAACAAACAGTACCGAGAAACACCGACTTCCGAAATTAAAATTATTTTAGTAAAATGACTAAAATAATTTTAATTTCGGAAGTCGGTGTTTATTTTAAGTGAAGGCGGATATTTTTTTTTTGAAAAAATAGTTTTTTATTTATAAATTTGTTGATTTATAAAGATAAAGCGTAAATCGGTACGTATCCCGTGAATCCTGAAAATGGGAACATCCCACCCAAATCGGGACACCTGGCTGTGTTTGAGTTCACTAGTTTCAAAGGTGGCAATCCTTTTTGAGCATTGTTATTAAATCTAAAAACATAAAAAAGATGGTAGATTTTGAGTTTTTGTATGAAAGATTGGCAAATTTGATTTTATCCTTTTCAAAGGATTTATTTCAAAAACATATTGCCGATTTTAATACTTAAGAGGGCCCTTTTCCACTCGTCTATCGTCAACGTAAGCATGGCAAAATAAAGCTTGTTGATTCATCCTGAATCAAGAGGCCACGGCAACGCGAAAAAAGAGAGATAACGACTAAAAACTCTGTTGACATTTGGTAATTCTATCATTTACTCTAATATTTCACAAAACTTGTTCCAGGAAATACGTGTTTTTTTTAGAATCTTCAAAGTTTTTGAAAAAAAAAATCGACATTCAGAATCGTGATTAAATGTGCTAGGTTTCTATAGTTACATTTTCTTTAACTTTAAGGTCCCGTACCTCAAACGGAAAAAACGGAACCCTTATGGGATCACTTTGTTGTCCGTCCGTCTGTCTGTCAATACCCTTTAACTCGAGAACGCGTGAAGGTATGAAGCTGAAATTAATATCAAACACACTAGTCTTAACTTCTAAGTCTTTTAGGCACATCTCTTGATACCCGCTCGGAAATCAAAACCTAAGTATTTCTCGTTAACCTAGAATCCTAAAGTTTGGCAGGAAGCAACGTCTCATAGCAGAGTATACGAAAAAGTCTGAAAACAATCAAGGGCTAGGGGAGCAGCTCCGCATGCTTGATGGCTGCGTCGAAACTCTGGTTATGTTATATCAGTGCTCATACAGCTACAAAAGAAATAATGAGAATGAATTGCGATGGAACACAAACATTTGATGATTTCCTACCTTAGAAAAAGGCATATGTTACCTGGATCCTCTATTAGAATATCGAAGTAAGCTTTAAGAGTCACTAAATTGCGCCGAACAGCCGTGATCCAATTTTGAATCGAAGAAAATGCATTCTTTTGATTTGCGTTTGGGTGTACGTGGAGGAGTAGTAGGTACTTATTACAAATAAGGTAAAGAATCAGCTGGATTACTCATTTGGCTATAATGGCTACTTTCAGCCGTAAATATGCCCACATGTATGATTATATTGATTAAACTGCCATAAAAAATAGGCTGAACGGTTCAGCTGCTTTTGCCCCCAGCAGACTAATAAAGTTGCCAAAGTAAAAAAAAATGTTTTAGATAGCGCTGACAACACCGTTACACCGTTTAAGTTAAGCAAAGTGCAGTTTTATCAACACAATTAACAAATGGCTATGCCTAACACACACAGACCCAGGTGCTTATTTAAGGACACATTGGCAGCGCATATTTATTTCATTTAATTGTCCAATCGTTTAAATAAACTGTCAGAGAGGCAGCACCTTTAATTTAAAACACACATACGAATTTAATTTGTATTCTTTAAAAAAATAACGTCTGTTAACAGCTCCATAACTCTCGACGCTCTCAATTCGCGCGAAATCGTCAGCCTCCATATTTATGGTAAGATATTCTCGAGAGGCAAAGACACGCAACCATTCTGCCACCGTACCACCGATCAATGAGAGAATTTTGACTGAATAATTGCTCGCCACGCAAAACCAGTCTTGGACCCATCATTCGTTATTTAAAATGGGAATTATTCAATGCCGTACGTGAATTTCTTCGTTTTATGGCATATAGATGGCCAGTCGTGTTTTATTTTATGTTTTTGATTAGTTAAATCGCGCGTGCTGTGTGAAAAGATTGATTGATTGATCGTAAATTGTCTGGAGTGTGTGCGTTTGATATTGTGTTCTTTTAATTGAACATTTACGTGCAAAATCACACCTGATACTTGACGATAAATGAGGGTAGGTTTGTTTTCATAATCATAGTGAAACTGAAATTTGTTCATTAGATTTTGGGTAAAAATTAGTCTTATAAAATTTTAAGTCACTGGGTTTATTTCAATAACAAAATAAGAGCCTAACTAGCAATCTAGTAATTTTCCTAACTTGTTATTTTATTCAATAATGCGTAATTGCAATTATATTTTTCATACTTAAGCTTTTTCAGAGCATCAAAGATCATTATTAGTTCAGAACCGTGTGAACGAAATCGTCTGCAGCTCAATAATGATAACCGATTATCGTGATTGGTATTCAAGATTTGAACGAGTCCATAGCAATTTGCCATGACTGATCACATTTCATGCACCGAGATTGACGCCACGCTTGTTCGGTGACAAGAAACTACTTCATTGAATAGCAGGTGATAAAAATCTTGATTTTAGATTTTTTTCCGGCTTCGATAGAAACGTCATGTTGAGCAAGTATTTAAATTTGACGACACATAGCGCCATCTATTATCAAGATTTAAAGTTTAAAATTTTAGTAACTACGCGCCATCTAGATCTCAGTGAGTTTACTAATATTGACAGAGGGCACTTTCTACAGAATTTTTTCTTTTCTGAATTGAGCACAGAACGTCTTAAGGCCTACTTTAAAGCCAAATTTTGATGTGTTTTCATCAAGCTAAAGCAGAGTTTGAGAAATACTCACCTTCAAATGCCTAAATTAAAAATCGGAAGGTGCTAATAAGTCATTATCGCAATACAGCGCCATCTATATTTCGATACTACAACTATGATAAGAACCAGCTATGTAAATGTTATTTACTGTTTATCCTAGATGGCGCTGTGAACAATATTTACTTTATGATGAGCTTTCAAAGATTATTGTGATTATCGTGCTCATTCAAAGTAGACCAAAGCGTTTCGTGACTATAATAGCACGGCTCGGTAGTTAAATTACGCAAATATTAGATTAAAAAGCTAACATACATACCATGGTCCTAAAACCAACAAGCCGAGTGTGTTTATTATGTTAAAACTGAGATGAGACATTTTTAAGAAGATTTTGTACAGCTTCATTTGAGTTTATTTATTATTTTCCTACTGCAGGGTTAAGGCCTCCCTGCTCTGCTTCTTAAGGCCTTCAAAGAACTTCTCTTCGTCAAAGGAACAATCTGGGTCTACCATGACGCTTGCCGTGCAGGGATTTATTGGATTGTGAACTCCGCTCATTGATGACGATGGGCACTTTGGTAAACTTGATAATCTTCAAATCAGATACGCTACAGTTTCATACACAAGTTTTTCCTGTGGTTTTACTCTCGTAATCTTTTCGTGCATCGTGCATTTTCTTCGGAAAGAAGGAGTCTGTAGGGCGGTTAGGGTAAGGTATACCTAGTCCTTAGAAGAACCTAACCTGAAGAATTGCAGCGCACATGGCTCATTGGTTAATGGAGACAAAAACTTTCTAGAGCGGCGACCGCGTACCGGATGCGACACAGTGTTAGAAGGCCTTCCACAAGGTGGACCGATGACCTGGTAAGAGTCGCGGGAATCCAATGGATGATATAATAGACACAACGGGCCCGCAATGGGCCCGCGTGGTGGATTACGGCCCATTCCTCCTAGAGAAGAGGTCTGAGTCCCAACAGTGGGAACATTATAAGGCCGACTATGACCATGACCGATCATTGTGGCGACAGTAGGGGGAGGCCTATGCGCAGTAGTGGAAATCTTTCGGCTGAAATGATGATGACGAAAAGTTTGAGATAGCCTAATACTTTTCTTTCCTTAGTCCGTTCCCTTAACGACTTATTTTGCCGGTGTCGGTACACCTCGGCACGCGTCGTTGCCAAAACGGTGAACATAGGTACATACGGGTTATAGCCGCATATTTAAATAATGACCGTTCTAGTAAATAACGTCGTACAAATATACACTCGCTCTTCTCGACGGGTCAGCTTTACGCGATAATATAGGTGAAGTACTAGGTACAACCTAGTAGTTCACCTATATTTTTGCGTACTTTCCTATATTTTCTAGGTACAGTAATTTTTTTGTAATCTGAACACTATAATACTAATTCTGGAGATTACCTATATTTTACAAATATCGCCATTAAAATATGACGGTGTTATAAAATCGTTAAAACCATAAATGTCATTCAATAGAGTAATTTAATATTTAAATTATCTAGAATTATAGGTAATTATTGTTATAAATAAAGTACTAAAACAAGAAAAATAAAAACACTTAACTAATCAAAACTAAGTATATCACTAAAGACAATAATAAACTCCCAGCTAAAATATAGCGTCAAAATAAATTCTCCGCATCGCTGTCGACTGGAAGTGTGTCCAAAAGGCTGGCGGCATTGCTACGTTGTATGGCAATGCTTAATCTCTGATCAAGATAAAAGCCAGGTCACGAGAAGTGTCAACTAGGCGTTTGGATATTTAAAAAAAAAATGTATGTGCATTTCGACCCCACTTGAGTAAGACCAATTAAGAGGGTTGTATTGATGATTTTAATGAAGAAAATTCCGTAAATAAACATAAATTACCTGCAAAATGCCAAAACTTAAGAATAGGTATTTAATTTTCGCAACCTGCCCTGGCACTTTCATCTACATAAGTAATGCCGGTAATGCTTTTCCTGTTTGGTTGGTCATCAATCTAAATGACATTTTCCGTTCACTTACCAAGGTGCAAGCGCAGCTACATCGTTTAGAATGGCACAGGAACTGTACACGGAAATTTGGGGCCGGAGGGAAAACATACATTCTATATCTGTGGCCTTAGTGCGGTTCTTTATAATTTATAGTCACCTACACTGAAAATACAGCTAAACGTTGGACCCAAAACGTTTTGTGAACACATTCATTGTGTATACAGCTAAGGATTCCACTATTCTCTGCCGGAGTCTGTTTCCTGAAGCAACAACTTCAAGGCCTGTGTGTGACGGCTGCAGTTACCTCTGCCGCTGGCAACGTGTGTATGAGCTCTAAAGCTCCCAAGCCGTTGCTTCAAAGCTCTCAATTTCAGGAAACACACAAAAATTCAAACATTCAGATCAGCTTTCGAAACACAGTTTTTGGAACAGTTGGTATTGAACTATGATAAATACTTTATCAATTGTCACTACTCGTTACGCACGGTCAATAAAGTGCCTTGTAAAGTTCATTTACTTTAGCGTGTATGTTTATTTATAAAGCTAGGTTAACCTCTTTGGATTGGTTGATGTGTTCAGCATCCGCATTACAGTATAAGTTACTAAAGCAAGCTAGTGTTTTTTTTTTCGTTGGGAAAATCATCCAATGACGTCCCCCGCTCTTGGACGGAGCTAGAGGGTGTGTCAGACTTTTACTAACTAAAAACCCACTCCTGTTCCTTCGTTGCCTTTCATACCAGGGTCGAGTCTTCCTTTCAGAAGCAGACCTTTTGCCTCAGTAGGCTTCGACCCTGCTGGGCCCCTACGGTTTGCTGACATCTTGAAGCGCGCGTGGAACAGTATGCGCAATCGACAACTTGGGCTCTGTCCGGACGGTTAACGGACGGTCGGACGGCGAGCAACCCATTGCTCGCTGTCCGCAAGCCCGTGAAAGTAAGCTAGTATAGGGTCTTTTTTTATTAACCTATAAGGTTTCCCTTTATTACAAAAAGGCATCATCCTTCCAAACCTCTATGTTTAGGGCGATCTCTGGTCAAGTTTGCCCTGCGAACATGATCAGATCGTTACGTCACCTTTACCGTGGTTTTCCTCGATGGCGTCGTCCGTCGTCAGGCGTCCAGTGAGTGACACTCTTACTTCTGCCTGGCTGTTTCCCTGGTACCTACTACTAGTGATGGAGCGCAGAGTGGTGTTTCTAACGCGATTTATTCTGCGCTTCATTACCCAATGACAAAGTTGAATTGAGTTTCGACTTTTGATGTTGACCAACTTTGAGCATCGTATGTTAGGAAGAGCAGGATGCGCATGTTAATAGTTAATAGAGTTTTCTTTTGAGAGTCATTGGTAGACTTCATTTCATGTGATCTTTAAAGGCCCAGAAGGTTTTCCAAGCATTTTAGACTTTACTTTTTAACCTCAGTAAGTGTACTCATCGACATATTGCAACACTTGCTTGTGTACCTCTACCATACAATTCAAGCTGTTGGTCACGACCAAACCCATGCCCCGTGTCCATATCTTGGAGTATTTCTTCAAGTTTTGAAGGTGATGTGGAGAATAATACAATGTCGTCAGTAAACCGGAGCTTTGTTAGCTGGCGGCTGCCAACATTAAAGGTTTGTACCAAGATCAACCTCATTACAGTCACCCGGCACCCGACCTTGCTAGTACCCATCGCTGACAGACTACTCAGAAATTCGTAGACCACGCGATGTCTACTCGTTGACCACGCAAACTTTACTAGTTCACCACACGACGTTCTAGACATTGATAACGAGTAGACAACGGGCGACCAGACGATACTGGTTGGTTGTTATATGACTTGTGACTCTAATTAGTTATTACCTTTATGCCTCGTATCAGGACTGCCATGAATCAGACATGTAGTTAAAAACTTCCAGTAGAGCGCTTGTGAAGAAATTTTGACCAGAAATATGTGCAGAGCTACTTCGATAAACAGTGTCAATGAGTTTAATGTATGTGTGCATAACGTTTTGAGACTAAAGCATTAGGACTATATTTCAACGGGACATCGTAGCGGTGAATCAAAATGAAGATATCCGCAGGAGAACCAAGGTAGCCGACATAGCACGAAGAATCGCCAAAATTAAGTGGCAATGGGCAGGGCACATTGCTCGCAGAACAGATGGCCGTTGGGGCCGAAAGGTTCTGGAGTGGCGACCGCGTACCGGAAGACGCAGTGTTGGAAGGCCCCCTACAAGGTGGACCGATGACCTGGTGAAGGTTGCGGGAATCCGATGGATGCAAGACGCACAGGACCGTTCTTTGTGGCGACATTTGGGGGAGGCCTATGTCCAGCAGTGGACGTCTATCGGCTGAAATGATGATGAAGATGATCATAGCGGTGCGACCAGTTGCGCCGCCATGGTGTCCCGGTAAAATTTAGCCCTTTCATAAGATAGATTTTCATCTTACATATTCTTTGGTGGGGGTGTCACTGGCTGCTGGACTGGCGTCCGAACTGGTCGCGCCACCAAAGTGGTTGGGCAACCAAATGGACACTAGGTGAGTAACTCTCTATAGAGCTGTATACATTTTGTTGGTAGCGGCGACTGCTCGCGCCACCATGGTGTCCCGGTGAAATATAGCCCTTAATGACTGAGTGATGGTCTATACTGTCGAATGCTTTGGCATAATCAACAAAGACTAGATAAAGTTGTTTGTGTTTTTGTATTTTTTAATAACTTGATTGATAATGTGGAGGTGGTCGGTTGTGGAGAAATGGGGCCGAAATCCTGCTTGTTCTAGACGTCGAAAGTCAAACGTTGAAGTGTTGTTACCGTTTTGTATTACTTTGTATTTAAACTAGAATACATTAAAAAAAAAATATATATATATTAAAACAACGTCTGGCGAATATACACCCTTCCGTTGTTGAAACTTCTACGGTCCGGACTAAGCGTTTTGCCTCGTCGTTTATACCGCGTACAACCAGGGACTGAAACAATTTGCCTGCTGCGGTCTTCCCGTCCCATTATAATTTAGGTGTCTTCAAGGCTAGAATCAATAGGTTCTTAATAAACTAGTGCACCTCACCATCAAAGATTGGTTCGCAGTCGAGCACTAGTTTATATCAATTTAAAAGAAAAGGAAAAAAAATACACTAATATAACATAATAATACAAAACACTTACTCGTTCATACTATACCAATACTAATAAATATCAATAATATATTATTGAGACAGGAAAAAAAAAACTAGAGTTTTCATATTCCTTTTTCAATTTAATGAAATTTGGCTCATGGGTAGACCATGTCTTGGAATAGGACATCCCTTGGGATAATTTTCTACCTTTAGGAGAGTAAACCCTCTGGTACAAGCTACCGGACGGCCAGACGCGAGAGGTCGCGTTCACGTGGATACAGCGGTGCTCCGCCTAAGCGTGGTAGACTTCAACCGTATGCTCCTTCGTGTCCTCCGGGCAACCTCACCTACATTCCTGCCTTTCATACCTAACTACCTGCGTCCTGCACCTTCAAGGATCTGAACAAAGCTGTCTGAAAAGACGGAAAAAAAATCGTTCACAACTGATTATTCCATGATAGTCAAACCCGGAATCTGAGACGCAGAAAGCTCGTAGTGTAAAGGATGGAAAATATTTCTGAACGAATTTTTTTTTTCTTATTTTATGGTGTGGAGATCAATCGAATGATTTTTTAAATGATATTTATTGTGCAAGTAAGTTTTATAATCACTTAGGCCGGTGTTTCCTAGCTGACTACTCTGAGAAGAAACACTGAAAAAAACTTCTGTGTTTGTTTCGGTGATTTAACACTAGAAGCGCGGAATATCAATGTCAATTTTAGCCATTTTATTTTTGCTACAGTATGCTTAGATGGTATACAAATGAAACTGTTAACTGATAATACTATTTTTTTATTATCATTTATTACACATTTTTAGGTGTAGTTTGCGATTCTCAAAACGATGAAGGAAAACATCGTGAGGAAACCGGTATGTCCTAGAAACAAAAATTCGAAGACGTGTGACATCCATCAATCCGCACTGGGCCCGCGTGGTGGATTACGGCCCGTTCCGTCTGCTGGAGAGGAAGCCTGAGTCCCAACAGTGGGAACATTATATGGCTGATTATGTTATGTTATGTTGCGATACTACGCATAATGAAACTAGAGCAGGAAGAATATAGAAATAGGTCAAAATTGGGACGCACGCCCTTCTAGTGTTAAAGTCTCTCTTAAAATCCATACAACAAACATATAATGGACAAATCATATGAGAACATTCAGAACCATGTAACAGACTAGGGTTTAAGCTGGTTTTTTTTTGTGGAAAGAACCACACAGATTTGAGTGGACCTGTCCGGTGATATTTTTAAACTGATTCAAAGAGTTTACTTATTTTATTTTATTAAATGAACTATATCACGGTATCACCCATCCAAGACATATCCTTGGCAAACTTGCTTACCTTAATAAAGTACGTTTTAGTCTTTCACAAGTGACCACTGTGATCAGAAGGGAGTCGAACCCGGAACCAGTGCCGCGGAAAGCTCGAGTGTGTCCATTTGGGCGATACGTACGCGCCACGTCCGCGAGGCACGACCGAGTTTGAAAGTGAAGTGGGTTCGGCCCCAGCTGCGCTCAACATTTGGATATAATATTAGGTTTATTTTTGTGGATATAAATTATGAGTTGAGTTAGATTTTACTTATATTAGAATAATGGCTAGAAGATAACATAAATAGTTTGTCACACTAATAGTGAATAGACTCCTAATAAACTAGTGCGCAGCATCATCAACGAATATTTTATTTTATTAAAAGAAATAGAATTGTCAAAGTTTGTATATAATATGTATATATTAGTTACTCCTTCAAGTATTATGGCTGATCGGATTTACATTTAACTTAGTACACAGTAAGACCAAATCCTAAATTAGCACAGAATACTGTCAATCCTGGAAGTATGTTCCCTTGAGAGAAATTTCTAACAGCGCGGCCGCTGGCAGAAACTAGTAAAAATATACATACATAAGTAAACTACAAGTGATATTTAATAATAATAATAATAAACTTTTTATTTGCAGACCTTAGTCCATAGTGTTAGTAATACATAAAATAGACTTACTTAACTAATATCAGTAACACACATAATCAACAAATACAATACAAACAATAACAGATAATAACATACGACACAAAGTAGAAATGGACATAAATCCACCTGCACGACACAGGTCGAATCAAAGTATCTACTTTGAGTCGACCTGTGTGTGCAGTCTCATCCATCGACCAAGCATAGGGCAGTCCCACCGGTCACTCAATGCCCTCAACATGCTGTGGGGGCTGTCATCAGTTCTGCGCCGGAGAGAAGCGCACCGCTTACGAATGATGGCATAAAAATCATCTATTCGCGCATCGGCAAACATACCCGAAGCGCTACAGAAACGCAGCAGCCCCACAAGTATTCTGAAGGCATTATTATATTGGACACGCAAAGCACTGTATGCTTTCTGCCAGTATTTGCCAGTAGAGTGATAACCAGAGTTCGGAATTAGGTAGTTAAACATGTACTTACATCGATTTCATACAGCGAAAGAATAAAATGGATATGTCTCAAATCCAGAGATTAATTTTTAATAATAGATTTTTTTTATGACACTAGCAAAAATATAGCAGAATTTTTTTTCCTGCATTAATGACGAGGAGGAGAAAGTGTATAAATTTGTTAACCTTACCTCTGTTGACTTAGAAAGATCTTTTTCAATGAAAAATACTAATAAAAATAGTATGTTAATTATTTTTGTTTTATTTGTCTAATCTATCTCTGATTATTTATCTCTGAATTTGTTACACTTTAAAGTTTATTCTATTATTTTCTATCAGCATTCGATTTTCTTGGAGAAGAGGAATGAGTGATATACTGTAAAATAAACATACCTACAGTTGTCAAAAAATAAAGGAAGTTAATATTTTTTATTTATTCAACGCCGTTTAATAGAGAAAAACGTGAAAAGTAGTTCAATATATTTATACTAATCCTTCTAAATCCTTCTAAGGTCGACTGCTAGAAAATGCCTAAGGCATTACGTCCGCCGTTGTACAATGTTTCATTAGTGCATAAAGTTTTAAATAAATAAATAAACAATCCATCAGACACGGTTATAGTCGATTATGGCCTGATTAGTATAGGTATACTGATTAGGCCATAATCGACTATAATAGCCTTACTAGAAAACTCTTGCGACTAAAGACCAAGCCAAAAGGGTCTCACCAAAAAAGGTTGCCAACACCTGCCACCACTCCGAGGCAAGAAGTTAACAGAGAAGAAACCGTCGGTAGAGGTGCGTGTGCGCAGGCCCGTCAGTCTTGCGCCGACAGCGCCCCCTAACGGACGAACGACAGCTCCACACTTTCACATCACAACGGTACTGCGCCCGCGCATAACATGGCGCTCTGATTACGAAAAAAGAAGTGACGAAAAGTAGTGAAGTGAAAAATTTTTGAACAAAAAAATTTTTTTTTTCGATGAATTTCTTAGTGCTGTGAAAATGCTACAGCCCAGGTTATATTGTGAAGGAAACTGTAACAGGATGCCTATCAGGAGTTTTGTCTGGCTCGTCGCGTTATTGTTAAGTTCGACTCTAGTAACATGTCAAGGTGAGTTTTTTTTTTTGAGCTCATAATGTCAAAGTGTAACTTGATCACGATCTTGTTTTTGCTACACAGGTTATACTCCACTTAATTTGGTGTTGCGTCAATATCTAACAATAGCACAGAAAGTGTACTTTATAATTGAATTCTTATTAGAAGAAATCGTATGAATTCGTTCTAAAAAATTCGGTCACATTTTTTGCGGTTGAAACGAAAATGAAATCATTTCAATTTCTTAGAAAGATATTTTAAAATTATAATGGAAAGATAATTTAAAATTTTGTTAACAAAAATATGGTTATAATGTAACAAAAATTACATTTTAAAAGTTCTAATACAAAAGACATCGACGCGTTCACTGCGCTTAAAGTTTATTTTTTTAAGCGCTTCAGCAAAGATTTTCTGCTTTTTATCTTATTCTAGAACTGGTATCACATTTATATTAAGCTCTAGTGATAAAAGGTCAGTCTCGTCACCTTTTGTATTTAATTATATTGTGAGAAGACTGTGAATGTCAAGATTATTGAATGGACAAGTTGAATGGTAAGATTTCCGACGAACTTATCACCTTTATTGCGGGAAGAATGGCATATTATGAAGCATAAATAATTATACATATATTTTGGTATTTAAAAGTCACAATATATGGTTTAATATGGACTTTATTAAGACCTTTAAAACTTTACCCTTCTTACGCAAAGCTGTATGAGACGACAGAAATTCTTTTTCGATGACAGTCATATTTTTATTTAATTATAAATGAGGTTATTTCAATATAGCCTTCATTTACAATAAGCAGTTGGGCATTTGCAGACCTTTGACAGTCATTATTTAGTCAGAACCCTGAAAGAGAGACAGCTAGCTAGTCTTATTAATTAATTAATATGTATTCAGTTATGTCACCTTTATAGATGCGTACAAGCCAATGTTATAATTTCCATTTAAAATATATTACTGCATAATATTTCAATCTATACTATATACGTTTAAATAAAATTGAAGTGTCTTTTTGTCCCGGTTAATTTCTAGAATGGCTAGACCAATTTTTCCAAGTCTTTCATTGGTAGGTAACTGATAAAATAAAGAGTAACTTAAACTACTTATCATTTGCCAAAAGAATTAGGGTTCTTCACGCAAAAAATAAACGTCTTGAATTTGTGAGTATATTATATTTTGACGTCTGAGTCTGATTTTTCTAAAAAAAGGATGATTAAAAGTGTATTTGTTCAATGAGCTCTCATGCTAACAAGGTAAATTTCTCATGCATATTCTTTTGATATCACAACAGCCAGTTTTTCTTTCAAATAATATTGCCGAAACTAACAATATTAAAATGACCGCCCTTCCACCATTACCGGACATTCAGAATTATGTTAATCCAATACACTTAACGGCCTAAAGAAACCATGTCACGACGGTTGCCCAAAAGATCGCATAAAAGTTAACTTTAAATTAAGTTATGAACTAATGTTGACTTACATAAGTATTACAGATAAGTTTGGTAATTAATTATACATTAATGTCAAGGTTTTAGGCAAAGTTGAGATGGTGAATAATTAAATTTGCAACTTTTGGTGAGAGGTGATTTAAAATATAAGTTAATTAGCTGTTGCTAGCTATTCCAGGACATGGTCTGTGTGCCAAGTTTCATCAAAATCTGTTCAGCCGTTTGAGAGTGAAGAAGTAACAAACACACTCACTAATTTCTATTAGTGTGATTAAATGTATATGTTGATCGTAAACGATACGATACGATACGATCGTAACCAGGGCTGCAGTGCAATTCCAAAGAGACACCACGGCCCTGGAAAGCAAAGCGCAACTGAAAGAATACGGGTGGGTCAATAAAAGTTCGAAACTCGCTCTCGCTCTATTCAGAGAGAGAGAGAGAGAAATTATTAAATGATATTCTACACAAAGATGTTTCTAAGTTTTATAGTTTTTGATTACTTTTATAAGAAAAAAGCAAGGCTGTAAAAATGTCTGGTCTGGCTTTTATTTCGGTCAGAGAGTTTGGGTATCTTATGTATGTGAATTTACATGTTCGTTATCGGGAAGATACAGGAGTAATTCCTAGTTTAAGGCAATGCTTTGAAAAAAAAAACATACTAGAATTATTTTAATACGTTTAAATATATTTCGAAAATTGTCTCATATACGCTAATAAATTCTTGACTAATCAAAAGACTGGCAACACAGACATAAATGAACAAATCTGCATTGAATAAATATGCTGCATTTTGAATGTGGAATATATTAGCAATCTATTGCACTTTAAAATCTATTACTTTTAAATTATTGTTGGTCTATTGAAAACACTTCATAACTTACAATTAATTAAGTTATTTATAAGCGATAAATAAATCGTATAATTTGAATAATATGGTTTTACTTTGAAAACTTTAATATAAACCGACGTAGTTACATTTTAGTGGCCCTAAAAGCTATGCTTGCATTCGCGACATTTTAGCGCTCTCAAGGAAAACTCGAGTCTGACCATTTTAATGAAATATCGTATCATGTTATTTTCAAGCTGTATTTTAAAAGACATTAAGATGATTTTCCTATCCAATAAAAAAAAATCCCGGTGTCTGATTTATTTTATTTTGTATTAATTTGTAAAATTATACTTTAGTCTGAGCGTAAAATTCGGAACTAAAAGTAGTAACTTGAAGTCCTCTCAACCTTAGTTCGGTCTTCGTCATAATTGTTATATTTTAAGTTCTCCTAATTATTTATTAGTTTATTATATTAGCATAAATACGTATTTTATTATTATAAGCCACTTAATTTAACGATACTACATTCAATTTCAAATATCTGTTATTTATTTATTGTGCACACCTACCACAGTTTTGTCTTTTTTAACCCAATGGTTGACTGGTAGAGAATTCCTTGTGGCATTAGGTCCGCCTATGTACCACCACTGTACATGAAGTTTAAATAAATAAATAAAATCTTAGAGCTGCGAGATTGTTTGGAGAGAGAGAAATTGAAGGAATACAGGTGGCTTTCAGTCAGTTCCACCTGGAGCAAGAGGAGTTATTTTATGATTTACCACCCAATCAAAAAAGCCTAAAATCCTGTCAAAAGTTGACAATAGGTTTAAGGCTTTCTTAACACAAAATTCTTAATACAGAAACCGGCCCTGTTTGAGCCGTTCTTAACTCAAAATCCTCAATACCGGCCTATAGGTAGCTTAATAATAATATTCCACAATTATCACACAACGCCGTCTAGTCCCAAGCTAAGCAGAGCTTGTGTTATGAGTACTAGATAACTGATAAACATAGTTATATATTTCTAAATAGATACATATTATAGATAAATTACACCCAGACACAGAACAAATAATCGTGATGACGTTTCCAGAAAATTACGCTTTCTTACCTTCTTATTTACTGTAGAACACCGATTATCCGAATTAATTGGGACCGTGGTCGATTCGGATAATAGAAAATTCGGATAATCGGACATAGACTGGTAATAAAGAAAAATAAATTGTCACACATAGAATAAACTTTATTAAGTTTAACAGCCTCTAGCTTTCAACCATAATAGTTAAAATATATCTGGACTCCTTCGTGTTTCAACTTGTTAAAACAAAACAAAACAAAACAAAAATGACATTACTTACTACAGTACTTGGTTTTAATTTTTTATATTACGCTTTGGACCGATTCGGATAATTGGCGATTCAGTTAATGGGCGTTCGGGTAATCGGCGTCCTACTATAATTTAAAAAAAGAACATCAAAGTATTAATGAATTTATTTTTTATCAATTACCATCATCAGTTAATGAACTACATTATGCAATTAAGTTACTTAAAAGTTCTAAGTTACGTCGTTAAAACTAACGTTTAAATACACAGAAAGTTAAGAACTGTTGTTAATACCAATAATCATTAATTTTTTTATAATTGTCGCTTTCTTATGCAACACAAATAAATACTTGCACTTAACTAAAGGTATTTGAATGATGTAATGAATAGGCAGGTGGCTGAATGACATTGAATGTTGATTTCTTGATTACATTCTTAAGATTTTCTTAGTCTAAAGGACAGACAATACTTATATATATACTAGCTGACCCGCCAAACTTCGTACCACCTAATAGTAAGGATAACGCCATCTACAGGCATTACCAGAACAGAATTATTTAATGACATTTTAATTAGAGATGGCATTGTATTCGAATTTTTTTTTTCGTGTTTTTTCCATTTTTTCTCACCGTTTCAACCTTCCCTGGACTACCTTTAAAATTTCAAAACCAGAATTAGCCAAATTGGTCCAGCCGTTTTTTGAGTGTAGCGAGACTAACGAATAGCTATTATTTTATTTTTTCAAAAAAATTGTCCTTAGAGAACTTGCTATCAAGTACTCCATGTACATTCAGGACATGGTCTACCTGTATGCCAAATAATGATGCCAGGGTTTATATGAAATCTGGTCCCACTTTCCAAAAGGTATGTGTTTTGTTTCGTTGAATATGTAATTTTTGAGCTGAAATAACAGTTACGCTGCCACGAGAAGCTAAAAGTGGCCACAAAGGAAGCTGAAGCGCGCGACAGCCACTTGTGGTCGGTGGCTACTCCTTTTTTTAACCCATACGCGCTGTATCATAATGGACTCTGACGAAGAAGGTTTAAATGCGCGAGTAACGTGTAACGGCTTTTTGTATCGGCGTTTAGTGGCCAGTGCGGGCTACAAGAAACGAGCAGCGGCGATTTGTAGCGTGTGGCGGCCACCGGCGTCAACCGTGTGCGGCAAATCCAGATAAAATGTATGACAACTATAGGAAATATGCCGATGGTGGCGTTTTGTGGTTGTGGCCTGTGGCCCGTGTGCGATGATCGACGACCCTAAGTTTTTATAATATAACACGTGTAGCTATTGGAAGGTAGGCCCAGGATTTCGTCCTTTCTTCAAATCCGTTCGAGCGTGAAGAAATAACAAACATACATCATCACAAACTTTCGCCCATAAATATTATTAAGATAAGCTTCAAAATTATTAATATTCAGCTACATTCTAATGTCATGGTCACGTTGAAATTTTTAGTCGATTTTCAATTTTTTGCCCCAGATTTCAGATAATATTTTTTTAGTCAGGGCTATTTAGGTGATGGTGCAGCAAATGGCTGAAAACTAACGAATTTAGTGATCTTAAGAACTATCACGTCGTGACCAATTTGATCGCCTTATTTAGCAGTTTTATTAAAACTGTTTTTTATCAATTAACTAGGTTTTAAAATACTTTTCCTGTACGACTCTTTTTGTACATTTTTCCAGTTGGTTTTCTGTCATTTTCATTACAATTTATATTTCATATACGAATTGAAATATGAATTTCTTTCTGGATAATTATTGCAAATACCGTTTTTTTTTTAAATTAATCTAGTTGGCAATGAATAATTAAATTTCAAGT
This sequence comes from Mythimna vitellina, assembly GCA_949316375.1. Classification (NCBI taxonomy): domain Eukaryota; kingdom Metazoa; phylum Arthropoda; class Insecta; order Lepidoptera; family Noctuidae; genus Mythimna; species Mythimna vitellina. The sequence continues at coordinate 10,899,188 of OX438709.1, forward strand.
ACAATCATAGGATCACTAGACATACGGTGTTGTGCCATTGGTACATGGTGGACATCCAACCCATACTTACAAATCATTTTGGACACACATTTCGTAAAGCTAAGGATTGGAATTTCTCTTCCGTAGACTTTTTTTTTTTTCCTTTGGGAATATCTTCTTATGACATCCCCCGCTCTTGGGCGAAGCGGAAGATAGTGTCAGACTTTTACTGACTAAAAACCCACTCCTGTTCCTTCGTCGCCTTACTTACCATTTCTCTTCCGGAGTCTGTGTTTCCTGATAGCTACAACCTAGGGGTCTTTAAGTCAAGAATGAATAGGTTACTTCTAGGCCAGCGTGCACGTCGGCCACATCCTCGCTTACCATCAGGTGAAATAGTGGTCAAACAAGAGTCTATCCATAAAAAAAATTACCAGCTTTCCTAGCCAAGTTACAATCGTATCGTTCGCGCCGAACGCCTCGAGTAGGCCACGTTTCCGATTCCTTTGTTCTGACCATGTGACTGAGCGTTGAGATGACGTATCGTTCGGCGCGAACGATACGATTGTAACTTGGCTAGGGAGGCAGATCGACTATAGCAACCCCACTTCTTCATATGTTGATCTATTCTGTTCCACTCCACAATTCCTTCCATTTTTCTAAAACGGCGGAACGGATTTGACGAAAAAGTCTGACACGCTCCGCGCTAGAGCGGGAGAAGTCATTGGATGATTTCTTCTCTAAAAAAACCCACTAGTATAGATATTCGAAGATATAGCCGTGGATACAAAATATGTAAAATTATCTATACAGTATATCAATCATGTGGCAACCACTTGCATAACATCGTAGGTGAATGGTCAGGCACTTAAATGTCATAGGGGACTATGAACGCCATTTTTATAACCTATCAGCAGTTAAGTAATCAGCTTCTAACATTTGAAAGTCATACATAGATTTGTAAGAATTGAGTACTAGCTTGTCTTTATTTTTGTACAATATTTTGTAGTAAACCACAATACAAATAAATCTTTTTCAATACACTTACTGGAAAACCAACTTCTATTCCCAAAGCTTTTAGGTACGCATTTTACGGCACTAGTGCGGAAAAGTGCACGTGCTCGTCCCCATTACAATTTTATCGCATTTATCGTATCAGGCTAGGCGCGCGTCGACCCTCAGGAGTAACTTGTCAAGCCCCCTTTATTTATGTCTTCGTAAGTGTATTAAAAAAAATATCGTGGAAATTTGTCACTGCAGCCTTCAGGTCCATAATACCGCCTCGGTCACAATGACCAATTTTCTCCACTTGTATCAGAATGTGCTATTTTTGAGTACCAAATCAAAATTGGTTAGCACAAAGCCTCAGATAAGGACAGAAAATGTCCCCCTACATGACGCGCAACATTGTCAAATTTTCCAACAACATGTCCTTCGTCACGTGAATGCGTTGTAAAACGTTGGGGGGCAAGTTGCGGGACACTGGGCAACGTTGCAGCGTCACGTAAATTGAGCGTTGCGCGTCATGTTGGGGGACATTTTGTCCTCTAATGTATCTGAGGCTTTATTAGCATTTCAAATATTTTTATTAGGTAGAGTGGGTGGGGGGTGGAGCGGTGGAAATATCTAAATATCTCTCTATCTCTTTTCGACGACCTCAACCTAATGGCGGTGACGTCTAATTGTAGTTTGTGCTGCATCCTTTTTTTGTTATTTGACAGTTTCCCCTTCCAACTAATATCAAAGAAAGAAAGAAGATAGAAAGAAAAAGAGTTTATTTATGAAAAATATGGCACAGGCAAAGGTTTCGATTTTACGAATTGGTGGAAAAGAAAGCAGAAAATTATGAAATAAAATATGGCAGCAAAACATTTGGTTTTTGACAAGTCTGTCCTATTGACATAATATAAGCAGTATTTTTTTTTTTTCAAACAGACCCTGACTGTCAATAAAAAACGAATTTTTAGGAAGTTAAAAAAAAAACAATTTTTTTCAAGATCAAAGTAAGACCAAACGATAGAAATATTTATAAAATAAATGTTAATAGTTTGTAATAATTACTATACTAAAAATCAAATATCTTGACTTGGCTCGCTCTGTTATCGACATGAGAAATAGAGACTCGAGTGATCGTTATGCCGATAGTCGTGTCAGCCAACGGCTTAATAGCCACGAGGCTCAACCAACATCTTAGGTGGGTCTCGTTATAATTATGGCGGTAAGTCCCTTCTTTGAGGTGTGACTGGAAAGACTACACGTCGTCCTTACTTTCCGCATGACGCAGGTCCTCACAACGCGGACATGTTAAGTTCGGGAGTTTCCTACACCGGATTCGTGTGGAAGAAACGCCCGGCTGCCATCATTGTGTGGACCGCCCGGAGGACACAGTGGAGCATACGGTAGAGGTGTGCCCCGTCTGGGCAGAGCACCGCCGTGTCCTCGTGGACCGCCAGCAGCGATTTCTCGCGCCGGACCTTGGTACAGGCCATGGCCCGGACCGAGGAGGAGTGGCAGGCGGTCGCTTCTTTCTGCGAAGCAGTAATGCAAGCAAAGGAGGAGGCCCCACGTGCACGCGCGAGGCAATGGCCCTCGCGCCCCAGCTGCCGGGATTCCGATCCCGATTTACAGCCACTGTAGGCGCAGGCTTGCGGACGGCGAACAATGCGTAGCTCGCCTTTCAATCGTCCGGTAACCGTCCGGCGCCTCAAGGAGATGTCAGCAACCGTAGGGGCCTAGCACTGTCGAAGCCTACTGGGGCCATGGGTGATACGAAAGAGATCCCCGGGGCCCTGAAAAAATGGTAAAGAAAGAACAGGAGTGGGTTTTGAGTTTTTCAATAAAAGTCTGACTTTATCTCCCGCTCTGCCCAAGAGCCATTAAAAAAAAAGGTGGGTCTCGTTGGGCTGATGAATCAAGGGTGATTCGGAAAGAAGTACTTCTGAATGACACTTCGTATTGTTGGATGGTTCCTTTTTCTGGAGTCCAGAGTCCCTACCACGAGCTACACAATCCATTTATCGACCTAAACTGAACTGTTGAAGGGATATATAGGTGTGTTCTGTATATAGCTCCATCCCTCTTTCTCGCTCGCACACTGGCGTGTTAAAATACATGTCATGGTAAGAATCCTGTTTTCGATACCGGTGACATTAAATTAGTAAAATGTTTTATTTTAATTGAAAAATGTAATTTATATGTATAATTAAATGAATAAACGACTATGCTACAATATAATAATAACGGTTATGCCGTAAAAATGAAATAAAAATAAAAACAATAGCATTGTTTTATTTTGTGAGTTTCCTTGACATTGATTCTATATTTTTGGTTTTTAAATGTTGAATTTATGATTACTGTTAGTATTAATTTTGAATTTCAAGTTCAAATCATATGAGTGCCATTTGTTTTAATATGTTGAGCTTGTTCTCTTTTCTTTTTTTGTATTTTCGCTTTCTTGTTGCTAATAGATTTAGATGACAGCGGAGAAAAGGTTGTGTGGAAGGAGAGTCAATGCTGCATAAGCATAATCACCCTTTTTAATATTCCTATTGCTGGGACTCAGGCCTCCTCATTAGGAGAAGGAATGGGCGGTAATCTTCTACGCGGGCCCAGTACGGGAGTCAATGTTGCGCCTACCTTAAATACATTTGGATTTTTTTTGGGAGTCCTGTAATTATCTAGTGACTTCTCTCGCTCTAGCTTGGAGTGAGGGAGTATCAAACTTTTACTGTTTACTGACTAAAACCCGCCTATATTCCTTCAGTTGCCCTTTGCGTTTTAGGGGCACGGGTTTCCGTTTCAAAAATTTCCCAAGGCCCTCAAACATTTGGGATAAGGGATAGATTAAGATATTATTATCGTAAACTTATAACGTTCATGGTATCGATGTAATGCAGGATATTACCTTAAGAATTATTTAGCTTTTTGCAGCGGCTTCGCCCACGTGTGAGCAGAAAATTATCTAAAAAAAAACATATTCCAGGGATAAAACGTGTTTTACGTCTAATTCCAGGACATGGTCTATCCATGTACCAACTTTCACCCAAATACGTTCAGCTGTTTGAGCATGAAGCATGAACAAACATACATATAATATAAAAACTTTCGTCTTTTCGAGATTGGGCACAACAATGTAGATAAAAAGATATCATGAGTTTCGAAAATCTACCATTTCATAAAAAACTTATATGTCAAATAATGACCTACAAAATACGAAAAAAAAACTGTAATATTCCGTTCAAACACTTAAATGTCAAAATATCCAGTTTGGGACATCTCTTGACATTTTCGTCTATATATATAAGCTAAGTCATATATATGTTAAAAGCTAAAATGTAAAGTTAAAAAAAATATTTAGTGTGCCATTTTTAAGAGTCATTAGATTTGTCGTTACGGTTACTAATATTTACATTTGAACGGATTAAGTGGTCAAATATAACTGTGTCGTCTAACATTTGGTTTACTCAACTCATAGCCCACTGAACTCAATAATTACTATTAGTATGAGAGGGTTTTATGACTGTGAGTTATCGCAAACTGGAACTTTGTATCAATTCGTCGCCCGGAATTTGCAAAGGCAATATGTAAATACAGATAGCTAATAAAAATAATAATTTATTAGTCCAATGTTACAGAATGTGTCTTAATCTACTTTAGTTATGTTACTTAAGGGTATTCACAGTAACTGGTAAAATTGACAATAAATTGAACTGTGGTCCCCAAACTAGGCAGTGCCTGTATCTTGGGGGCCGGAGTTACGTTTAGTTACATTTAGTCCAAGACATGCTAATTGCTAACTTTCATAATTGTAATAAGTTTTTTTTTGTTTAATGATTTATGCAAATCAAATCAAATAGCTCTAGCTACTTTATATGTATGCACAATCATCATCATCTTTCTGCCCTTGTACCGTTTTATTTAGGGGTCGGCGCAACACGTTTTTTCTTCCATTCTTTCCTGTCACTTGTCACGCTATCACTAACTCCCTTTTCTTTCATATCACTTCTCACACAATCCATCCATCTTATCTTTGGTCTCCCTCTCCATTCATCCACATGTAAAATCATAACTCTTTTAGTTACATGTGTTTCATCCCTCCTCTTCACGTGAGACAATATGTCTGCACAATAACGTACACATATAAAATATTGTATAGTTCAATATTGAAATAGACTAGTTATAGCACAAATTTAGGCCTAAGGCCTGAAACTGCGTAAAGCGGGCGCCCGTGCGGTTCCATACAAAATTGCCCGCGCGGGTCCCCGCATCGGAGCTCTTTTGTAGGAAACCGCGCGGGCGCCCGCGTCACACAGTTTCAGCCCTTAGTGGTTTTTTGATGGCTTTTTAATATATAAAAAAAGAAGAAAGAAGGGTGTTTCATGATTTTTAAATTTTCGATTTTTGATTTTGCTCAAAGCCACCTCGTATATAATTATGTATAATATGATTTAATTTTGATAATATAGTATATATATATATATAATAGAGTATCCACCCTTACGTTGTTGAAACTTCAACGGTCCGGACTAAGCGTTTCACTTCGTCGTTTATACCGTGTACATCGAAGGACTGGAACAGTTGACTTCTGTGGTCTTCCCGTCCAACTATAATTTAGGTGTCTTCAAGGCTAGAGAGGCTCTTAGTAAACTAGTGCGCGTCACCATCAATGATTGCACCTCTGCTTACCATCAGGTGGGATCGCAGTCAAGCACTAGTTTATATCAATAAAAAAATAAAAAAATCGAACTTATTTGTATACACTGTGTCTACATCTCTCATCCAACTCTCCTGTCACAGGTCTGCTGGAAGAAATTTCATTTGAAATAAGCAGTACCTTTGTGCTCTTCTATCTGCTTTTGTTCTTTTCATTTTTAAGTGTTTGTGTGTACATAAATAAATATATAATAACTGAGATTCAGAGCTAGCGTAAGGCTAAAAAAAGGTGTACAACTCGAAGACTATACTTTGACTTAACTTTCAATCCACTTCGAGCCTAGTTAATTAATGAAAGCTTCTAAAGATAAACTTGCAACATTACAGCAAAGGTCAAAACAGCTGTTGAACCAAGTAAAGGTTAATACAGGTCAAACTAGACCTGGTCAAAGGGCTAAGTATATGTCAATTTAGAAACCTGGTACTCCTAGTTAGATATGGTAATTAATACCTAGGCATTAACATAATGCTGTAGGACTTAAAGAGCAACTGAAGGAATACGGTTGTCTTTTAGGCTTCCCTCAAGTGTTGCCACAAGGACTGGCCCTGTGCGTCTCGCATCCATTGGATTCCCGCAGCCCTCACTAGGTCATCGGTCTACCTGGTGGGAGGCCTCTCAATGCTACGTCTTCCGATACGTAACCGCCTCTCTAGAACTTTCGGCCCCATCGACCGCAGAGCAGATGCTCTTCGAGTAATGTGTCCTGCGCACTTGACACTAGAAGCACGAAATATCAATGTAAATTTTGGCCATTTTATTTGTTGACCATTGACCTTGGTTCTCCTGCGGATATCTTCATTCTTTATGCGATTTCACAAGGAAACTCCGAGCATAGCCCTTTCCATTGCCCTTTGGGTGACTGTAAGCATATAATACAATATTTTTTATTGTGTATTTATACATATTTTGGTGTATTATGCGATTCTACGCATAATGAAACTAGGGCAGGAAGAATATAGGAATGGGTCTTGTATTTAGGACGCCCGCGCTTCTAGTGTTAAGATGGCTACTCTTGGGGCTTTCGAGTTTCAGATTACTAAGTATTAATAGTTAATAGTAATTTGCAATTATCGTTAAAATACTTTCTTAAAGTGATTAAGAAACTTGTTGTAAATTATTAATAATCGTGAGACCTCCTAAGCACCTTGATGATTGGTTTATACATTTATTACTGAATGTGCTTATTACATGATTAAAGAGGATACTGATTAAGGATAATTACTGGGTAAAAACTGGTCTTATAACTGCAAATTTTTGTCAAAAATTGCTTCCAACGATAATACTGCCCATTACTTTATTCACTTCAGCGATAACACCTGGGTTGGCTTCCAGCCTAACCGAATGAGGCTGAATATTCGTGTTTTACATGGAGTGACTGCCTATCAGACCTTCACAACCTAATTACTGGACCACACTCTACTCCTTGGATCTTCCTGACTCCTTTCTGGTGTCTGAATCTCTAATGAATGTCAAAGATCTACAAAAGACAATTGGGACAGTGTCAGTAATGTCTTAAATAAACTTAGGAAACTGAATATCGATTGAAAAATTAACTTTGGTTACTGCCCGGTTTTGCTAACTCCCGGTTTAAAAAAATAAAAAACTCATTGGTTATTGCCCGATTTTGAACCCATAACGTTATACATTTGAGGTGGGTGATTTAATCACAATGTCATTACAACACTAATTACTATACTAAATAATAAAAACATATATGTTTGTGTATGCCACTTTATTTAGTATTACTAATTAAGGAAAAAAAACACTTTCTTAAATTTCCCATCAACATTCTCCACGTCAATCTTTTTCTTTTATCTTTCCTAACAAAAGATATCAATATCTTACGGTTACGGTACATTTCTATTCTCATAACTTTGGACCGTTCCATTAGAAATGTGCTAGTTTACGATCTATAGTAATATTTGTGATACTTTACAGTCACGTCCAATTATATATTTATCATTAATATTTGTTCAAATAAAAGGAGAAACTGACTGACTGACATATCAACGCACAGCCGAAACTACTGGGACTAGGAGCGTGAAATTTTGCACAATGTTTTCTTTTATGACGTAGGCGAGTACAACGAAGGGGTTTCTGGAAATTCACTCCTTAAGGAGAAGAAATGGGGGTCAAAGGTTTGTATAGAGAATGCTACTCACGCGCAGGCAAAGCCGCAGGCTGAAGCTAGTTATTACTATTTGTTCAAATGGCCTAATTATGACAGTTTTATATTTTTAAATTACATCAGTTTGCTTAAAAATAACTGTATAAGTATTTTATTTGTAGATGCGTGTCATATATTTTTGGTAACGGTAAATACGTTGCCAAGTTTAGGAAGCCCACATCTCGTCAGAATTGCAACCTGTTGGCAGCAACCGGTCGCAAACTCGAATTCAAGAGCATTTATTTCAATAACACAATATTAACCATACCCCTGAGTATGAAGAATCTAATTTTTTTGGACCGCCTGTATATATACTATCATCATGACATCATGACGTCCACTGTTGAACATAGGCCTCACCCAAGCGTCGCCACAAAGACCGATCCTGTGCGTCTCGCATCCTTCGGATTCCCGCGACCCTCACAAGGTCATCGGTCCACCTTGTGGGAGGCCTTCCAATTCTGCGTCTTCCGGTAGATACGTGGTCGCGTTCTGTGAGCAAAGTGCCCTGCCCACTGCCTCTTAAGTTAGGCGATTCTTCATGCTCCAGGTTTTGCTTCACAGCAACTTCACAATCCTTTTTTTTTTAATTATTATAAACCAGTGCTTGACTGCGAACCCACCTGATGGTAAGCGGAGATGCAATCATTGATGGTCAGGCGCAATAGTTTATTAAAAGCCTATTGACTCTAGCCTTGAAGACACCTAAATTATACTTGGACGGGAAAACCGCAGCAGGCAAATTGTTCCAGTCCTTCGATGTACGCGGTATAAACGACGAAGCGAAACGCTTAGTCCGGACCGTCCGGACTCACTCAATTAACACATACTAAATCGATTAGTAAGAGTTAAGTCAATCTAAATTTTTAATTGATTGACAGCCGGATCATTGGTGAAGGTTTTTTAATACAATAGGCCGAATGATCGTGTTCCTTAGTCACGACACCTAAAAAAAAGTGAAATTATTTGTTACATCAGTTATTCAGAAGTTACGTTTGAACAATGTATTAGTGTGTTTTGGTGTATTATGTAAAAGTAAATAGATAGGTTTGGAGCGGAAGTATGAAATTACTTTAAAAGTTTCGGGGGCCTTCAAAAGGTCGACTATGATTGGCTGAGAAAATGCTAAGAGAAATACTGGGAGTGAAACTGATTAGCTGCGAAAAAAATAACAAAAATCCACCCCTAAAACAGCCCTCTGACCCAAACTTGAATTGAAATTTGAATCTTAAAGAGAAAGGCATGAATGAGTTGGCAATGATGCACTTGTTGAGTCGAGGCTTCAAAGTCTTGAGCATCGACGTCGAGTTGCTAGCCTGTCGGTTTTCTACCGGTTGCATTTGGGGGAGTGTGCGTCGGACCACCAGGCGTACGGCAATGCGCCACCGCTTCATGGTGGACGTCCTACCTATACGCATAAAACATTTTGGGAACACATTCATTATACGTACAGCTAAGGAGTGGAATTCCTTGTCGGAATCTGTGTTTCCTGATGGCTACAATCCGGTAATCTTTAAGTCAAGAGTAATCTTTAAGTGAATAGGTTACTTTTTGGTAAGCGCGTTCCATCGTCGACCGCATCGTCGCTTTCCATCAGGTGAGATAGCGGTCAAGCGCGAACCTATCAAGAATAAAAAAAAATGAGTTAAAACTAAGATGCAACAATACGGCTGAATTTGAAGGAATAGTATAAGACTGTTAACTCCCTCCCGCACCACCCTGTAGCGGGAGAAGTCATTACATGATTTCCCACCTAAAAAAAAGCCCTTAGTGAAAACCTTTTACTTAGTGTAAAAAAAGTGACATTTTATCTTATTTCATACGGAAGCAGAATTTCAGGAAAATCATATTAAATGCATTTTAAAATTCGTGTCTCATTTCCGATTGCCAGAATTGACAAGAGAAACAATTATTTTTTTTAAAGTTTAAGAATTGGGCGTTAATCGATAGTTGCAAGTGTCCCTCAAATTGAAATAAGCAGCGGAAATCGATGGTCGTGCGTGTTCGCGTATATTTCGTGGTTTTAATACGGAAATATACGAAAAGACACGAAAAGCAATTATAGAAAATATAGCAAGCCTACGTACTTGTAGATATACTCGTATCTGCTTGTTTCCGGTTGATATTTATTTATTTATCTTTATTCCAAAAGGTAAGTAATTTATAAGATAAGCCCCACAAAACCGTTGCAATGGTTTGACTATGGGGTCGGTGAGTCTCTAGACATACATAAATGTACTTAAAACATTTCTAAATAATATAATTTTAATTTGCGTCTAAATCTATTTGTGTTTCTTTCACTCCTTATGTCTGCCGGCAGACTGTTCAATAGGTATGGTATTCTCTTTTTTAGTGTTCAGTCACCGAAGTAAAATATATCATAAACATAATCAGCCTTAGAATGTTCCCACTGCTGGGATTCAGGCCTCTTCTCTAGGAGACGGAATGGGCCGAAATCCGTCTAGTGTGGATTGGTGGATGTCACAAGTTTTCGTTTTTTTTTATTGATATAAACCAGTGCTTGACTGCGATCCCACCTGATGGTGAAGCGCACTAGTTTATTAAGAGCCTGTTCAATCTAGCCTTGAAGACACCTAAATTATAGTTGGACGGGAAGACCGCAGCAGGCAAATTGATCCAGTCCTTCGATTTACACATACATGATGTGTGTGTGTGTGTGTGTGTGTGGTTCTAGGACATGTCGGTTTCCTCACGATGTTTTCCTTCACTGTTTCGAGAGCAGTGGTGTTGAAGAAAATTACACAAAGTAGTGCGCTTGTAAGCCACCACTGTTCCAAAAACTGATAAATTAATACTTAACTTCAAATATTTAATTTAGAAATCGGGGCTATGTCCTTTGAAATACAGATAACTTGAGAATAATGATACGAAATTTCATTACAATAGTGAGACTCAAGTTTTCCTTCAGAGAGCGCTAAAATGTCGCTGACGCAAAAACAGCTTTTAGGGCCACTAAAATATGACTACGTCTGTTTTAATTATAGTTTTTATTGAGAACTAAATTATTTAAATTATATGTTTTACCAACCAACTATAAGTTATGAAGTGTTTTCAATAAATCAACAATAATAATAAAATAAAAAATGTCTTTTAGATTGCTAGCACTCGTAAGTCAGGGCCGTTACCATTGGGGTCGTGGGATTCTTTTGACCGGGACTGCGGTCCCAATTTCCACCTGTTAAAATATGCAATAATTTTTTTTAGTAGTATTTTTGGACCACAAGGAAAAAGGGATTAAATTACAATTACCAAGAAAACTGTATTTATTATATTTGACACGCTTAAGAAGTACCAAGGAATCTTAACATGAAGACGGTCACCCATCCACAGTCCTGGACCTTGGCCAGCGTAGTTTAGCCTTGGTTGTTCCGGTTAAACATATATATATATATATTTAGCGAATTATATACGTGAAAAAACCTACGTAGGTGGGTATTTGGTGACATTTCCGTTGGTTAGCGGTCAAATAGATTTACATATGGTAAAATCTAATTAACATTGAAGTTCATAAGATTACCTTGTACTGGATTTGGTTGCAATATTTTTAGACTTTGATTTGTCGTCGTGTGATTTTATAATAGTCATAGTCTTGTTAACATTGTCATTCAGCCGAAAGACAACCACTGCTGGACACCACGCGCGTCTTCACTTCAACCAGTCCTATGCTTCTAGCATCCATCGGATTTCCGCGATGTCCATGAGATCATCAGTCTACCTAGTGAAGGCCCCACCAATTCTGGAAGATATTTAATTATCGTATAAATATTTAAAAATTATTGCTCACGTACTAGCGTCCATTTGATTTGTGCTGGGGAATCGGGAGCGGACCGCATATCTGTCATCATCATCATCATCATTTTAGCCGATAGACGTCCACTGCTGGACATAGGCCTCCCCCAAATCTCGCTACAATAAACGGTCCTATGCGTCTTGCATCCATCACCAGGTCATCTGTCCACCTTGTAGGGGCCTTCCAACACTGCATTTTCCGGTACGTGGTCGCTACTCCAGACCCTTTCGGCCTCAACGGCCATCTGTTCTGCGAGCAATGTGCCCTGCTCATTGCCACTTAAGTTTGGCGATTCTTCGTACATATCTGTAAGCTGTACAAATTTTTGTTCCGTGCGGGAGTCAAACACACTATACGCAGCGCGGCAGACAATCACTTAACCATCGCACCAACTGTACTGTTCAATTAATCACTAAATATAATTATTTAACGCATAACTCTAAGTAATAAACGTTTTGTATGTCACAACCAACTTCCATAGCTGACCAAACACACCAGTCCCTGAGTTTCATCATTTCAAATAGTTAAACACCGTTCACCGAATTCCTTTAAAGGCTAAAGGTTCAGTATAGTTTTTGCTGCAACCAAAATCTGATGGTAATTTGGTAGTCATCTGAGGAATTTAGGATGCGCATAGACCTTAGTCAGTATGCCTGTCAGGGCTGCCGGATTGTTTGAAAGCGTTACCGCGGCCCTATGACGCCAAGGGCAACTGAAAGAACACAGTTAGGTTTAGGCCAGTAAAATTCTGACACTGCCTGCGTATCTTTTTCTCTTTTTCTAAAAAATCTATCCAAAGGTTGTCTGTAAAAAATCGCTTTTAGCGATAAGACCGCCCGTTTATTTATTTATTTATTTATTTTATTATTTATGTACACACAAATATACAAAAGAAGATAGGTATCTTAATATAAAAATTTGTACAAAGGTACTGCTTGTTTCAAAAAGAAATTTCTTCCAGCAGACCTGCGACAGGAGAGATTAGAAGAGATGTAAGACTATAGTGTGTAGAAATAAGCAAAGAAGAGTTTGTGAAATTTTAAATTAAACTAATAAATACTTATATAACTATAAATACCTTATACTAAAAATAAATATATGATTATCACACAAGAGAGGAAAGATAGTGCTCTTTTTTCCCCATCGTGACACTCTACTAATTTTAAGTTCCTATTGTTATTTTATTATTGGTGTACAATAAAGAATATATCTATCTATGTTCCTCTCGTAAAGAGTGTCCTTGGAGTTTCTTGCACATTCTTCTCCATAGAGATCTATGCTTTCGAATGTGCAATTAGCTTTATTTTTCTGATCGACTGGCTTCTTGATATTTCAAAAGTGCCTGTAAATGGTTTATTTGAAATAAAATGCTTTGAATCTGAATGAAAAATCTATGAGAAGTCATTAAAGGGCCTATTCCCTCTCCTATAGATGACTTTAGAAGAGGGAATGGGTCACAGTCCACTAGGAGGCCAGTGCGGGTTGGTACGTGTGCCAATAATTATTTATTTATTTTCACACAATATACAGAAAACTAATACATTATCTTCCCCCTATTTATCGTAATTAACACATTTCACTACTTATTAAAACCATATTTTAATTATTTTTTTTATTTTTTATTATATTAATTAAGTACGTATCACCGTTATACATAACACTACAAAACTGTTTTACGGATTGTCATTTTCCGTAAATAAATAGCTATTCTTTCTATTCTATTGTAGTCATCATCATCATTATCATTTCAGTCGAAAGACGTCCACTGCTGGACATAGGTCTCCTCCCAAGCGTAGCCACAACGTCCGGTCTTGTGCGTCTCGCATCCATCGGATTCCCGTGACCCTCACCAGGTTTTTACTGGACCTGTCCAGTCCAGCGTCAGGCAGTAGGTAGTTGTATTACATTTATGCTGAACTGAACTTATTTTGGCGCAACCGTGAGGCACACTATTGTTTTTTCCCTAACTAGTGTTCGTGTGTCTTGTGATGTGCCTTGTCGATCTATTTTCTTCTTTCTTCTTCTAACTGTAGCAATAGTTTAATATTTTGGCACAAAATCATTTTATTCATTTGACTTAAGTCTGAGCAAAGCCTTAAAGACCAAGTAGAAGTAGTATCACTGTTTTATGACCGCAAGGCAATACGTTAAAATGTGGAACATCGGCTTAGATATTTGATGCGTTATGTGGTCTCAGATATGGCGGGGATCGAGATGTTGGAGATGAAATGTGTTTTAATTTAAGAGAAGTAAATATTCATTGTTGAGCTGAAAGAATTACTAGCAGATTATGTGACTAGGGGATGAAACAGTTGCAGAAACAAAAGTTGCTAAGTTTTAATCACGAACGCCAGTAAGGGTTTTATATAATTAACTCCCGAGCACAACGAGGGTGTTCCTTTGTTTCCAGGATAAAAAGTATCCTATTTGCTGTTCTAGGACATGGTGTATCCATGTATCAAGTTTTATTGAGATCTGTTCGATGGTGAAGAAGTAACAAACTCACACACTCTCACAAACTTTCGGCTTTGTTATATTCAATAATATAGTATATGGACATAGGTTTTCTCCTGACCAAGTAGTAGGAAGTCCTTGGAAACTCTGTTTTAGGGTTAATTGTGGAGACAGGAGTTTTAATCTCAATCTGACTAAGCTATTATTAGCTACACCTTATATTTGTTTAACATAAAATTGGAAAAGACAAATCAAAATCAGTCTAGCAAGTCACAATAACAACGAAATTAACATAATTTTCAAATTCGTAACGAACTCATATCGTAAATCAGTTTAGCAATAATTTCTTTTCGCTCGCACAGTTGCCCCACCTTGCGAGCTATCGAAACCTGTCCCTCACTAGGTCACCGGACTGGGCGAGCCTTAGTGATGCGCGGATGTCGATATATCGATAAATGGACATGTTGTTGTATGTGAGAGTTTTTTATCGAACTCGTTCCGAGCCCTTGATTTCTCTAAAATGGTTAAAGGGAATATAGGGTCGTTTTAATGTCATGTTGTTGGGTTTTTATGATGTTGGTGTACTTGTTTGATATCGTTTTTGTAAAAGAAGCTACAGGATGTTAAATATTTGAAGAGGATGACCTAAAATCCTAGATCGTTGATAGACTATTAAAACACAGTAAAAAAAAAAACAAGAATCTGAGCTAGTACTGTTGAGACTGTACGTACTGTATGTACCTGACATTTTTTTTATGGGGTGGTAAATCGTCCTTTCTGCCTACCCTTTGCGTTCCATGGCTGCGGCGTCTCTCAACTGAATATAGTTTTTTTTTTTTTGATCATCCAATGATATTTCGCGATCTGGGAGCGTGTCAGACTTTTACTAACTAAAACCACACCTGTGTCTGTCAGTGAACCTTTGCTTTCTAGGATCATGGGTTTGCTTTATAGAAATTCCCCGTGGAACTGACTATATTTGGAATTTGGCTTATCTTTTATTATGCGTTTCTTTACCTAAGTAATATCAAGATTGTATTTAATTTGTTTCCGCAAATACGTAATACAATTAGACGAACTTTATCGATTGAAATTACAAAGCCCCATTCACTTTCAACAATTTGAATGCAAAAATAATCGTGTTTTACGGTTTAATAATCGATATTATTATTTGGTTTTTACTTCCTTATTTATTTTATTTTACAATAACTATTGCTTGTGTTTGTTAAAGAAAGTTAAAATTACGTATGTATTGAGATTTTAGAATATCTGTGCTAATATAATGAAGATGAAAGTTTTAGTTATTTAAATGTTAATATAATATGTTTTTAGATTTAACCATTTCTCCGTCTGAATTTAAATTTGCAGAGATAAATTTTGATAATGCGATGACCTGATTTCTTAGACCTGTACCATGAAGTTTAAAGTAAGATTGTTTCATTCTTATTTCCAGTGTGGGTAAGAGATGGCGCTAGACAACCTGTATAGCTCTGTCTCTTACCCACACTGAAATAAGAATGAAACAATCTTACTTTGAACGTCATGGTAAGCCCGCTAATTTCTTAGTTTTGATGGTAATATTTACTATAATTTTCCGGGAATTTTGAATATACATTTGATGTATTTTAATTTAAATATATGTAATTATGTACGGTAAACTTCCATGTGAAACTGTCATGACGAAGGTGTAGCGACATCTATGGCGTCACATAAGAACTAATCCTGCATCGCGCAATCAAAGTTCTCCGCGCAATTAGAACATATAGAACAGCCCGAAATCATCAATCGGGCAGTTGCCTACCAGACATAACATCCCGTCTGGTTGGAGGATCCTCTCTTTTCAAAGGAGGTATGTGGGACTTTACTTTCTGTTCCGCCTATCTCTAAAAAGGAATTATTCATCTTTTATTGTTATACAGGAAAAGAGTTTTGGAAGAGAGTTTATTCTTTAAAATAACTGGCCCGATTGTGATGAATTTTGTATAAAACCAATCGTAATGCCTTTCAGAGAGTTTATCTCAGAAAGGTTTTTATGACCAAAATGGAAAAAAATGTACAGAAAATACGTAAAAAACTCATTTTTATTTATTGTTTTTTTTTTGTTTTGGCTATTGAGCCGGTTGCGGCTATTCTGCCAGTGTCACGTGGGGTTATTTATTGGTTATATTCAAACTGTTTCCACCTGTCAATATTAAGGTTAGCTGTCAATTCTTACCAATGTTTTTTTTTCGTTTGGGTTTACACTGTTGTGCATTTAACCATAGATTATAAAATCATCGTGAAAATACATGGGACGTTACTAGTATTAAAATAAATTGGAATAGCAGTAGCTTAACTAGCACTTGAGTACCGTGAACTCTCGCTCAAAAGGTCGCGGGTTCAAATCCGATTCCATATACCATGGTACTTTCATGGTGTAATTGAATAGAAAATGAAATGGTGGAATAGAAACTTGGAAATACCAAATTGATTGTGAACTAAACTGTTATATAGATGTAGATGGCTCTTGAAAGGTAATAAGAAAGTGTGAGGGAAAATTTACTTTTCATTTTTTTTAAAACGTTGCCTCATATAGAAATAATTCCCAGGAATTACAGCTGTATGAGAGACTATGAAATAAATATGAACATGAACAACAAAATAAAACTTAAATATAGAGCTAAAGGTTAAATTATAATTAAAATAAACCGATAAGGCCGCCAATTGTATGTTTTCTGTTGTATTATAATTCAATTTTTAAATTTGTAACTTGGTATGCAATAAAGTATATATAAATAAATAAATAAAATGCTTATTTACACACATACACATACAACTTTAAGAAGAAGAAGAAAAGAAGAATCGCCAAACTTAAGTGGCAATAGGCAGGGCACATTACTCGCAGAACGGATGGCCGTTGGGGCCGAAAGGTTCTAGAATGGCGACAACGTACCGGAAGACGTAGCGTTGGAAGGCCTCCTACAAGGTGGACCGATGACCTGGTAAGGGTTGCGGGAATCCGATAGATGCGAGATGCTTAAGACAGTTAATTGTGGCGACACTTGGGGGAGGTCTATATCCAACAGTGGATGTCTTCGGCTGAAATGATGATGATGATATAACCTAGGGGTCTTTAAGTCAAGAGTGAATAGATTACTTCTAGGCAAGCGAGCTCCATCGTCGGTCACATCATCGCTTATATCGGTGAGATAGTGGTCAAACGCGAGCCTATCAATAATAATAATAATAAAAAAATGCGTTAATAAAACACAAAAAAAAATGAAATATCAATTATTTAAGTTAAAAAAAGCGTTCGTATTTTTAACATATTACAAACATTTTACAAGGTATATGTAAATATGTGTTAATAAATTCCTTTTTATTTTTTTGCAGGTAAGCTCACTCCTGTAAAATCCAGGTGTCAGTTTGAAGGAACACAGTTGGGTGGTGCTGGAAAGAATACAGGTGGGTTTTAGTAATAGTCTGACAATCGCGATCTCTCTTAAGAGCATCCAACCCGACATACATTTTCACTATTTTTGATACAGCCGCTCTTACGCAATTATGACGTTATTACACATTTTTCATTAGATATTTTGGAAACACAGATATATTGTGGATATTATCTAGGCTTCTATTGAAATAAATGTATAAATTTGTGTGAAACTAATCTAGTAAAGACCTCTGAAAATCTGCTATTTTGCATGAACTTTTACCCTTCATAATGTAATCAAAAATTAAAAAACTTAAAAAAGATTTTTTTTCCAAAAAAGTTTATGGTTTAGAACAAGTTTTGTGAAATATTCGAGTGAATGACTGTATTACCGAGTGCCAGCAGAGCTTTCTGGTATTATCTCTCTGTTTTCGCATTGCCTTTTTATTTAACATTGCTTTGGATTGCGTTGGATAAACCGGCAAGATCTTAAACTATTCTCAGGTTGACGATAGACGAGTGGGAGGGTCCTCTTAAATAACTTCTCTAAAAAAAATATGTGAAATAAAATATTTTGAATCGTATTGAAAAGATGTAAGAAAATATTGCTGCACCAAGTTTTAGTTTACTGGGAGGAATACTTTGTCATCATCATATTCCTGCCTTCGTCTCTTGTTATTTGGGACACTTTTGTATCGTAGTTCTGATCACGTGACTGAGCGTTGAGATGACGTCAGAATAAAGGAATCGGAGGCGTGGCCGACTCGAGGCGATCAACGAAAAGAGAATCGAAACGAAACGGTTGTAACTTGGTTAGGGGTGCTGGTGTGGGGATATAAGTTTAAATATCTTATTATTTTTACTTTAATATATATCATGATAGAAAGGCTTTTTATAATTAAAAGTTACGAGTTTTCTATTTCACTCGTTAAATATATTTATGAACCAGTGATAGTAAAACTGAATCAAAAGCTTCAATAATTTACTGTTAGCAATAATTAATTAAGGTGAATCTATATAAGTAATTAAATATTTATCATCCAATATTGCGGTAATATTATCAGTCACATTATTAAATGTTACTCATACTAATATAATAAATTAATGTGAAAATGAAATACTTGGTGGTCAATCACGTTTCTACGGCTCAACGGATTTGGATGAAACTTGGCATACGGGTAAATTATTATCTGGATTACGACCTTTTTTTTTGAGGTGTGTAATCATCGAATGACTTCTCTCGTTCTTGGGTGGAAAGAGAGGCCGTGTCACACTTATACTTACTTAAATTCACCTATGTCTTTCAGTTGTCTTTTGCGTTCTTGGGCCACAGTTACTCTTTTAAACGTTCCCACAGCCTATTAAGGCATTTTTTTTTCCGGGTGCGAATTCATCTAATGACATCCTCCGCTCTTGGACTGAGCGGAAGATAGTGTCAGATTTTACTGACTAAAAACCCACTCCTGCTCCTTCTTTACCATTTTTCCAGGGCCCCAGGGATCTCTTTTGCCCATAGCCCCAGTAGGCTTCGACCCTGCTGGGCCCGGTCGATGATACCGGGATCATGTTACCGGAGGATCGGACGGCGAGATACCCCTTGTTCGCCGTCCGTAAACCCGCGCCTACGGTGGCCGCAAATCGCGATCGGAATCGCGGCTGGGGCGCGAGGGCCACTGGGGCGCGTGGGCCAGCCTATTAGGGCAAGGATTCTGTTTAATTCGGTAGTTTGTCCCCGTAAGATAATTTCAAAGCTACTGTCAAACACTAGTTAGTAAAATGAGCAATGAACATGCAGTTCCGTCGAAGCAGCGTGATTGAGAGACAGCATAGACAAGGACAGTTATAGTTTTGATCGGAAGCGGAAATAGATTGTAATAATATTATCGACAGTTATTGAACCTTCGAAATTGAAGTGACAGGGCCTAGTTTGTGTGGGCCTTAAGTAGATGTTAAAAGTTTCACACGCCATATATTGTTTGACCTTTATATATTACTGGTATCTGTGTTATTGGCCTTCTGTCAACGTATGCTTGGTTCCGCCATCACCTTTCTACCATCGAACAACCCGATGTACGACGTGAGTCCACCCTTATATTGTTAACACCTCTACGGTCCGGACTAAGCGTTTCGCCTCATCGTTTATACCGCGTGCATCGAGGAACTGGAACAATTTTCCTGCTGCAGTCTTCCCGTCCGATTATAGTTATTATGCCAAGAGTTTTTTTTTATTTGATATAAACCAGTGCGATCCCACCTGATGGTAAGCGGAGATGCAATCATTGATGGTCAGGCGCACTAGTTTATTAAGAGCCTATTCACTCTAGCCTTAAAGACACCTAAATTATAGTTGGATGGGAAGACCGCAGCAGGCAAATTGTTCCAGTCCTTCGATGTACGCGGTATAAACGACGAGTAGCTGAAGTTCTATGAGAAGCTACTTCAATAATTGATGATAATGTTCAAATATGCTTCAAAGCTATTGATAATTTGCCTAAGCATTCGTAAAGGTCCTAAGTACATCGGTTTGTATCACATGACATTATATTCAAAGCAGTCCAAGGCCTTGTTTGTAAATAAAATGGATGCGCAAAACGATGTGCCTGCCTTTACGATTATAATCTTGTAAATAAACGTAACATAATCAGCCTTATAATTTTCCCACTACTGGGGCTCAGACCTCCTGTCTAGGAGAGGGAATAGGCCTTAACCTCCGTTGAAAAGGTAGGGTCTTCCGGCTAGACGAGTTTTGTGTTTAGTCTGGGCAACTACTCGATTGGTGCTCGAACGGTTGCGGGAGTCCGATGAACGCGAGACGCACAGGACCGTTCATTGTGGCGGCACTTGAGGGAGGCCTATGTCCAGCAGTGGACGTCTTTCGGCTGAAATGATGATGATGACGAACTGCTCGATAGGATGTATATGTCGTGGTCAGATCATAGAAATTAATCACTTCATGATATGGCTTACTAAAACTGGCCAGATCGTTTAAACGTAAATATTTGATGATATATCAATCCTCGTTTGGCCATATCATTGATGTAGGATTTCTATGATAGCAAAAGGTCTAAAGATATTAGGCCAAACGATGATTGACATATGATCAAACTTTAACGTTTAAAACGATCTGCCTCCTAGCCAAGTTACAACTGTTTCGTTTTAATTATCTTTTCGTTGATCGCCTCGAGTCGGCCACGCCTCCGCTTCTTTTATTCTGACGTCATCTCAACGCTCAGTCACTTGATCAGAACAAAGGCCTTAGTTTTCAGACCCCCAGGTTGTAGCTACCAGGAAACACAGACTCCAGTAGGGAAGTCCACTCCTTAGCTATACGCACAAAGAAAGTATCCTATCCTAACTTTTTGTGCGTGTGAGTAGGTGGGTATTGGCCAACGTACAGATACCGGCACGAATCTTGAGCGCTCGGCGAAAAAATGGGGATCGCTTTGCGCATCGTACACATCGGCGAGCCAATTACTGTACAAGGAATGCACTACCCGCCCCCTCGTCTCACTTCATACCACTAAAGAGACCCGATGTCAGCGCTCAAGATCCATGCCGGTATCTGACGTAAACGGTTTTTATGTTTAGTTAAATTCAATCTATTGACATGATTGAATTTAACTAAACATAAAAACCGTTTGTAACCCACTTCATATATATATATATGTATATCTAATTGCACCTTCACTAATTGCTGTAATTGTATGTATTATTTTACACGCAATATTTTACTTCCTAACTCCGTAACAATAGGCCTCTCTGCATGTTTCGTAAGAGATCACATTTTAGGCACATAGATACATTGAAAGTCTTACTATTGTCTTTATATGAGTTGGTTGATTGTTCTTTCCTTTATGTAATCAGTTGGCAAATAAGCCGACGGTCTATCAGATAAGCATAGCATAGCATAGCATAGTCGGCCTTATAATGTTCCCACTGCTGGGATTCAGGCATCCTCTTTAGGAGAGGGAATGGGCTGTAATCCTCCACGCGGGCCCAGTGCGGGTTGGTGGATGTCACATGTCTTCGAATTTTTGGTTCTAGGACATGCCGGTTTCCTCAAGATGTTTTTCCTTCACCGTTTTGAGAGCAGCGGTGATGAAATAAATTACACAAAGTAATGTAGTATCAGATAAGAAATATCCTTATTACCAACTTGACTTTTGGCTTGGCTGGGCAGAGTTTGGGAAACTTTTTTTTTTTAATTGATATAAACCAGTGCTTGACCGCGATGCAATCATTGATGGTGAGGCGCACTAGTTTATTAAGAGCCTATTCACTCTAGCCTTTAAGACAACTAAATTATAGTTGGACGGGAAGACCGCAGCAGGCAAATGTGCGGTATCTTCTTGTCTCTTTTATCTAGATAAAAGTTAAAGTTATGATAATAATAAATGAGTGCGTCAGTCTACTCAGAACGTTTAACATCAACTAAAGGGTAAAATGGAGAGGGCTATGCTTGGGGTTTCATTTAGTGATCGAATAAAAAATGAAGAAATTCGCAGGAAAATCAGGGTTTCCGACATAGCCCAAAGATTCGCCAAACTTAAGTGGGCAGGACAAATTGCCCGTAGAACACTTGGACGATGTGGCCTAACTAGTGGCAATCACGTAGCGTAGGACTTACAGGGTGGACCGATGACCTGGTGAAGGTCGCGGGATTCCGTTGGATGCGAGACGCATAGAACCGATGGATGTGGTGACACATGGGGAGGCCTGTATCTAGCAGTGGACGTCTTTGCGCTGAAATGGCAATGATGACCCAGCTAATTCACCAGGGGTTATTTAAAGATGCCTATTATAAAAACGATACAGTTAAAATACTTCTTGTGCGTGTCATGATTTTCTAGTATTTTTCGTGGCAACTTCGTCATGACAGAAACAGTTATTGAGTTGTGTAGGTCAGTTACTAACTGGCCGTTTCGTTAACAAAAAAACGTAGGTATTTTGCTTAGAAAAGTTCTTAAACCATTCGTTTGAAGACTGGTGACAACACTGGGCCGGTGTGGTGGATTACGGCCTATGCTCTCTTCTAGATAGGAGGCCTGAGTTCAAGCAGTGGGAAAATTTTAAGGCTTTATGCTTTGCTGTGATGTTTAGTAATAATAATAATAATTATTATATATAATAATAATAATTATGCTAGGTGATTGCAGTCTATCGCACTATCATATAAGTCCTGTAGACATGGGTCTACAGGAGGATATGAGGCCGTCAGAGCCATCTCTGACGGCCTCATATTAAGTCCTTATCCATGAAATTGTCGTTTTGTTACTTACAGGTTACAGGTCTTACAGGTTACTTTTAATATGATATTTTCGGATTAACTTAGAAAAGAACTTTATTTATTTAAAACTTCATGCACTAATGAGACATTGTACAAAGGCTTTATATTAAAGGTACGTTTTTATTTTTTCGTCATTAGTTAGGTATTTATTAGAGCAGTGGTGGCCGAGTGGTAACGGCCCCGAGTTACGAGTTGGTCGTGGGTTCAAACCCAGCCAGGCGCATTACTTTGTGTAATTTATTTCATCACCACACTGCTCTCAAAACGGTGAAGGAAAACATCGCGAGGAAATCGGCATGTCCTAGAACCAAAAATTCGAAGACATGTGACATTCACCAACCCGCACTGGGCCCGCGTGGTGGATTACGGCCCATTCCCTCTCCTAGCGAGGAGGCCTGAGTCCCAGCAGTGGGAACAATAAAAGGTCGACTATGCTATGCTATGCTAGTTATTTATTGGTTTCCTTGGGTTTTGTAATTTCTGTAACATCACAACAATTTTTGTATGAAACAAAAAAAACTCGTATTATTTTGGAATGTGAGTTCTACCGTGAAAACAATGCGTCTAAAACGGTAGTTAATATTGATGATGTATACACACATAGAACTGCTAATGAATGGGATATGTATTTTTGTTTCAATCGTTTTCACTTAGCAAATATTACCTTACGCATAACTTTTCTTCTCCGGGCGGCTACAGGACAAAATTTCCAAAACGAAAGTTATTAAACCAATAACACTTTGTTCGTTTGTTAGAAGAAAGTCGTAGGTATACGTCATAGATATTGCTTAACCCTTTGAAATGGATAGTTTCTACGTTAGAGCTCCAATTATGAAAAAAAAAAACAGTTTTTTTATTAGATTTTATGGTTATAAATACGGCGATATAACAGAAAATACCGAAACACGAAGAAACTAATAAGAAATTATTATAAAAATTGTATATAAAGTTTATTTGAATTCATAGCTCCAAGTCATAAGTCATTTTATTTCATAACAATGGAACATTATGTTGAAAATAAAATATAAAAAATTAAAAATAAACAATTGTAGAAGATACCACAAAATAACCCATTTTGAATAAGGCCGACTTCATAGATAGACGTATAATAATAATTTTTAATAAGATAAGTTACACCCATATCATATCAATAGATAGATAGATATATATATTCTTTATTGTACACCAAAAATAAAAATTACATTACCGACATAATACCTATAATTCAAAAATAAAATTGCCTCAAATATTTCATTATTTCAAAACACAATAATTAAATTAATAACACAAAAATAATAAATAAATTATTAATATATTAATCGATCATTAATATTTATTCAATTACATTACATTTAAAATTTAAATTCAAAAGTGTAGTTAGTAATGTCTGTGTCTCTGGTACTGCTACATGTTGGCCACTACAATGCCTAAGGACAGGGCTGCCATCGCCTAATTTGCCGACGCCGGACAAATACGACAAAAAACCCGGACATTTGGGCGAAATATGGTTTTTTCCCCGGACACATCGGAGAAAATATTTTTTGCAATAAAAATAAAAACATAGTTTAAATTTTTTAGACAGGTTGTTCATAAAATCGAATTAGGTACGTATGTAACCGCAACAATCAATAGACATTTTTAGTAATAAAATTAAACACTAAGTAAATACAGGGTTAATTGTCCGGACGCTTAAAAATCCCGCCCGGACGCCCCCCGGACGCCCTTCATACTAGGACAAATCCGGGAAAACCCGGACGGATGGCAGCCCTACCTAAGGATATAGCAATCCATCCTTGTAGTAAACATCGCTAGTACTTCGATCATCATCATCATCATTTCAGCCGAAAGACGTCCACTGTTGGACATAGGCCTCCCCCAAATGCCGCCACAACGACCGGTCCTGTGCGTCTCGCATCCATCGAATAATCGTACTACGATAATATCTAGGAACTAACTAGGAACGAAGACCTAACCTATCCACTAAAGTTATTCAACGCCAGATGCTGACAAACACCAAACTCCAATCACAGATTTTGCTTTCACAATCTCCGATGAAAGGTCAAGTGTTGTCTGTCTGTGATTGTGTATATGTGTGTGTGTAGATGCGTACGCGCAGCTAATAAACCAATGTTATCGACTTTCTAATTTCGGGTATGTAAGTATAGGCGTCTTATTTGAATATTTCTTGACACACCTGTGGTTCTACTTTGACAAGTGTATTAATATCTTTGCTTGTGCGTAGGAGGTGTTTGCTAGACATTTTTTATTTGTGTTTCCCATAGCAAGGATTCTCTAATGATCCATTATACATATTTGTGGGATGAATAGAAGGAATGTACGAATGATGTGAGAAATAAAGCGAAAAATGTGTGAGAGCGAGAGAAAAAAAGGGTGTGAACGGGACAGAATAGATATGGCGACTTTTGAACGTGAGCGACAGGACGCAGTGATTTTTATTATAGCATAGTCGGCCTCATAATGTTCCCACTGTTGGGACTCAGGCCTCTAGGAGAGAGAATGGGCCGTAATCCACTACGCGTGCTCAGTGCGGGTTGGTGAATGTCACATGTCTTCGAATTTTTGGTTCTAGGACATGCCGGTTTCCTCACGGTGTTTTCCTTCACCGTTTTTAGAGCAGTGGTGATGAAATAAATTACACAAAGTAATGCGCCTGGCTGGGTTTGAACCCGCGACCTACAACTCGTAAGTCGGAGCCGTTACCACTCGGCCACCACTGCTCTGATGATTTTTATTATAAAGTTTTAAAATAAAGAAGTTGTAAAAAATAATAAATGGAGAAGTTACGCAGCATCAACAATTTTATTTATCTTTTACAAGGCTGCCATCTACAAACACTAGATATTTATCAATATTAATCTGTATGTCGTCATTAGGATGTTAGTGAAAGTTGTTTGATTTCAATGTAAACATATAATTTTAAAGCAGAAAAGCAGGATCTTGAATTAATAATATAAGTATCTACTATATAAACTTATTGTGTCACAGTGTTTGTTATTGAATTCCTCCAAAATGGCTTGACTGATTTTCATGTCTGTGAACGGGCGCTGTCAGTTGAGACTGGTCATCTCTTAGCTGCCAGTTGCTATTTTAATATCTATATTTAGTTTTTATTTTTACTTTATTTACATTGTTCTCACACGATAGCGACAAGAAACATGTAACAGAGATAGATATTTGTAATTACATAACATAATTGAAAAGAGTGTCCATGGAGTTTCTTGCACATTCTTCTCCATAGAGATCTACGCTTTGGGATGTGAAATTAGCATCATTTTTTCTGACTAACTGACTTCTTGACATTTCAAAAGTGCCTGTAAATGGTTTATTTAAAATAAAATGCTTTGAATCTTTGAATCTCTCGCTCCACCTAAAGGGGGAGAAATCATTAAAGGGCCTATTCCTTCTCCTATAGATGACTTTAGAAGAGGGAATGGGTCATAGTATCCGTTCCATCAACGAATCCGTTCCATCATCGGACCACCAAATCCCACCTATAAGCATAAAACGTTTTGGAAACACATAAATAGTGCGTAGGTACAGCTAAGAGTAAAATTCCCTGCCGGACTCTATGTTTCTTAATAGCTACAACCCTACCAAAATATTTGATGAAGACAAAGATGCAAGATCGCTATCTCTTTCTTACAAAGTTAGCAAACACATCTACGTATGATTTCATCTGCGTTGTGTGGTTGACCTCAATGGTATCCACTGTTTGTTCAAAAACTTTCTTCAATAATAATAACGACTGAGTTAATTACCATTCGGTGATTCTGTGAATTGATTGGCAATCAGTGATGATTAGCTACGTCTGGTAGGAACACGGTCGAAACATTTTTATATTTTTTCTTTTAATATTTATAGGCTCGCATTTGACCATCATCTCACATGGTGGTTGATGATGGAGCTTGTCTAGAAGTAACTCATTAATTCTTGGTTTAAAATAGAATAATATAATAAAAACTATTAGGTAACAAGCGTCTGGTAGGCAGAGTTGTGACTTATTTGAAATACTTTGAATTAAAATACAAATACAAAATACGTATTTTATATTTTGTACTTAAATACCTTCTTTTTTAAGTATTTTGTATATTATTTTTCGAGATGTTTTTTAAATTTTTTAAATATAAAATACTTTTTTACGGCTAAGTTTCGACACCACCAAACCACCGCAACACCTGTATTGATTTGGAGACCCTCCAATTTTTAAAGAGAAGAAGACACAAGTCTGACCATGTTCAACAAATATCCATCAGTAAAAAAAAGTGTCTTTAAAATACAACACCTGCCTCCCTAGTTCGGCACCAGTGGAACGATTATTTTCATATGGGGTGGTATGATAATGCGTCCACACAGACGCAACATGTCTGATGCTCTTTTTGAAGAGCTTGTAATATAAGAACATTAGTAATTTTATCTGAAAGTATTTTATTTGAATATAGTATTTTGAAAATACCTATTTTTTTATTTAGTTTTTAAATACAAAAAGCTTTGTATTTTGCATTTGAAATAGTAAATTTGAAAAGTATTTGCATTTTGTATTTAAATACTTTTATAAAAGCATTTTGTACATCTCTGCTGACAGGGAATTCCACTCCTTAGCTGTACGCACAATGAAAGTATAGGGGCACTTTTCAGGAACAGGATCTCCCGCTCTAGCGTGACAGTGTGTCCGAATTTTACTGACTAAAACTACAACTTTATCCTTCAGTGGCACGTTCTAGGACCACAGGTTTCCAAGTGTAGTGAAGTCATTAAGGCGCTAATTATGATTTAAATGATATCTTTATCAAATGAGCTCTTCAAATACTGCAAAGCTTCTATAATGATCTCATAAGTACGTGTTAATTTCACAATCACAGTCTATCTTGATTCTCTTGAAAAGGGTGTCAATTAAACTCGCCTCTGATTGGTCGGTCTGTGCCGAAGTGAAAGTGGGCAGTATTTGTTCTTTGGTTAGATCAGTGAGAGCGTGATGTGAGAAAAATATATATTACTATGTCTGTTGTAAGGTGTATTGTGTATTGTAAATAAATATATATAAATCATTATTGTGGATTATGAAGTATAGAAAACACACTGAAGCTAACTAAATTATAAATTGGGTTCGGAAATGAATGGAGTAAAAAATCATTAAGTCAGTGATAGATAAAAAAAATATAGTGTATGTTATGTTGAGAGTGTAGTAAAGTTTTATAAGGACATAACGATTTATTACTTCAAATAGGTTAAAAAATTTAGAGAAGACAAACTTAGTTTAGAACACTTTATTATAGATTGGGAAATTATTAAAAAACTTTGAAAAAGCTCTGGGGTGGAGCGGGAGGGCGTGTCAGACTTTTACTGACTAAAATTCATCTATGTTCCTTCATTTGTCCTTTGCGAGTTACCAAGGTAACTCTTTCAAATATTACCAGATAGAATCTATCATTTTAAAGTCACTAAAGAATATATGATTTCTTCTTTCTAACGAAATATAAACCCATATCATTAGTAACACAACACCGTGACGATCTACATAACATAATATCAAATAAGTGCATAATTTCGGTAATTTTACATTATACTCTAACACAATTTTTCCTCTAAATCTCAAAAATCATCTATATATATATATAAAAGGAGAAACTGACTGACTGACATATCAACGCACAGCCGAAACTACTGAGACTAGGAGTGTGAAACTTTGCACAAGGTTTCCTTTTATGACGTAGGCGAGCACTAAGAGAGGAATTTCCAAAATCCACTCCCTAAAGGTATGAAACGGGGGCCCAAAGTTTGCATAGAAAAACCTACTTTCACGCGGGCGAAGCCGCTAGCAGAAGCTACTCTTTTCATATAATAAAACAAAGTCTCCCATCGCGTCTGTTTGAATGTGATAAACTCAAAAGCTACTGAACAAATTTTCATGCAGTTTTTACCGAAAGACAGAGTGTTTCATGAGAAAGTTTTAGGTGTATAAAAAATCCATATTATGGTGGAGAAAATGAAAGAATTGGGCGTGCGAAGCTGCGGCAGGTCGCCAGTATAGATATAATCGTCCCGACAGAATTTCAATCACGGTGGTTAATCTCATCAGAGATTAGGCAAGTACGCAGGAGATTTTACCGAAAAAAAATATTATACCAGTCTCTACATAAAAAATACGGCCTTTTGACTTTACTCTCTAGACGCTCTCTCCTTGAGATGATGACTCTTTTTAACATATGTCGTAACAAGTTTGATTATGTACTGGTGTACTTAATCTGGTAAATAGTTTGTGTTACCTGCCCCCCTAGCCAAGTTACAATCGTATCGTTCTCACCGAACGCCTTGAGTAGGCCACGCCTCCGATTCCTTTGTTTGTGACGTCATCTCAACGCTCAGTCACGTGGTCAGAACAAAGGAATCAGAGGCGTGGCCTACTCGAGGCGTTCGGCGCGAACGAAACGATGGTAACTTGGCTAGGGGGGCTGTACCCTTACCATGAGTTACTATCGAAAAACCGCACCATCTTATCATAGTCGATATCAAATAAACGTGCATCGACTAGGTCCCTCGCACAGCACATAAATTATTTTTCTTTCTTTTTCTTTCACATGGGCGTGACTCCCGCTCAAAACATTTATTTGCTGCCTCTTTCCGTCGTACTAATTCGGGAGCTCGCTCACCGCTGCGTCGCTTGGTTGACACTTATAATAAACAATTTTGTGCAGACAGCGAGCTACCCATATGTCTGCGAGTTTGCCAAACTCGGCCTGGCAATCAACCCCAGAATCCCACGCTCAGCAGGCGAACTTGCGATCACAAGACCAACGAGGCATTATGTGATATAACAAACAATACACAATGATATAGAAAGATAGTTGGCCACATATGATCTAACATTCCTATGACGTCACAATAGTACACTCAACAAAATAGTAACGTGCTCAACTGCTCATTACAGATGACAATGCGATTGTCAAATACATGCTGGGCGTCGAAGCTTTCGTGAGAGAATTAGTGTCACTTACGCTTGAGGATTTTGATCTATGTGTCAATCTTAGTTATTGTACAAGTGTAAGCGACAAATGAGCTGTCGTAACTAGAAAATGCTTGGCGGAAAGCAAAAATAAAAATAAAATATCATCATCATTTTAGCCGAAAGACGTCCTCAGTTGGATATAGGCTTCCAAGCGTCGCCATAATGACCGGTCCTGTGTCTCGCATCTACATACCGGAAAACGCAGCGTTGGAAGGCCTCCTACAAGGTGGACTGATGAACTGGTGAGGGTCGCGGGTAAAAAAAAGTATTCAAAATAATTATAAAAATTGATATATTGTGATTTATTTTCAGTATTTTCGAATAGTTAAGAGCTACGTTCGAGTTTTAATCCTGTCAGGAAATTCTGAATAAATATCCGCAAAGCCATATTAGGAATGTGATTTTATAACATTTTGTTTTAAAGATATAAACTAGTGCTCAACTCGATCCCACCTGATGGTAAGCAGTGATGCAATCGTTGATGGTGAGGCGCACTAGTTAGCCTTGAAGACACCTAATTTATAATCGGACGGGAAGACCGCTGCAGGCAAATTGTTCTAGTCCTTCAGTGTACGCGGTATAAACGACGAGGCGAAACGCTTAGTCCAGACCGTATATTGGTATATTTATTCATATAAAGGGTATTATTCAAAATAAAACGACTTGATACTTACGTTTTATTGTGTGAGTAAGAGATTATGCAAGTAGAGAGAAAGCTTTCTTCTGAGGAATGTACGTAACCTACAATTATTTCAAAGCTACCTCACTAAGGAATAATTATGGGTTAGGGCCTGACCCTTTGGGCAAATGATTTGAGGAAATATGGTCTATTTTGTTAAGGAATGCAGAGAGTACCAAATTCAGAACTAGGTACACATTTTCTAGGGCTCTCGATAGAAGTCTAAAGAAAAAAATTGTGGTTCAAAATGTATGAGATCGACAGTTTTAACCGAAATGTGATGTGGTCATTCTCCTTTTTTTAGGATAGGAAATCATCATATAATTTTCCTTCGTCTGCGTGGATTGTGAGAAAATGTTAGACTTTTACCGACTAATGATCCAGGGTCTCGACGGACATCGGCATGCTGATATCTCTTTGAGGCGCGCGTGGAAAATAACGCGCCGTCGTTCCAGGCCTGGGGCCTTACCATGAATGACGTGTTAAAATGACTAGGATGCGAGAAGAGATGAAAGAAGGATGGAGATGGACGCCCTTTTTGCTACGTAATAATAATACATTAAAGTTTTCCATCGACACGACTACATGCACACCGTTAAAGTTGAATTAGCGACTAGGAAATAATCCACTTTTCGCTATGGGGACCGCCGCAGACGACGCACGCGCGACGTCATGCAACGGGTACCCGTGCGGGTTCCCGCTTAACGTAACAGGTCAGTTTGGGTCACCAAATGGATCGCGTTAAGAGCTCGTGGTAGGGTCTCCAGTCTTTCATCGGACGGCGAACTACCTATTGCTCGCCGTCTGCGAACTCTTGAATAATTTTAAAATTTCAACCATCGTTTTTGTCATTATATTCAGAGCCTCAGAACGAAATACTTATGTCCCACGTATGACCAAATAAACCAAGCATAGTGTGATATTTTACAATCCAATAGACAGATTTAATTACAAACTACATATCAAATAAATCTTGCATGACACAACTAAATCTAGATTTTTTCCCAGACCAATCAAATGCAGCCAGTTTGAATTACGAAGGTTACAAAAAAGTGTGGTGTATACACTCTTTTTTTGTAACTATTTGCGTTTTGCGTGAGAATTTTTTACGTCACCTTTTAAAATAATACTGGCCACTTTAACTTGGCCAACGGCACAAAAGGGAACTAATTTGAAAAACGAATTGAATTTGACGTAAGTTTGACGTTTGTTAAAGGAATCAGTGCCAAACTTTTTGGAGTGGATAATATTATCAACTCTGCGTTTTCCGGTATGTGGTCGCCACTCTAGAACTTTTCATCCCCATCGATCATTTGTTCTGCAATCAATGTGCCCTGCCCCTTACCACTTCAGTTTGGTGATTCTTAGGGCTATGTCGGTAACCTTGGTTCTTCTGCGGATATCTTCATCTGCAGCATTGGAAGGCCCCACCGGAACCCGATGGATGCGAGACGTACAGGACCGGTCGTTATAGTGACAAATGGGGGAGGCCTATGTCCAACAGTGAACGTCTTTCGGCTGTAATTATGATGATGATGAGGAAATTATCAAATAACTTCGTGGTTGGAGCGAGAGTGTCAGACTTTTACTGACTATAATTTACCCGTCTTCCTTCAGTTGCTCTTTGCATTTCAGGGTCGGGGTAACTCTTTCGAACAATCCAGCAGACGTGACAGGAACCAGCACTACCCTAAAGTATCAAAATTGACTGGCAATCTATTTCAAAGTATCAAAATTACTGAGACTGGCTATTTATTTTTGAAAGACATTTTCTCAAGGAAGTCAGGAAGTGCATTCCTTAAAAACCTGATTAATCTGAACGTATGTTTAATTGATGTGTACAATTTTGTGCAATTGAAGGTCGTTTGAAGGTTGTTATATAGTTCAATTGCTTATATAGGAAGTTATTTAGACACAGAATGCGTTTGTGGTTATTATAATTCAATTAATATTGGTTGGACAAGGTTTGTCAATTGATTGGTTGAGAATTATACACAATTATGCTGTTATAACTGGCACTTAATTTTAAATTAATTTTGGGTTTAGTAAACATTGTCAATTATCGCTTAGTCTATGGAGCTTTGGTCTCAATATTTTTTGTGTACGTATGTACGTGACGCAGAACCGGGAACAGTGGAAAATTATGAGAAAGTACTGGCTAGTTATAATCTCTTAATAGAATAGGCACACGGGAACGGACGTCCTCACGCGCCAGCCATCGCGACCTCGATTCTGACTTCCAGCTACCGTAGGCGTGGTCTTGCGGACGACGAGCAATGGGTAGCTCGCCGTTCAGTTGTCCGGGCTGAGCCCTAGTCGACAGCCCATAGTGTTCCACGCAGGCCTTAAAAAGATGTCAGCCAAACCGAAGGGTCCCAGCAGGGCCGAAGCCTACTGGGGCCATGGATTGACTACTGAAAGGAAAGCAAGGGTCCTGGAACGCAAGGCAAATAAGGAACATAGGTGCGGTTTTAGTCAGTAAAAGTCTGACATGCTCTACCGCTCCGCTCTAGAGTGGGAGAGGTTGGGGATGATGAATAATAGTTTTTATTCGGGTAGTATGTTGTTGAGATCATTTTTAATCATGACGCGGGCAAAGCTACTGGCAGAAGCTAGTATAAGTATATTATTGTCATGGTCCGTCCAACTATAGTTAAGGTGTCTTCAAGGCTAGAGTGAATAGGCTCTTAATAAACCAGTGCGCCGACCATCAATGATTGCAGCTCCGCTCACCATCAGGTGGGATCACAGTCAAGCACTGGTTTACATCAACTTAAAAAAAAAATGGTAATTTGTCTTTTTTTTTTTTCAAATAATACCATAGGAATCTGTTTTCAAGATATGTAAGTTTTGTCAAAATATTCAAGTTTTTAATTTTATCACTTTGTTTGTTATCGTTATCACTGGTTTCGTGATGCAGATAATAATAATAATAATATTCCACAACTATTACACAGCGCCGTCTAGTCCCAAGCTA
Source organism: Mythimna vitellina (assembly GCA_949316375.1). Lineage (NCBI taxonomy): Eukaryota > Metazoa > Arthropoda > Insecta > Lepidoptera > Noctuidae > Mythimna > Mythimna vitellina. Next base: position 10,932,691 of record OX438709.1, read on the forward strand.
AGCAGAGCTTGTGTTATGAGTACTAGATAACTGGTAAACATACTTATATATTTCTAAATACATACATATTATAGATAATTTACACCCAGACACAGAACAAATAATCGTGCTCATCACACAAACATTTGTCCTGAGTGAGAATCGAACCCACGACCTGTGGCATAGCAGTCAGGGCCACTAACCACTAGACCAACAGGCCAGTCAAGATAAATTACCATATTTATTTATATAGAAAGTAACTGTAGGTTTTAATAAATATGTTTTCGTTTCCTTGTATTTCGATCAGCCTTGAATGTACTAGGAAATATTTTCTCGATTTGGGTAAAAAAACACGCATAAATTATTCGGAAACCTGCCCAAACTTTCGATTTTTTGATGACTAAATAATAATTTTCAAGGATAGCTCTTGAATATGTAAATACAAAAAAATTAAAGTAGCCATACCGGTATTTCAATCTATTTCTGTATCGATTTTTTTTTAATTTGAATGCTTATGATTATTTAAACACTAGTCAAGTACCAAGTACCTGCTAGTCGAACGGTTCCGTACTAAAATATTAAAATCGAACAAAAAATCGTCCACAAAATAGTGTTTCTTGTACTAACTTTAATTTTTAAAGGATCAGTTTAATCAAGCTACTAATTATGTCATTCAAAATAATTTTGTCAGTATATATTCACTGCAGTTTACTAATAAACAAGAATGTTATAAATTGTTGATGATGCACGAGCGTATAGCCGATTCGATTCCCGCACGAAACAAAAAAAAGTTATGGCTACAGACAGTTGCTTCGGGGCTGCATAGCATAGCATAATCAGCCTTAATGTTCCCACTGCTGGGACTCAGGCCTTCTCTCTAGAAGAGTGAATAGGCCGTAATCCACCACGCGGGCCCAGTGCGGGTTGGTAAATGTCACATGTCTTTGAATTTTTGGTTCTAGGACATGCTTTCCTCACGATGTTTTCCTTCACCGTTTTGAGACCGCCTCGGGTATGGGTATTCATAAACTCACCCACAATACACGAGAAATTTCTACTATGAGCTATGTTAAAAAAAGACAATAAAAGTGCGTCGATTTTACTTGTTAGTAAAATAAAAAAAATGGTAATTAGTTAGAACTATTCCATAAATCTTGAAGACGCAATTATAAATTGCGTATTTCACCTTTTGAGAAAGTATACATATATATGTATCGTTATATTATAAACATAGGGAAAAAGCGTGACTTAAAATTCTTGTAGTTACCTAACTGTCAAAATCTTTATTCAAAACCAACAGTCATAAAAATATAAGTGTTCTTTTTGCGAGTTTTATTACAACATTTTATTTCAACATTTACAGGCATTTTTAAAATGGTAAGAAGTCAGTCAGTCAGAAAAATGATGCTAATTGCACATTCCAAAGCGTAGATCTCTATGGAGAAGAATATGCAAGAAACACCATGAACATTTTTTTCAATCATGTTATGTATTACAAATATCTCGGTTACATGTTTCTTGTCACTATTATGTGTATCTATTTATTAAAATAAGCCACTGGCAGCTAAGAGATGACCAGTCTTAACTGACAGCGCTCGTTCACGAATATTCGTACCTCTTGGAAAACATGTGTACGAATAATATATTAAATTAATGTAAAAGTTGTTGCAAAAATTATGTCCGCCAACTTAACTTAATTGTAGTTTATTTTTCGTTACATTTTTGTTTGTATTTCTAAGAAATAATAAGTAGTAATATTTTATCATTGTGTATTACAACGTAACATTACTTTTATATTTCACTAGTTTCTGCCAGTGGTTTTGCGTGCGTGAAAGTAAAAAAAATTAATGCCTATGACACTAACTGATAAAGTAGCATTATATTGGTGAAACATTTTTCGGAATCAGTTCAGTTGATTGAGTATTTTAACTTTTTATAAATAACTACTAACTAATACTAACTACAGACATAATATTTTCAATATACTTGCTCGAAAATCCGCTCTTATCCGATGCTGTTTTCCGTATTAGTGCGGAAAAGTGGCGGAGCTCGTCTCGGCCACAAATTATTATATTTATGATATCAGGCTGGGCTCTAAGTGACCACCACGAGTCGCCGATCAACCTCAGTTTATTTTTCTTGTAATAGTATTGAAAAACGACGTTTGATACACGAAGAAATTGGTCACTTCAGCACCTGGCTCCATAACAGCTTCATCTGCAGCTCCGGCGAATTTCACCTCGGTCGCAATAACAAATTTTCTCCATTTGTATCGAAATCCTATCCCATCATCTTCATTCTAGTCTCCTCAAATACCAAATTCTATTTTTTTTTATTGTTTGTCACTTGTTTTAAGAACATTCCGTTCGTTTTTCGTTAGACATGCTTATAGATTGTTAACTGCATAATTATACACACAAACAACCTTCAAAATCATTATTCTATCTTAATTTTATATATCAAAGTTACGTCTATTAAAACTAGTTCGACCTTGTTCGTATAACTTTAGTTTCCAATTATAATTGCTGTGTACCTAGTCATTATGTTGTTGAAATATAGATGCATAGATAAATTTAGAGCTGGTGACAATTTTGTGGTTTATGGGTTCCGTTGGTTCAAGTTCTTATCCTACTTCTTTGTCTTCTCTTGTTCCATAATGTCGGCCTTATAATGTTCCCACTGTTGGGACTCAGGCCTTCTCTCTAGGAGAGGGAATGAGTCGTAATCTACCATACGGGCCCAGTGCGGGTTGGTGGATGTCACATGTCTTCGAATTTTCGGTTCTAGGACATGCCGGTTTCCTCACGATGTTTTCCTTCACCGTTTTGAGAGCAGTGGTGATGAAATAAATTACACAAGTAATGCGCCTGGCTAGGTTTGAACTCGCAACCTACAACTCGTAAGTCAGGGCCGTTACCTATCGGCCACCACTGCTTCTCATTATTTGGATGATATATCCCTGGATGTGTGTTCGCTAGCAGAAGCTGGTATTTTATAATTTCCAACATTTTTTCTATAATATTTGTATGGTCTACAGATAAGTGTTGCAGAACTTAAATAAAATCCATGGCACTTGCTTGTCTGTTTGTTTAAACTCATTTGTCTTCTTTTACAATTTGTATCGACAATATATTAATCTCAGAAATTTAAGAAGTTAAAGTATCTTAGGGCGGAATTCACCAATAAAACTAATCGCGTTTTAACGTTTGGCTCGCATAATGGCGTTTAGCTGCTGTCACTAGTGTCACTTGTCTGTATTTTTCTTTTGTTGTATTTTTACAAGTGACACTAGTGACGTACAAACGTTAAAACGCGATTAGTTTCATTGGTGAATTCCGCCCTAAGTTTTATACTTGGTTCAAGTAATCTATAACCAATTAAGCCAATTATGAGTCTGTTCTTCTTCAGTTTTATCGTAAAGTATTTAAAAATATCATTAATCTCAGCTTGCTTTTCATACACTTTCTTTATTAATCTTCCTTTCATAATTATTACTACCGTTACAGTTGAAGTTGACGCTGTATGCCTTGCTTCCGATAGCGGTGTAATGTTACTTACGCGCCAATTTTATACGTTCAGGGGAGTTAACACCTCACTCCTCACTATGGGACAAGGTCTTCGGACACGGGCCAGCATTAGTCCAGGGCAGTGGAAGTCATTCCACATCCGAGGTCCCCAACGCAAGTGTGCGAAGGAATATTGGTGTCTAACAGACCCCTCCGTCCATCCCAGGTCTAAAGATATCAATTAGGATGTCCACACCGAAAACAAAAAAAAAAAAGGTATTCCTCGCCCATGTCAATCAGATGCCATATACATGATCGACTCGCTTTCTAGTCATGCCATCTTTTACACAATTTTCATGTCTACCTCAAAAACTCAATCATCATTACCTCGAATCCCTAATTTGATCAAACATATCAGCATTGCAGCATTATCAAGTGGTTTATGTACCACGGTCGACCTTGCAGTCATTTACTCGTTTTTTACCTCTGCAGCTATATAATTAACTTGCCAATTTACTGGCTTAACTGTTACTGGACGCATAATTGCTTTATTATTTATTGTTTGGTCTATTTGTAGTGGTTTACTAGCTGTTAATTTGTGTGAAATGCGTGAACTTTTAGGAATTTCAAGGACAGGATTGAAGAAGTTTTTATTGATAAATGTGAATGTAGAAATGATTTAGAATAAACTGAAGTAATTCGTTTTTTTTTTTTAAATTGGTATAAACTAATGCTTGACTGCTATTCTACCTGATGGTAAGCATTGATTCAATTGTTGATTGTAAAGTGCACTGATTTATTAAAAGCATATTCACTCTAGCCTTGAAGACACCTAAAGGTGAGGCAAAAGTAAAATCCACTTTTTATGAGTATGTTATTTGTACCTAATCATTTTATAGCCGATATTGTTGGGTCAAAATTTTGAAGCCAATAAAGAAAAAAGTCGGGCAAATGCGAGTCGGACTCGCGCTTTGAGAGTTCCGTACAAACCTACCTACGAGTATGTAAACAGTTCAATTCCTGAATGGAGTTTCGAAGATTTGACTTAAAAAAAAAAAACCTGTTTTCAGATTTATTCCTATATCTGTACTTTATAAGACCTTGCTTTATGCCAAATTTCAGGATTCTGGGTCTATAGGAACTACCTTTTAAATTTCGATTTCCTTGAGTGTCGAAAAATACGTTTTTTGCGACATAAACGACCGTATCTTTTGTTTTCGTTAACTTAGAAGTTTGATTTTTTCACAGCCTCAAGGGACCGCAGTCTTGACTATATGGTTCTAATTAAAACTCGATACCTCCATGCGTTCCCGAATTAAAGACAGACAGACAGACAGACGAACGGACAACATGTGATCGTATAAGGGTTCCGTTTTTTCCTTTTGAGGTACAGAACTCTAAAAATATCCAAATTTTCCTCAATTCAATCAAAATTAAATCGAATCAAGCAAAATTTAATACCCAAACCAAGTCAATTCCAGCTCATTGACCGATAAGCAAATAACCTCAAGCAATGAGCCATCAAATTGTCAAAATAAATAATTAAAATCAAATAAATAATTTGTCTGACGGTTCAAATCGTGTCGTTGCATGTCATTGGTCGCTACGGTCTCTGGTTTGATTCCCACGGTGTAGACTAGTCTACACGCGCGGTTGCGCTCAACTAAGTGAACGGTATGCCATTCTGCAAGATGATATTTAATTACATATCATGTTGTTTCTCGTTTGTCTGTTGTGACAGTTTTAGTATTTTGATGTTGTGATGTTACCTTATATTATTGCATTTAGTTTTGATCTAGCTTTTTATTTTAACTATCACCATTATTTGCTTCTTTTGAATTTATTTAAGGTATCTTCAATTTTCATCTCTTTTTTTTTTTCCTAATTAAAAGCAAAATGTATGTATCCTGTACCTACATTTTGCTTTCAATGTGCTGCTGAAGGTGTACTGTACTGTGTGTGTGTCTGCTGTATGTGGTATACTTCTACTTATCTCTTCGGAAAATACAGACGTGATGTCATATACTATCCGTATATTTTATCAACCATATTCATCGTTTCCAATATTTTGGCAGCACATTCATTGTGCGTACAACTAAGGAGTTGAATTGCTTGCCGGAGTCTGTGTTTCCTGATAACTACAACCTGGGGATTTTTAAGTCAAGAGTGAATAGATTACTTCTAGGCAAGCGTGCTCCATCCGTCGACCACATCGTCGCTTCCCATCAGGTGAGATAATGGTCAAACGCACTAAAAAAACTCTACATTATTTTTTAATAATTTTCAAACATAATGTGGTATATTGTATTCCCTTTGCTTGTAGCCTCTTTCTTTCATATTGTTTTTATTAAATCCTATCGGAAACAGGCGTGGCACATCAGGCAAGTCAGCAGGTGAAACATGCTTTGCGTGGGAGCCCCACAATTGTACATGGTCATCATTGTGTTTCCTACACTTTCACTGTCCGAGACTCAGACACTATTGTTGAACAGTCGCCATGACTCATATACGTATGTCTCATGAAGACAGGGAAACAGTTGAAAACAGAAACGATAAATAAACTTTGTAAAAGATATGTCTGGAAAGGGCTTTTGATGGCGGCTAATATAGAAGTATGGGAGAAAAAGACATATAGATTGGAGAAAGTAACGGGAATGATGATGATGAGAAAAAGGAGAAGCTCAAATGAGATAGAAAGAAGCTCAGGCTTTCCTAACTAATATTATAGAGAAATGTCTAGAAAGGGCTAAACGATTGAAGTGGCGACTAATAAAGAAGAAAAAAAAGAAAAAGACAAGTAGATTGGAATAAAGGCAAAAGAATGATGATGATGAGAGGCAAGAAAAAGTTTAAATGAAATAGTAAGAAGTTTATCGAGAGTTCACGTGAATCCGTTGAAGTCAGGGCATGCTGCTTGGGCGAGCGTGACTTGGTGCCGAATTGTTAGATTGTTGTATTTGATTTCGGTCAGCCCATTTTACCTTAAATCTTATATTCCATTCACCTTTATTCTACTTAATATTACTTAATTTGCAATTCTAAATGATAATGTTTGAGAAAAACTTGAGAGGTTGCTAAATATAGATGATCGTCCTCTAGATTATGACTATGATGTTACAAATAATAATCACTAGTGTTATTTGTCCTGATGTCTGCTTGATGTAATGATTTTAAGATGGCATGGTGGTTACCCCAGAAACTTTTAAATTGTGCAAGTCCAAAAAAGTATTTTCGACTCAAAAACTGGTCAAGATTAATCGAATACATCTCATCTATAAATCAATAAAAAGATAAATCTAATCATCAACATTAAAATCTTCCGAGAAATGCGTGAATAAGGAACTCAGTATTGGGAGCGCCAGTGAAAGTGAATTCCACTTGACTTGACTGGTGAAACGGCCCTACGCGAATATCTTCAACAGTATCTTATAGTAGTGATAATTGCTCTTCGCTTTCGTTAGTTGTTGTGTTTTTGCCGTTATTTTCATTAGTTTTTTACGTTTTTGGTGGATTACTGTTGGAAAGACTATTTTCTGCTGTTGTTTTATTTTTGTTGTTAGAATGGTTCTTTTGAACATTGCCATTAATAAAATTGCTATTATGTGTAATTTTGTAAAAAAAAACTGTTCTACTATTGTCTCGAATTTAATTTCTTTCTTTTCATTGATGTTGTTGAAATAAGCCTATTATCTGGCTGTGGCTGGTGGCTATTATATATATAGATAATAGGTAAATCAATACCACTTTTCGTTGTAATTTTATAACTCAAGACCGGGCTCACCTATCCAAACCAAATGTTTAGGATTTGTTCGGACTATTTAGTAGATGGTTTATGTGAAGTTTGCACAAAATCGGTCGAGCGATTATTCATTTATCACATTATTAGGCGGTACGAAGTTCGCTGAATCAGCTAGTATGTATATAAATTTTCCTATTCATCTTTCTGTCTCGTAAAGTTTGCGATATTACCACTTTTCATTGTTTGCAAACAAAAAAACTTAACGTTAACCGTTATGTGCAAAATCATTTTTGTTGTGTTTATTATTTCCGCTCTACTACAGTTCTTAATTCGCAGACGTTTGTTAATTGTAACAATTTGGATTCTAGTATTATATTGCTTTCAACCTCTATGTTCTAATATTAGTTTAAAATTTCTTCATTTTCCTTTCTCGTTTAAGATTTGGGTTTATAAAATGCATTTTTTAAGAGATAACTATTGCTTTCTCCAACTATCTGGAATTTTTATGAAAGAAAAACCTCTACTCTATAATCTGTTGTCCCATATAAACCCTATACATATTCTGTAGTAGTTTTTCACTTATCATCGTAGAGATCAAAAGGCACTCACTATTTTGTTTTCATTTCTTGACTATCTCAATTCTCCTAGTTCTTTAGCTCTTCTTTTTGTGGTTTATTTGTAAATTCTTTATATTTTGCTTTTTTCTCTTTTATTGTATCTACTAAGTACTATTTTGGCCCGTATCACTCAGGAGGATTTGTAAGAAATGCCTAAGGCAATAAGTCGGTCTCTATATTTTTGTGTGCATAAAGTATTAAATTAATAAATAAGTGAGGTTATACTCATACTTTTAATAGATATCGTTTTAACCAATTTGACAGCTGATTAACCAAAAAAGCGTTCGTGCAATCTTAAGGTCACGATGCACTTACAAACTTCAACTGTCAAATGAAGCAGAAAAAAGGTGATTCATTACAAAATCATCCATGGATATGCAATTACCATTGCGTAATACAGATATTAATTCATAAGTCGTAATGGGTGAAAGTTAGTTTATTTGTACATGGTGTGTAAGCTAATGGTCTGTGTACGTGGGTATAGGTACTTTGTTTAAATATAATGTGTGTTGAGACAATGTGGGGAGGTAATAACTGTTGATGCTCAAATATTTGGTTTGAATGGTGAAAATGTTGCTTAATTTTTGGTGCTTAGCATATACGTATGGTTTCAATGAAACATTTATATATATATATATATTCCACAACTATCACACAACGCCGTCTAGTCTCAAGCTAAGCAGAGCTTGTCTTATGAGTACTAGACAACTGATAAACATACTTATATATTTCTAAATACATGGATATTATAGATAAATTACACTCAGACACAGAACAACTGATCATGCTCATCACACAAACATTTGTCCTGGGTGGGAATCGAACCCACGACGTCCCGCATAGCAGTCAAGGCTACTAACCACTAGACCAACAAGCCAGTCAAATTTTATGGTTACAAATGATGACTGAACGCGATCGATATTACAGCTTCAATTTTATTTGGTGTATCTGAACAAAGTATATTTATTTATTTAAATTCCATGTACAGTAGTGGTACACAGGCGGATTTAATGCCACAAGATATTTTCTACCAGTCAACACACACAACAACAACAGTCTATATGACAGTTGGATTTTATTTTATGACATCTGAGCATTCGGATTTCTGTTTTCATTGTTTCATCTATGGATGGCCCGTTGGATTTTCGGTAGAGGTAATTTAGTTAATTTCTGTTTATTTTCAAATTTAACTAACTATTCTGGAGGTAGTCTGGTAGATATCGCTGTCAGCGATAAGACCGCCATTATACCCATAGATTTAAGTTTCTGTATAACTGTTACTATTTTTGTGTACAATATAGTTTATTCTATTCTTCACTTAACTTAATAAAGAACTATCAACTTAGAAATTTATTCTTTTGAGTAGCGTAATTAAAGATACAATAGAAAGACAATGACAATCGGGGTTTAATGAATTAAGAACCAAAACCCTTAGAAATTTACGTTAGGTAAATATTGCTCATACAGTTTCTGGACAAAGTTACTAGGAAGCGAATATGCAACAAATATTTATCAGTAATGGTGCAACCATGAAGAAACTGTACAGCACCATAAACATTTATGTTTAATAGTTTAACGACCATGTTTATGGTTTAACTAGAGGTATCCCGCAACTTCTGCGTTGTAACTGTATGGTAGAGGTGAATTTTGGTCGAGTCAGTAGTTTTACAAGCAGTTTTATTTGGGTTAGTAACTGTTAGATGAACCAAAACATTTATAGCAGTAGCTTCTACTTAATGCATATTTTCATCTCATTCGGCTATTTTAGTTTTCTCTCTTAATTCTAAACGTGGTTCAATTTCATATTTATTTGGGGTCGGTGCAATATGTCTTTTTCTCTTAGACTTCATTAAAAATCGCCTTCTAAGTAGTCTTTTTCATATTAGACACATCATGTACACTGTTCAGACAGTGTTCTTTGACCTCTTCCATTCCAAATTATGCTACATCATTGTTAGCTAAGAACTTAAAGTTGAATTAATTTAAAGGGTTTTCTTCTTCTTCTCTTATATAGACAGTATCAATATCTTGAAAACCAGCGTCAGGTACTAGTTGTTTAACATTTATGTTGAATTGGAATGGATTTATTTTGATATTTATTTTGGATCTTCAAACTTGTGTGTTGATGTGCCTTTGTCTTTGTGCTAAATAAACCTATTTTCTTCAGTTCATTAACCCTTTAACTACTTGTATTGGATCTATTCGCCAGGTACATGTGATTGCAACTGGGTATTCCATCTCGTCTATCTCTTCAATCCCATGACAGAAGAGCTGAAGAGATGGAATATTTGCTAGTGTATGTGCGATTCTGTCGAAATAAACGCGAGAGTGTTTGTCGGATATATGCGACGTAGGTGGTTAAATGGTTAAGATATGCAATTAAGTCAGCGTTAATTGCACGAGCTGTGACTGCTATATATTTATTCAAATCATTATGTTACTCATAAACTAGATTAAAATACTGACAAACAAATTTTCTTTCTTTCAGGTAAGCACTCGAGTCTTTGAAATCCAGGTATCAAAAAATCTCAGTTTTACAATAATGATATATACATATTTCATGTCGCGATTGCATGACTGCGTTCTTTCCTAAGATGGACGGAGTCATCCGTTGTCATCGCGCAATGGACCTTGAGGTTTGTATCAACTTGTTAATGTGTGTTTTTATGTATGTAATCTCTGTTTTTAGTCTTTTCTTTTGTGGCGTGAACATATTTTTTGTGAGAATGTAGAAATTTTGCTGGTTTCTCAACATCCTATTTCGTATTTGGCAATGGATTGGATTTATTATAAATTCTAGACTAGATTGTTTTAAAATGAGCCATTTCAATGACCGACTAAAATGGAGGAGATTATTTATTCAGCGTTTAATTATATCCTTTTTCTTATTTCTATTTTTTCTTTATTATTTTTTGGTGTACATTTATCTTTTGATTTGTCGTATTATTTTAATCAGGGGTTTATAAATTAATATAATATGTACTTAGGTGCTTCATTTTTTATAGATTAAAAAAATAAAAATTATTATTGGACTTTGATCCTCACGAAAAAATTTTGGCTTACCAAAGACTTGTTCGAATGTGTATTAATCAAAATAGAATTGACCTCGCAACCCTGAACTCTGTACTGACCCAATCACCACTCCACGCACTCATGCACCAAAACTTTCGTGCGCCATATTACGGCACTAGTACGTAAAGTGTAGCAACACATTGCGCACGCGCATCGAAACAGTGAAAGGTTATTAACTCATTAGTACATCACCCGAATGTGCCAGTAAGGTGATTTGTTTTAACTAATTAGTTCACACTTACATTTCTAGGATTTTTGCGTAAAACTTGAAAATTATTTGCTTCTGTGAATTTTAAGGTCGTTAGCTAAAAATGGCCTGTTGGCAACAGAATCATTGAAATCAAAGCAATGTACTTAAAACTAGGTGTACCTGTGGGTTTGCTTCCAGTATTATGTTCCTAGATTAAATTTTCAGGAAGTAAAATTGTGATAGACGTAGATATTCTTTGAAAGGCAGGATTCAATTTCCAAGCGATCGAAATTGATCTTATAGATGATTTGTAAAAAATCCTTACGTGACAATGCATTTTGGGCACACAATCGACAGCAATGAGGAAGAGGAACAATAGGAAGCTCGCCGTCCAGCCATTCAGTAACTGTCCTAACTGAGCCCAATTCGTTGACAGTGCGTAGTATTCCACGCGTGCCTCAAAGAAATGTGAGCAACACCGCAGAGGCCTAGTAGGGTCAATGCTCGCCAGGGGCGCGTGAAACTTCTGAAAAGGAAAGTGGTCCTAGAAAGCAAAGGGCAACTCAAAGACACATGAGATTTAGTCAATAAAAGTTTGACACCTCTCGCTCCACCATAGAGTGAGAGAAAGCACTGGAACTCTTGGTGCAACGAACTCTTAGTCTCCTTTATTTCAAATCTTTGCTTCATACATATGTAAATCTGAAGGATAAATGTTCAAATCTGAACAAAATCATTCACTTACCAAAAGGATTTCAGAGAATCTAGGCTAATAAAATGTCAGATTAGCAATCATAGCTTAAATTATTCTTGAATCTATTAGCATAGGCGTTATCCGTTGTGGTAGCTTGTCAACAGGTTTTTTGAATAAAATCTGTTTTGTCTTAAAATTAGTGGGTTAAAGATTGTTTAAGTTATAGTTTTAATGGATTCTATTTAAATATTAAACCGTTGGAGGTTTAATTTGAATACCATTGTTTATTTAACGGTTTAGCGATTATTTTAAAGATTGGATTCTGCCAGCGGTGCGAAAAAGCTTAAAAGGAAAAACTGACTGACTGACTGACATATCAAGGCACAGACGAAACTACTGTGACTAAGAGTGTAAAAAATTGCAAAGATTTCTTTTTATGACGTAAGCGAGCACTAAGCGAGGATTTTCCAAAATTCACCCCCTAAGGGGATGAAATAGGGGTCCAAAGTTTGTATGGAGAAACCTGTTTTCATTGCCTGGCCTGTTGGTCTAGTGGTTAGTGGTCCTGACTGCTATGCCGGAGGTCGCGGGTTCGATTCCCACCCAGGACAAATGTTTGTGTGATGAGGACGATCATTTATTCTGTGTCTGGGTGTAACTTATCTATAGTATGCATGTATTTAGAAATATATAAGTAAGTTTATCGGTTGTCTAGTACTCATAGCACAAGTCCTGTTTAGTTTGGGACAAGATGGCGTTCTATGAAAGTTGTGGAATATTATTGTACATTAATTTACAGTTAAACACTTGATACATAACATTATTCAATATACTAAAACACAATGCCATTAAAACAAGTGCAATAGCCTTTGATAATGACAAGTGACGGTTGATCTGCCATAGTGACGAAATGGTTACTTTCTCCCGTCTCTATAGAGAAAGTTATCGAGATCTTTCTTTATCTTTTATCTTTGATGCTCTTATTAGTGTCCCCTCCCTCGTCTACCATGACGTGTTGTTTTTGTTTTTTGTGAGAAAGGGATAGCGCTATTCGACCTGTATAGCTCCATCTCTCTCTATTGACGATTTTAAGATGTAATAGTAGGCCTGTGTTTTGATCTTCGTTGCGTGTCGATTGTCTATGGTTTTTACAAAGTCTTATGGTATGTAGATGGGTTTGATGAATTGTTTTTTTTTTTTTGTATGAGCTTAGGAAGCTATCAGAAAGGATGGTGGGTTTTCAAATATTGTCTCATCTCTTTTGGTAGTTAGCGTATATTATTTTATTTAAAATCAAGTTTGTCTAAGTCTAATATCTAGTTTTTGGTGGGATTTTTTTGAGGGAAGTCCAGTGGCGGTTTTAATTATTCGCAAATTGATTCCTAGTGGATCATCGTCGTCATTTCAGCCGGAAGCTGTCCACTGTTGAAAATAGGTCTCCCGCAAGTGTCGCTACAATGAACGGTCATGTGCGTTTCTCATCTGAATTATGATAAACGTCATAATGGCGGGACCAAGTCTTGTATCCGAATGATTCTACCACGTATATTTAGTACATTTAAAAAAAAAAAATGTAAAGAAACTGATAATATCTTAGTCACCTATTGTTGATTTCCGGAGGTACTAAATCGCGTACTTAATACTATTTTTTCACACCAACAGTTCTCGCATCTTAGTGGATATAGTGTCGTAAAATTGGTGTAGTTTTGTATATCAACTTTCTGCATAACTAGACAATATGTGGAACCATTGAACAGATACGATTTCGGTTAAATAGAGCTGAGAAATTCATTGCAGTATTGGCTGGGTTTTAGTCAGTAAAAGTCTGACACTTCCTCGCTCTCCACCTAGAGCGGGAGCCAAAGCTATTTGATGATTACTAACACGCAAAAAAAATGGTGATAGTAAGTACCAAATGTGAGGCAATTTCTTCACCATGGGAAATGAAAACCATGTCGAATACATGGTGTAATAAAAACACTTCACATAAAATAGCGAAAGCTGTACAAAAACATTAAAGATGGGAACAAAAATAATGTTTCTTTCAGCTGACAGCAGACTCTAATTAAAAAAGACAAAAAAAAATGTTTTTTGGTAAAAGTCGTAAGTAAAATGTGTGAAAAGATTCTCATAGACGGACAATACTCGTCATAATATATGGTATTCTTTTGTTTTTCTATACAATGAAGTAGTTTAGGAGGAAACATAAACATTAGCGGTACAATACAATAAACTGCTACAAATAGCCCTTACGTTTTGGAAAATAGGTAGTATCTTGATTTTTTCACAATCATCATTTCAGCCTAGGCATAAGCATCTCTCAAGTGCGTCTCACATCCACCGCACTCCCGCGACTCTCACCAGGTCGTCGGTCCACCTTGTGGGAGGTCTTCCAACGTTGCGTTTTCCGGTGCGCGGTCGCCACTCTAGAACCTTTCGGCCCCATCGAACATCCGTTCTACGAGCAATTTGCCCTGCCCACTGCCACTTTAGCAGTCAGTCGCTCCAACTGAAGCCAACGAAAAGGCTAAAGAGACGATTTTGAATATTAGAGTATAGATGAAGCAGAAATATTTTCCAACCCGTACCGAACCTGTATGGTTTATTACGGCCGATTCCCTCACCTAGAAAGGAGACCTGAGTCCCAGCAGTGGGAATATTAAAAGACAGATAGATTATGCTATGCTATGGAGCAGAAATGGACAAGATTATCTATGGCCAAGGAAATAATAAAACAACAAATAGAATAACTGTAGACAGCATTAACATTAAAATTTGCAATCTACAAAATTAATATAGATCAAGGTTATAAGACAAATCTGCTCCTAATCGATTATTTGTCTATGAAATCATCATTTCTCACTCCACTTCGATGACTCGATTCTGAATCGATTATTCGCTTTTACTTCAACCTGCTTGCTTACTTTTTTTGTTATTGTGACATTATTAGTATCTGCCAGTACTTCACTCTTTATAAATTTTAGCCTGTATTTCTGATGTATAAGCTATATCACTGTACAATTTTTTCAAAATTCGTTTAACCGTTTGAGCATGAAAGAGTTACAAACATACAGACATCCATACGAACTTTCGGCTTAATAATGTTAGTGTGGATATTATTATTTGGCTTTTATTAAAAGATAATAGAAGACTTATCTCGTTTCTCTAGTGATCATAAGGTCGACAGTTGAGTATGCGGATCTGCCCCCCTAGCTAAGTTACAATCGTATCGTTCGCGCCGAACGCCTCGAGTTAGCCACGCCTCCAATCCCTTTGTTCTGACGTCATCTCAACGCTCAGTCACGTGGTCAGAATCAACAAATAGCAAATTCATAGCCAAGTTCACATCGTTCAAAATGATAGAATGAATTGTTATCGTTTCTACAATGTTCAACGCTACATACTTTGTTATACAAACGCTACATTGTAGAACGAGCGGCCGACTCAGGCGTGTCAACATGGCTACCAACTTATCGTTTTCTACAATTGCTGACACTGAGGTTTTACCGATTGGAGAACGGAATTTGAAACGAAACGTTTGTGTAGGAACATCTATGGCGTCACATAAGAACTAATCCTGCATCGCGCAATCAAAGTTCTCCGCGCGATTAGAACGTATAGAACAGCCCGAAATCATCTATCGGGCAGTTGCCCAACAGACATAACATCCCGTCTGGTCGGAGGATCCTCCCTTTTCAACGGAGGTTTGTGGGACTTTACACTCTGTTCCGTATACAAACTAACTTGGCTAGGGGGGCGTTTCAATTCCCAGTTCTAGCAAAGTGTTATTGTATTTTTTTTCTCAGTAGCATCTCACAGTTAGGGTTAATACCGGATTGATTTTCATCTTCAGTTTTCAGACTTAGGCTGTATTGTCAGCTTGTCAGGTACTACCTGACAAGCACAGCCTGATAGCTACGGAATTCAACAGCTCATATTATAATAAAGATTTCAATTAGATATTAATTTTATAACTATAATTATAATTGACGAAACGATACCGGAATGCGATCATTATTTTATTACAGTTCTAACATTATTTTACGCTATGCAATGCAAAATAATTATAATATGTACAAATAATGGATTAGGGAGCCTGTATTTTGTGTCGGACGGCGAGCTACACTTTGCTCGTCGTCCGCAAAGTCGCGCCTGTAAAGGCCGGGAGTTATAGGCGTGCTGATACTCGTTTTTTGCGTTATCAAAAAGCCAGCTAAGTGCAACAACATTACAGAAATTATCATCATCATCATTTCAGCCGAAAGACGTCCACTGTTGGACATAGGCCTCCCCCGAGTGTCGCCATAGCGATCAATCCTGTACATTTCACATTCATCGGATACCCGCGACCCTCACCAAATCATTGTTCCACCTTGTAGGAGGTCTAACAGAATAACATGCTTAGAATATAATCTAATATAATTTTCCAAGAGTTTGCCACGATTTAGAGAACTACTGGGGCCACTTTCTATTCGTTAGCTTTCAAGCCCTTTCTATGAAGACGATACGCGTCTTAGTAATACTTAGATTGGTTCTTACTATCTTATAAGGATTTAATGTGAATATACGAGTATTGGTTTCAATTTTATGAGAGTGAAACTGATTAAAATTGAAATTGTTTAGTACTAACAATTGTCAGTGACTTCGTTCGCGAGTAGCAACTCGACATACATTTTCACTGTTTTTCATGCAACCGCTCTTACGCGATTATGACTTTATTACACATTTTTCATTAGATATTTTGAAAACACAGTATTTTGTGAATATTATCTAGGCTTCTATTGAAATCAATTTATAAATTTGTGTAAAACTAATTCAGTAAAGACCCCTGAAAATCTGCTATTTTGCATGAACTTTGACACTTCATAATTTACTAAAAAATTTAAAAACTCAAAAAAGTATAACTATAGGGCAGAGAAAGGGAATGTTAGACTTTCTTGAATAAAGTCAGGAAAGTCTGATACTTCCTTTTGCTCCGCAAGCCCGAGCCCAAGTTGTCAACGGCGCGTACTGTTCCACGCGCGCCTCAAGGAGATGTCAGCAACTGTAGGGGCCCAGCAGGGTCGAAGCCTACTGGGGCCAAGGATCTGATTCTGAAAGGAAGACTCGGCCCCGGTACGAAAGGCAACGAAGGAACAGGAGTCAGTTTTTAGTCAGTAAAAGTCTGACACTATCTCTCGCTCCGCCCAAGAGCGGGGGATGTCATAAGATGCTTTTCCCAGCGGAAAAAAAAAATATTATAAAGAGGGAAAATTTATATTTTGGTATTTGTATGTTAGTTTGTAATAAATAAATTCAAAAAATACCGGACCGAGTTTAAAAATTCTTTCACCAATCGAATGCTACTTTATTACTGAGTAAAATAGACATATACTTTCTGAGATAATGCAGGCGGAGCCGCTGGCAGAAGCTAGAGTACAACAATTATGTATAGCCGGTACATAAGAGAGGGGTACAGGAAATAGGTAGAAATCGCCGGTGATGGTAGATGCTTCATGACTGCGTCCGCGCACCTTATAGGGTGTTTAGTAAGTGCATAATTATGTATGCACTATGCAGTGTATGTAAGAGTTATGTACATAATATTGCGCTAAGTTTTCTTTCCGGAGGTAGGTAGAGAGATCATTTTCTTTGCTCTTCATCATGATCATCTTCCTGCCCTTGTCCCAAGTTATTTGGGGTCGGCGCAATACGTTTTTTTCTTCCATTCTGCCCTGTCACTCGTCATGCTATCACTAACTTTCTTTTCTTTCATATCACTCTTTACACAATCCATCCATCTTTTCTTTGGTCTCTCTCTCCCTCTCCATCCATCCACATGTAAAGTCATAACTCTTTTAGTAACATGCGGTTCATCCCTCTTCTTCACTTGACCATACCAAGACAAACGATTCCCAGTTTCTTTGCTCTTATGTGTAATATAATAAATCGTGTTTAAAAAAAAAAGAAAAGTAGCACCTAGAAGCCTTTTTTATTTTAAGTTCTCACAGTTCATCCTAAGTTTGTCTGCTAACTAGATATTGCTGTAAGTCCACCATTGTACCAAAAGATCTAAATTTATGTAAAAGTTTTGTTAGAGACTGTTTTGGTGTACAATAAAGTTGATTCTATTCAATTTTAAAAGAAAATTGAGATTGTTCAGTGACATTTTTTTAAATATAATTCATAAACTGTCCCCTTCGGTTTCACCCGCGTCTTTGGTTACTGCTCCGCTTCCAAGAATCATAGAGTGACGTTATTTAGCCTAACTTTCTTCGGTAAATAGAATATTCAACAATGAAATATTTTTTTCAATTCGAACGTCGGAGGCTCTCATCTCAGCCCACCTAGCCAAGTTACAATCGTTTCGTTCGCGCCGAACGCCTCGAGTAGGCCACGCCTCCGATTCCTTTGAATTCCTCCGACCACGTGACTGAGCGTTGAAATGACGTCAGAACAAAGGAATTGCAGGCGCGAACGAAACGATTGTATCTTGGCTAGGGGGGCAGGACCTACGTCTTGAGACGAGAGCGCTCAAACAAACAAACAAATGAACTTTACAGCTAAATATTATTAAGTGTAGATTGATAGGTAGGTACTAAATGATCTTATGTGTCGGATAAGGTGATGTCTGCTCATTAGACCTATCGTACCACATATTAGACCCTTATCAATTAGCATAAATTAGCAAAAACATATGACCATAAATAATGCTTAGCTTAGGATATCATTTATGATGCAGCAGCTTGAACGACCCTGAAGAATACAGCTTAGTGTTTTAATCATTTATTTAATTAATTAGTAAATTTTAATAGTGTTTTTTTTTTTGAGGTAGGAATTCATCCAATGATTTATCGCGCTCTAGGGCGGAGCGAGGGAGCGTGTAAAACTTTTACTGTATCTCATTCTAAATCCGTGACTCCAGCGGGCATAAGGTTTTACTAATATCTCTTTGAGGTGGACCATTACGAGCCGTCGACGACTCGGGCACGGTCCTTATCTGGCAGCTGAACGGCGAGCTACTCACTGCTCGTCGTCTGCAATCCCGGACGGGGATCGCCCTGTGACTCCCGACGCCCAAGGAGTATTGTAAACTTAAAAAAGAAAAAATATATAACTAGCATCTCTCTGGGTTGTAAACAAATATTATAAACACCAACGTAAAAGGCGCCAGTACTAAATATACGGATAACTTCACTCTCACTTGACCGGAAGAATATTTATGTAAAGAGTTTTCTTTTCAATACGGGTTTAGCCTTCCTGAACCACTGGATATCTTCCTGCATTACGAGATAGACTCTAAGGCTTGCTTCACACGTGCAGGCAAACGCTGCGTACTTAGCTTGCCGCGGTTGATAGTGGGAAAGCTGACCTAAAATACATATACTCATTACTAAAAAAAAAAAATAAGAGTAAGAATAACTTTATTTCACCATTGTTACAAATATTTTCTTAAACATAGGTATAACCTATTTGCTTAGCGGTGACAGGAGTTATATTTTACCAGAATTATTACAATGGTCCCCAAACTAGGCGGTGCCTGTATCTTGAGGACCGGAGTTGCGTTATCGTTAAATAAAATAAAATACAAGTTTCCTTTACGGATTACCTTAAAATTAAATTGGAGTAAAATAGGAGACAAAATAAGTAGTACAAAGTAACAGGATAATAAATAAAAGAGTGTGCGTGTTAAACGTGTGCTGTAGAAAGTGTGTAGGTATGGTTGTGGGTCGTTACACGTGTTGTACTCGTATTATAGGTACATATTAATTTTGGTGAATATTTCTTGTACAAAACTGATTAATAAAAAAACATATTAAAACATAAAAAATAGCAGCCCATCGGTATCGGAAACAGGGTCTTAGCTACCGGTGACTCCTAAGAGAGAGGAACCTCTTAACTATATAAGCCGTGTTCAGGAGAATAGCTTTCAGAATCAAGCTCTTGATCCACTCGCCTAAAGAGCGCCTTCTAATGTGCCGGTTGAGGCTCGTGGCTATTAAGCCATTGGCTGACACGACTATCTGTCCAATGTCTTTTTTTCTCATCCATAAACTACTGAACCATTTGATGCTCCACGGTCAGAGTTACCAAGGCTCTGGACCTCAAAGGGCAACTAAAGGTACATAAGTCGTCGAGTAGTCTGAGACCCTTTCGCTTCACCCTGTACGGGAGGGTCCTACCCAAACTCAGGGCTGTTACTGAGAAATGCACGCAAAGCTGTTGGTCTCGGAACCGAATTCGGATGTGGAAGCGGAGGTCGAAGCGTGAAATGAAACACTAATGATACTAATAAAAGACTTGGTTAAATATAAATGAAGAGATAACTCACGCCATTTCAAAAACGCTCGCCAGATCGTGTGTAAACAGCCTTACAGTGAAACCGCTTGAACCCAAGTTAATGGCGACTTAATGTCGCAGTTAAGATCGGCAACTACCTGTAGTAACTGTTATTTTAACCCAGTTCTTGTTGCGAATTTGACTGCGATTCGTGTTATGTGTGTTATGACCTTGTTTTGTTTACTTGTTTACATTTTTTTGTTAGATAATCGTTTGGGCTTCACTTGGCGATGTTGTAAATTGTACACAAAACAATTTCTTTTGTATTTTTTTTTAATTAGTAGAAGTTTGACACTCTCTATCATCTCACCCAGAGAAGGAACAGTTATTATTATATATATTATATATTATATGTATATTTATTTGACAGCGAAGCATAGTAATACTTTCTTGAAACACAATGTAACTAATAGAATATACATACATATATGCTTGCCCACATGGGCATACGTCATCGTAAGCTATTAAATAAGTAATTAAATTGACTGGCCTGTTGGTCTAGTGGTTAGTGGTCCTGACTGCTATGCCGGAGGTCGTGGGTTCGATTCCCACCCAGGACAAATGTTTGTGTGATGAGCACAATCATTTGTTCTGTGTCTGGGTGTAATTTATCTATATTATGTATGTATTTAGAAATATTTAAGTATGTTTATCAGTTGTCTAGTACTCATAACACAAGCTCTGCTTAGCTTGGGACTAGACGGTGTGGTGTGATAGTTGTGTGAATATTATTATTATTAAATGTGTTGAGGTCGGGATTTAAACTGGCTAGATGCAAATATACGGAGAGAATTTATGAATAAGAAACCCGTGGTCCTAGAACGCATAGGGCAACTGAAGAACACGGTGTGGTTTTAGTCAGTAAAGTCCACTCGGCCATCACTGCTACGAGTACATTAAATAAATTGAACCCAGACACAGAACAAATGTTCGTGCTCATTACACAAACATTTGTTTTGGGTGGGAATCGAGCCCTCTGGCATGGCAGTTAGGGCCACTAAACACTGGACTAACAGGCCAGTCTATATTTGATGATTTCACTCAAAAAAAGATATTTTACTTACTTCAATCATTACATTACATCACGATACTTGACACATATAAATGTACCTACTTATCTTGAGAATGAGATCCTTGTACGGCCATTGGCTCTAATTGACCAGCAAAGGGGTTTTAACTACTTCCAAGTAGCCAACGCCTTTGTGAAGGCCGAAATAATCTCTCATAGACTTTCAAGGTAACCCAATGGGACAGGTGGATTATTATCTATATTATTACTGCATTCAAAATCAATTGATTGTGCTAAACTAGAATCTGGTTGAATTAATTTGATTTGATTGGTGTTCTTGTGTAAATGGGGGCAGCTTTTAGATCCTGATTTTGCATTAGGTATGTATTTTGTTATAAAACAGAGTGAAAAACTGTACAACAAAACTTTAAGAGGCAAAACAAAATTAATGGACGTGATTAGAAGAATCAGGTTACTAAAATAGAACTGGGCTGGCCATATTTGAGGTTGGAGAATGGTCGATGTACCAAAAAAATAACGGAGTGGATACCGAGAGAAGAAAGTAAAAGTAGGGGTCGACCAAGAAGAGAAGGGTGGGAAGACATTTTTCGGGAGAGAGTTGGACCAGGGTGGATGACTATGGCTAGGAACAGGAACCATTGGAAAGTAATGGGGGAGGCCTACGCCGAAGAGGCGACTACAACTGACTAGATGAATGATTTAAAATATATAGCATAATTATTATAAAATAGGTAACTAAGTGTAAAGTGTATGTAAGTAGTAGAATAAAGGCTGTTTTTTTTTATTTTATTTATGTATTTTGTTTGGATGTAGACAAAACAAAAGCTAAGTCATTAAGCCCGCCTCTGTACCTTTATATGCGTAAAGTATAAATTAAATAAATAAATAAAACCGAAAGAGTAGAAAACTGAAGGATTGTATCGCTTGGGCTATGAGATTCTTTGACCATTTTTTTTTTGTGATGGTTATCTTCCAATGACTTCTCTCGCTCTAGGGTAGAGCCTGAAGACGTGTTTTTTTTTTAGATGGGAAAATCATTTAATGAAAATACGCGCTCTTGGGCGGAGCGCGAGATAGTGTCAGAATTTTACTGACTTAAAATCCACTCCTGTTCCTTCGTTGCCTTCGTCCCAGGGCCCCGGGTTTCGTTTTCACACTAACCATGGTCGTTTTTACACTACCCATGGGGGAGGACGTGTCAGGCTTTTACTGAATAAAACCACACCGTGTTCTTCAGTTGCCCTTTGCGTTCCAGGACCATGGGTTTCTTTTTCATAAATTCCCTGCGCCGTATATTTGCTTCTAAGCTTACGATGACGCATGCCCATGTGGGCATGCATAAATATTCTATTAGTTACATTGCGTTTCAATAAAGTATTACTATGCGTCGACGTCGGTTGCATGATAATCTGCATAGTTTCATAATCCATCTGTTTTCATCATGAGGTTATGATATCTGTGCAGAAACATCGGCTTATGATTACTAATCGTTTCTGGGTAGGAAAATTTCCTTTATAATTACTTACATTTTAGTGTGTCAGTAATGGTTGCTTTTTATATATACCTACTAGCCGACTCGGTAAACGTTGGTTTGTCATAACAAATTAGCCTACGATTTACAAAAAAAAAAAAAAACATAAAATCGGCCGAGGTTCGGCAGAGTTTTGGAGGAGTTAGAAAGAAAAATATTTTATTTGGCACACATAGATACACACAATGTAGAAACAACATGTAGACACATAAGATTAAAAAAAAGAAAACTAATTTGTGAGTTCAATAACAAACACTGATACGAGATTTTCATATATAAGACAACTGACCCACGCGCGCCTCAAGATGTCAGCAAATCGTAGGGGCCCAGCAGGGTCGAAGCCTACTGGGGCCACGGGTAGTGTGAAAGTGGAACCCGGGGCCCTGGGACGAAGGCAACGAAGGAACAGGAGTGGGTTTTTAGTCAGTAAGAGTCTGACACTATCTCCCGTTCCGCCCAAGAGCGGGGATGTCATAAGAATGATTTTCCCACCCAATAAAAAAAAATAAACGACTGACCCAGCAAACATTGTTCTGCAATACATAAAATAAGGGGTGAGAGTGAAAGTAAAAAATAGTCTAAGTATGTTTGTGACCCCGCAAATGTCTATTTCATACAAGTATTTATTGTAATGCATAAAAAACGCACGCGGGACGCGGTTTTTTGCATTTTAAAATTTTCTGCTTGTGGGGCAATTCCGCATGCGTGATGAAATCCGCACGATATTAAAAACACCCCATGATCCATTCTCAAACATACTAAACATACATAAATTTCATAAAAATCGTTCAAACCGTTTCAGAGGACTTCGATAACAAATACCGTGACACGACGATTTTTATTTTTTCAAACTATTTAACAGTGGTGGCCGAGTGAGCAGAGGTGGCCGAGTGAGCAGTGGTGGCCGAGAGAGCAGTGGTGGCCGAGTGGTAACGGCCCCGACTTACGAGTTGTAGGTCGCGGGTTCAAGCCCAGCCAGGCGGATTACTTTGTGTAATTTATTTCATCACCACTGCTCTCAAAACGGCGAAGGAAAACATCGTGAGGAAACCGGCATGTGTTTGGGCTAGAACCATAAATTCGAAGACATGTGACAGCCACCAATCCGCACTGGGCCCGCGTGGTGGATTATGGTCCATTCCCTCTCCTAGAGAGGAGGCCGGAGTCCCAACAGTGGGAACATTATAAGGCCGACTATGCTATGCTATGCTATATTTAACAGTTACAATAAAAATATTCTCCAACGTCCGTCCTACGGTTCAGTAGTCATCAGTAGTTAATGAAGTTAGTCCAACGAGGTCAGTGAGCTGCTTTCTACCAAGTGGTGCGTGTTCAGTTCCGTTTGGCAACCGTCATGATGCTTCAATACCTCTGTCATACGATATATATGTATATATGAAGATATGGGACATCCACCAACCCGCACTGGGCCCGCGTAAGGGATTAAGGCTCATTCATTTCTTCTCCTTGAGAGGTGGAATATGTTTATTATATATACCTTATTGCCTGTCAGACTCGATCTGCAGTGGCCTTTAAGGAAAGCGATCAATAGACTGTAGACACACCCAAGTAGGTCGTTGCAAACACAACTTGTCAAAGTGGGGGGTAATAGCCCCTTTCGTCACCCAGTGCGAGTGCTATGCCCCTTACCAGATTTGCCCAAAGTGTCCCTAAACCTACACTATGGAGGACCCCTATGGGGCACAAATATTTTGAAGGAAAAGAAGAATATACCTTACTGACTTTTATCCCAGTCATTCATTATTTATAATTGACTAGTTTTTGCCCGCAGCTTCTCCCGCGTACTTACTTACTATAACATATGCAGGAATAAAGCCCACCAAGCAGTTTGTATCGGTGAAAAAATTTTAGCAATCGGACCAGTACTTTCAGAAATTACCTCCTACAAACAAAAAAACAAACTTTACTTCTTTAAAATGTTAGTGTAGATAGAGTTCTTGTCGCCTCGAAAGAACCACACAAGTGTGAGTGGACCTGTCCAGTCAGTGCAACTATTTGTCATTATTTCTGTAGCTCAACTCAGGAGTGCTAAGGAGTCCAAAGACTTGTCGAACAATACCAAAGAAAGGTCTTGTAGGTAGGCCGTATAAAATACTCAAACAGCCAGATATACGTTCATCATCATCATTTCGCATATCGCTATTCGCCGATAGACGTCTCCTGCTGGACATAGGCCTACCCCAAATGTCGCCATAATTAACGGTCCTGTGCGTCTCGTATCCATCGGATTCCCGCAACCTTTACCAGATCATCTGACATACGTTACAATTACTGAAAAAAATAACAACAATACATTAGTCATAATTATGATTACGATGCGTTCACAGCTGAACTGTCTCAAGAAGAAAGTACTGCCATCATACCCTGGATCATGCAACGTTACGCCCCATAATCTCAAGATATTATCTGCTATAAAACGCAATTGAATCTGAAAATAAAAGTGTGTAAACTGTTCAGCAAAATAATATACCATAAATAGAACATTTTTTTTTAAATCGTTGCCCCGTTTTAGGAATGAATTCTGTATTGTGAGCATTCGTAGGTGCGTTCACAAATATGTTAAACATGCATAAAACACTCAAATACAGAACAACTATTTGTAAGTCTTACCTTCGCTCTACAAAGAGCGGGAAAGGGTATTATTTTAATAATTGAGGACCTCAAAATGTTATTTATTAAATACTTAATAATAATAAATAATATTTTTCACAAATTTCACACAAGTCCCAAACTAAGCAGTGTTTGTGGTATGAGTACTAGACAACTGATAAACATATACTTATATATTTCTAAATACATACTTATTATAGATAAATTACTCATCACACAAACATTTTTCCTGGGTGGGAGTCGAACCCACGTCCTCCGGCGTAGCAGTCAGGGCTGCTCGCTGACCACTAGACCAACATGCCAGTCAAAGTAATATTAATGATAATTATTATGTAGATAAATGATCAGCGGTAGTGCTTACATCAACTGATACCAACGAGATAGCTAAAGATATATGCGGGATTTTTCAAAAATGCCTCCGCGCCCTAGAACGCACACGGCAACTGGAGAAACACAGGTGGATTTTAGTCAATAAAAATCTAACTCTCGCTCCACTCAGGGCGGAAACAGTTATTTGAATATATCCCGTTCAAAATTCGGGGTGTTACTGAAAATGGTGTGGCACTTCCGTACCACGGATAGCACATAAAGCCGATGGTCTTCTCTGTGAGTTCAGGGTTGAGCTCAGAGAGGGAAAAATCCCTCTCTGGGCTCAACCCAAAACTCACAAAAACGACTTCTCGTTTGATGATTTCCTAAGATATTGTCTAAGAAACAGTAATAAATGTAATCAAATCTGAAAACGAAAGTTTACCATTCAGCAAAGTACTCAATGATTTCATGAAACAATAACGTGACTTACATGTGAAGTTTTGTAATGGATTTTTTAATGGAGGAAATATGTAATGTAATGTAAGTCTGTAATGATGTGTTAATACACTGTTTTGTTTCTGTTTTTTTTCAGTAACATTCACTTGCAGTTGAATTTGAGATTCTTACGAAAGCTTTTTGTAACAGAACTTTCGTGAAATTGTATTTAGAATTAGGCTGTTTTTCCAACCGAGCGATGTGCTATGTAGCTATGCTGCGAGGATGTAATAGCTAAGCTGTGAAATTATGTGACCGTTTCCACTGATACTAAGCTATGTGGCGGTGCGAGTAAGATGTGCTATGAAGGTACGCTGCCGCAAAGTAGCTGCGCGAGGAAGATGCGCAGTTCGAGCTATGCGTTGTATCGATAGTATGGAAACTGTACATAGCTACACCACTCGCGACCTTCCATTGCACGCATTCGTAGCTCGCATCCATAGCACACATCTATAGCACGCATCTACAGCACGCATTCGTTGCACGCATCCATAGCGCACATCTATAGCACGCATCTATAGCACGCATCTATAACACGCATTCATTGCACGCATCCATAGTACACATTTATAGTACGCATAAACGGCACGTAGCTACACCACTCGCGACCATCCATAGCACGCATCCATAGCACACATCTATAGCTTACATCTATAGCACGCATCTATAGCACGCATCTATAGCACGCATCTATAGCACGCATCTATAGCACGCATCCTTCCATATAAAAATCATAACTTAGTTGAATCCGTTTCCACCAGTACCAAGCTGTGGGTTAAGCTCGCCTATGTACATCAACTGTCCTATTTTTATTGATCATATAAAATTGTGTGTACAATAAAGAATAATAACAATAATAAGCTATGTGCATCAATGAATATGATTGATGGATATCAAACGCATCCATAGAAAGAAAGAAAGAAAGAAAAGAAAGAAAACACGTTTATTTGGCACACAGGTACACACAATGATATAGCAACGTAGCATAGCACACCTCTGGTAGAAAAGCACCTTTATTGAGGGGTTAGCGGATAGCTGGCGTGTTACTAGGCTACAACTTGTTTATTTGTTGGGATAACCGAAAATTGCAT
This sequence comes from Mythimna vitellina, assembly GCA_949316375.1. Classification (NCBI taxonomy): domain Eukaryota; kingdom Metazoa; phylum Arthropoda; class Insecta; order Lepidoptera; family Noctuidae; genus Mythimna; species Mythimna vitellina. The sequence goes on from OX438709.1 coordinate 10,959,897, forward strand.
TAATTTTTTTCTTGTTTTAATGGTCTAGAACCATCGTCAAATGAGTTTAATTTGACTGAAACTTGAACAGAATCTAGGACGTTTGAAACAGTTGTCTTCCTTGAAAGTCAAGTAGTAAAATTGCTTAGTTTTATGATAAAATACAGTAAATGCCATTAAAAGTGATTACAAAGCTCTATGAATAAGCATAAACGTATACATAGACGATCGTCCGTTACTCAGCCCGTTAAGTATGCCGCTACTATTGGTACGAGTTACTGGTTGCTTGTCGCCCAACGTCTCGGGGCTGATTGATACGACCGCTACCGTCAAACGGGGCAAATAGGGACGCAGGGGTGAATAGAACCCCGGGACCCTGGAACGAAGGCAACCCGGGGCCTTAAACGAAGGTAAAGAAGGAATAGGAGTGGGTTTTATTCAGTGAAAGTCTTACATGCCCTCTTGGTCCGCCCAAGGTCGGGAGAAGTAATTGTTATTTTAAAAAAGAGGGGTGAATAGGCAGACACGGGCATATTTTGTTTTGTTTTTATTCTTGATAGGTTCGCACTTGACCACTATCTTACCTGATGGAAAGCGACGATGCGGTAGACGATGGAGCGCACTTACCTAGAAGTAACCTATTCACTCTTGACTTAAAGATTCCCGGGTTGTAGCCATCAGGAAACAAAGATTCCGGCAAGGAATTCCACTCTTTAGTTGTACGCACAATGAATGTGTTCCCAAAACGTTTTGTGCGTATAGGTGGAATTTCCACCATGTACCGAGTACCAAAATATTTAATACTAAACAATAAATTAGACTAAAAATAAATCTTTTTATGAAAACACCATCAGAATTGGTTATAAAATAGCAATTAACTTTTCAAATATGGGTATGAGGAAGAGTGGGGGCGTGGTGGGGACCTCTCGCTATCTCTTTTGTACGCACGTAACGTAATGGCAGTGACGTCACATTTCAGCATGTGCATCTTTTTTTCTGTTGCTTGACAGTTTCCTTCTTCCATCAGATATGAAAGGTTCTTCTTAATTTTGAAAGGATTTGAAAAATTCTTGTTATTTTCGATTTTGGATAAATATACTCACTAAAAAAATATTTCATGTATCAGATTGTAGGTTAGACAAATTCGTCAGTAGAAAGTTTTCTCTCTACTTAGATTCTACATTACCTACTTGCATAATCATAATCACAATAAACATATTTGACTTTTCGACAATTCTTCCGTATTGAATGTTAAACCGCGTTTACACATCGGCGCGAGTGGCGAGGCGAACCACGAACACACATGTGCAAACAACGCGCTCGCTATTCGCCAGTGCGTGTTGCCAGTGATGACATATGGCTCTGAAACGTGCTCGCTAACAATGGGTCACATCAGAAGACTATACTCGGTGTTTCCTTGCATGATCACATCAGAAATGAAGATATCCGCAGGAGAACTAAGGTTACTGACATAGCTTGAAGAATCGCAAGAGTGGCTACCATGTACCGGAAGACGCAGCGTTGGAAGGCCTCCCACAAGGTGGACCGATTACCTGGTGAGGATCGCGGGAATCCGATGGATGCCAGGCGCACAGAACCGGTCGTTATGGCAAAACTTAAGGGAGACCTATATCTGGCAGTGGACGTCTTTTGACGTCTTTTGACGAGGCGAATAGCGAGGCAAGTAGCGAGGCAAGTGGCGTGGCGATAGGCAAGCACTAATGTATAAATGCAGTATCACATTGCCTACAGGGACTGTATAGGTCAAGTTGTCATCAAGTGCTTTCAAGTATATGTACCTCTGACATTGATCGTGTCATACAAACTTGCATTTATGCAGATATGTTAATAAAGGTCAGAATTGTGTCAATGAGTCAGTAAACATCACGACTGTACATAGTTAAACAGTTTACGGTTAACACAGTAACCTAATTAGTTCTATAAACCAGAGGGTGTACCGTGACGTGTGGGTTTTTGGAGGGATTCCTTAGAGTGTAGTTCAGTGGCTGTTTTAATTATTATTTGCAAATTGATTCTTAGTGGATATTATGATGTAAAATTATTGTAGTTTTGTATCTCAAGTGTCTGCGCAACTGGACAATATGTGGAATCATTGAAACAGGGGCCCAAGTCTGCTATTTTTATAAATTCGTCATTCCAACACGATCCCATTGTCATTTTGCTAAAACTTCGTAATCTGTTAATTCATAATGGTTAATCATTGATCGGTCAATGGTCTTGTGGTAAAATGACAATATCGAGCTTTTTAGAAGCAATTACTGCACATTGGCGTTCTGATGGTAGGTCACTGATCAAATGAACTGTCAAAATTTTAGCAGATTTCCGCATACGTCAAACATTTATTTGTCGTCATGTATGAGATTACCGTTGCATACTATTTTTTTCAATGGAGTTTCAGTGGTTGATCATTGAAAAGTTATAATGAAACCAATATATTAGTAAATTACCAAACTTACTCAAAATCAACAATTATGCGATCAATAATAGACCATTCTGACACTATTGTAATAGCAGACTTGAGGCCTTGGCGCAATTTCGGTAAAATGAAGCTGAGAATTTTATTGTAGTGTTGACTACCTCAGCTAAGTTTGCCTTGATATATTTGCTGTCAAATACTACAAAAAACATTAGAATGTAATCCGTATTCTAATGGTTAACCATTCATACGAAGACATGGCTTGCGTCTCGCATCCATCGCATTCCCGAGTCTCTCACTAGCTCATCCTCCCACAAGGTGGATCTTTGTCGGAGGAATTACAGATTATTAATACATTAAAGGACACTAAAAATCCTTTCTAGAACATTTTCCTTGTTCTCAAAATATATAAAATACTTGACAATTCAACATAATGTAAATTTCTACCCTGCGGCCTTGATACACGAATCGAAAGTCGTCGGAACCGGACTCTGGCCACGTGCCATACCACTTCACGCTACCATCCACCATATCACTTCGACATAAGGTTCAATTTCTTGTGACTAACAAACCGGACAAATGACATAACATCACATGCTGGAATAAACTATATAGCGTCTTCATAAGGTTTAGTTTTCTTTGGCTAGGAAACACAGTGACACTTCGCTTTGAACCATGCCAACCATGCTTCATGGGTAGCTTCAATGGGTTAGAAACATATGAAACAGCTGACTTACCTACTTTTCTTGTTATTAGTTGATGATGCGTGGTTATACGGGCGAATTTCCTTTGAAAGGTTTTTAAAATAAATAATGATAATATTCCACAATTATCCCGTCTAGTCTCAAGCTAAGCAGAGCTTGTGTTATGAGTAATAGACAACTGATAAACATACTTATATATTTCTAAATACATTCGTATTATAGATAAATTACACCCAGACACAGAACAAATTATCATGCTCATCACACAAACATTTGTCCTGGGTGGGAATCGAACCCACGACCTCCGGCATAGCAGTCAGGGCCACTAACCACTAGACCAACAGGCCAGTCAAATAAAATAAATAAATTCAATCATCAAATTCCTAGCCCTTTCCCAACTAGCTGGGGGTCGGCTATCAGTCTATCCTGATGCAGCTGAAAACCTATGTTTTAGGTACATGGAGCAATAGCTCCAGCAGGCAGGCCTATCAGACCTTCATGCTCCTAGGATAGACTGATGGCCAGACTTTCTGGCGTCTGCCTACCTATAACGACTGTCAAAGATCTACGAATGACAACTAGAACTAACGCATTTACGTGCTTTCCGAGGTACGGGGCGTCCTAAATAAATTTAGAAAAGTACAAATTAAAAAATCACATTGGTACTCTCCCGGTTTAGTACCCGCAACCTCATGCATGAGAGGCGGCTGATTTAACCATTGGCCACAAATCATAAAGGGCCTATTACACTACGCGATATTCAGCACACGATATTCAGACTGTCTTATTTTTTGTTCCGAGTAAGGCCAGCCGCACATTTTCGGTTTCCTAGTTAGGTTTCCTGATCGGGAATTTTGATTCGGAAACCTAAATGCTCTGTTTACATACAAAATGTTATTTTTTTCCGTTTGGAAAATTAAGAACGTGTGCGCCTTATTGAACATTTTGTATGTAAGCAGATCATTTCGGTTTCCCTATTTGATTTCCTGATCAGGAAACCTAAATAGGAAACCGAACGTTTGCGGCCGGCCTTAAACTGGTCTGACCCTTATTACACTACGCGACATCGATTAAGACTGTCTGAATATCGAGTAGTGTAATAGGCCCTTAAATGAATTAATAACATAAAGAAAATTACAAATTAATTCACAAGGATATAATTATAGTTTTAATTCATTCTAACAGCTAAAATATTCTAAAATAATATTCCACAACTTTCACACAACTTCATTTAATCCCAAACTAAGCAGAGCTTGTGCTATGAGTACTAGACAACTGATAAACATACATAAACATGTATTTCTAAATACATACATATTATAGATACATTATATTCAGATACGGAGCAAATGATTGCGCTCATCACACAAACATTCCATTTTGAATCGAACTCCCGACCTCCGGCATAGCAGTCAGGGCCACTAACCACTAGAACAACAGGCCAATCAATATTTGATGATTTCCCCATTTATTTTGTATTGAAGATCACCAGTAAATTAAATATATATTTATATTCTTACTTACCATTTCATTTTCAACTAGATTTAGTTAATAAATAACACTAATTAGCGTGGTAAATGTAATTACGTTATTCTCTCGAATAACTAGCGAATCTAATTTTAAAAAACTGTTTAACGAATTAAATTAGTTCTTGTCAATTTGATTTGAACACTCTAATTACGAAAAATATACTTTAACAAAAAATAATCCACTAGCCTGGCATGCATCACGGTGCATGATAATAAAGCATGAAGCCGCGGGCAAAACTCATGAAAAAGGTAGAGTATCTTTTCATAGGTGGGATATAAGTAAATGAGGTATGTGTTGAGAAAAAAAAACTTAGTTAATCCCATTCACCTACGGGTCTTTTGTTTTTTTTTATTAGTCTTTTTTTGAGGTGAAATATCTTTGTAGCGACATCTATGGCGTCACATAAGAACTAATCCTGCATCGCACAATCAAAGTACTCCGCGCGTTTAGAACATATAGAACAGCCTGAAATCATCTATCGGACAGTTGCCCACCAGACATAACACCCTCTTGTCAACGGAAGTTTGCGGGATTTTACTCTCTGTTTTACATACCTCCAAATCTTCATCTGAGTTCTCTCGCTCTAGGGTAGAGCGCTCTCGCTCGGCGTGTCAGCGTTTGTCATCATCATCATTTTAGCCCAAATGTGTGCACTATTGGATATAGGTCTCCTCAAGTGTCGCCACAAACGAACGCTCATGTTGGTCTCGCATCCATCGGATTCCCGCGACCCTGACCCTCACCAGGTCATCGGTCCACCTTTTAGGTGGCCTTCTAACCCTGCATCTTCTGGTACGTGGTCGCCACTCTAGGATCTTTCGGCCCCAACGATATATGTTTTGCGAGCAATGTGCCCTGCTCACTGCCACTTAGTTTGGCCATTCTTTAGGCTATATCAGTAACCTTGGTTCTCCTGCGCATATCTTCATTTCTGTTGTGATCACGCAAGGAAACTCTGAGCCCTTTCCATTGCCCTTTGGGTGACTTTAAGTTTACTGATGAGGCCTATTGTAAGCGACCACGTTTCGGAGCCACATGTCATCACTGACAACATGCATTGGTCATAGAATTTCGTCTTGAGACTATGGTACGAGTATATTGAATGATAAGATACCGCGCAGCTTTCCGAACGCTGCCCAGTCGATTCGGATTCGACGATTGACCTCTTTGTCGAAGTTGGACTTACCGAACTGGACCGTCTTTGTGGATATTCTATTCATGTGGTTGTTATGATCTAACTACAAGACCATCTTAAACTTGGATCATATTGAATTTATTTATATCAATGTTTTAAATAAGTTTATATTTTTTATAGTTTTGTTAGTATTGGTGTGTTGGTAACAATAGGGCTTAAATAATTAGTTTAGTATTGTTAGTTTTTACTATTTATTTTATTTATGACTGTCGTCACCCAGTGTCTTTGCAAGGGACAGTCCGTTTTAGCAGCAATCATCTTCAAAATGCTGTTGTCACTGCCATGGAGACGCCGTAGTAAGGAGGCCGCTTTCTTACGTACGATGGCGTGGAAACCATCAGTACCAGCCTCTGCGAACATTTTCGACGTGCTATAGCGCCATCAGCAGCATCCTGAAGGCATTATTGAATTGGACACGCAGGGCACTGTAGGTTCGTCGCGTGTATGACACCCACAGGCCGCTCGTGTAAAAAGATTGACAGAACGCCTTAAATAGGGTTATTTTTACGTTAATAGTACAACGAGCGGAAAATGTCTGGCTTAGTTTTGAATCCAATTGATCTCATTCAGTCTTGTTTAAGAACTGTATTTATTAAATCAAAGTGCTTGAAGAATTGATTAGTTTTAACTAAGCAGTTTGTTGTATAAATATTGGTTTTAAATTCAATTGCTATTGAGATTTAGTGGCCTAGATTAATTTGTACCGGGTGGTACAATAAATGCTTTGTATAGTACAAATTAAATCGCCAACGCCCAGTGAGCTGATAATAAAAACATGACATAATCGGTTTTACAATGTTTCCACTGCTGGGCCTCCTGTTTATGAGAGGCAATGGGGCGTAATCTACCACGAGGGCCCAGTGCGTAAAAGATCTACAAATGACAGCCATGACCAATGGCCTAAGGCAACTCACCTAAGGCAACTTTTTGTAGCGATGTTGTAGCGCGTTCGCATCTATACAGTTGCGATGCTGTAGCGCGTTAGTAGCGCGTTGGTATCTTTTCTATAGCAATTGCATATGCGACTTTACGTGCGTTACGTAAGCGCGCGACAGAATCGCTACAAAAGTTGCCGTGGGCGAGGGGCCTAACGTGGTTTCCGAGGCACTGTGGAATCTAGGAAGAAAAGAAAAGGTTACGTACGTATTTTTTTGAGTTTAGGAATCATCAAATACTTAACTCTTTTCGCTCTGGGCGGAAAGAGAGAGCGTGTCAGTCTTGTACTGACTAAAACAAACTCATGTTCGTCCACGGGGCGTAGTGTTCCACGCACGTCTCAAAGAGATGTCAGCAGAACCGTAAGGGCTCAGTGCCCGTAGGTCCGATGTCTGCTAGGACTACGGAGAATTCCTGAAAGGACACAGGTGGTTTTTAATCAGTAAAAGTATATTTATACGCCCTCTCACCCCACCCTAGAGTGGGCGAAGACACTACAGGTTTTCTCACTCCAAAAAAAAACCTATTCCTTCAATTGCCCTTTGCGTTTTACCATGGTAACTCTTTCGTATCAATCCCGCTGTCCAAGTCTAAGGTACACAACCTGACAATGTAATCAAAAGAAAGGCAGTTCCCTTAACGGCCGACCCGTACTTGACCGCTTTTTTACGAACTGTCGCTTTCTCGGGCCGCAGGTCAGTGACCGTATGCGGAACCCATTCAGGTGTCCGATTTCACCGGTGCGATGCTGTGAATTGTTTAAGGTACCCTAATTGGCTACATACAATGTTGCACTAGTGTGTTTGTGTCTTTGGTTTTGTAATTTTTGATTTAGCAATACTAAAGTGATTCTGGGGCCTTACCATGATGTATTAAATTGTCAGTCGTGTGAGTGAGACAGAGGGATGGAGCTGTACATCCTATATATAGCTTTATCCCTTTAACAGTTCAGTTTAGGTTGTAAAATGGATCGCATTAAGAGCTCGTGCTAGAGCCTCTACACCTATACATAAGGGAAAATCATGTAATGACAAATTGCGTTCTTGGGAGTAGCGGCAGATAGTGTCAGACTTTTATTGACTAAAAACCCACTCCTGTTCCTTCCTTGCCTTTCGTACCAGGGACGAGTCTTCCTTTCAGAATCAGACCCTTGGCCTCAGTAGGCTTCGACCCTGATGGGCCCCTACAGTTGCTGACATCTCCTTGAGGCGCACGTGAAACAGTACGCGTCGTCGACGACTTGAGCTCGGTCCGGACGGTTACCGGACGGTCGGACAGTGAGCTATCCATTGCTCGCTATCCGTAAGCCCGCGCCTAAGGTCTCTGGAAATTGGGATCGGAATCCCGGCGGCTGGAGCGAGAGGACTGTTGCTTTACGCGGTTGGCCTCCTCCTTTGCAAGCATTATTGCTTCGCAGAAGGAGACGACCGCCTGCCACTCCTCCTCGCTCCGGACCATGGCCTGTACTAAGGCCCGTCGCGAGAAATCGCCGCCGTCGATCGCCCCCACGAGGACACGGCGGTACTCTGTCCAAGCGGGGCACACATCTACCGTGTGCTCCACCGTGTCCTCCGGGCGGTCCACATAGTGGCGACACGCGGGCGTCGCTTCCGCACGAATCCGGTGCAGGAACTTCCCGAACTTACCGTGTGAGGACGCCGTAAGGTTTTTCCACCCACGCCTCAAAGAGGGGACTTACCGTCATAATGGTGGCGTGCCCAGATCTCTTTAACAGTTCAGTTTAGGTCGTAAAATGGAATGCGTTAAGGGCTCGTGCTAGAGCCTCTGGACCTATAGAAATGATCTCATCGAAACTTTGACTTCCTGAGCTACCCTGACATCTCCTAAAGTAGACTAAAGATTATTCTCTCGGCATCCTATGAGTGATCAAGGTCAGCAATTTCACTCTTAACCTTGAAGATTTCTTCTTAATTTGTTAAACAAATCTGCTTGGCCTCTGACCCATGACATTTTATTTAAGAAACCGGATTTTTTAGTCAAAGTTAAATATAGTGGTGATTAACGACTATGTTTTTCTCAATGGGTGTGAAAATAATGTCTTCAAGATATTCCATATTCTTCACGGAAGGTCGTTTAGATCAGGCGTAGCTAGAACAGGATTTTTCTAGTTTTATAAATTTAAGACTAGATCATATAAAGGTCACTAAAAAAATAATTAAAATAATCTTGATAAAAACATAATATAAAATATAAATAATATATTCTTACCTACCTATTATCTGAGAGTTTTCCGATTGGTTTATAGGGTTCCGTACATTAAAAGGAAACAACGGAACCCTTATAGGATCACTTTGTTTTCAGTCCGTCTGTCTGTCAAGACTCTTTACCTCGGGAACGCGTGAAGGTATCGAGTTGAAATTAAGACCATATACTCAGGTCTGCGGTCCCTACCGGTCAGCTGTGAAATAAATTTGTAGTTATGTCTCATGATTCGGAAAAATCTCCGTAACTCAATTCGGGAATTAAACCGTTTTCATAGGTAAGTTAGTACGGAATCCTTAGTGCGCGAGTCCGACTCGCACTTGCCCGGTTTTTTTTTAAGGAATTGTATTATTGCGATAGTTTATATGAGTCAGACATTTTGCAAATCTATATTCTCGCCAAAGACATGATAATAAAAAATGTTTACGATCTCAAATATTGTAGTAACATTGAGACAGCTCCAGTAAGTAATTAATACTTACCCAGTAAGTAATATTGAGATAGAAAAAAACATGAAAACACTCCATCAAAAAACCTGATCACTGCCCCTTAAGTTTGATGATTCTTCGGGCTAAGCCCGTGGCTCCGCGGATATCTTCATTCCTGATTCGATCATGCAAGGAAACTCCAAGCATAGCCTTTTCAATCGCTCTTTGTGTATTTCATTACTTATTATTATTTCATTAAACCTTATTTGCAAAGCCACTGTAAGCCGGAAGTATTTAACATTTCTACAAACACAGCCAACCATATAGATTTTTATAAGCTTCGTCCTTTGCATTCTAATGATGTCCAACAGTAACCCATCAAAATTGGTCGCTGGAATGGCGACCACGACCATTTCTGACTATATACAACACTCAATAAACAATAGAAAGTTCGTATCTCTTACTAACATTAGTTATGTGTGTGTCTTCACCAAGCCGTCTCACAAACTAGTTTCGCAAGCCACTAAAAAGGATTTAGAAAGTTCAATCAGTTATATCCGTTTCCTACGATTTTCTATTGAATTTTTTAAATGTTTTTACTGCTTTTTCTCTTAATCGATCGCTTGAGGTGTTATTCTGAGAGGTGCTAACGATTCGGATATGATATATTCGGACACAGTGTCCGAATCGACACATTTTATTTTCAGTATTTTTTTACTGAAGATTTGGCCACCACGTTTAATGAAGCTGTTTAGAACTGTCAGAGAAAAAAAAGTTTTAAAATATAATATAAGGAAATTTATTACCTGCGGGGTTACCATGACGTTCAAAGTAAGATTGTTTTATTCTTATTTCAGTGTGGGTAAGAGAAACAGCTATACAGGTGGTCTAGCGCCATCTCTTACCCATACTGGAAATAAGAATGAAACAATCTTACTTTAAACGTCATGTTACAGGTCCTGTAGTTGCTGCCTTAAATCCACCCCTAAAATAGTTTTGATAACACTTGTTTTTCCCCATTTAATAGATCTTTAATCTCCCCATATAATATTAGATACCGCTTGAGACACATTGTTTCTACGGACTCATATTACAAAATTTCATACAAAAATGGTTATAAGTACTGTGATATTACAGAAAATAAAAAACACAAAGAAACCTATAAATACCTAATTTCGAAAAAAGAATAACGTGCCTTTGATATAAAGTATATTTGAATTTATAATTTCAAGGGAATTCAGATATAACACTTCAAAGCAACCTGTTTTAAAAAACGGTAATTTTGTAGGTATACCTTTTTTTTAATCTGTATTTTAGTACACTCAGATTAAAACACATACACATACAATTTTATTGTATTTATTATATCAGGCTGGGCGCAAAGCAACCTCCGTTTATTTATTTTTCGTAAGTGTATTGAAAAACGTCGTTTGATACACGTGGAGATTTGCAACTGCAGCCTCGGCTCTTTATAACCCTCGCCTACGACTCGGGCGAATTCCGCCTCGGTCGCATTGACCAACTTTCTTCACTTGTATCAAAATTTCACTATTTTCTCAGTAGCTTAAAAAAGCTCTTTTGTAAATGTTCCAGTAGGGTTGATCGATATTACAAGTAGACTATGTTTGCCCCACAGTCTGCCGGACGCAACAGTATATCCTAGATCTAGTGCCATCCAGCTCTCTATATGGCTAGCTCGAGGCCTATACCAGGAACTGGACGTCCTACTAATTGTAATTCCTAGGCCGTACTGAACCTACTATCTAGGTTTCTAGACTAAATATTTTATATAGTTATGGTTGGTTTTTAAATGAGTAGAAAATGATCCCAATTTTCGCCTTTATAATAATTATTAGTGTTTTTATTATGTGGATGGGTGGAGAGGGAGAGGGAGGCCAAAGAAAAGATGGATGGATTGTGTGAACAGTGATATGAAAGAAAAGGAAGTTAGTGATAGTATGACGGTGGACAGGATAGAATGGAAGAAAAAAACGTGTTGCGCAGACCCCAAATAAGATGGGACAAGGGCAGGAAGATGATGATTAGTGTTTTTATTAAAATATCTGCCTAAACTCGGCCTTGCAACTACATTATGAGATTATTAAATTGTGGATTTTGCTCATTTGGTAGTTTTTTTTTTATTTTTATTTATTTTCTCCCATACTTAGTAAGATTTATACAATTTACAAGAAACAGTTTACAGACGGGAGACAGGAGCCCATACTAGGTGGAACCTGTGCTACGAGTCTCCTGGTCTCCTAATCTCGAAAACATTATAAAAATCCAAAGTTAGAGGATGCATTACATTAATACCTTTACCTGTACCTTTTGAGAGAAATAAATCGATATTATTATTATTATTATTATAATAGGAAGTTCTTATAACTCATGAAAATAAGAATTAAATTAAAATTAAATTTTGATATTAAAATTCAAGTAGATGAATCCTTGTTGTTGAATTAGCAGGTAAAAATCATAGTTTAAATTACATGTTATTTTGACAGAAATTCCTTTATCATGTCAAATACCAACTAAAAAGTTACGCTAAGCACGAAATTCGATTCTACGTGAACAATGGAATGTAATAACATCAATAGTCTTGTTATGTCAAAAAATCAAACCAGAAAAATGTCGTATGAGTAATATTATATCACACAGTTAATGGCAATTTCTTAATGCCAAATTACCAATTTCCTGCTTCACAATAAATTGACGTAAAACGAATAAAAGTATTACAAAATATTACAGAAAGCACATCCAACATTGGTTACCAACAACCAAACTGCAGTAATCTAATATTATTTGTACTCGTAAAACAGCTGAAAAATATATCACCAATGTTGGCGGTTGGTCATCAACTATATCCAACACTGTACATACAGAACTAGGTCAAATGTCAAAACGGCCACAATGACTGTCAATTCTTTTTACAGTCAAGTCATTTGGAACACGGTAATGTATACAGTCAAGTCATTTGAAATACAACCATTTTAAAAGTCTACCTTTTAGAAAAGATGGTCAGAGAGATAGATAATGATCTTATATTTCAAATCATCAGACCATAATGATTGTATAGGGTTTAAAAAAAGGTCTTTCTTCACCGATTTTTATTGTTTCATAATGGTCCAAGATTGCCATATCCAATGAATGCCGTGTGCAAATTGATGTGGTGAATAAATTTACGTCGATGTATGTTAGATAATATTTCTCAATTATTGAGTAATATATATATATATTTTATTAATGATAGGCTTGCGTTTGACCACTGGAAAGGTCAGATTTTTACTCAGTAAAACATTACTGTTAAGAATTAAAATGATTAAATAATTTTTCTGGCCCGAGTGGAGCGAGAGTACAAGACTTTTTTATTATTATTCTTGATAGGTTCGCGTTTTACCGCTATCTCACCTGATGGAAAGTGACGATGCGGTCGACGATGGAGCGCGCTTACCTAGAAGAAGCACTTCCTACGCACACTCCCCGAAATGCAACCGGTAGAAGACCGACAGGCTAGCAACTCGGCGTCGATGCTCAAGACTTTGAAGCCTCGACTCAACGAGTGCATTATTGCCGATGATTCTCCTGGCTCGTCTCTCAATTGCCTCAAGTGCATGAAGCTGGTATCGGGCAGATCCGTCCCAAAGATGAGAGCAGTACTCCATACACGATTGAACTTGCGCTTGATAAAGTTTGAGCAGCTGTTCCGGCGTGAAGTACTGTCCGACCTTCGCGAGGATACCCAGCTTTTTAGCTGCCAGTTGAGCCTTTGCTTCAATGTATGGCCCCAAGTTGAGAGTTGACGTCAGCGAAACACTGACTTTACTGAGTAAAACCTATCTGTGATCCTTCAGTTGCCCTTTGCGTTCCAAGGCCACAGTGACTCTTTCGAACAATCCCGAAGCCTTTGTATGTTTGCCAAGCACATAAAGTCTATGTGTTAACTTTCAAATGAACGTATTTTAAGTATGGTAGTGTCTTTCTATGTGTTAACAAAAACCTATTTCTTTTTGTTACAGGTAAATAACAACAATTCATTAACGCCTTTATTTTTCGTCAACGTCTGCCTCTTCTACTAAAGTACACCCGCGGGAAAAGGTGAGAATAGCAATTATTTTGCGTTTAATTTACATAACCCATTAACTTGAGCGGCGTGGTGTACAAACAAACGTAACGGTGGAACACTTTTGAGCATCTTGTAGTTCTTTGTGAGTTACAAATAGGGAGGGGACTGTGATATCGATAAATTTGTCGATAAAAAACCACTTTCTTTTAAAATGTTTTTTCCAGTAAGATCATTTATGTATTTGCTAAGCTTTTAAAAAATTCTACACAGAAAATCTTAATTTTAGTTTAAAACTTCCTAAAATACGAAGTTACATTAATTCAAACTCAAGTTGACTAAGCAAAAAATCGTAACTATTGTTAACCTTATCAGATTCTGTTTAGTTTTTTTCGCGAAACTATTTTCTAACATAACAATGACAGAAATGTTAGATCAATGTCGAATAAAAAGATCCTTGTAACATTTCTAGACAATACACACTTTCGATAATAGTTTTTGTGTCCTGTACAATAAGTAATATCTGGTCAGTCATTACTTATTCTTAGAGTAAATACATAAATTTGTATTTATGTATTTGTGTGAATACATTGCTAAATAGTAATTATTGTTACATGCATATTTACTGAACGTTATGTACAAAATATGTGCCTGATGATATCAATAGTACAGTTTTACTTCAAGTTTTTTTTAAGATTTTGAAAAGTGAATTCCTTGTAAAAGCATCTTAATTATCATCATAATAACGGTTTTAAAATATTCTAATTCACATTCAATAATTAAAACAGTTTATTGAACTATGGCCAAAACTTTCTTGATGGAAAATAACACGTTTAAAAGCAAAACAGAAAAACTAAAATATACAGAAACAAAATTACATGATTAAAAGAAAATTATTTTCTTTTTTAATTAATAAAATAAATCGAATCGATGTATCGACCACTATCGTGAAAGTCAAGGCACAACTCTAGCTCCTAGAACAATAGATGATCGTAGGCGCCGTAACGTGCGCGTGAGCATCCAAACTTAACATGCGTTAACGACCACGATTAAGGTTTATTTTAGGATAATTTTGCCAAATAACGAACCTTGATATTTAACAATTTTAATAAATGCATCGTTGCATCAGCTTTTGTTTTATATGCGAATATGCATGTAGATAAAATATTCAATGTGCAAAAATTTAGTAATTTTTATACAAAATAAAGATGTGACATTGCGCCAACATTTTATAGTTTTAGATGGCATTTAGCTGTTGCACCTTTTGATATATTAAAAACGTGGAAGAATTTAAGTTACGAATTATGTAAATTTTTATTTGCTGAGCTTAATACAAAATATTTAATTATTACAATTGTATTTTTAATCTGTGTGTAATGTCAGTGATAAGATCTTTGATGCTCCATCGGCATCTAAATTAAGAATTTTCATTTGAGAACTTGACAGTCTCTACTTTAGCATTCAAGCTGAGTTTGACAATATTGACCTTAAATAGTCAATACAGGGATCGGGTGACTATCTGATGAATGGTGATGAGCCAACAGTCGTTAACTTTAACACATCCGTACCAGCACTCGTGAGGTGCGCACATTATGACATACACAAGAAAATGTTCTTCCAAATGTGTTTTGTTGTGGCTCCGAAACATCTAGATGTTTGACAGTTGTAATCGTTGCGGCGCAAAAATTCAGCTCATGGATTTTACTATGGTTAAGAGATACAATAATTTTTTTTTTTTGTACAAACCATAATTAGACGTATTAACAATACATTGTACAAAAATTTTCAGTATAAGACAAACGTATAAAAAAACACAGCAAGCAAAACTTGATTTAAACACATGCAGAAGTCCATAAACACAAGTAAATTATATTTCTTACAATCGACAAGACACATTCGACATTATCCTACATTCTCCTCTGCCATCGTCACCCTACTCTCAGTCGGTGTCACGCGGTCGCTCCCATGACCCAATGCGGTGGCCACAAAAAGAGTAATGCCAGCATGTGCATTGATCTTCCACTTGTATGAAGAGATACGGTTAGTATGTAGTAGAAATATTCTTGTTAGAGCGGATGAATATTTCAATATCCATTTGATTTACTTTTGTATTTTTTTTTTTGTGGTGAGAAGTAATCTTTTATACTTAGGGCATACTGAAAGTTTCTGGATTCTGATAAATAAGACCTATGATACATTTATTGTTTTTCAAAGTATAATCCCTCGTAATTAATGAATTTTTGCATTTGCTGAAATTACTTTACAAAGCAGTTGGACCCGTCTTCTTTAGGAACCTCTTCAATGGCTTTATGGAACGCCTTCACCGATGATTCAGGGCTCGGAAAACGTGTGCCTCTAAGTTTGTCTTTAATTTTTAGACATTGTTTCGATGACGTGTCTAAATTTTGCGACAACTGCGACATAGTGCTTCATCACCAAATGCCAATTGAATTCTCTGGCAAATCTCTTGTTGACTTAAGCCACAACGAATATCATAAAAAAATCATTGAACGAAAATTTTCACGAGTAAAAGTTCATATTGATATCGACACACAATCTTCGAAAGGACGCCACAATGAAAAAACAAATGACAGTCTCGCAAATTAAAAAGTAACATGCTTGAAAAAGGTTTTATTTTCGAATTCTATAATTGTGTTCCATTATTTTATTGTAAATCGCCAGATTCAGAGACTTTCAGTATGCCCCACGTAGTCTCTTCCACTTTGGGCGAAGCAAGGGGCACGGTTAGACTTTCACTGACTAAAACTCGTTTGTGTTCCTTCAGTTGTCCTTTTTATTTCATTTTCTGAAAAGAAAATTTGTGGTCCTAGAACGGAAAAGGCAACTGAAAGACAGAGGTGTACCAATTTTATAGTGATCATTATTTTGTTCAATAATTAGCTCGTAAAAAGAAATAGTGAGTTGCTGATATGCAAGTAATATATTAAATTGGAAACACTATATTCATTTATGATCATATATCCAGAATATGGTGTTGAATCCATATTCAACACCCATATTCAATGTGGGCATTTCCTCCATAGAAAATGCCCACATATAAACAATAATGTTTGTTTAACATAAGTAATTGTACTGATCAGTATGAGTTTTGATTT
The DNA here is from genome assembly GCA_949316375.1 of Mythimna vitellina. NCBI lineage: Eukaryota > Metazoa > Arthropoda > Insecta > Lepidoptera > Noctuidae > Mythimna > Mythimna vitellina. The sequence continues at coordinate 10,976,505 of OX438709.1, forward strand.
GGTTAGATCCTGTTGAGTTTTTTCATCAAAGAAATCCTAAACTGAATCTCTAAATTCATGCCCGTCATTAGTTCCGCCCCTTTTTATGTTACGAGTGACATTTATACAACTGCTAGGTTAAGCGATCATCATGACAATAAAATTCTCTTTCTTTTGAACTGTGATCTCATCTCTCTCTCGATCGTAAGCAATAATGCAATCGTAGATGGTGGATCGCACTAGTTTAAGAGCCTATACACTCTAGCCTTGAAGACACCTAAATTATAATCGGATGTGAAGACTGGTGTTGGCGAATTCTTATAAAAGTTAATAATTTTGCTCTGAAATGTTAATATACAACATTTTAACATAACGGATAGTTTCCTAAAGCTCACAGTAGGTGCAAACTGCAGAGTATTGCAATTGGTTGCATAACATAATTTGCAACCGGGTGCCGTTATGCAACTCAATGACAGACGACCGAACTGATTCTGTGTTCTTGTGGCCTGTAGTCTATGCTCGCGCGGAAGTAGAAAATGATTATAAGGTAACTTACTCTCGGGATGAAAAAGGATCATATATGCTATTTTAGCCCCCCTAGCCAAGTTAAAATCGTATCGTACGCGCCAAATCATTAAATAATTCCAATACCAATGTATTGGAATTATTTAATGATTAGATAGAACTAGTACAATAAAGCATATTCTATCTACCTACTATTTATCTAAGTACTGTAAAGATTTACTGATATCAAATTACTAGTTTATACAAAAAATAACCTGTGGCTATCGGCCTAACAGCCGTCCTAATGTCTCATAGTCTTATTTTTTGTATATAATTTTGTAATACTTATTGTCTAAGTAATATTATCTTTCTTTTTATGCATCTGCCATATTGTCTCTCCACTACCCTAGGTTGACTGGTAGAGAATGCCTTAGGCATTAAGTCCGCCTTTGTACCTTTAGTTACATGAAGATTAAATAAATAAATAATAATAAACCTTTATTTCAGACCACTTAGATCCATTATACAGCCTTTAAAAATTAAAAAAATCCACAAAAAAGTAATTACATGAATAAGTCCTGATTACACAAAAAAAAAAAACAACTAACTAATAAAAATAAAATAAAAAACCGAATAAATGTCGTCTTAATAATCGTAATCTTCTTTCTTTGAATCGAATTAGTGTTTATTTTTTAAATTTAGAATGTGTCTTAAAGAGGTACTGATGAACGAGGTTCTACAGTAGTAATTCAGAATACTTACAGAATTCTATAGCAGTAAAAACTTTACACCAACCGTTTTCCCACGTTGTCGTCGTGGTCTCTGTGATCTTGAGGGCTATGCCGGTAGAGCTATTCATGCCGGAAGGCCTCAAGTGAGAGACCAGACCTAGAGGAACACACACAGGTGGAGTCCAGACGGACCGCCACGGAGGGCGCGCTGCCCACACCGACAGCTGTTGGTGCTTTTGGACAGCAATTTTGGAGAGTTGATTCGCCTCTTGTACGTGTCTGCTTATCAGATCTGACTAAGATGGCGAAGCCATACATTATCCACCTTTTTGAAATCTGGTCCTCTAACCCCCTAAAAAGGACCAGAAACAGTAACAAAAGAACAGTTACAATTTAAACGTCTTTGGCTATGCGTAGGCGCAGCAAGGACGGACAAACCCACGACAAACTGTTAGTCGCTCCACATACCGATATTATATTGTATTTATGGATTTTGTTACGGAAACTTGTTTCGACATATTTGTGTTAATATTATGACTAAGAATAAAATAATATTGCTTTAAGACTTTCGGCTCTAAGCAAGAACGTCACAAGCCTTTTCTATTGAAAAATTTCTACACATTATCTGCACCCCTAGCCAAGTTGATAATCTACAATCGTTAACGCTAGTCGAAAACTAATCAAATGTATGGGATTGATATCATCTCAACGTTCAGTCACGTGGTCAGTACAAAGAAACGAATAGAAAATTCGTAGCCAAATTCACATCGTTCAAGATGAAAGAATGAATTGTTATCGTTTCTATAATGTTCAACGCTACATCCTTTGTTATTGTAGAACGAGCGGCCGACTCAGGCGCGTCAACATGGCTACCAACTTATCGTTTTCTACAATTGCTGACACCGAGGCATTACCGATTGGAGAACGGAATTCGACACGAAACGGTTGTAACTGTCCTGGAGGGGCTGTAATTTATTTCTCTTTTTCTTTCAAATTCGATGTCGGAATCACACATGAAAGAAAGAAAGAAAAAACGTTTATTCGTACCTCACACATACAGTAAAATTAAAAATGCAGTAGAATCATTTGAATTAAAATATAGTAGAATTAAGTATAAATAATAACTGTATGATCTGCCTCCTTAGCTAAGTTACGATCGTTTTGTTTGCGTCGAATGCCTCGAGTAAGCCACGCTCCCGATTCTTTTGTTCAGACCATGTGACTGAGCGTTGATATGACGTCAGAACAAAGGAATCGGAAGCGTGGCCTACTCGAGGCATTCGACGCAAACGTAACGACCGTAACTTTGCTAGGGGGGTTGTTCAAGGCCAAAAAGGCGCTTAACTCAGCATAATTATGCTGCGATATTTAAAACGATAAATAACGCAGCGCTGGAAGGGTCCCATAGGTACTACAATATTAAAATCGAACAAAAAACATCGACAACATTACGTTTCTTGTATGGGAACCCCGTTTAATTTTTAATTTTATCTTAATTTTATTATTTATTGTTGTAGCAGCAATAGAATTACACATTCTGTGAAAATTTTCTTTCATACTCTCTAGCGCTCTGAAGAGCAGTGATGGCCGAGTGGTAACGGCCCCGACTTAAGAGTTATAGGCTGTGGGTTCAAACCCAGCCAGGCGCATTACTTTGTGTAATTTACCACCACACCACTGCTCATTTTTCATCTCCACTGCTCTCAAAACGGCATGTCGTAGGACCAAAAATTTGAAGACATGTGACATCCACCAACTCGCACTGGACCCGCGTGCTGGATTACGGCCCATACCCTCTCCTAGAGAGGAGGCCTGAGTCCCAGCAGTGGGAACATTATAAGCCTGACTATGCTATGCTCTACCTCTTATAGTTTATGAGATACAGCCTGCTGATAGATGGGCGGATAGTGGAGGCTTCGTAATAGGGTCCTGTTAGCACCCTTCACTTTTCGTTGCAACATTGTCGCATTGTCGCACTAATATTTCTGCAAGAGACTTTTTTCTTGTATTCAGCTATTATTTCGTATTGGTAAATAGTTACTAAAATATTTTCAATTTATCCTCTTAAGTATTTATTAAATAATAAAATAAAAGCGAGACAAAGTGTCTTATTATTGCGTGAAAAGTAAAAGTCGGTTACGGAAACAAGTTGGTACAGAACTTGTATTTAAGATTGTAAATAGGTAACAAATAAAATCAGCGTGTCGAGTAACACGTACCACAATTGCAACAGATTTTCCATAATAACAAAACACTAAGGTCTATCATGGGTGGGATGATAGCAGGACGGAAATATGCATCTTTAAGATGAGAGAAAAGTATAGGTGGCTACAATGTATGAATCTGACAGTTGTCACCCGCAGCGTCCTGGGCAGCGTTCGGGAAGCTGCGTGGTATCTTCTCATCCAATATACCACAGTGTCTCAAGACGAAAGTCTATGACCAGTGCGTGTTGCCAGTGATGACATAAGGTTCCGAAACGTGGTCGCTCACAGTGGGCCTCATCAGAAGGCTTAAAGTCACCCAAAGGGCAATGGAAAGGACTATGCTCGGAGTTTCCTTGCGTGATCGAATCAGAAATGAAGATATCCGCAGGAGAACCAAGGTTGCCGACATAGCACGAAGAATCGCCAAACTTAAGTGGTAATGGGCAGGGCACATTGCTCGCAGAACGGATGGCCGTTGGGGCCGAAAGGTTCTGGAGTGGCGACCGTGTACCGCGAAGACGCAGTGTTGGAAGGCCCCCTACAAGGTGGACCGATGACCTGGTGAAGGTTGCGGGAATCCGATGGATGCGAGACGCACAAGACCGTTCCTTGTGGCGACATTTGGGGGAGGCCTATGTCCAGCAGTGGACGTCTATCGGCTGAAATGATGACTCTAAAGTCACGTAGTTTTATCTTAGTTATGATCATACTGTCAAACGTGCGAACTGTGAAATGTATGAGCGTTCCGTACCTCAAAAGGAGAAAACGAAACCCTTATAGGATCCCTTTGTCGTCCGTCTGTCTGTCTAGATACGGCCGTTTATGTCGCAAAAAACGTATATATCGATTCTCTCAAAGGAATCAAAATTCAAAGGGTACGCGTTGACCCAGAATCCTGAAATTTGGCATAAAGCAATGTCTTATAGCACAGATATAGGAATAAATCTGAAAACAGTAAATTTGTTGCTACCTAAGTGACAAAAAAAAATTTGAAATTCGGAAAAAATTTCGAGACTCCATTCGGGAATTGTAGTTGGTACAGAACTCTCAGTGCGCAAGTCCAACTCGCACTTGCCCAGTTTTTTTTAAATGTTCCTCACAACTTTCTCAATTTGTTTATTCATAAAAACCTTTTACTGACTATCACAAACACTCCATAAAAAGAATTAGCGTAATTGGTACAGCCGTTCATGCGTGCTGACGTGACCGAGGGACAAGAATTAATTTTTATATAGATAGATTTGCCTTTTTAGGTTCACTACTTGATATCATCATCATCTTCCTGCCCTTATACCGTGTTATTTAGGGTTGGCGAAACACGTTTTTTTCTTCCAGTCTGCCCTGTCACTCGTCATGCTATCACTAACTTCCTTTTCTTTCATATCACTCTTCACACAATCCATCCATCTTTTCTTTGGTCTCCCACTCCCTCTCCATCCATCCATTCACTACTTGATATGTATTTGTTTATTCAAACTTGATGCTTCACGAAAGTACAAAAACGGACTTAATGCTGTAGGCATTTTTTACTAGTCAACTAAACGTGGTAGAAGATGACGTGAAATGCATATGCATTGCATATGATTTCTTCAAAACACAAGATTATTATTTATTTATTTTATAATTTATGTACACACATAAATAAAGAAAGAAGATACATTCTGAAAAAAATTGTACAAAGGTACTGCTGATTTCTAAAAGAAATTTCTTCCAGCAGACCTGCGAAAGGAGAAATAGGAAGAAATGTAGACAATAGTGTGTAGAAGTAATAAAAGAAGAGAATGTGAAATCTTAAATTAAAATAATAAATACTTATATGCTATACATACTATACTAATATATTATGTTAATGTACGTGGACAATACTCGAGAGGCGTATTTAAATTTATTTAGATTTTTTAATTTTTATTTCATAAAGAGGAGAGATGAAACGCATGTTATTAGAGAGTTATGAGTATACATGTGGATGGGTGGAGAGGGAGAGGGAGGCCAAAGAAAAGATGGATGGATTGTGTGAACAGTGCTATGAAAGAAAAGGAAGTTAGTGATAGTATGACGGTTGACAGGATAGAATGGAAGAAAAAAACGTGTTGCGCCGATCCCAAATAAAATGGGACAAGGGCAGGGAGATGATGAGGGATAACAAACAGTAATATGAAACATACATAGTCCGTTTAAAGTTCTGACACTTATTCAAAATGATAAAATAAAAAATACTTAAAAAAAATCGAGAAATCTCGAACATACAAGCCTTGAAGAATTTTCTTGAGAGATTGTGAAACGAGGTAAGTATTGTTGTGAATCGATCAAGGTTTCAACACTACTACTACTGTTATTTATCACTCAATTCATACCTTATTTTTATGGGCTTTATAATATAATAATATAATATAATATTCACACAACTATCACACAACGCCGTCTAGTCCCAAGCTAAGCAGAGCTTGTGTTATGGGTACTAGACAACTGATAAACATACTTATATATTTCTAAATACATACATATTTTAGATAAATTAGCTTTGTAGCTTTGTATCATAACTGTTACATCATTTGAAAGAACGAGTATTTATAGCTTACTTGAGCGTTGAGATCTTGAGGGTTTTTTTTTATTTTGTGGGAAAATCATCATATGACAAATCTCGCTCTTGGGCGGAGCGATAGATAGTGTCAGACTTTTACTGACTAAAAACCCACTCTTGTTCCTTCGTTGCCTTCACCCCAGGGCTCCGGGTTTCGTTTTCACACTACCCATGGCCCCAGTAGGCTTCGACCCTGCTGGGCCCCTACGATTTGCTGACATCTCCTTGAGGCGCGCGTGTAAGTACGCGCCGTCGACGAGTTGGGCTCGGTCCGGACGGTTACCGGATGATCGGACGGCGAGCCACCCATTGCTCGCCGTCCGCAAGCCCGCGCCTACGGTGGCCGAAAATTGGGATCGGAATCCCGGCGGCAGAGATCTTGAGGGTTAGAAATTCCTCAGTAGCAGATTAAGTATTGCCGTATAACTTGCTAATGCTGTCAGTCTTTTGGGCACACATCCAGTTGATAGTGACTGAGACGCACTGGATGCGGAGGAATCTTTATTTTTATTTAAACTTCATGTACAGTGGTGGTACATAGGCGGACTTAATGCCACAAAGCATTCTCTACCAGTCAACCATTGGGTTAAAAAGACAACACTGTGGTAAGAATCTTTTGACGCCATATTTTAGCGTTTAATGTATTTAAATGGTTTTAATTAGCGAAGTGTTTTTATTTTTCATGTTTAATCTAGGTCTTAAGTAATTTTTTACTTAAGACCAATTTGGCATTAGATTGTCAGAAATTAATAATAATAATACATACACATTTGCGAGCTAAAATCATAAACCCTTTTTTTCCTTTGCTGAAAGCCATTAAATAATAATGTACCTATACACTCAACTTAAACTTAAGCTTCATCTTAAATAACAAATATCTTGCAAATACATCGCTAAACCGCAAAACAGTTATCACACCCATAAAACACACGACCTACATTAAAATCGTGTCGCGCGTAGAAGACTTATAAAACAAAGATTTAACAATTGACTGTAAATTATAACTTACGCAGAATTCATCAGCGCTTCAAAAAGGACACAGAATAGAAACATACAGAAGGATCACTTCAAACGGCGGGGAAAAACATGCACATGTATACTTAGACGCGTACGTACAGCGATCTCTGTTTCAAACAAGTGACAGCCGCGACTGCGTTTTTCTTTTTTCTTTTTACTTTACACAGTTAGTACATTTAGCCAGCGTCAAGGTTATATTTAGTTTTTGATACATCATAAAGTTACTGTGTCTGTTTTTCACTTGTTTCACTAATTCCACATATTGTCCAGTTGTGCAGACACTTGAGGTACAAATCAATTTTACATCACAATATCCACTAGGAATCAATTTGAGAATAAGTGAAATTCTTACTGAACTTCAATTGAAAAAACCCGGCCAAAAACTCGTGCATTATAATTTTCACTCGCTGTATGTGTTGCGTTTCTGAGTGCGTACGTTTTCATACGTTATATGGGTCTTCCGTCATTAGTAGTATAGTCAGAACCCTAAAAATCGGTCACTAGTCTTACTCGAGGGATCATATTGCAGAATTACTAAGTTAAGGAGGTTTTTAAAATACTTATATCTAGCGGTACATTAAATAATAGTTAGGAAAATGCTAGGCAGAATGATTGACGGGCCTTCTGTATCTATATATTTTGTGGTAAAAATCTTGACATTTACGACACGTACCTACTTATAAATGTCGCTACAAAATATCAAGTTATTTATAAATTTCAAAACCACAAGTATGGCCGCCATCATAGGATCGTTAAATTCCATAATTATTCACTGAATAAAAAAAAAACATGACAATGAGTGAATTTTGAAGGCTTCATTGAGCACTGTTTTTAACTGTTTGACCTAGTACAAAAAAATCTGGAAAGGCGACAAAAATGGTAACAGCATCATGAGAAAATTGTGTTTGAGCTTAGCGTATCTGTGTTCCAAGGTTAAGTAAATTTGACAAATGTATGGGAAATATAGCACGATCTAATGGCATACAGCATCAAGTTTCACGATGGCAAGCAGGCGCGACGCAATGTGACGACACTGCAACTTTTTCTATGGGAAATAGATATTTTTTATTATGGACAGGCTCGTGTTTGACCACTATCTCACCTTATGGTGAGCGATGATGTGGCCGACGATAGAGTACTGTGATAGCTATCAGGATTTCAAGAAACACAATCTTCGTCAGGGAATTCCACTCCTTAGCTGTACGCACAATAAGTGTGTTCCCAAAACGATTTCTACGTATGGGATGTCTACAATGTACCAGTGGCGCTGCGCCGTAAGTCTAATGGTCCGATGATGGAATGGACTTGGTGGAATTAAATTGTGTGTAATCCTTACCAGAGCAGTGGCGTCCAAGTGGTAACGGTAACGCAAAACAGTGAAGGAGAACGTCGTGAGGAAACCGGCATGTCCTAAAACCAAAAAATTCGAAGACTTGTGACATTCACCAACCCGCACTGGGCCCGCGTGATGGATTACGGCCCATACCCCCTCCTAGTGAGGAGGCCTGAGTCCCAGCAGTGGGAACATTAAAAAGCTGATTATGCTTATGCTAACTCACTATACGTAACATAGATTTCCAAACGCATTATAAATCTATTTATTATTGCAAGTTCAAACGTCATGTATTACAAAATATAATGAGCATGCAATACATTAAATCAAGTGTTAATTTCTTGACTTGTAAACCAGCAACTTAGTATTGATAGATTGACGGTAGGTATATATCAATAATACATAAGAATAATTTATGCAACAATCCCCAATCAACTATTACTTTACCTTGAACCTGTTTTAAAATAGTAGTGGCCATTATAATATTACATTATTAATTTCACTGAATAATAAAATGAATTGATTTACATTTTGTATACCAACGTAAAGCTAAATTGTATAGAGGTCAAAATGCATATTAATATTGTCTGTGATTTTCGAGCATATGCATTCGGGTAAAAGTGTTACTTTTACAATAAGATTAACCTTGATTTTGAAAATTGTGTCGATTAGGTTAGCATCGTTAAAAATAAATAAAAACTAAAGCGGTAATACCATTTTTTATGCTTAATCTTTAGGGTTCCGTACCCAAAGGGTAAAAACCGGGCAAGTGCGAGTAGAACTCGCGCACTGAGGGTTCTGTACAAATTTACCTATGAAAACTGTTCAATTCCCGAATTTAGTTACGAAGATTTTTCTGAATCACAGATTATGTATTGCTGTTGCCGCTAATATAACAAATAAGAAAAAACCGAATAAAATATATATTGAAGTGGGGGCGCATACAACAAGCGTAATTCTTTTTGAAGTTTGTTTTGCTCGATATTAATAATAATAGTTATAATATAGTGTCCTAATGTTGTATACAGAACCCTTCGTGCGTGAATCAGACTTGCATTTGGCCGATTTTTTTCTGTAAGCCAATCAAATTTATCTCGCTCATTCTAGTTCCATTTATATAGATAGCATATAGTTTAATTTTAATGACTTTTTTACATTTATTGCTCCAGTATTTAATTTTGATTAATTTCCGTTTGCGTTTCACACTAAAATAATTATTCAGTGTCACTTTCTGTGATAGTTATGTGTTAATAATAATGTTGAGATCGACCGATTTGTCAAATGTTAACGGGCGGTCGGCCTTACCATTTACAAGTTTTTATGTAGATTAATTCAATTCTCAAAATTAATTAGGTACTTAATAATATCAAAAAGTGGTTGGTAACAGTTACGTAAGATATTTATACGAATCTTAACAAAGCATATGCATAATCAGCCCTATAATATTATCACTGCTGGAACTGGGCCCGCGTGGTGGATTACGGCCCATTTTCTCTCCTCAATCCACCTCGCGGGCCCAGTGCGGGATGTCACATGAGGTTTCTTTATTAAAATTCGTTTAAATATCTTCTGTGAGAATATCTCTCTCTCTCTTTAAAAAGCTGGAAACTCTTTGGGTAGAACTGTCATTGGTTATGCTGCACTCGTGTTTAATACAAGCATAGCATAAGCTTAGGCATAATCAGCCTTTTAATGTTCCCACTTCTGGAAATCAAGCTTCCTCTCTAGGAGAGGAAATGGACCGTAATCCACCACGCGAGCCCAATGCCCGTATTTATTACAATAAAAAAAATGTTGTGTCGTCAATGACAATATACTAATAGAAAAGCTGCTAGAGTGGTGGTGAGGGACGACATTCGAATTTCGAAGAGATAATAACGATGACATTTAGCCACGGCTACATCGTTCGAATTTCAAAACGATGTTTGCTAAGTTTTTTTCTTTTGGCTAGTTTTTTTTTTTATACTCAGCCTATGGCTACATTTAGGTTTCGCAGTTAAATGTATAAATAAATTTTAAAGAATATTTCTAATCACAACTGTTCATAGAGTAAAAAAAAGAGAGATTTAAATTGGATACACATTCATACTGCTCTGTAATGTTACCTCAAAAATAAATAATGTAGCAGTGAACAAATATTTGAAACAATTAAATAACAAACCGTTCTAGTAATTAAATTATCCGTGTAACCATAAACCAGTGAGTTTGCAAGTTTAACGTAAGGCGCGGTCACACTGCGAGCGACTTTAAAATGTTAGGAGATTGTGAGTGTACCTGAGGGAGTGTGTAATTTGTGAGTATGTATTTATCTTGGTTACGCTAAGATTTTAAATTGAGACGCTGAAGAAATAAAATATGTTTATTTGGTAAACTCAAAACCATTAATAAGTCTTCAGAAAAAAACATTGAAATAAAAAAAAATATAACAGATGATGAAGATTGCTAGGATTGCAGATTGTTCAAAAGAGTTACCGAGGCCCCCGAAAATGGCAACTGAAGGATCACTGGGTTTGAATTAGTAAAAGCCTGCTATTCACTCTCACTACACTCTAGAGCGGCAACAAAAATGTTATTAAATGATATCTCACCTCAAAAAAAAATCGGTGAGGTGGAAATGTCTCCAAAGAATCATAAATCAAATTTTCCTCAACGAAGTTTAAATAATTTGTACGAACAAACAACAATACCAATTTTGTTGGACACACAGCTGTAAGACAGAGGTCAATGCACTTCTGCTAACATTGTCAGTAGTGAAAGTAAGGACAGTTCTAGATTTGTCATTAAATTAGCAAAATCATTATTACACTTAAAACATCCGTACGAAACGAACGTATTAAGCCGGGTACAGACTGTTGTAACGTAACATGCAATGTAACACGTAATGAAAGAATTTGTCGCCCATCATTCATTCATTCATTCGCATTTGTATCATGCGATGTTACAGAGTTCGAGTAGTGTGTCCTTGCGCGCGCGAACCGTGCGAATAGAGCATTTCAATCACGTGAATAGCCCCCCTTGTCAAGTTTCGATCGTTTCGTTTGCGTCGAACGCCTCCGATTCCTTTGTTCTGACCACGTGACTGAGCGTTAAGATGACGTCAGAACAAAGGAATCGGAGGCGTGGCCTACTCGAGACGTTCGACGCAAACGAAACAATCGTAACTTGGCTAGCATCTACATTTATGAAATGCTCCTTTCATGTTACATTGCATGTTACGGTATAGCAGTGTGTACATGGCTTTACAGAATATAAAGGTTACATTTAACTTATGTATCACATTATGTAAAGGCGGAAGATAAAATCACCGTTTTATACGAAACTATGCAACAGATATTAGATTTCATTGAAATCTTTGACATTTACACTTTTACTTATGTTGTGAATCAACATTCAGCAATACTTATGAATACATGTCCGGTTAATATTGAAGTATCTTTTTGTATGTGTATTTGCTCTTTTGCAAATGCACTTAACTGTTATGTGTAAAGGTTAGTAATAGTAAACCTTTGAGTAATGATTTTAACTCATCAAGCAATATACGATGCAGCGTTGGAAAGTCTCTCACAAGATCGACCGATGACCTGATGAGGATTGCGAGAATCCGATGGATGCGAGACGCACAGGATCAGTCGCTGTTGGGAAACCTTTGCCGGAAGCCTATGTCCAACGCTGAATGATTTTCACCTGAAATGATGCTGATGATGAAGCAATATATTCCTTTTTTTTATCTAGGAAATCATCAAATGACTTCTGCTACGAAAGCGGGAGAGGTTATCAGACTTTTAATGACTAAAACCCACAGAGTTCCTTCAGTTGTCTTTTTTGCGAGGGCTACATTAACTTTTTCAAATAATCAGCAGCCATCCAAGACGATGATGACAATCTTAAGTAACTTTATGAGTTACCTGTTATTTTTCAGATATAATATAATCTTTTTAGCACCTACAAAATTATCTACAAGATTCTCAACATATTTCGTAAGACCACTCACACAATATATTTGTACGCATTGACTTTTAACCTAACTCATCGCTACAAGTACCTCAACATAAGAGGTATTGAATTAACTTTATATTATTTAAACACAGTAATAGCCATTTGCTAAAGATTTTCATCATAACTCTTGCTTTTTGACCTCTGAGGTTCTTTATCTCTTCTCCACTGGTTAATGATACATGCTATTGATTACATATCACAAACCAGCAACCTCAGTTCAACTTTGAGTACAGATGTTTGCGTTATATGTTAAATCTTAAAGATTGCTCACATTTGCGTACCTTAAAGAACTTATATAAATAATTGACAATAAAAACTTCAAAGCAGTTTCAAAGTCTCAGGCTATGGAAATGTTCGCAAACAGTTTGATGTAGCCCTTGAACACCAAAAAAGTAACTGAAAGAACATTGAAGGTTTTAGTCAATAAAAGTCTGACTCTCTCGCTGTTATTTAATGATTTCCCACGTCCACCGCGTCTCCAAGTAAAAAAAAAGCTTCAAAATCTCACCAGAATAGACAGACATACGCAAATGGTGACTTTCACGTTTGTTTCTGGTCTACTTTTTATTTATTTATCTGACAGACACCTAACCTGTCCCTGAACTAAAATTTAGCATAGACTTATATCTGTTACAATAAAAGAACATTATTTACCATCTATTTGACTCTGTCTGATAATACTAAGTATTGTGATATCGAAGGAAATTGTATGGCTTATTGTGTTTATAAACTTATACTTTATACTTAAGGTTTATGCTCTATAAAGAATGAATTTGATAAGAAGAAAAAGTGATTGTTTTGTATTATCTAGAGGTGGGATTGGCTGTCAAGATATACGATTACTGCATTTACATAATAATAATAATAATTCGTTTATTTTTCTCACCACAACATCACAGCAATTACAAAACTAAGACAATGACAATAATTGGGTTCATACTGTGGAAGACTGGTGCCTAAGGTAGGCTTTTGGCCTGTATTTCAGGTCACCAGGTCTTCCCCTCTTTTATAAACGGATGTGTATACAATTAGCAGGGCAGAAAAGTCTTTCACTACATTCCCGCCCTCACAGTATCATACTTGCGTAAAAATCGCTCCGCTCGCATTATGACCGAAGCTCGTAAAACAAAAATCTTCATCTGTATATTATATAAGAAGTGATAACGTAAGGTGTGTCGCAAACGTGTGGGTTAACAGGTCACTGGTAGATCATTGTACGCATTATGTACTCTAGTTCTTTTTATGTACGCATTGCGATATTTTTTTATAATTTTTATGTATTTTAGAAGTTCTTCAGAAAAATTTGGTGCTTAGTATTCACAATTGGCGTGCCGTGTGAGCTGTAGTAACTTTTTTTTTGCGCGGGAAATTATCATTATTAAAAATTAAATTACTATCGTTTATTCATTACTTTAAACATATAAATTATATTTTTAAATATTTCAATAAAAATAAAAACATTTAAAAATATAAAAAAATTGTGTACCACCGGTATCGGGAACAGGGTCCAAGCTACCGGCGCGGCGGTCAGGGCTCCAGAGAAAGGAACCTATTATTATTATTTTTTGTATGTATATATTTATTATTGTATTTCTAATCTAGTTTACCATTATGTTGCACCTACCATGTTATATTTCTGCACCACCCTAAGGTCGACTGGTAGAAAATGCCTAACGCATTAAGTCTGCCTTTGTACAGTGTTTATTACTAGTGCGTAAAGTTTTTTTAATAAATAAATTATCAAGCAAGAGTTAACGTGGCGTTTTTTTTAAGGCTTGAAATCAATTCATGACTTTTCCTGCTCTAGGGTGGAGAGAGAGGGCGTGTCAGACTTTTACTGACTAAAAACAATAATCAAAAATGGAGGGGTTTTTTTTTTAGGTGGGAGAATCATCCAATGACAAATCTCGCTCTTGGGCGGAGCAGGAGATAGTGTCAGACTTTTACTGACTAAAAACCCACTCCTGTTCCTTCGTTGCCTTCGTCTCAGGGCCCCGGGTTTCGTTTCCAGACTACCCATGGCCCCAGTAGGCTTCGACCCTGCTGGTTCCCTACGATTTGTTGACATCTATCTGAGACGAACGTGGAACAATACGCGCCGTCGACGACTTGGGGGGTGAATTTACATTACTCGACGTGTCAATCTAACGTATTTTCTTAAAATATAAATATAAAATTTACCGTAATTTCTTAAAATATATTATATTATAATCTAGTTTAACAAAACAAAACAGCTATATAATTACTTAGAAAAGTGAAATTAAAGATCGTAATCATTGAATAATTCTGTTAATTTGCAAACTGCTTCTTGTAATGAGGGGTTATTGACCTGCTGTAGTACCAATAAGTCTAAATATGGTATCAAGTAGTGTTACTGACAAAACGAGCCTTTTCTTAAGTAAAAGTAAGGTGATCGAGGTGACAGGTTTTTTTTTTTGAGGTTATCGACCTCTTTCGAAGTTTCGAGGCACTCTTGCGCATATCTAAGCATAATGCTCGTCAGTGGTCATGTCAGAAAGTGATCCCTAAGATCTGATTATTTTACTCGATCGATATTTTTTTTTTACACTGTGTATGTAACTCAGTAAAAGTTATTCTGTCATATAAATTATTTTATTTTATTTTAATTGTTATAAACCAGTGCTTGACTGCGATCCCACCTGATGGTAAGCGGATATGCAATCATTGATGGTCAGGCGCACTAGTTTATTAAGAGCCTATTCACTCTAGCCTTGAAGACACCTAAATTATAGTTGGACGGGAAGACCGCAGCAGGCAAATATATCAAAAACAAAAATGGGGGTAATGAAATGGTGTTCTTAGATATACCAAAAATTTCATAAAAATCGGTCAAGTCATTTCGGAGGAGATCGATAACACACACTGTGACACGAGATTTTTATACATTAGATCTACGTAGAGTCGTTGATGCTTCATTGCATCTTTGTCGCATTGTCGTATTTCACTTATTCACATGAGCCTTCTTCCTAAGGGCCTATGCACACCATGGTTTTTTAAACGCGCTGTTGACGCGCAATTTAGAAACGTGCGTCGACGGCGCGCTTTTATCCTATTAAAGGTCTACAGGCTGTGTCTGACTCGCGTGCGTTTCGCGTCTGTGTCGCTATAAACGCGCGTCGACGGCGCGGTTAAAAAGCGTGGTGTGCACAGGCCCTTACAAACTTATTCTAGCAAAGTACAGGAAACTTTTAAACTCAGGAATATATTTACCACTAGGAAAAATGACTTACGTATCCAATATGGCTTCTGTAAAACATTGAAAAGACATGAGAACACGAATGCATGTAGCTGACACGAACATTTGATGCTTACACGCATAGACTTTGCCGTATCTGACCTTTTTTTTAAGGTGGGAAATCATCCAATGACTTCTCTCGCTCTAGGAAGGGGCGAGAGGGCGTGTCAGGCTTTAATTGACCAAAACACACCTGTATCCTTCAGCTGCCCTTTGTGTTCGAGGATCATGGGTTTCCTTTTTTCGCTCGTGAGATACCACGCGCATTTGACAACTGGGGCTCGATCAGACTTTTACTGACTGAACCACAGCCATGTTCCTTCTTTCTCTTGCGTTCCGGGCTTTTTTTCTTCCCTTTCGGACTATCCATGGCCCCAGTAGGCTTTGGTTCTGCTGGCCCTTAAGGTTTGCTGACATCTCTTTGAGAACGCGCGGGAACACTCCTCACCGTCGACGATTCGCTCAGTCCGGATGGTTACCGGACGGCCGGACGCCGTATCTGACCTTGACAATACGGTTATAGTCACAAACCATTGACAAAATATGTAGTAAGAGCGCTTACTACGGCCTTTTCGTCACGGGTAGTTACACTAAGTGTTTGTTACTATGCCATTATGTCAGTTAATTCTTATGTAAATGCTGTACAGTTTTCGTTGTTACTGTAACTGGGTTGATGATTGTTTACATTGCTGGTAAAGTTGAGCAGCTGTTGCTGGTTTTTGTGTTTAGGAGGTAAAGGGATTTCCTTCTCTATAACTGCCGTTCACTCTCAATAAGGTTCATTTGAAAACCAGCGTCAGGCAACTACCACTGATTGCCATGTAGTTGTCTGGCATTTTTGCTGAACTGGACCTATTTGGCGCAGCCGTGAGACACACATTGTGTGTTTTTTTTTTTCTTTGTTTTTTCTTAGTTGTCTTAAATTTTGTTTTTACTGTGTGTGTATCCATGTGTGCCAAATAAAATATTTTTCTTTCTAACTGGAGTCTGGCGGTGGAAAACAATTATTTTTAAAACGGTGGTTTACTTTTAAGCTACGCAGTGCTGGTGCGTTGTTCTGGTCGTTGGAAGGAAGCTCTGACTCTTGGGCAGACTGGAACTAAGATGCTAAGTGAGGGTGCCACATTGGAAACCATTTAATCCAGAAATTGTACTGCCCATCCAGCCCTGGAGATCTCCGGCTAGATGAAAACGGGATAATCGAATGCACTTTATAAAAATATGTGCCTGAAGAGTGATACATTTTCTTCACATGGGTATTTTCTTTAGTGAGTTTTGTCTCGTTTTTCCGCTTTATTATTATTATTTATTTTTTATCTTTATTCCAAAAAGGTAAGTAACTTATAAGATAAGCCCCACAAAAACCGTTGCAATGGTTTGACTGTGGGGTCGGTGAGTCTCTAGAAATACTTAAATGTACTTAAAACATTTCTGAATAATATAATTTTAATTTAGTTCTTTCCTAGTTTAGAAAAACCCATACATATATTATTTATTTGATTACGTTTCGTCCTATTGTGAGACTAACATACTCGCAAAAAGGCTAAAAGATCTAACGTCTTATTTCTTAAAATAAAGGCCATTAAAAACATGACTTTAGCCAAACAAAACACTGCATTATTAGACTTTAGCATCTGTTTGAAGACGTGACTTGATTTGAAAAAAATAAACATGAAGAAGACCCCACCTTAAATTTATTTTAGAGAATGATGCCATTCGGTGATTCTTTGTGTGTTTACGCTAGTTTTTTAACGCGGTTTTTTATGGTATTTAGGACAAAAAATGTGTTTTCAAAGCCTTAGTTTGTCCTCTAGATGGTACTAGATATCATGGAATAGATTGCGTGGGTGTTTAATTGCTACGTTATTGATTAATTATTACCTATATATTTTTTTATTATTTATATATTTTTAGTATGCGTTTTCTGGTAGGTATTGGGTTAAACCCTCAAAGTTTAAAAAATCCCTACAGGTGATTGTAAAAGACGTTACAATTAATAATTAGAAATAACCCCTTTGCTAATATTTCAAGTCCAGAATAAGAAAAACTGAAGTAAAGAATATAGCCGAGTGGTAACGGCCCCAACTTACGAGTTGTAGGTCGCGGGTTCAAACCTAACCAGGCGCATTACTTTGTGTAATTTATTTCATCACCACTACTCTCAAAACGGTGAAGGAAAACATCGTGAGGAAACCGGCATGTCCTAGAAAAAAAAAATCGAAGACATGTTACATCCACCAACTCAAGCACTGAGCTCGCGAGGTGGATTACGGCCCATTCCCTCTCCTAGAGAGGAGGCCTGAGTCCCAACAGTGGGAATATTATAAGGCCGACTATGCTATGCTAATAGAGGCCTAAACACGAGCTCGTAACGCGATCCTTTTGACGACCTAAACTGAACTGTTAAAGGCATGGAGCTATATAGGGTGTATAGCTCCATCCCTCTTTCTCGCTCGCATGCTTGATATTTTAACACCTCATGGCAAGGTTCTTTCTCTTCTAGAAATGAGTTTAGCGCATAACATTTTTAACAAATGTAGGGATTTTTTGACGTATTTTTGATGTGTGGTGTGACGAGAATGGATAAAGTGAGAAATGAATATATTAGAGGAAGTTTGAAAGTCGCGCCAGTGACTGAAAAGTTGAAGGGGAATCGTTTGTCTTGGTATGGTCATGTAAAAAGGAGAGATGAAACGCATGTTACTAAAAGAGTTATGAGTATACATGTGGATGGGTGGAGAGGGAGAGGGAGGTCAAAGAAAAGATGGATGGATTGTGTGAACAGTGATATGAAAGAAAAAGACTTTAGTGGTAGTATGACGGTGGACAGGATAGAATGGAAGAAAAGAACATGTTGCGCCGACCCCAAATAAGATGGGACAAGGGCAGGAAGATGATGATTTTTCAAAATTTTCACAATGCGTCAAAATGGAGTCCGGCCGAGAGAGAATCGTTTGTTTATTTTTTTTAGGCGATAGCGGGGTCGCAGGTGCGGGGCGCGGGCGGTAAGACGCTACATACCATTAGGTTGGTGACAATGTGTCGCAACTTAACAACGATGATAAGGAATGGCCAAACTACACAAATAGATTTTATTTGAATTATTTTCAATGACGTCATGATAACCCATTTATTTCTACACATAATCATTTTTATAGAACTGCTTCAAATTAAAGACTTCCATAGCAAAAAGTTCGATAAAACCATACACAAACATCATAGAGGTGGGATCAAAGTCAAGCCATTTTTTTTTCTTATCGATTCTAAGAAACGTTAAAATAGACTTTTTAGGTCACGTTTTTAAATTCTGATACTTAATTAAAAAGGCGTTTCGAAACACGATGTCGTAACTCAAAATATCTTGTAATTAAAACACGAAATTTATTTTTTTTGTAAACATATTTCATTCACGTTTCGTTACTGTGCATATTTTTTTGCCAACTATGTTTTTTTTTTTCGGTGCGAAAATCATCCAATGATATCCCCTGCTCTTAGGTGGAGCGAGAGGGAGAGTCAGATTTTTATTGACTAAAATCACACTCCTGTTCCTTCGTTGCCTTTCGTACCAGGGCCGAGTTTTCCTTTCCCTTCCCCCCCAGGAGGCTTCAACCCTGCTGGACCCCTACGGATTACATAAAATGATTTTCCCACCGAAAAAAAAGAATCCGATTATAATTTGGGTGTCTTCAAGGCTAGAGTGAATAGGCTCTTAATAAACTGGTGCGCCTCACCATCAATGATTGCATCACTGCTTACCATCAGGTGGGATCGCAGTCAAGCACTAGTTTATAACAAATTAAAAAAAAGTTATGTCAGTTGGAAGCCGACGCCAAGTTAGTTAGGAAAAGGCTGTCCCGGGAGTTGAGGGTTTCTTCAATCAAAATAAATCCTGGTTTAAAATACAGAATAGGTAGTAGGTGCATTAACAAAGACTCACCAATAATCACTTTTTACGTAAATCTTTGTTCGTGATCGTTCTGAATAGATGTTTTTGTATCCATCCATTGAGCAATAAGTTTATGTATCGAATAACTTTATCTTTTTACTTGAAGTTTCAAAATCTTCCGGTCTTTTGTTGGGTACGCGTTGCGACAGAGCTCGTCTGTCAGTTGGATGAATTCTTTCAAGTCTGGTAACTCCTTTTGACAGATCACGTTTAGAAGCAGAAATGGTGAAATTGTATCTTTTTCCTGCAATGTTGTTCGGTAATATCGGAATTTGGCCAAATGGGGCTTCCTCGACCCATCTCTAACACAGTGCCAGTGTGGAGCCGCTGCACAGGACATGCGTCATTTGCTATGCTGTCCATCCTGCACAACCTCCTGCAGTTTACAGGATCTATACGAGGCCAATAACAGAGCCGTAGAAACCTCTACGGCTCTGTTATTGGCCTCTGTTATTGGCCAAATACTGGACAGAAAAAAATTAGTTAGAGTACATCGAAACGAAAAGAAGAAGAAGAAGAATCGGAATATTTGTTTGGGAGAATATTTTACAAGAAACTTACCTACATTGAAAGGACAATTTAACAGGTTTGCAGTCTATATGAAAAACTTTGTTTTTTCACGCGCCCCAAAGAGGTTAGGAAGGTCTGACGCCTGCCAGGGCTGTAATTTTTCGAAAGAGTTACAGCAGCCTTCGGCATAAAGGGCAACTGAAGAAACACTATGGGTTCATTAAAAGTCTAACACTTCCTTCTGCTTTGCCCAGAGCGGGACAAGACATTTGATGAAATCCCACGTAAAAAAAATAATAATTGAAGTAAAAAAAACGTGGTAGGTCGCAGGTTCAAACCCAGCGAGGCGCATTACTTTGTGTAATTTTTTTCATCACCACTGTTCTCAAAACGGTGAAGGAAAACATCGTGAGGAAACCGACATGTCTCACTAAAAATTCGAAGACATGTGACATTCACCAATCCGCATTGGGCCCGCGCGGTGGATTACAGCCCATTCCTTCTCCTAAAGAGAAGGCCTGAGTCCCAGCAGTGGGAACATTATAAGGCTGATTATGCTATGCTATTATGCTATAATGCGTTCACAAACATACACAAGCCACCCAACTCAGGACATCTATCTGTAGACCATACTAATATTTGTTCCGCCCGAGAATCGTACCCGTGACATACCGTGTTTAACCAGTGCGCACATAGTCATACTTAGTACACATCCATACCTAGCCAAAGGAAATACTTTCTACATACATACAATCACTTTACATATCACATAGAGATGTATGGCCAAGTGAAAGTACTGAGTTGGCCCTACAGGTTGAGAGAAAAGTCTGAGAGTATTGTGACTCATTATTGACCAAGCCTGTTCGTTCAACATGATATTGTGAAGGTGTTGAAGAACTTTACCATACCATACCATAATCAGCCTTTTAATGTTCCCACTGCTGGGACTCAGGCCTCCTCTCTAGGAGAGGGAATGGGCCATAATTCACCACGCGGGCCCAATGCGGGTTGGTGAATGTCACATGTCTTTGAATTTTTTGGTTCTAGGACATGCTGGTTTCCTCACGATGTTTTCCTTCACCGTTTTGAGAGCAGTGGTGATGAAATAAATTACACAAAGAAATGCGCCTGGTTGGGTTTGAACTCGCGACCTACAACTCGTAAGTCGGGGCCATTACCACTCGGCCACCACTGCTCCCGCCCGCCCCCCTGAAGAACTTTACTTAGTTGAAAATGTAGATTATTGAAGAAAATAATTTAGTTTAGAGCAGTGGTGGGCGAATTGTAACGGCCCCGACTTACGAGTTGTGAGAGTTACTCATTGCATGTTTTTCTTATTTTTATTGTTGTATCTTTGTGTACACTAACAACACACACACACAACAACACAACACACCACAAGTGTGTGTAACACTATCTTTAAGTAATTTTAAGTTTACTAACAAAGTGGACTATATTGTAAAAAATATTATTATTATAATTAAACCGTATTGTTTCTCAATGATTTCTTACTACTTCTATAATAAAACCATGTGTTAACCGATTGCGTCTGCAAAAAGATGATAACGTCATTTTCACGGTTGGCGGTGCACGAGAGTGATGCCAATGGACTATCTTGTGCATGCGCAGCTGATACAACTCTATGATTAGCGTTGATTATGGTTTAAGTTACGAAAGGCAAGCCGAAGTGTTCACAGACAATTTTTTTTTTTAATTTTTGGTGTCAGATTTTTTACTGGCAGCAATGTTTTTTTTTTTTTTTAAGAGCTTGTCATATAATGGAACTAAATTCAAAATACTAGAGGTGCTTCTTCTTGCCCTTGTAAATTGTATATTTTTTTTTGTGTTTTAATAAAATATTTTAACATTCCATTTTCATTCAGAAAATTTGCTAGCAGTTTTGTAAGCAACCTTTTAAAACGACAGAAACATGTAATAACATTCACTTTGTCACTAGCAAAGTATGTTGAAAACCTCAGATATATTATGGGACAAAATGTCCCCAACTTAGACTGCGATGTTGTCCAGTGTCTCGCAACTTGTCCCCTAACATTTTACAACGCATTTACGTGACGTAGAACATGCGTTATGTGGGTTTGGCAAATTTTGTCCACTAGTGTATCTAAAGCTTTATGTTAGGGTTTTCCCAACCAATTCATGCGCCTAAAGTCCGCTTTGAAATTAGGTATTTACTAGTCTATATACATTGGCATGCAGTTGACTAGTTTCTTATCTATTGCAAACAAGTTCTCGATATTATATAGGGCGAATACTATATGACTTCCGTATCTCAAACTGGTTTGACTAAGAACTTGTGATATTGGCTGATGCAATGTTAAATGCAGGGACTATATTGCTTCAGGTATTTACTTTTTATATATATCTATTTTCGTTTTGGAAATTTTTGCATACCGCTTGAGACATATTGTTTCCAGGGTAGAACTCATATTACAAAATAATGCGAGTTTTCTTAGATTTCATACAAAAATGGTTATCACGCACACACCAAACCAACCCGTTTTAAAAAAGGCAGTTTCATAGGTAAAGACCTACTATTATGAAGTCTAAAGTTTTATGTTTGTTATTACTTCATGCAAATATTACTGAAAGAATGTCAATGAGAAGTTACAGTAATAGCTTTTACGGGAATACGACGACCAGTCATTATGGCGACACTTGGGGAAGGCCTATGTCCACCAATGGACGTCTTTCGACTGAAATGATGATGGTATGCCAACAATCGTAAAGAAATCAAAACTCCACCAAAATGCTGTTGAAGACCGACCCTTGTCTCACTCTATGTAATGTTTTCTTCATATATCTATTGTGGAATTAACGTGAAGTACATAATAAACCATATTTTATTTACTAGGGGTTTCCTCCGCTACATCGCTTACCTTGGACCACACACAAACGCACGTAGATCAATGCGCACGCGATTACATATGAAATACTGTGTGAACAGATGCTACGTGAGCGGCAACATCTCACGTGAACTCATTCTGACAGACTTACTTGTGTGATAAAAGTGGTATTTGTTCACTCTTGGACTTACTTAAAAATGAGTGATAATTAGTAGTAGATATATTATGTATGTACATAGTTTAAAGCATATGGCTCCAAAACGTGGTCGCTTACAATATGCCTCATCGGAAGGCTTAAAGCCACCCAAAGGACAATGAAAAGGGCTTTGCTTGGAGTTTCCTTGCGTGATCGCATCAGAAATGAAGATACCCGCAGGAGATCCAAGGTTACCAACATAGCCCAAAGAATTGCCAAGCTTAAGTTGCAGTGAGCAGCGCACATTGCTCGCATAACAGATGGTTGATGGGGGAAAAGTTCTGAAGTGGCGATAACGTACCGGAAGACATAACAATCATTTCCTTACGTCCACTGTTGGACATAGACGTCCCCAAAATTCGCCAAAACTAACGGTTCTGTGCGTCTCGCATCCATCGGATTTCCGCGACCCTCACCAGGTCATCGGTCCACCTTATAGTAGGCCATCCAGAGCTGCGTCTTCCGGTATGTGGTCACCACACCAGAACCTTTCGGTCCCATCGACCATCTGTTCTGAGAGTAATCTGCCCTGCCCACTTTAAAATTACTACCATTTCTTACATAAATCAGTTTAATTTGTAGTTTAACAAATATTTGCAAAGTGTTTACGGAAATAAGTTATTAACAAAGCGTTTATTTGAAAAAAAGATTATTAAAATTCATATTTGAATGCTGTTATTATTACAAATTGATATGATTTTAATTACAATGTTCATCTGTGTTTTAATTGCTTGAGATTTTAGTTTTATTGTTAACTCGATTTATTTTCTGCATAATTTTATTCAAATGTTATTAGTTTACGTAAACAGTAAACAATTATGCATGTCTACAAATTGTTTTTACAATGAACTAATGAAATGAAATTTATATTAATTAATTATAAATGAATTAATGAATGAATTGTAAATTAATTAATGAATGAATTGTAATTTCTGATCTGGGAAATTTTAAATTAAGCCTTATATTAATGTTAGGTACCTTAACAAAAACTAGTTCTGCCTCAGTGTATTGAATGTTTAAACAATTTTGTATGGGCTTGTACCAACACCCTTAATACAAGTTATTATATAACTTAGTAAGAGTGTTGGTTATCACCTACCTGCTTCTGTTCAAGTGTAGAAAAAAAAAAGATCTTTATAAAGCTGAAGAGTTTGTTTGTTTGAATGTGCTTATCTTAGGAACCTCGAACTGAAAAAAATTTTAGTGTTGGATAGCCCATTTATCATTTATTCAACTACGAAACATGTACTCGTCAAGTCCGTTCCATCATCAGACCAATAGACTTACAGCGTTGCGCTATCGGTACATGGTGAACATTCCACTCATACGTACAAAGCGTTTTGGGAAAACATTTATTATGCGTACAGCTAAGGAGTGTTTCTGCTGTGTTGCCTGATAGCTACAACCTAGGGGTCTTTAAGTCAAGAGTAAATAGGTTACTTCTAGGCAAGCGTGCTCCATTGTCGACCACATCATCGCTTACCATCAGTTGAAATAGTCGAGCGAGCGCGAGCTTATACATAATAAAAAAGAAACTGCTTATTAATGTATTAAGATATTTAATATTTTGCCTTCAAGATAAACCAAAAGACTTAGTGTTACTAAGAAAATATTCTACTCTGAGTCACAGGTCAAAATACTTCTCATACGAATTCCTCAAGATCATCAAACTTTCTATGTCAACTTAAGGATTCACTTCATCGTTTATATTCAAAAGGCGTAAACATAGACAATGGGGTTATTGCCTTTTGGCACAGTCATTGAATATTTATGGACAACTTTTACTATCTGTAGAAAAGAAAACTTTGTGTCACTTTTAAGGAATTTTGGGGACATTGTGACATTTTTTGATACTTTTTTTTTAACTCTGTCCCACAATAGGATTTCCTCTTGTATCGCGGGTTCATTCATAAACATGTAAGCCTACATACACAAGACATGTAGACCTGGAACAACTATCTGCAGGCCACATCAATAATTGATCCGGGCAGGAATTGAATCAGCGATACACAGGGCACCAAGCAATTGAGAACTTCTGTGCCGACCGTGCGGCGCTGATTGGATCTTTGTTATGTATATTTTCTGGGAGGCATATAATTCACTTAAGAGGGTACTTTTTTACTCGCCTATCGTCAACATCGAGCATGATTTAAAAGCTTGTTACTTCATCTACCGCAATCCAGCTCGATGTTTGACGAAAAGGCAACGCGAAAAAAGAGAGATAACGCCTGAAAACTATGTTAGCATTCGGTAATTCCGTGATTTACTCGAATATTTTACAAAACTTGTTCAGGAAATACGTGTTTTTTTTAAACCCAAAAAAAATGTAGTTATTTAAAATCTTGATTAAATTTGCAAGGCTTCAATTGTTAAACTTTTTAATTTTTTTAAAATTTTGAGTAAATAATGAAGTGTCAGTTCATGCAAAATAGCAGATTTTCAGAGGTCTTTACTGGAGTTTTACACAATTTTATAAATTGATTTCAATAGAAGCCTGGATTATCACAAGATACTGTGTTTTCAAAATATCTAATGGTCTGTTGTGTGAAAAACAGTGAAAATGTATGTTGAATTGCATCTTTTTAAAACTCTATGTTGTTAGCTGCATATAGTTATTTTTGAATAGAATAAGTAAACCAATTAAAACGTACGTTTTTCTAATTAATGTTTCTTGTTTGTTTCAGGTAATAAAACGAAGTTTTAAGTTAACGAGTTACGTGAAGATGTAATCTAAGAAATGCTCTCTTATACTACATATGTATCGGTCTGCTCTTTTATTTGAGGTGGGAAATCAACGAATAACTTTGGGAGAAACGAGACAGGGAGTGTCAGAGTTTTACTGACTGAAATTGACTTGCGCAAAACCGGTCAAGTGCGAGTCGGACTCTCGGACCGTGGGCTCCATGCAAACTTACCTATAAAATTAGTTTTTTTTTTGTGGCGTAACTACAAATTTACAATTGTATTACTTTTTCTTATACTTGTGCTATGAGACCTTCTTTTATTCCAAATTTTAGGAGTCCAGGTCAACGG
The DNA here is from genome assembly GCA_949316375.1 of Mythimna vitellina. Lineage (NCBI taxonomy): Eukaryota > Metazoa > Arthropoda > Insecta > Lepidoptera > Noctuidae > Mythimna > Mythimna vitellina. The sequence goes on from OX438709.1 coordinate 11,002,658, forward strand.
AAAGTACCCTTTATAAGGTTTTGATTTTCTAACAAGTATCATGACATATTGTAAGCATCTAAAAGGAACACAACGGCCGTATTTTTGGATTACGTTGACTTAGAAGTTTTATTTTTTTACTACTGTTTGGGGTGGCAGACTTGAGTATTTAATATTAACTTCAGTTTCATACCTTCATGCATTGTTACTGTAGGGGCCCAGCAGGGTCGAAGCCTACTGGGGCCACGGGTAGTGTAAAAGCGAAGCCCGGAGCCCCGGGATGAAGGCAAAGAAGGAACAGGAGTGGGTTTTTAGTCTATCCACTATCTCACGCTCCACCCAAGAGCGATTTGTCATTAGATGATTTTCCAACTAAAAAAAATGTATTGTTGTGAAAAAGGGTCTTGCTTGACAGACGGATAGATGGATAGACAGACAGACGGGAAAAAATACAGCAAAGTGATCCTATAAGGGTTCAGTTTTTGTCAACTTCGATACGGAGCTCTAAAAAAGGTTGGAAACCACAAAACTGGACCAACCAAAACCAATTAACGTTTTTGTCCACACCAACTTAACCGACCACACAACCCAACACGGATAACATATTATCTCGAAATATCTCGTCATAAGAGTGCAATGTACAAACTATTCCGCATAGCAGCCTTGTATCGAGGCTTGAGGTCGCTTGGCCTTGGTAATTGATGCTCTAGAACATTCTACGTGTGATACGAAGGGAAAGGCGTATTGTTACGTTTTGAAGAGCTGAGGGCCTTGTTGAGAGATATCAGCAAACCGTACGGGCTCAGCAGGGCCGATGCCCGCTAGCTAGGACCGCGGGGAATTTGAAAGAAAAAAAGAAAGAAAGGAAAATATTTTATTTGGCACGCATGTAAAAACAAAATCAAACCCGAAAAGGAAACCCGCAGTCCTAGAACGCAAAGGGCAACTGGAGGACACAGGTGTTATTTTAGTCAGTAAAAGTCTGACACGCCCTCTCGCTCCTCCCAGAGTGGGAGAAGTCATTGGATGATTTTCAACCTTAAAAAAAAACCCACAGTTTATTTCCTCTCAACTTACTCTTATACCAAGCGTGAAATTTCACAAAGTAGAATGCTGTCATTAAGATATCCCACCAAATAGCTCTACTTAGCTCCACATACCTCCACATACCTCCACATACCTCCACATAGCTCCACACAGCTCCACATAGCTCCACATACCGATATTCTTGCTGTGTAAAGGAAACACTTAAATACAAAATGTTCCACATATTTGCGGTATCGGTAACATTACTCTTTCATTTCCTCCTGTGACACCATTGCGTACCAATTGGATTCAGTCCACTTCATTTATAAACATACGAGATGTCAGATGGATGAATACTTATGTGTTATCATGTAATAGATAATGTTGGTTAAACCTTTATCTTTATAAATTCTTCTGTACGTGTATTTGTTACCTAACTCCTCCTAAACGGCTTCACCGATATGGATGAAACTTTGTGTGTATATTTGAGCGTGTCCCTGAACGGTAAACTACAATTGCTGCTGCAGTATTCGAGTCAGCTGTCCAGCGTTCCTGGTGTCGGAGTTCTTAAAGTCGAGAGTCGTGACATTCTTTCATCACTTTCACTTGTATGATAATTCTCCATCCGATTCTGTCTCTGGCGGGCTAAAGGGCATGGTATACAGTAGAGTCAAGAGCGGTGCGTATCTGGTCGATTCCGACGTCTTCTTTACCGGCCACGATGAGCTGTTCAAAGAAACACTATACGTACACAAAAAATAACAAAAGATAGACCGTATCATCCAACAGCCCATCCTCATCAAGCCTATTGTTCGCCGAATCAATTCCTCACGCTTTAGATACGGTGCGGTGTGACAAGCGGCCGCTAATGTCCACGTTAGGCAGGTGCGCACGCGCCGATCAACGGGACAATTGACGATCATCATTACTGTTTTATAGAGAGATAGATATGGGTAAAGCTGTGTGGGTAGTTGAGTGGGGAGTGGAAAATGAAAGAGGATGTGTCACGCAGTAAAATTGTGCTAGGAATTAGCAGAAATTTATTCATTTATTTTAAACTTCATGCAACATAAAGTACAAAGGCGGACTTAATGCCTTAGGCATTCGTTACCAGTCAATCTAGGGTGGTGAATATGCAAATGCATATTGACTTTCGGCCGTCCTGATATCGAGAGGAAGCGCATTCCACAGAAGGATGGACTGTATATAGAAGGAAGAATGGACACAATCAGAAGTATGAGAAGGACAGAGCAGAAAGAGATTGTTAGAAGAACGCAGATTCCTTGCGTATGAAGAACATTGGTATTGAGAATTATGTAGATAAGATGAAAGCTGGGATACTGCTCCGCTCCTATTAGTCTTAGTGTGACGTTATAAAGCCTAAAGCATAGCCCGGTAATGTGACGGTAGACAGGCAAGACAATTGTATAGTCAAAAAGCCACCCCTGCGGCCACCGTAGGCGCGGGCTTGCGGACGGAGAGCAATGGGTTGCCCGCCGTCCGATCGTCCGGTAACCGTGCGGGACCGAGCCTAATTCGTCGACGCTGCTTACTGTACGCACGCCTCAGGGAGATGTCAGCAAACCGTAGGAGCCCAGTAGGGTCGAAACCTACTGGGACCATGGGTAGTGTGAAAACGAAACCTGGGGTCCTGGGACGAAGGGAACGAAGGAACAGGAGTGGGTTTTTAGTCAGTAAAAGTCTGACACTATCTCTTGCTCCGCCCAAGAGCGGGATTTACCATTAGATGATTTTCCCACCTAAAAAAAACTCCTGCATAGGGTGTGTAGGGTGTAGGGTGTAATATCGTATTCAATAATAATATTATTATTGAATACGATATTTAAGTGTAAGTACACCCCTGCCGAGGATTTCAGTGGATAGGAACAATTGTAATAAAATGTGGTTATCTTCTTCATTTTTGTCTTTATCTTTTATTTAATCAAAATTCATGAGTGGAATGCCCTCCCGGAGTTTGTGTTTCCTGATACAACTACAACCTAGGGGTCTTAAGTCAAGAGTGAATAGGTTACTTCCAGGCAAGCGTGCTCCATCGTCGGCTACATCATCGCTTCCCATCAGATGAGATAGTGGTCAAACACGAGCCTATACTTGATAAAAAATATGATTTCTTGAGTCTACAGACAGCTATCAAAACCATCGCTCATCTCATCCTATCTCATCTCATCCTATCTCATCTCATTTCTCCACACTACCTTTCTTCACACATTTCTGCGTGAAATTACCAACATTATTACCTTACACTGTGCAAAGAATGTCTCCATCGCCTTCGGCATTCATCCGTGTTGGTGTAGATTGTTTTAGAAAACCTGCTGATGGGCTTTTAATGGTTTTAGAGAGCAATACTGAACGGTATGTGGTAGGTAATGGTTGGATATCGAATGGAATCAATGTCAAGTTGCGTTTGGTTTATATTTACAATGATAAAAGGAATGAAAAACATTTTATTTGCGGAATCTGTGTTTCCTGATAGCTATAACCTAGGGGTCTTTAAGTCAAGAGTGAAAAGGTTACGACCTGGTGAGGGTCACGGGAATCCGATGGAAGCGAGACGCACAGGATCGGTCATTGTGGCGACATTTGGGGGAGGCCTACGTCCAACAGTGGACGTCTTTCGGCTGAAATGATGATGATGATGATGAAAAGGTTACTTTCGTCATAGGTCACAGCATCGCTTACCATCAGGTAGTGGTCGAACTCGAGACTCTTGAGAGTAAAAAAAAAACATTTTTTATAGTTCTGTGTAAGTTTAACAAAAAAAGGTTATGATATGTCCGGGTTCTGAGTTCCAAAATCCGGTGTTTTTATGCTTCTTATCCTGGTTGTTAGATTTGAGAGTCGGGTCGTTGTCACTCAAATCTATGACGATTTGAGTCTGGGTTTTGGGATTTTGTCATCATTCAATTTTTTCAGTGTAACGTGAATTCCCCTCAATACTTTGCTCGAAAATCTTATCAAAAAGCTCATAACCAATCAATACAGGCGTTTATGAGTTAAAGGGACATAACCAAAGTCCCTTTACACTACAAGTAACACAAATAAGATCAGACCAGTCTCGTGACCTCGCCGCGGCCTTACTTTCATCTGAGTATGACTGGGTTTCCTGTATTTACTGCTCACCTACGAATGGCTTGTTAGAACCATATTGTAAAGCTGTTCGTAAAGATTGTAAAATATCAATTTTACTATTACTCTTTAAACTTTGAAGGGTATTAAAAATAAAGAGTGGGTGTTTGATTTTGTATTTTACACTTAAATGAGGTTTTTGGTAGTTTTTTTTCGAGTAATAAATCGTAGGAGCCCAGCAGGGTCGAAGCCTACTAGGAGCCACGGGTAGTGTGAAAGTGAATCTGGGGTCCTGAGACGAAGGCAAAGAAGGAACAGGAGTGGGTTTTTAGTCAGTAAAAGTCTGACACTATCTCCCGCTCCGCTCAAGAGCAGGATTTGTCATAGAATGATTTTCCCAGCCAATAAAAAAATGTGGCTGTTATAATTGTTCGTCAGGTAACGTTAAAATTTAATGAAATAAAAGTTTATATTTAACAATTTATTTATAACTTCTGCCAACGGCTTCGCCCGCGTCAAAGTCGGTTTCTCCATACAAAATTTGGACCCCCGTTTCATCCACTTAGGGGGTGAATTTTAAGAAATCCTCTCTTAGTGCTCACCTACGTCATAAAAGGAAACCTTGTGCAAAATTTCACATTCCTAGGCCCAGTAGTTTCGGCTGTGCGTTGATATATCAGTCAGTCAGTCAGTTTCTCCTTTTATATATATAAATACTTATTTATTTATTTAAACTTCATGTACAGTGGTGGTACATAGGCGGACTTAATGCCACAAAGCATTCTCTACCAGTCAACCATTGGGTTAAAAAGACAACACTGTGGTGGTAAATACTTGCAAATATATAAAAATCCGTGAAGTCAAGTGTTGCAATAAAAATTAAAATGTAATTGCTACTCTTCAAAATTGCGAGTATGATGTACCTTGACTTTTAAGATGATTATTTAGGGTTCCTTACAGGTTCTTGTCATTGTCAATTTTTTTTATTATTATTTCTTTTGTAAATAGGTTTTATATGTAAATACAAACTAGATGAAATAAATTTAACGGTAATATTCTCTTTTTATTATTTTATTTATTTGTGTAGTAGAAATCTATTTTGAATTCCATAGAATTACAATGTATTAGTGTGATCTTATGACATCCATCTAGGTTAATGTGTGAGGTGGTGTCTTGTGGAAAGTAGGTATAGCACAGATTTGAGATTTGACGCAATGGCTATTTTTCAATGATTATTTTTTTAAAGAGTTTTTTTTTTATTTATAACTTAATACAGCCTATAGCATATAGCATGAATTTTGTATAAATCAGTTGTCAATATTGTTTCTTAACATAATGTAAAGTCATCTACATTTTTTTTATACGACATTTTTGGCTTGGATACTAAGTTCTTTAAGCCATGGTTTTCGTATAATATAGTCACGTTGTTTTCCATTAGCATGCGGATGTAAAATTTTAATGTTTTAGTAGTATTTAGAAGCAAATTTCTAGAGTCAGCTTTCTTGGCAAACTTTGTTCAGGTAGTCAACGCTACAATAAAAATCTCATCTCTATTTTGCCAGCCGCTGGGATTCTAATCCCGATTTCCGGTCACTGTAGGCGCGGGCTTGCGGACGGCGAGCAATGGGTAACCCGCCGTCCGACCAAGCCCAAGTCGTAGACGGCGCGTATTGTTCCACGCGCGCCTCAGGGAAATGTCAGCAAATCGTAGGGGCTCAGCAGGGTCGAAGCCTACTGGGGCCATGGGTAGTGTGAAAACGAAACCCGGGGCCCTGGGACGAAGGCAAAGAAGGAACAGGAGTGGTGGTGGTTTAGTCAGTAAAAGCTTGACACTATCTCCCGCTCCGCCCAAGAGCGAGATTTGTCATTAGACGATTTTCCCACCTAAAAAACAAATCTCTATTTTGCCAAGATCGTTCCTATTTCAATGATTTCCCATACTGTCCTAATGTGATACTTGATATACAAAACCTCATCAATTTTAGATCACAATATCCACATATAATCAATTTGCGAATAATTAAAACAGTCGAGTCAAGACGAACTTCACTCTAAGAAGTCATATCAAAAATTCCGTCACCTACGTTTTTAAAAACGCACTTGGCACTGAATTCCTTCAAATTCCAAACTATTTAAATTATTGTCACCTCGTGAAAACAATGAAATAAATAAACTGTTCAATCATTGGGTCGTGCTTGGCATTCTGATCTGCCAGCTGCAGAACCTCGGGGCAAGAGAAAACAACCTGTCATGATCCCAAATTCGAATCAAAACCTGTTCCGCGCTTTTCGCTTTTACTATGACCTCGATTTTTTAGGGTTGCCAGGTAATTTTTTTCCCTTGTAACGGGGAAAATTATTTGTCACTCACCTGTCAAATACTAAAATGGTCTTTAGTTTCATTCTGGGGTAAACTAGGAAAATTAATGTCATATAGGCCACTCGTAACCTGAACGTCATTGTTGTTTTTAATCAAAAGAATATTATACGCAATAGCTTGTTCTTTCGATATGTTTATGATCAGTACCCATTAATCATGAAAAAAAAAAAACATAAAACCTATAAATAGATCGTATAAAAATATAACTCTCACTTTCCTATCATAAAACATTTTTTTTTCTACTTTCTTTAACTAATGTAACAACCAAAATTTTGATTTCAATCATCAAGTCAATATTGATCTTTATAATTTAGTACAATTGCATCACATACGGTCGTTAGATCAATATTAAGCAATTTACAATGGATAATGGCGGTGTGGGCGATCATTTGTGTAATTATTATAGCTATTATGCTAATATGGTGCCGTTGTTTTGAAGGTTATTGATAATGGGGCCGGGTTAGGAAAAAAAGTAGACTGACTTTAAAAGGACAGTAATTATTTGAGACCAGTAAATAATTAAGAAAATATTTTTATTATAAATACGTAATAATAGAATATTAAGTCAATATTTCCTAAAGGTGGGGCATATTTTTTTTAACTAGTGATAAAAAAGAGCATGGACAAAAAACTTATGGTTAGTAAATAGGATTAGTGAATGGTGAGCTCATTAGCTCTTATCTAATATTCCTCTATTCCATTTGCTTCTAAAAATACTCCAGAATTCTTACAAGTCCTAATAGTCAATGATTGTGTATTAAATTAAAAAATATAGTCTGGCAACCCTACTCGTAAGTCGACAATTGCCATCGCAGGCGCAAACTTTTTTCCCAATTCACACTTTTCAAACACTTTCGATTTTGTTGAGTTGTGAAAGAATGTTTGTTGTAATATTGTTTTTTATTATTTACAAATGAAAGGTCTAAAAGATCGTGAAAGACGTCACTATTTAGAAGTTTTCTTTAGTAAACCGTTAGTGTTACAACATTTCGAAGTAACCTGTTAAAGATTTTGTCGAAAGTAAATTTTGCGTTGGCACTCTTTCCATTCAAGTTTTGAAAACCGGTTTTTTTCTGTACTAGTTGACGAATTAACTTTGTGAATGAGGCTTTCCTTTTTTTTGAAGCAGCATACCAGATGCCTGTATGACATGAACTAGGCTAGAGGTCAAGTCGCATCTTTTTTACTAATCATTCTCCTTAGACATCAGTTAAAAAACATTCGGGGTCTTACGAAACTGCTTTTAGAGTTTAGGAGGCCAAACTTAAAAATGTTTATATCGAACTATTTAGGACTATGTGTGACCTGTAATTTACATGCTTTTATGTTAGGGTAGGTGGTTTTAAATTATGTACTAATAAGGTATATTTAATATTACATTACTAATTAGCTGGCTCAGCAAACGTTGTTGTGTTATATAAATTATCAAAGAAAAAAATGGGACGAAAAAATTGCAAAAAAATTGCTCTTTTAGGTTAGGCTTGTTCATTCATCTTCCTCCTTATAGTCATTTACAAATTGATTTTAGAACTATTTTAGTGTAAATCAAAGTCATCATCATTTCAGTCGAAAGACGTCCACTGTTGGACATAGGCCTCCCTCATGTGCCGCCACAAAGAATGGTCCAGTGCGTTTTGCATCCATTGTTATTGGTCCACCGCTACGTGGTCGCCACTCTAGAATCTTTCGTCCCCATTAATCTGTGCGCTACTCACTGCCAGTTAATTTTGGCGATTCTTTGAGCTATGCTGGTAACCTTGCATCTTCTGCGGATATCTTCATTCAATGTAAGGTAGGTAGGCTTAAATCAAGGTATTTGCAAACATAACATCCTTAGTTTTACTCGTGAACATACTATAGAAAGTCACCTGCTGTGATCCCTACATACTCCTTAAGTATATCAATCACCAACTTACCAAGTTACCACCACCATTTTCAATCAAGATCAAGGCTTATAAAGTACCTCGTTAGCCTGTAATCAGGCTCTATTACCTTAGTGTTGCCAGCTCAAAATGATCACGTTCGGGCATCGACATCTGATCAGCCACATTGACCCAGAATGTCGGCTTGACTATAATTTGATGTATAGTACTCTGTAATTAACTCAGCTACGTAACTGGTAACACTGTGAGCTAGTTGTGGTGTGTTTGTAGACAAAGTTATTGATTTATGCGTGTTCTTTTTTCTTTTTATGAGGAATTTATGGTGATTGGTTGTCATTTTGTCAAGGTGTTTATTTAGCGTTCAGTTGAGTAGTAATTATTGAAATGTTACTGTTTTATTTTTGTTTAGAAAATGTCTGTAATTAAAAGCAATGTTTAAATCATTGTTAAAAAAAGAAACAAAAAAAGTATACTGACATTTTCTGATAGACTGCTAAAAGGACCTTAAAAATATTGACTCAATTTCATAGTTAAACAGATCCAAGGTGAAGTTTAAATGACATAAAACATTTAAGAAAAAAAAACGTATTTACTCATAAAAAATGTTGTAAGTACAAAAAATTCGCAATAACCCGAGAAAGTCGTTAAAAAAGTATGTTAAGTATACAAGAGTCATTCAAATATTTTGTCCAAGTCTAAAGTTTGACGCACGGTGCCGCAGAGTGCTTGTGGGTGTAAGTAAAAAAAGACAGTTTTACTCTCGACTCGGCTTACAACCTGAATACATGGAATCAACCAATATGCCTAGCCTTTTCCTATTTTGGAGTCAGTTTCCAGTCTACATTTTACATGTGATTATTTATTTTTGTGAATAAAAAAAAAGAAAGAAAAATAGTTCATTCAATTCTTACAAAACGCACAAGACATTATAAATGTAAACGTGACAATGACTATGGCCATAAACAAAAAAATAAAAAAAACTTAAATGGCTGTCACTCATCGATTAGAAAAAAGTTCATATACTTTGTTATACTTTTTAACATTTTGTAATGAGATGATAGAATATTTGATACTGACAGTAGCTTGTTATAAATGCAAATGCTCTTTCACCGATGCCATTGGCCGCGCCTCGAAAGTGACCGAAAATTAGCAAACAAGTGTAATCGATTTCTTGTACTTGGCATTCACGTCGCCTTTTATAAGTAGCAGAAAAAAACAAGCAAAATTATCCTTTATTTCTATAACAAATACAGTTCAATTCTAAACCTAAAGTTGTAATTATTTGTTATGCGACTCCGGACGCATGGGTTAAGTTCGGTCTGTTTTTACCTCATTTTGAATTTCGAAGGCGTGGAAGGAATGTGATTCGATTTATAAAATTTAACGAACTTTCTTCTTTCTCTGATAGACTTTCTATAAAAGGAATAAATCAATTTTCAAATCGTAAGTTTTATTTATATTTTTTTTTTATATAAATGATGACCTAATTAAAAGTGGAAACTGGCGTAACGAGTAACATTTCTCATAACAGTATACAGTGGTTATAAAATCAGTTATGACTTGGATTCATACATTTAAAGGTAGACGACCTCTATCTACCAAACCTCAAAGTTACACAATAAAATTTAATTGCATACCATCAACAATTTATTTGCAGATAAACCAACAATAGAAATAATTTTTATTGTGCAAGTAAATATATGCATTGAAATGTTTTTTTTTGCTGTAGCAACACCAGTCCGTCTGCGTGTTAAAGTCCCAAATGGCGGCAACAAAATGCGCCAAATTGATGTTGTATATTTCAATTTGATATGACAACATGTTTAGTAACAACATTTCGCGGTTGTTAGACCATGAACAGAAGATTATAACATTAGGCGTGTGAACGAAATTTTTAGGAATGTGAAATTAATAAAATAAAATATTAAATTTTTTCTACTTTCACTTGGATGTCGCTTTCTGACCACTGTGGTCTGCGGCGAATAGAATAAAATGTAAATTTGAATTTGGAATGCCAATGATTTCCTTTTTAATGAATTTGGGGTAACCGCTTTTTGGAATTGGCAATACCTTCTCATATTTTATTTTTTTGATATTCCAACTTGATATATTGACATAGATTTTAGTATGTAAGAAATCTATTTAATGTTATTTCTCTCATTAATTAACTGGATTATTATGCTTTATATCAAATTGTTGAGCGGAGATTATAACCAAAAGCTTGGTTGGTAATGATTGTCCATGTAACAGATATATTTGTAATTACAAAACATGATTGAAAAGAGTGTCATGGAGTTTCTTGCACATTCTTCTCCATAGAGATCTACGATTTGGAATGTGTAATTAGCATCATTTTTTCTGACTGACTTTTTGACATTTCAAAAGTGCCTGTAAATGGTTTATTTAAAATAAAATGCTTTGACTTTGAGCATCATTACCAAACTTAATCGCCAAACTTAAGTGGCAGTGGGCAGGGCACATTGCTCGCAGAACAGATGGTCGATGGGGACGAAAGGTTCTGGAATGGCGACCATGTACCGGAAGACGCAGCGTTGGAAGGCCTCCCACAAGGTAGACCGATGACCTGGTGAGGGTCGCGGGAATCCAATGGATGCGAGACGCACAGGACCGGTCATTGTGGCGGCATTTGGGGAGGCCTTTGTCTAACAGTGGACGTTTATCAGCTGAAATGATGATGATGATGATGATCATTGCCAAAATTATCACTTTCGATTAAATTCCTGTACACTGGTCATTAAAATCAAAGTGAAAACGATTTTGATTGCCTCTGTTGTCTATTAGTCTCATCTATGATTTAGTAAAAGTTTAATGACTTCTCATAGTAATAAATCATTTTTATTTGGAACATAACTTAAACGTTTATTGATGCATGTGCATAACTGGTTATTTAAATACCATGATTTTACTTTAAATTGGTATCGATTTTAAGTTTAATCAGCGCAGATTTTGATTATATAAACTTCTTGTATTAATATAGGTTCTATAAACTTTGTAGGTTCTATAAACTTCGAGCAGTGGTGGCCGAGTGGTAACGGCCCTGACTTACGAGTTGAAGGTCGCGGGTTCAAGCCCAGCCAGGCGCATTACTTTGTGTAATTTATTTCATCACCACTGCTCTCAAAACGGTGAAGGAAAACATCGTGAGGAAACCGGCATGTCCTAGAACCAAAAATTCGAAGACATGTGACATCCACCAACCCGCACTGGGCCCGCGTGGTGGATTACGGCCCGTTCCCTCTCCTAGAGAGGAGGCCTAAATCCCAACAGTGGGAACATTATAAGACCGACTATGCTATGCTATGCTATAAACTTTAATACTCTCTTTGTACCCTCGACTGTTCTTCGTTCACCTCTGCAGATCTCTTAAAGTCAACTTTCCATCTTGACCGTTTTTTTTCATGTGGAAAATCTTGAAATGAGCATTAGGGCGTGTCAGACTTATTGACTTAAATCACACATGTGGCCTACTGGGGCCAAGGGTCTGATTCTGAAAGGAAGACTCGGCCCTGGTACGAAAGGCAATGAAGGAACAGGAGTGGGTTTTTAGTCATTAAAAGTCTGACACTATCTCCCGCCCTGCCCAATTGCGGGGGATGTCATAAGATGATTTTCCCACCGGAAAAAAAACATGTGTCCTTTATTTGCCCTTTGCGTTCTAGGACCACAAGGTTCCTTTTCAGAAAATCCCCGAGATAATGACACTTAAACGTATGGCATACCCTGGAAAGTTACCACTACTAACTTCTAACTAACTGTACCTACTCATATATTGACCTAAGATCATCTTGAGTGCAGTTAAAAGAAATTTTGCGACATTCGAGCGGATGAGATGCAGTTTTTTAGGGACAGGGTGTAAAGTCCCGCAAATCTCGACCAGACGGGTGTTGTGGCTGGTCTGGGCAACTGCCCGTTAGTTGATTTTGGTCTTTTCTATATGCTCTAATCACACTGTGAACCGTAATACTGTGATGTTAGATTTTGTACTTTAGTTCTTATGTTTTGGGAAATCATTCAATGATTTCTCGCGTTTTATGGTAGAGTGGAAGGGCATGTCAGACTTTGTTTTAGTCAGTAGACTAAAACCACACGTATTTTCCTCCAGTTGCCCTTGCATTCTAGGGCCACAGGTTTCTCTTTCACAAGTCAAACCACGGCCCTAGATGTCCCTACTATTTGATTAAGAGAACTGGACTCACGTTGTGTTTGATAAGGTGATCATAAAATTATCTTCTTTCTACCATTGGACGGCGATTATCCACCCTTAAGTTGATGTAAACTCTGCGGTCCGGACTAAGCGTTTCGCCTCATCGTTTATACCGCTTACATGAAGGGCTCGAACAATTTGCCTGCTGCGGTCTTTCCGTGCAATTATAGTTGGAGTATCTTCAAGGCTAGAGTGAATAGGCTTCTAATGAACTACTATGCCTCCCCATCAACGATCGCATTACTGCTTACCATCAGCTGGGATAGCAGTCAAACACTAATTTATTTCAATTAAAAACGAATATCTATCTAAACATTATAATAAATCTGTAGAAGTTTTTAGTTGTGCGTGCATCACGTAAAATGTACGAAATGGATGTAGATAACTTTTATACATTAAAATGATGTGTAACTTCATATATTACTTAGGCTTTGTTTCATCACAGTCGATTGAATGTATCAAAAGATATACTACATTCATTGACTGTTAGGCGGCACGAAGTTCGCCGGGTCAGCTAAGTATATAATAAAATTAGTTCATTCCCATATGAGGGAAGACCTTCCAATATTTCACATTCACGCTATATTTCCTCCAACACCACTCTATTACCAAGACAAGGTCAGCAGCTCACAATAGTTTCTGGGTCACTGTTCCCCCTGTACACGATGGTGAACAATGGCCCAGCATGGGAAGCGCTCTGTATCATTAGCATATAATAGTATTGATTATTTAATAGGGACCATTAATTTATCCACCGGAGCGGTAAGTGTGAGGTTGGGGATCCTTGGTTAATGACGAATGAGCTCTTTTTTTACGAGGGAAATCATTAAACGACTTCTCTCGCTTTGGGTTGGGCGAGAGGGAGTGTCAGAGTTTTACTGACTTAAACCCATAAAGTTGCCGTTTCCTTCAGTTGCCTTTTTAAGGGCCACTAGATTTATTTCGTACAAGGGCAAGTGCGAGTCTCCCGGACTGAGAGTTTCGTACAAACTTACCTACGTGAATAATTCATTCCCGAAAGGAGCCTCGAAGATTTCTCCGAATCGTAACAAAAAGTTTTTTTTTGTGACGTAACTATAAATTTACTGTTTTCAGATTTATTCCTATATCTGTGCTATAAGACCTTGCTTCATGCCAAATTTCAGGTTTCTGGGTCAACTGGAAGAACCATATGAATTTTGATTCCCTTGGGAGTTTTTGATGTTTTTTGCTACAACAATGGCCGTATCTTTTTTCCCGCTAACTTAGATTTTTTTTTCAGGGCTTCAAGGAACCGTAGAACTGAGTTTAATTACAGTTCGATATCTTTACGCGTTTCCGAAATAAAGAGTCTTGACAGACAGACAGACAGATAGACGGACAACAAAGTGATCCTATAAAGGTTCCGTGTTTTCCTATTGAAGTACGGAACCCTAAAAAAAGGCTTTGAAATGGTTTATATGAAATTGCAGACTTAGTTTAATGACTGTTGGCGGACATTTTTCTTCAAAATTGATCATTATACCAATCCTAATTCCTTCTTTTAGTTCTGAACTGATCAATAATAAAATTACATAGTTTTCTTGATACAATAAACTACGAATATACCTACTGAAAATCCCTGAAAAGTAGAGATACTTACGATGTGTTTTCACCACATCGTTCATTTGAGTTGTTACTTAAACTCAGATAACCTCAACCCAACCTATGCGACTTAAAATTATCAAATTACCAACATGTTCAACTGCTTTATCAAAGGTATCTAATATCATATGTGTAATTGCCATTTACGACACCTGTACGATGACCTAAAACTATCGTGCAGCCGCCGCAAGTGCTGCCTGCATCCGCAGCCTGCAGCCGAGGTTCGAATGGAACCTTTAGGTTCTTTAAGTCAAGTGTGAATTAGTTACTTCGAGAAAAACGTGCTCCACCGTCGACCAAATAATCGCTTACCATCTGCTCCCCTAGCCAAGTTACGATCGTTTCGTTTGCGTCGAAAGCTTCGAGTAGGCCACGCCTCCGATTCCTTTGTTCTGACCACGTGACTGAGCGTTGAGATGACGTCAGAATAAAGGAATCGGAGGCGTGACCTACTCGAGGCGTTCGACGCAAACAAAACGATCGTAACTTGGCTTGGGGGACTGGTGAGACAGGCGTGACCCTGTCGATAGTAAAAAAGTGATATCATCACAGTTCCCCATGTTTCTGTCGTATTAGCAAATTAACTGAAAAAAAGTATGTAAACAAAAGATTACTCAAGGTAATTAGCGGGTTGATTTCCCAGACAACAATGAATGTAGGTATTGCTAATTGAGTGTCGTTAATTTTGGGGGGAGAGGAAATCCTGCCCATCACATTACATTTTTTATTGACTTTTATCCGTGAGTTCGTCTCCGTGTCTACAAAGAAATTCTTCGTATCTTCTAGGATATCAAGCAGTCTACACTAAGTAATAGTGTAGTGTTTGTCATTATGAAAGAAGTTACAGAATCAGCCCCCCTAGCTAAGTTACAACCGTTTCGTTTCGGTTCTCTTTTCGTTGATTGCCTCGAGTAGGCCACGCCTCCAATTCCTTTGTTCTGACCACGTGTCTGAGCGTTGAGACGACGTCGTTGATTGTAACTTGGCTAGGGGGGCAAGTCAGAAATTGCAGAGTTTACCACTACAAACGTATCATTATTATCATTATTTCAACTGAAAGACGTCCACAGCTGGACATAGGGTTCTCCTGTCGCCACAACGATTGATGCGGCCGGCGCATTCCACATCCATCGAATTCTCGAGATCGTCACCAGGTCAACGGTCAGGCCCTTTTAGCCCCATCGATAATCGAGCAATGACCCCAGCCCATTGCCACTTAAATTTGCTGATTCTTAGGGCTATGTCTGTATCCTTGGTTCTCCTGCGGATATCTTCATTCCTGATTTGATCATGCAAGGAAATTCCGAGCCCTTTCCATTGCCCTTTGGGTGACTTTAAGCTGTCCGATGACGCCTATTGTGAGCGACCACGTTTCGGAGCTACAAGTCATCATTGGCAACACACACTGATCATAGATTTCCATCTTGAGACACTGTGAACTATAAACGTATAAACAAGTTAAACCTTTTGATTACACCTTTTGTTTTTTTTAGGTTTGATTGCCGGTACTTGAACCATTGCTGTATGAAGCGTGTACTGAGCAATTGGAGTTTGTAAGTTTGTGTATATTATGTGTGTGTACCAAATGTTATGTGTGTATTACTTTCATATGTTGTGTGTGCATTGTTTTATATGTTGTGTGTGTAAGAATTTTTTTATTGTTGTTGTATGATCTGATATATCATGTTGGTCGAAATAAATTATATTATTATTATTTACAGAATAATTTGCTTAGATTTTATATCAAGAACCCATAATAACTACCTCTAAATTAAAATGTTACACCATCACATACAAGTCTTATTGAGCCATTGAACCAAAGATACATATCCATCTTCCATAATTTTAATAACCATTTTGAAATTCCCAAACAATGGTACATCTCTCATGGCTACATCGTAAGGCCTTATATCACACTGTTGCGTAACTTCGTAACATTTTCCAAGAGATTCGCGAGTGTAGGAAGCATTTACTTCCGAGCATTCAATGGAGCTTGTCGGCGTTGGTCATAATTTTGTAATAGCACGCGTGATTGGTTGACTAGTGCGGTGTGAGTGATGTCATTCTTTTATTGTTTTGTTTGAGTTACTCTAGATATCCCATTGATTGTGGGAATGATAAGAAATGGTGCAAGACATTATGCGAAGTTATATAATAAGAACAAGCAGCGTTGGTAGGCCTCCCACAATTGATATGTCAGTCAGTCAGTCTCTCCTTTTATATATATACAACCTTACTTTTAGTATATGCGAAATCTGAAACACCTGTTTAGTATGCTTATTTAAAGAATCCATGTAGGTACAAAATTTCAAAACTTTATTATGAAAAATCACAATGTTATAAGCCCGTTATGGTACCTGATTGGCGACATAAATCCATGGTCACCGAGCGATCTGGGCGGTTAAGGGGTAGTTTTGCTACCGCACCCAGCTGTACGCTGACGGCTAATGTCTGCTATGACCTGTCATGATCTGTGTTGTTCTGTGCCAGTGGTGTTCAACTTGTGACCTTTTTTAAATATTTTTCGGAAAATATAAAATGGTGTAAAAATTATTGGAATCGATTCAGTTACTGATTCCAGTAGAGAGTAGAGCAGTGGTGGCCGAGTGGTAAAGGCCCCGACTTACGAGTTTTAAGTTGCGGGTTCAAACCCAGCCAGGCGCATTACTTTGTACAATTTATTTCATCACCACTGCTCTCGAAACGGTGAAGGAAAACATCGTGAGGAAACCGGCATGTCCTAGAACCAAAAATTCGAAGAAATGTGATATCCACAAACCCGCACTGGGCCCGCGTGGTGGAATACGGCCCATTCCCTCTCCTAGAGAGGAGGCCTGAGTCCCAACAGTGGTAATAAGGCCGAGTATGTATATAATAAAAATAATGTTGTATATATTTTATTTATTTATGTATTTATCCTCACATCGGAACGCCTTGCAGCAATTACACCAATGGAGCACAACTAGAACTAGTCCAGAATCTGCTACTTTCCAACATCGTGAGCGCAGTGGAATGGTAATCATCAAAGGAGCGGCGCGGCGGAGGGTCACGTCGCTCGATTACGCAACATCAGGCCATCGCTCTTCTAGGATTCGACATGTATCCTCTATCGAACTATATTATCGAATTATAATCCTATATCGGACACATTTTGTAATGTCAAAGCTCTTTCGATGAGTTTTACAAAGAAAATTGTTTGAATGAATCGACATTTGCTACATATTTAGAAGTGAATAATAACTAAACTATCAAGTAGAGGACTTTCAAAATACTTGAAGTCATCACCCAATCTAAAAACTAATCAGGTCACCCATTCATCCCGTAATGTCCTAAGCTTTAAGTAGCTATTAAAATTCAGTGGATTGCAAAACTCTGATTAGCATTACTAAACGCATAACGACAGATGTGCGTGTGAGTGCATCCAGCTATACTTGAGCTGCACCTTGATGGAGACCCATACTATACGAGTTATAAATATACAGAATAACACACAAAGTTTCTTGGCAAGTTTTTTATTGTCCAGTCAATTATGGATTTTATCTCGGAATGAGAGATAGTAGGCTGGGAACTCGTATACACACCTTTTCGCGTTCTAAAAGTATTGTCAAAAGTATTATAAAATCTCGTGTCTGCGTCGTAAGTTATTGAAGGATTATTTATTTATATATATATTTTTTATGTACACATAAACACTTAAAAATGAAAAGAACAAAAGCAGATAGAAGAGCACAAATGTAGTGCTTATTTCAAATAAAATTTATTGTACACCAAGATAATAAATGACAAAATTTGAGCCTTAAATTTAAAAACATACAGTTGGCCTTAGCGCATTCCACGATCTCTTTCAGGCAACCTGGAATGGATAGTGATTGCCTGGACCTCGATACAAAATGGGCTGCACTTTGTGCATTACAAAACAAGCTAAACGCAAGTGAAAAAATAAAGATATAATAGATATTTAGATAAATACATACATACTAAGTATATAGGCAAGAAAACAAAAATATGACGGGTAAATTGACCACGTATTGTGACCTTTTCAGGTAATGTGACATCTAGGACTGTGGGATTGTTCGAAAAAGTCACTGCGGTCTCGGAAAGCAAAAAGAAAGCAAAAATTTGACACTCCCTCTCGCTCTAGCCAGAGCGGGAGAAGTTATTACATGATTTCGCTTCCTCAAAAAACCATTTGACGTCAATTGACCGTTAACTAGTTTTTTTTTGTATTATGTATAGGCTCGCATTTGACCACTATCTCACCTGATGGGAAGTCATGATGTGGCCGACGATGGAGCACGCTTGCCTAGAAGTAACCTATTCACTCTTGACTTAAAGACCTACAGGTTGTAGCTATCAGGAAACACAGACTCCGGCAGGGAATTCCACTCCTTAGCTGTACGCATAATGAATGTGTTCCCAAAACGCTTCCTTCTAGTTACATCCTATTGCTCGTTGCGTAAACCCAACTTTATAAGCAGAAATATAATAAAAGATCAAGTAAAACTGGACCTTCTCAAGAGTCAGCCACAAATGCCGATGTCGACAGTCTTGTATGACCTCATGGTTAGTCATCATAACAAAATTCAGTCAAGGACGAAACGAATTCGCTATAATGACTGTTTATCTTGTTCTGAAGTATGCCAAAAAGATTGAGGCAGTTCCGTGTTGATTTTGTGCGGTCATTCCTTGATTTTTTGTTACACATAATGATCCTTTTACATATATATATAAGCATAAGCGTAATCAGATTTTTTAATGGTTCTAAAGCTTGGTCTCAGGCTTCCTGTTTCCGGAGGACATGGTGGAACATACGGTAGAGATGTGCCCCGCCTGGGCAGAGCACCGCCGTGTCCTCGTGGGGGCGATCGATGGCAGCGATCTCTCGCGCCGGGCCTTGGTACAGGCTATGGTCCGGAGTGAGAGAGTGGCAGGCAGTCGCCTCCTTCTACAAAGCAGTAATGCTAGCTAAGGAGGCGGCTGTACGCGCGAGGGAATGCCCCTCACGCCCCAGTCGCAAGGATTCTGATGCTGATTTCCAGCCACCGTAGGCGCGGGCTTGCGGAGGGCAAGTAATAGGTAGCTCGCCGTGGGAAATCATCTTGTGACGTCTCGTGCTCTAGAATGGACCACTCTACCATACCTAATTATGAATACCTGATGGTATCTAATGGATTTCATAATTAAAAAATCTTAAAGAGTCTTAATGTATTTTACCTGAAAAGGCTTTGCTGGTATTTATTACACGATTAAATCATAATTTACCCTATTGACTAAAGTTTTAAAACCTCCTTTTTGCAATGAACTGAAGATGCTATTCAACCAAAAAAAGTGGCCATTACAAAAAGTTCAACAGGTCGATACTTCCTGGTCGATTCCGTCAACTTTTTATCAATCAATAAAACTGAATGGCTTCAATTAGTCATCTGCTAAGTTAAGGTGTGGTAAACTTGATTTATTCCTAATGATGGAAATACAAGTCAATAAAAAAAACTAGTTGTTTTAAGGCGAAAATCGTGACATACAAGATAACATGGAAACAAGAAATTGCTTATTTCCGCTGAATTTAATTGATTGGGAATATTTTTTTATTATTATTGATAGCTTCGAAAAGATGGATGGATTGTGTGAAGAGTGATATGAAAGAAAAGGAAGTTAGTGATAGCAAAACGAGTGACAGGAAAGAGTGGGAGAAAAAAACGTGTTGCGGCGACCCCAAATAACACGGGACAAGGGCAGGAAGATGATGATGATATTGATAGCTTAATAGTAATGGCATGGAAAATGGTTGCCTAGAAGTAACCAATTCATTGTAGAATCTAATTCTATATGATGTGGTGTTTCTAGATGTTATAAAATGCAATGTCTTCTGTCAGTGACTTTACCCGACTGAATGTTAAAAGTAATTGTATGGAAATGTACCAGCACATGAGTATAGTTCATATGATACTTCTTACACACAGGTAAAGTCACCAGCAGAAGCCAGTTTAAGATGAGGATATTCTGTTTTTTAAATAAAGCAACTTAGTTGCTGCCAGTGGCTTCGGACGAGTGATTGTAGAAAATTATCCCAAGGGAACACAATCCGGAATAAAAAGTATCCTATGTGCTATTCCAGGACATGGTCTACCCATGTATTAAGTTTCACCGAAATCCGTTCAGTCGTTTGAGCGTGAAGAAGCAATAAACATACCAATAGCAGAAGTATGAATTAACGTAAGGGAGATTTCTACGTTTTGTGTAATATACTTTTACATCAATTATCATAAGGTTCATATTTCATATTTCCAGAAACTCAGAAACTTTCTCTGTGACAGTGAAATTGGTCGTCCACAGTAGCGACAAAGCTTAAAAAGCAAAAGATAAAAATCTAAACGATTTCAAGATGTCTTCTGTTAATTAGGTACCAGAAAATCTAGTGCCCATTATATCCAGTTTTGGCTTTTTCGGCATATTAACAACATCAAAGTCCTTGATAGATCCGTGGCTTTAAATAAACATGAATTAAGTCAAAGTTAACATAAACATGTTTTTTTCTGAAGTTCAAAGAGCAGTCACGATTGTTCTCAGTTTGTTTAATATACCGTGACTAATTATACTAAAGTTGAATGAAATATTAAATTCGTTTTTAATTCGATTTCGGAAACGACGAATTTGAATTTTTCACTTTGAATTATATCAAGTTGATACGTCTAATGTGCCTGAAATTTTTAGTGAATTGTAGAGTTTTTAATACAAACTCTTCCCGAAATTCTTGTGCAATATTTATTTTTAAAATAATCTTTTATTTGGAACCAATATTTGTTTTGGAACCAACATTTGCGTTGAAACCAACATTTGTGTTGAAACCAACATTTGCGTTGAAACCAACATTTGCGTTGAAACCAACATTTGCGTTGAAACCAACATTTGCGTTGAAACCAACATTTGCGTTGAAACCAACATTTGCGTTGAAACCAACATTTAGTGTCGCCGCACATGAGCCACATGCCACAGCCGCAAAGAGAAGCTAAAAGCGGCCTCAAGCCACTTACGCGCAGTATCATAATGGACTCTGACGAGGAAGGTTTAAATGCGCGAGTGGCGTGTGACGGCGTTTTGTATCAGCGTTTAGTGGCCAGTGCGAGCCACAATAAGCGAGCAGCGGCGATTTGAAGCATGTGGCGGCCACTGGCGTCAACCGTGTGCGACGTTTTGTGGTTGTGGCCGGTGGCCCACGTGCGGTGACCCTAAAACATACAACTAAGTAAAAATTGTCGCTTATTCTTTTCGATATATCATTCTTTATTATCCTAGCTTTATATTGACGACTATACTTTCACGCTCTCTACTTTTCAAAAGGTAAGCAGAGCCATAGGCTAGCGCTAATGACGTCGTTATAACGATCGGACCGTGTTTCGTCTTTTTTTGGTGTCAATTGCCAAAATAATATATTTTGATTGACGTTACAGTTATAATAGATACCTATGGTTTGACAGTAAGATCGTTTGACAAGATAATGATGGAAGAAAAAGAAATCTTGAATAATATAATAATAATAGTATTATTCCACAGCTATCACACAACGCCGTATAGTCCCAAGCTAAGCAGAGCTTGTGTTATGAGTACTAGACAACTAATAAACATACTTACATATTATAGATAAATTTCATCCAGACAGAACAAATGATCATGCTCATCACACAAACATTTGCCCTGGGTGGGAATCGAACCCACGACCTCCGGCATAGCAGTAAGGGCCACTAAACACCAGACCAACAAGCTAGTTGGTAAAATGGTATGGAATTTTACGCATTGCAAATTTTTCTTCTCAGCTTAGGAATATATTAATGCAATTTACACTTCATTAACTCATACAATAGACATTTACTATCGAGCTACTTAAATTAAAGAAATAAGATTTTTATCTTTTGACAACACTAATACACGAACAAGGTCATTTCTTAATACAGAGTGAATTATTACAGCACTAGTGACGTGAAACGAAAGCCTATCTATCGGAAACCGGTACTGACACCGGTTGTTTCAACAATCTGGTACCGATTTTGCAACACTAGTGTTGAATTAGGTCAAAATATTATTTAGTTATTTTTTTTTTGTTTTAGAGATAAGAATATTGTTTGATATCGTGTTTTAATTGATTTTGAAAGGCTGTTCGTGCAAATAAAAAATTGAGATGTTGTGTGGTAATTTTAGACGAAATATTTTGAGGTATATTTCTAAATTTTATTTATTAGAGACAGAGAGGAGCAGGAGAACCAAGGTTACGGACATAGCCCGAAGAATCACCAAATTGACTGAAGTGGCGGTAGGCAGGGCACATTCCTCGCAGAACAGATGGTCGATGGGTACGAAATGTTCTGGAATGGCGACCACGTACCGGAAGACGCAGCGTTGGACGATCACGACTCACCAGGTCATCCGTCCACAAGGTGGACCGATGACCTGGTGAGGGTCGCGGGAGTCCGATGGATGCGAGACGCACAGGACCGGTCATTGTGATGACATTTGGGGGAGGCCTATGTCCAACAGAGGACGTCTTTCGGCTGAAATGATAATGAGACACAGAGTATTTCTAGACTAGTACGTATATTAACAATTGACCGACCACTAAGGAATTGGAAAGCATGGTCAACATTATTTGTACTTCATGCCCATTAATTCTGTCACAAGTTAAGTTTCCTGTATTCATTATTTTTTCCTTTTTATAAAACCTATAAGGATAGGTTTTTGTACAAGTAAATTAGCTTCTCTCTCTATTCAAGATTCTACTGCTGCGGTCTTCCCGTCTGATTATAATTTAGGTGTCTTCAAGGCTAGAGTGAATAGGCTCTTAATAAACTACCTCACCATCAACGATTGCATCACTGCTTACCATCAGGTGGAATCGCAGTCAAGCACTAAATATATAAGTAATAAATGATCTGATTTGTTCAAGCGATTCAAGTATCAAACAAATTGTAACAACGCAACTTTTATTTTAAGCTCTAAAATCTTACAAAACTACCAATTAAAATTGCCCAAACTTAAAAAAAAAATGGCGACTAAAACAATCGAAATTTTTGTTAATAACATGTGAACGGGGCAGTGTGTCGCAAGCAGTGTCATCAACCGTCTGGCGGGCAAATAAAACATACTATATTTATCTTACCGACCATTATAATATGAATAAACGTGAGAAAACGTTTCGCGAAACGATATAGGCAAATAGAATGACGATCATGACGATGATGAAGATGGTTTCAAAAGCTGTATGCATGTATGTATTTTTAGGTTCTAGAGTGGCGGCCGCGCACCGGAAAACGCAGCGTTTGAAGGCCTACCCCCCTAGCCAAGTTACAATCGTTTCATACGCGTCGAACGCCTCGAGTAGGCCACGCCTCCGATTCCTTTTTTCTGACCACGTGACTAAGAGTTGACATGACGTCAGAACAAATGAAACGAGGCGTGGCCTACTCGAGGCATTCGGCGTGAACGATACGATTGTAACTTGGCTAGGGGGGCTGGTGAGAGTCGCGGGAAAGCGGTGGATGCGAGACGCACAGGATCGGTCGTTGTGGCGATGTTTGGGGTAGGCCTATGTCCAACAGTGGACGTCTTTCGGCTGAATTGATGATGTATTTTTTTGAGGTGTGAAACCACACACTCTAAGTGGAAGCAAGAGGGAGTGTCCGACTTTTACTGACTAAAAAAACCCACCCATATTTCTTAACTTTATTTATGCGATTCAGGACAGCTCTCGTGCAGCCTAAGAAGACAATTTACCTACAGGCTGCTACTAGAGAGGTTGTATCTAGTCGACCTGTTATGAAACTATGACAAGAAATTATATATCTTATCGCTTTACAAGTAATTACTCTTATAACTAGCGCGAGATAACTGAACATTAACTCTTAGCTAAAGGCGATAGACAAATAACTCGTTAAAACTTAGTTGACTTAAGAAATAGTCCGTGCATATGTTTGAAATGGGTATTGAATAAAAATGCCACCAGTCAATAGACTGAAGGTAAGGATAACTATCTAGAATGCTTCACCAACGATCATGATATTAATTGGTTATTACTAAAACTATTAGCAGTGGTGGTCGAGTGGTAATGGCCCTGATTTAAGAGCTGTAGGTTGCGGGTTCAAACCCAGCCGGGCGCATTACTTTGTGTAATTTATTTCATCACCACTGTTCTCAAAACGGTGAAGGAAAACATCGTGAGGAAACCGACATGTCCTAGAACAAAAAATTCGAAGACATGTGACATCCACCAACCCGCACTGGGCCCGCGTGGTGGATTATGGCCCGTTTCCTCTCCTAGAGAGGAGGCCTGAGTCCCAACAGTGGGAACATTATAACGCCGACTATGCTATGCTATACTAAAACTATTAAGGCATTTAGCTAAGAATTTATTTTGCAAAGACTTTGGAAAAACAAGTCGTCGACGACGCGTAGTGTTCCACGCGCGCCTCAAGGAGATGTGAGCAAACCGTAGGGAACCAGCAGGGTCGAAGTCTACTGGGGCCAAGGGTCTGCTTCTGAAAGGAAGACTCGGCCCTGGTACGAAAGGCAACGAAGGAACAGGAGTGGGTTTTTAGTCAGTAAACGTCTGACGCTATCTCCTGCTCCGCCCAAGAGCCGGGTTTTCTTTTATTCGGGAAATAAAGGCTTGATTGGACTATTTGCCTGCTGTGGTCCTACCGTCTGATTATAATTTAGGTGTCTTCAAGGCTAGACTGTCTTTTGAGTGAATAGGCTCTTAATAAACTAGTGCGCCTCACCATCAACGATTCCATCACTGCTTACCATCAGGTGGGATCGCAGTAAAGCTAGTGCTCAATCATCAGTTCAGTTTCAATTGCTTTTTAGGTAAACAATCTTTGTGGTCATCCAAGATCAAGGAAGATACAAAATTTTAAGCGCATCATCAACAACATCGTGATTTTCATTTCCTTCCCTACTTCATCTATTTATTGAGTTTGAAGAACTTGTTTTGAGACGGTAATTACAGATCTAAAGTCATCCATTCGCTTGCGAGAGGAATTCAGGTCAATTGAAGGATTGAGACTGATCTTTTACTCAAATACTTGGAAACTATAAAACCCTATACGGCAGTATTAAGTTTTTAGACAGCATTTTTATATGTTCATGACTTGAATTTATTGGTGTATAGCAGTTGGTGTATTTTAGTAGGTACTTCCTTGAAACGATGCGATAGAAAAACACAAATTATTTAGACAGATTTTTTTCCAGTCTAGTTTCATAAAATACGTTAAGATTTCAAGATTAAATTTTGCCTTACAACTTTGATACAAGAGACAAAATTCATTGTGAATGCAGAAAAATCTAAGTCTGTCGTACTCATAATAATTGACTATTCCCGTCAAAGCGAAACCAAATCAAAATGGCTGACAATTTGTTTGAATAGTGAATACAGTATGTCATAATACCTTGCGGAATTTTTGAAAATGGAAACTCGTGATCCTGGAATGAAAAGGGCAACTGATGGACTGTGGTTTTAGTTAGTCAAAGTCTGACACGTCCCATCCTAGTGCGGGAGAATTATCATTATCACTAAATTATTTCTCACCTCGAAAAAAAAAATCTTATAATATCTCGAATTGTTTGCGTAATTTACACATTAATCATTCTGAAAGTCTACAAAAAAATAATTAGCAACTCATATTCCACAAGTTGTTTTTGCACCACAGCACCGCAACTGCAAGTGCATTGACACAGGGCTGGCTCACCCACTGACACACATTCCTTCTCTCTCACACTCACACAGATCACTATTGTCATCTCGCTCTCTCATGCAAGTTTTTACACGACACTTTTCCCGCCATTAACCATAAAAGTTGAGGACTCATTTCGAAACGCCAAAGCTACTTAGGAAGCGGTAGTGCACTACAAAATGGCGGATTCTCTTTGAAACCTGTTTTGTTCTAGTATTTAGATTAAGAATGTATGTTAGAGCTTTCCATTCGTTCATTTTTTGACAGTTCATGAAAATAGTGATGCACTTTTTCGGTACCAATATCGATATCACCAACTGTTGTTGCTGTCTCCGACAGTAAAAATGTATTTCAAAAAAGTACGTTTTTTAAGCTATGTCGCGATAATAAGAAAGACAGTTTTTGTTAATATATAAATCTTTTCTTAACATCATTTATTTTAAAATGGTAGGGTCTAAATCCTTCGTTTCGAAAGCTGACAAAAACAAGAAACAGCGTACTTTCTTTGGGACGAGAAAAAGTGAAATTTCATAAAAAGTAAAAATGGACGTCGAATAAAATGGACAGACAAAATGTTCTCTCGATAACATCTGTAAAAATATGAAGAATTTGCTAACTTGTTTTGTGTCATATTTAACTATGAACATAACCTTTATGAATTTAAATACTTTCACTCATTTTAATTACTGTGTGTGTGGTTTAGTTTATTAACTTTTTTCTTAATGGTTGTAAAAACAATTAAGAAAAAAGTTATGAACTTATAATTTCGCGGGAAAATGTTTTCAAACCAATGAATGAGTGAGTGAACTATTACATTCCCAAGTTTAATAAAGCCCCATCAATCTATCTACCTACTTTTATTTTGAATTTAGAACTTCTGATTTACCGTTCAAAATTCATTTGCCGTCCAACTATGAACTTTATAGCCTTGAAATTAAAGTCTATAGATATCAATAAAGCATGCAAAGATAATTTTTTTTAGAAAGGAGAGCGTGCGAAATAATTAATGTTTTGACAGTTCTATGCGTAATTAGTTCTTTTGTAGTGTACACCTGTTCACACAAGTTTATAGTACTACGAGATTTTTGCGAGACAACTATAGTCTTTATTTCCTTTGTATGAAGTGCCAAATTAGCTTGTTACAGTTTTGCGTTTTGGAGTAATTGGCGTATTGTATGAAATTATTGCCGTACGAATTGATGTTGTCCGGAAGTAATTTTTAAAAGTGGCAACGCCATTTTTGTTTGTGTAAAGAAGACTTTTAGACGTTCTTATTTTCACGGTAAAGTTATGCAAGTTTCAAATAAAGATTTGACGTAAATACTAGTAATTGCACGGGCTATTAACTCGTTATGTAAAATTGTTTAGATTTTTCAGGAAATTCCAATGAGTCATGTTTTGTTGAGTAGGTCATTTCTTATATTCAAGTGACGTTGACGTCATGTCGTTGTCATAATGACATTACCTTGATTGACATTTGTTGGTTTTTAAAAAAATCTTTGGAATTGATCCTGTATTATGGCTGCGTTCACTAATAATATATATAAACTCACATACACAAGGCAACCATACCCGGAATAACTATCTGCAGATCATACAAATATTTGTTCCGTGCGGGAATCGAACTGGCGACACGCAACGCAACAGCCAATTGTTCAACCATTGCGCCAAACGTGCCGTTAAATCGAATTATTTTTTAACAATACGTTTCACGTTTGTACTAACCTATAGTAACTAAGTGTATTAGAAAAGGCAACTTAAAAATCCCTAAATGTTTCAGCAGTTACCATAAATTTAGCACAACATTTAAATGGACGTATCTTATACATATGTATCTCTCAAATAATGTTAATCTCTCGACTTCCACACCACAGTGTATAATTATTTATTTAATCTTCATGCTACTAAAGGTACTAAAGCGGACTTAATTCTTTAGGCATTCTCTACCAGTTAAAGTGAGGCGGTGGAGACATATGGCAGGTGCATAAAAAGTGCATATGATTTAAAAATCGGTGCATTCGTTTGGGAGCTACGACGCCACGGACAAACACACAGATACACAGACACGTCAAACTTATAACACCCCTTTTTTCCGTCGGGGGTTAAAAAACAAAGACATAAAAGTATATAGAAGTAGAATTAACAAACATACATATTTACTGTTATATATTATATATATATAACTAGCTGACTCGGCAAACTTCGTACCGCCTAATAATGTGATAAATGAAGAACCGGTCGACCGGTTTTGTGCAAACTTCACATAAACCATCTACTAAATAGTCCGAACAAAGTATAAACATTTGGTTTAGATAGGTGAGCCCATTCTTGAGTTATAAAATTACAACGAAAAGTGGCATTGATTTTTATACATATAGATAACAGAAAAATATGATAATTATGTACAAATTCCCTGTGTATGTTTACAGACAACACTTAGAAAGATTGACCTGTTTCCTCAAAACAAAGCAAGTAACAACAGTTTTCAACAGTTTTTCTTAAATATCTTGATCAGCGTGGCAACCAACATACAATCGATAACCTTGTACAAAAACCATGGATATTATGTAGAGAGCTGTAAACGTTAACTCTTCTCTTTTGTTTATGTTGTCTTCATAATTTTCTTGACCTGTTTTTGACGTTATTTCATTAAGAAAGCTTTACTTCTTTAGTAAGGCGAAAGGTTATAAGTACGTACTGTACATCATCATCATCATCATTTCAGCCGAAAGACGTCCACTGCTGGACATAGGCCTCGCCCAAGTGCCGCCACAATGAACGGTCCTGTGCGTCTCGCATCCATCGGACTCCCGCAACCGTTACCAGGTCTTCGGTCCACCTTGTAGGAGGCTTTCCAACGTTACGTCTTCCGGTACGTGGTCGCCATTCCAGAACCTTTCGGCCCCAACGGCCATCCGCTCTGCGAGCAATGTGCCTTGCCCATTGCCACTTAAGTTTGGCGATTCTTCGTGCTATGTCGGTGACCTTGGTTCTCCTGTGGATATCCTCATTCCTGATTCGATCACGCAAGGAAACTCCGAGCATAGCCCTTTCCATTTCCCTTTGGGTGACTTTAAGTCTTCTTATGAGGCCCATTGTAAGCGACCACGTTTCAGAGCCATACTGTACGAGAGAGAGTACGTACTGTATAGTACGTACTGTTACATTCCTAGAATACACCCTTAAGTGCCAAGTCAGCACCACATCATCATTTCCTTCTAGACTCAGTGCATAGCTCAAGTAGTAAAGAGAGAGAGTAGAGAGATACCTGTTTAAATGGTAGCCAATGTACCTGTAGTACCTACTCTACTACAAATGTCAATCGCTGACAGTAACTACTAATAAACAAATGCGAGTGTTTAGGGCTGTAACATTATTTGAAAGGGTCACCTCGTTCCTGAAACTTAATCTGCAGTGGGTTTTCAGTCAGTAAAAGTCTGACACGCCCTCTCGCTCCGCTCAAGAGTGGGGATATCATTGGATGATATTCCCACCTAAAAAAAACATACGCAACACCATTTTTACTACCACGCCCCCATTTAAGGACACAAACGTGATAATATGTGTCCCTCCAACCCATATAACCAAAAGTCCATAGACCTCATTCGCTTATACAATGCCCCACGTACTAGGTCATCAATCCAGTGACCCACAGCCGTCAATCCAATCGTTATGCGAGAGACGTGCTTCCGCGTTGACATCCTGACAGAGTGTGCCAGTGAAAACGCGTGATTGATAGGAATGCGGGTAGTTGTAGAAATGGTCGGGTCGATGTGTGCAGGTGTGATCATGGCATAGATTAGATGGGTGAGGCCTTTATTGATTTCGTTAATGAGGCTTTTAGAGTACTGATAGGAAATACCTCGTCAGGAAGTTGTTAATCATAAAGAGGACATAGAAGTTATGAAGTATATGAAGTATGGATATAAAGTTAATTTAATTTTAGATTTAAGGGTTGAAAAAATCCTTGAGTCGGTATTAGCAACCCTTATCTATACATGGATTAATAAAGCTGGGAAAAGAAGAAGAAATAAAACTATTTTGTATTTTCTATAAAATGAAAAACCCTACGTGTTTTTAGTTATATAGTAGATTCGTTATGGAGAAGCCGCTAGTCTTTCAGTCGTCAGGCACATTACCAGTTGACAGCGATGCGGGGTAGTTTTTCATATTGTTTTTTGGCTTTTATTTTTTGTTTCAGTGTATATATTATTATATTTAGTGAAGTGGTTTTTAGTATGAATATAGATAAAAGTAATCCAAGTAAATAAACAGTTAATGAAGATCTTCCTGTTTCATTTAACTTGGCATAACTAACCGTAATCGTAAAGCTATTACCATCAGATACACACAAATACATTTCATTCATTTCAAAATCACCTAGGAAAATCTTATTTCTAAAGAATTGGATAAAACTATCCATGTCTAATCTACAAGACATTGCTGGGATAACATAAACGTCTAAACTTACAGTAATTGTGAGAAAAAACCATTTGTAACCGCTTTTTTCTATGATGGCGAATCGTTGGTTGCCTGCAACCATTGTCTGTGGTTTTGCGCAACTATCATTTTTTCCCAAAGGGCTGTGGTTGCGATGTATACTTTCGCAAGTGAAATTCTTAGGATTTTTTTATTTGTTATATAATTTAATTAAAGTCGTAATTCCTAAAAATACTATGTTCAGAATCAGTTGCTGATTCGATTCCAACTATTTTTAAAATAGATATTGTTTATCTTAAAATAAGTAAGAATTATTTATAGGATAAAAAAATTACTTGTTTTTACAAATTCTTGATAAATCTTGCTGATGCGTAGATCTATATACCAAATACCAATGCATGTAACACCAAGGTAACACCATTTACACCCTCGTTGAATTTTTAAAAACCTCTTCTTAGTGCGCGACTGCGTTATGAAAGGAAATCTCGTGCAAAATTTCATGTTCTTAGAGTTTCGGTTGTGCATTGATATGTGAGGCAGCCAGTTTATCCTTTTATTCAAAAAAAAAGTAAAGACCCTAAAGTCTATTTCTACCTAAGTATATCACTATCTTCCAAACTATTGGTCGTCATATCAGTAATTATCCCTTTATCAATAAGCTCATAAACTAGGTAAAAATTAAGACTTACAGCATATTATATCTTTCTATCTTTCATCTAAACATTACTGATTTTAATAATATTATCAGAATCAGTTGTATCGTCTCTATCGCCATGCTAATAAATACGTATATTATCATTGTATTGTCTACGTCTTAATCTAACACCATCTTTATTTACGAGGCATCTAATTTCTTTACTGTGTGAGAATTTATCGAGAAAATGGGTTAATAGTGTTTTGGTTTTTTCTAAATGCTTTCTTGAATTATTTCTTAATTTACTTGAAATTAACCGTGATTATATTTGATGGGGATAGTCTGAATAAGTGAAAGGGAACACTAAAAGAAACATGGAGAGACTGTGTACAAGATGATACGGGTAAATAGCGGGTGACTGTTGAGAGGGCAACTCAACTAATTGAGGAGTGAGAGAGAGAAAAAAGGAGACCATAAGACTGAACAGGCAGAAATGAATGAAAAGGGCTGCGAGATTGCTCGGAATAGTCACGGCGGCCCAGCAGCGCATAGGGTATTTGAAAGAAGACGGTTAGTAAATGTTAAAAAAATGATACTGGCTCCCAATTTACCTAAAGCAGGAGAATCAGTTTGTTAATTGCCCATGAAAAAAAAAATTGGAAAAAATGAAAATTTAAACATGGTAAATCGACCTCAAATATATTGGGATTAGATAATGATAATGGGTTGACAATTTTTTATCTACTTCTCCAAAGACAACATGATATAATGTACTCTTTTTTGAACAAATAATTTATGAGTCTACTCCAATCGACCTTGCTACACTTAGTTACTTTCTACAATGCATCTAGGTTATCGTAACGAATCGTTATGAAACCGAGCCAAGTCGGATTATGGAACTAGTGCATTTAGTGCTTATTATCTGCTGTTGCTTAAGCAGCCGTTAAGTGGTTCCAATAATTTGCTTTTGGAGACGGTTAACTGAATGAATGATAATTATATGTGGGTTTTAGATATCTTTAAGGATTTAAATGGTGAAATAGAACTAGTCGATGTAGACTAGTCTCCTAGCATTAAAGTTGTTTTGCTTAATTTGGTTAAAGATACGAAACTAAATTTACTACAATGCGTTGGTTGCCATAGTAATGAAGTTAGCCATTTAGTTTCTCTACTAACTCTTGATTACGATGCGCAAAACAAACGCAATATTATATGAGTTATTAGGCATGCCAAAGAAATGTAATAGTTGATACTGATTTGTTTTAATGATTTACTTTTATTTTTTGGTTCATAAATTTCCAATTTCAGGTCTTGTGTGTGATTCAATATTTATAAATGCTGGCAAATGCTTTAGTTAAATTCGATCGAGTCCTGATTCATTGTTTTCCTTTTCAGTTTGGTTTATTATTCTGCGAACCATTATATCTATTTTATAATTCTCAACAACTATGGGTGCAGTGTCCAAGTAAACCTTAATAGGCTAAACCAGTTTAGCTTTGAAAGTGTCTGTGTCATTTATTACAGCAATAATTTTTTAACAATTATGTTTTGTTGTTACAGAAATAAACCAAGATGAACAAATAGAATCCTCAAGAATAAAAAGAGAAGGAGTTCCCGAAAACAGGGGTATGTCTTCGTCCTTTATACTGTTATAAAAATTTTCTGTAAAAATATGCTATGCTTGAATGATTTCTTTGAATGCCATAGTAAATAAAACCTTCTTAAATGATTATAATTTTGCAATTCTATTATCTGTCTTATCTTTTCTACTTATAACCTTTTTCTCCTTCTATTTTAACCTACAACAATTTGTTGTATAAATTTTGAAGAGGTTTCTGATTTTTGTAATAGACATTTGTTGTTTTTTTATTAATAGATAAGTGTTATTTACACGAATTAACTGCACCCTGTTATTAATAAGTGCTAATAGCCGTTTTAAATATATCATCAAAACATTAACTTGCATTACATCATAAACCTCAAACTCAAATTCCAGAAGGCTGTACAAAATTAGTGCTAACTGTATGCAAATTGTCTCTATTAGCATCTGTATTCTATTCTATTTAAATTGCATTATTAATTGTATGTTTTTCTTTCTCTTTCAAATCTAATCCTGTGGGTCGTGGAACAACTCAAATGGACTTTGTAAAATATAACGCACCTCCATCGACATCCTATCCACTTGACGCTGACCCTGACTTTTGACCGCAGACTTGACCGTCCTCCTCGTAAACCAGAAGAGGAATGACTATAACACGAAGATCGGAAGGTACCGCAGTGTCAAACCACTCATCGGCCTACTGACATCAACAGCGAGGACGTTCATCCAAGATGGTGTCACCACGGAGTACGCCACCCAGATCCTGGGCACCACCTTAGATAACGGCCGCATATACGCACAGCTTCTGACGAAGTCTTCTCTTGTGCTTTACAATAAGCCGTCAAATGTAGAAGACCCAGTAATTGTTAAACCAACTCGTATACATTCTGTTTTTGATGGAGAATGGAACGTCAAGGAAGATTTAGGTTTCATTGACCCAGAAAAGTTTGTGCTTAAAAACACTGATTATTTGGCACCTAGCAGCAAAATGGAAATAGTTTATGCTAGCAAGCCAGCTCAAGAAAGTTTTAAATTCTGGAGTCCGTCTGCTCCTGAGAGTCAGGCTGATAATCAAATATTTGAGGAGCCCGTAGGTCGTAGAGTACAAGCTGTAAAAGAAATCCCACGATACGTTCAGAATGAAGTTTTAAATTACCTTGACGGTCCAACCATCGATAATGATAAGAAGTTCGAATTCGTTGTAGAGCCATCCGTAGTTGACAATGTAAATACGTACCATAGACAGAGTAAGGCATACGAACCAGTTACTGAGCCAATAGAAGAACCACGTTCAAAGCCGGACGTTTTAGACGAAGCAAATGTAGTTAAGGTTAAGCCTAATTACGATTTACCGACGTTCACTATTAAGAACGAATTCTCTCCGATATTTTATTATATAGATAATGTTGAGTCTCGCCGACCTCAGCAGCAGGCGGCGCAGCAAACTAAATCACCCAAGAAGTTGTTTGGGCAAAAAAGCGAACCCAGACCAAAGAAAACATTCACTTATGGTGGGTTCGCCGACTTCACGACCGTTGTTGGTGACACTGTCATTATATTTAGTCCTAATACCGAAACAAGTAAACCCCAAAATCCTGACGAGGTTAATGTTTTCCCTTCCGCTAATCGTATTGATAAACTTTCCACCAAAATCACTTTCCTAGCCGCTGATATTCCTGTTGCCTCATCTACTTTCAAGGCTCATGAAGCTCCAGTACCTACCAGAATCACAGGACCAGCTGAAGTCGACGAGAATAGGTCCGAAAAAGCACTTTTCAATGACGAAGAAAGCCTAAAAAAGGTTTTGTATGAAGTTGACGATAAATTACCTGACTCTATTAGCGTTCAATACAACAATGGATTTGATTTAAATGTGGATGTTATTCAACCTTCAGAATCTCCTGTGACAACTACTGAAAGTACTCGAACTACGCATGATTTGGGGGTTATACCTATCAATGATTATAACTCACAAGCCACTGAACCATTGGTAACTTTATCACCGTCATCGACGATCCTTGAAGCGCCTAAAGAATCAGCTGTTACTGAAAGAGATATGACTGAAATGTTCACGAATTCAGAAGAAGAATCTGAAAATACTGCTGCTGAAGTAACTGAAAAACCAGAGGAAGAAGAAGAAGAAGAGGAAGAAGATGAAATAACCACGGAAATGCCACAAGAATTTATGACTACCACAGAAAGTGGACACAGTGAGGAGTCTTCTGAGGAGTTAGAAACGACCACTGAGTCTAAATTTACAGTTCCCGAAACACTTGAAGATACACATGAGGATTCACAAGAGGACGCCGATGAAGATACTCAAGAAGTGGTCTGCACCGAAGGTCTTGAGACACAGTCTACTATGACAACTGCTTACAAAACACTGACTTACTTGACAACATATTTCATCCCTCTTGAGAGCACAGAAACAACAACTTCTATTAAATCTGATGTAGTTGTTGAAAGTAATATTGGCTACTTAACAAACGTCGTATGTAGAACCAACCTTAACATTGAACCGACTGCCGTCGTTAATGTTGATGTTAACTATTCCGTTGAAACAAGATTAAAAGCTCCAGAACCAGTTACAGAGGAACCTTACAGACCACCGACAGAACCAGAGGTTGTTACTGAAGCTCCCAAAACAACACCACAACAAGAGCAGGTACAAACAACGGTTCAAGAAGAACAAAATACAGAAACTAAAGAAAATAATCAGCAAGAAGTCGAAGAAACCGTTGAAGAGAAAGAACCTACATCAACGACTACTACAACGACTACAACTGAAAAAACAACAACAACTCAAAGTCATGTAGAAGTATCAGTCAGTACTGAACAAACGACCACTACAACTGAGAAAGCTACCACACCTCAGCCAGAAGAAGATGAAAATGAAATTGATGTAATTTACAAAACGTTGTACACAACTTATACTTACTTCACAACATTCTTCGGTGATCAAACCTCAAGTGTAGCCAGTCATAAATCGGTTGTCACTAACATCATTACGTCGACTATTGATCTTTCTAAACTAGATCCATCACTATTAGGGGCATTTAATGAAGATGAGATTGCACCAACTAGTGTGGGTATAGGCCGACCAACGGAAACATTTGCGATAAACAGCATCATCGATCTTGTTAAGAATAAAGATGTCATTGAGTCAGTAGAAGTAGATGATATATATAGCTCTCAGACTCCCACACCGTCATTAGGTGACGATGTTGTAGCAAGTATCAAGCCTGATGCAGTAAAGACTTATTACACAACTTATACATTCTTTACGACTATTTACGTTGGTACAGATGCTAATGTATGCAGCAGAAATGAAGTATACACCAATTATGTGGGACCGGATGAATTGATTCCCACAAAAGCCAACCCATTAGCTGTGGAAAATACTAGAGCTCAATTTGACTTCAGAAACTGTAAACAAGTGAAGATGGCACTGCCTGCTAATCAAGACGAAAGTTCTTCAATGGAAACTAGCGTTAGTATGGAAGAGGATAAGGAACAATCTTCTCAAGAAAACAAATCTGAAGGTACTCCACAACCAAGCCCAATTGAAGTAGATATGCTGTTCAGTGTAGAATCTAATCCCCTTGAATCTGAAAGTTCTTTCGTTACTGACGTAAAGTCATCATCTTCCAAGGGAGAAAGGAAATTCCTTGATAATAACAATATAATATTAGACGACCAGATTAGTTCAGAAAGTAACATTGAAGAAATCTTACCATCACCCACTCTATTATTACAAACCAGTTACACTACATTCACATACTTTACGACAATGTATATTGGAAAGGATTCAAGCAAAGTGAAAAGTCGCTTAGAAACTATAACAAACGTAGTGACAGAAACAATCATGCCTAACAAGGAACCTGAAGAAGAGAGTAACTTACCAATCACTTACTATACAACGTTTACTTATTGGACTACTCTTTACAAAGACAAATCGACAACAATCACAAGCAGGGAAGAGATTGTTTCAAATGTGATTACGCCTGTAGCCCAATCTGTTGCTACAATCAGTCCTATTGACACTACACCTATTGATGTTGATACTCCATTACCTCCTAAAGAGATAGAAGTAGAAATAAAACCTTCTTTAGTCTCAGATGGTTTAGAAGTTGATGATGGCAAAGCCACTTTCTATACGACATATACATATTTCACTACTTTCTACGCGGGTAACACATCTCAGATCAGGAGTAGTTTAGAGACTGTTACTAACATAATTGATAACACTAAACTAGTTGAAGATAATCAGGTTGGAAGAAAAGTGCCATTGGGTGCTGCTGACCAAAACTTGATTCAAGATAATGGGGAGAAGCCTCACATCACTCCAACTGTAGTAAAACAGGAAATCATCCCCACAAAATTACCTGATGCTTCTTCAGCTCCTCCGACAGTCCTCTTAGGCACGTATATTGATAACTTATTCGCTGAAGTTAAACCTGAAGATAAACCATCTACACCAGCTCCAGAAGGGGAGAAAAAGATATTGTTTTCTCAGGTAGCTGTCATATCCGGTGACTCCACTGTTGTCACAAGTGATAATAAATCATTGAACATTGATACTAGTTCAAATAACACCGTAAGTTTATCTACCACGACAACTGAAAGTAACGTTATTAGTCCTGCTCCTGATGTGATTGAGAGCTCAGAACAAGACCCAACGACCGAAGTTGCTAGTGAATCAGAAGAGGAAGAAGATGATAGTTCTAATACTAGAAAGAAGTCACGTCTTACGTTCACACCCAAGAAACCATCCACTACACCTGTGATCATACCATTTGCTTCTCGTAATCGTCCTACATTTATTCCAAAACGAGTGCCATTAGCTAGTGGAGCCACAACTATCACTCGTGCAGATTTCACACCACAGGTTATAACCGCTACTCCAAGTTTGAAGTCTGTGAAATCATCAGGGGCTTATAATGGAGGCAGAAAACCACAAACAGCCTATCCTGGTGCAGCTAATGCTGGCAAGAGATTCCCTGGACGTGGTAATAATCCAAATAATCCATCTGCTAATGTACCATCGGCTTCAAGACCAGGAGGTTTTGCAGTGCGCGGAAGTATTCAACCTACTTCTCGAAGAACTGGTTTCAGATCAGGCAGTTCAGCAAGGCCCGCAAGCTTAGACTACATAAACAGGTCAGCGACACCAAGAATAAGGCCAACTTCATCAAGGCTTCCACCAGGCAGAAATATTAAGCCCACTGCTTCAATAACATTCCCTCCAGACCAAAACGATGAAACGTTCGCAACTCAACTTGATGAAAATGCAACTGAAGCAATAGATGAGATTACTGAACCTCCAGCGAGAACCACAAATAATCCCTTGTTGAGGTTCAGAAGACCGCCTGTTCCTAGGCAGCCCGGCACTGCTATTACTCCAAGGTCAACAACATCTTCATCAAGAAGAGCTGTTACACCTCGCGGTAGACTGACTACTACTACTAAAAGATCTACAACCAGGCAAACCTCGAACCCTCTTCTATCTTTACGCAGACAGAGACCAAACAATGCATTGTTCCCAAGACGAAACTTGTTCAGGCAACCCGAACCGGAACCTGAAGAAGAAATTAAAGAAGATGAACAGAAGGTGGAAGATAGCGACGAAATCTTAGAAGAAGAAGAATTCGAGGAAGATAATGATTACGATTCATCCGACAGGAAAGAACGTCAAGTTGCTCAACCACCTTCCACTGCACCACCTAAGAGAAATATAGTACAAATAAGGCCATTTGCTTTTAATAAGAGACGTACAAAGCGTCAAGTTGATTACGGTAACCGAAAATATACAAACTTCCGTAGACCGGGTACTAGAACGACAACCACTCGGCGACCTGAGCCAGAACACACTGAAGAACCAACTACTCAGAAAGTGAGGCCAGGTAACCGTTACAATGGACGCAGTTCTAACGTTGGTAAGACGACCACAGTGGCAGCTCCTAAATCAAATGGAAGGCAACCATTTATCGTTCGTGGTGAAACTAGAACTACAACAACTGCATCTACTCCAGCATACAGAAGAGGAAAGTCGTCGCGGCCCTCATCAAGGACCACCACTTCTGCAACCAGGCCAAAGCCACCAAAAGTTCCGAAGGCTCCCAGACTAAATAAGAGCTCAAGCTCTAGACCTAGTACTTCTCGTAGTTCAGGAGGAAGTGGAAGGTCACGAACCCGCACCACCACCAGCAGAGCCTCAAGCAGGCAGAGATCATCTTTCGAAAACTTCAGCGGCGAACGCTTTAACGCCAAAAATATCTTAAACGATGGAAGGATCACAATCACACATCAAATACCTACTGAAGTAACAGTGCCAATTGTGAACGGAAAAATTACTGAGTACAAAAACTTGCTGTCGGCAACACCTAGTCTAGAAACATTACTACTAAATCAGGTATCAACTACAATTGGACCTTTGGGCAATCAACAACTTGTTCTCGCCGCAGAGTCTACTGAGCTGGCTGAGAATGGAGCCACGAAACTCATCAGATATATCCTCCATGAAACCCCAACCACTACTGTTATCTTCACACCTACCACCATCCGAGGTCGCAAGACCTCTTTCTCCCACGTCCTGCCTAGTACGGTTTATAATGTAGAGCCAGTTACACAGACAATTGCACCTGAGATTAACTCAAACGTTCCTCTTGCAAATTTACTACTATCACAATTGCTACTTGGCAATCAGCAACCTGCTTACAATCCTTTACTTGCTTTACAAGGACAGGCCTTCCCTGGACTTCCGCAGCAGCCACAAACTCCAGTTACTGAATTTAAAACTCGAACAACTACTTACGTAACAACGGTTACCGATGCTAGGGAAACAGTTTTACCGATTACGTTTAAGGGCCAGGCTATTCTGACTACAATTGTGGATCCTACAACCAATGTCATTACTGCAACTGAATTCGTTACTGATACGATAGTTACTACTCCCACCGCATTAGCCCAATCCCCTCAACAGTTGAACTCCTTACTACTTCCATTTCTTCTTCAGCAACAACAACAACAGCAGCAACCAGCTCTAAATCTACAAACAGCTAATCCCTTGCTAGGTCTAGGTCAAGCAGATCTTTCTGCTTTAGGTGGTCTTAACAATTTCAACAACCTGAATCTGTCACCAAATCTGAATCAACAAAATAATCTCAACAATGACATATATAGTCATAGTCCTAAACCGAATATTCTGTCTGACCTGAATAGCAACGAGGACTTTTCTGAAGATGCCCAAGATGATGAGGAAGATCTACCACCACCACCACCACCAGCTACTCCAGCTCGAAGGAAATCTCGGCCAAAGCCTGCACCAGCCGCTCACCCCGGTCCTCCTAAACAGACTAGCGTAGTGACTCTATACGTCTCAGGTAGACATCCAGGTGAATTCAGCACAGTGCTATCAACAGTCGTGTCCGAAGACACGCAGACAGTAAGGAAACGTGAAGCCATATATTACGATAACGTCCAAGTACTGCCATCCTTACTGCCAACAATTAGTGAACTAACCGGATCTTATTCAGACAGTGGCTTAGTTTCAGATAGTGATAAGTACTTTAACAATGCATCAGTCGAAAATCAAGTTGAAACGCAAAGTCTGGAGAGTATAGTCGGGGAAGTAAGCAAGCATATTAGTTATGACGCGTCACCAACATTCGTCGTAAAGGCAATGAGCCCATCTGCGACAAGAGACCTGAGGCAAAGTTCAATTGATGATGTCTCGTGAACGATACAAACGGTTAGGTGTATAGTAATGGTTTAGTTATTTATTTCGATTGTATCATAGTAAGTTAACTATGGAATAGTGCCTTATAGATTTAGTTTAGTTTTAAGAACGAAATACTCTTTTGTACTTGACTAGATATTAGTAACATGTTATTTTAAGTTCACCAAAAATGTTATTTCCTATGTTACCATAATCGATGTGTTGGGGTAAAATTGTTGGGTAACGATTACTCACTGCCTAAGAATATAAGTCTAGATTATGATAATCATAATTACCTTGTAATACTCGTTCTTCCTTCGCTTACGACTGTACATTGCAAATACGACTTAAAATTAAAAACAATAAATATTTCGACAAATAAATTGGTTTTCTATTTCTTTATTCCTTTAAGATCACAAAACATGAACGCCAAACTAAAAAGTTTTCTCACAGAACTGACATTTACCTAAAACACAATAACTACATACATAATTTACTCTAACTACTGAAACAAACATCAGATAACCCCACACCACACTTCCTAGATTCTATCCTACCTTCTAACCTTCAAAAGACCTGTCTAGACGAGATTCTGCTTCTACGTGACTAAGAATTTGACAAAAGACCTGATGACGACGACTGGACCACCAGAAACTCGAAGATCCTGAAGGTTCCCCATTACGGATGGTTCCATACCCACATCCTGCGACTTCCAATCTGGAGGTGAGTGTAATTAGGGTTTAATTAATTAATATTAAAGTGTTGTTTAGATGTTCTTGAATAAAACCCAAACCTTGAACCGAAGTAAGTACACAAAGGAAAAACAAAGTATGATACTTTCTACTTACATAACAATGCGTATGAATACGCAAAAACATGACAAATACTCAAGAGCATCTATCAATTAAATTAACATTAAGGATGTAAATAGAATAAAAATTAACATTATAATAAACACTAATATAGCACTT
The DNA here is from genome assembly GCA_949316375.1 of Mythimna vitellina. NCBI lineage: Eukaryota > Metazoa > Arthropoda > Insecta > Lepidoptera > Noctuidae > Mythimna > Mythimna vitellina. The sequence goes on from OX438709.1 coordinate 11,043,942, forward strand.
ATAGAAGTAGAAGTACGTGATAAAAACAAAACAGAAATAACTGTAGATATAGACGAATAGACTACTAAAATTGATCCATGATAGAAATTACATAAGTATTACAGTAAAAAGTATAAACATTATGCTGCAAATATCTGAAACGACACCGGCTCACGCGCAGGCCAGCACGCGATTCCGCATAATTGCAATAGTCTCATGCTTAGAAATGTAGTACAGTAAAAATGGCACATTCAGTTTTAGAAAGAGACGGATGCAGAAATTGATGACATACATAGATGTCATCACTCTCCTAGAAATTTAGTCGGGACAGCTTCCAGTCCAACCAGTGTGCAGTCTTATACCTGTATTAGCTTCTGCTAGCGTGAAAGAACTCCGTTTTAACCCCTTAGGAGGTGAATTTTGGAAAATCCTCTTCTAGTAAGTGTTCGCCTATGTTATAACGGAAAGTTTTTGCAAAATTTCACGGTTCTAAGCTTCAAGTTTCTAAGTGTCAGATTTGCGTTGATAAATCAATCAGTTTCTACTTTTATATATATATAATATATATATTATAGATTTTATGTGAAGAAACTATCTATCTATCTGGCAATACCGTCTAAACAAGACAACGATGTCAATACTCGTTGACTTTTAGGCATTTGAAATTTTCACTGCATGGTATCAAAATATACTGTGATTTTGACTCGATGTTATTTCTATTGTGGAAATTGTAGAATTAGTTAATAAAATAAAGTTTTTTACTAACTGCTTTGCACATATTGTATGTTGTTTGTTTTTCAGATATGTAATGCTGTAGAAAGGGCTTTTTGTGTCATCACCCGATTGCACAATTGTGATATTGATTTTATTTCTTTATGTTTAATTTATATTTATTTCAAACATTGCTTTCAAATTTATAAACATAAGTTCATAAGTCATTGAAAATAATATGGATTGAAATAGTGATGAAATATATAACTTTCTCTTTGAAGGAGAAACACTAACTATTATTTTTAATATTTCAGCATTCAATACAAATGGTATAGTGTATGATAACACACCATGGAGACCTGGAAGAGACATGGATTTAGTTGAAAAGGAATCGGAAGAAGATGAGAGGAGGCTAAAGAATCTAGCGACCAGGATAATGTCTAATGGTGTGGAAGTCTTGGTGAAGGATAAAAATCCTGATGGAAAGCAAGAACAGGTAGACATTTTACTGTGATTTTAAATTTGTCTAATAATTTTGTCGAGTTATCCTTACAAAAAATACATTTAAATTTAATTTATCTTCGAAACTTAGTTACGTTAATCGTTAATTTTCTAATGAATTACGTGTAGATCATCTTTTAGAACTCATTTAAGTAAACCATTTCATTCACTTTCATTTTACTTATAAATATTCGTATCATCATTCATTTCATTTTCATCTACGCTTTTTTCTCAGCGCAAACTAAAGCTCATTCATGCAACTACGTTACAACCGCACATCAGCTCATCTTCGGCTTCAAAACAACTGTTATCATCAGCAGTTGCCACTGTCGTCAGTCGCCAGCAAATAAGCGCACTATTCCCTTTACACCAGCTCATGCAACATAACTATATCATCAAGACATGTATGACGACCTACACATATTTAACAACTGTGGTTCAAAACAAAAGAAGCGCTATATCTACGTTTGAGACTATAGTGTCAGTTGTTACAACTGAATCCTTAACCAATCTTTATGATACTGATGTTTTGCCAGACTTAAAGCCAACAAAAGTAAGATTTGGGACCCCGGTTGGTCAATTCCTAAATGGTTCCAGCAATCTTTGGGGCCCATACCTATGTTCATAACCCTTTTACTTACGTAGTTTCTCATTTGTTTTACCTAACTATTCTTCTCTTTATAATAGTCTTCAGTAGTTAGTAGTAATAAGATCTGTAGTTACCTATGCTTTACTCACGCCATTTACACGTGACTGCTAACAAAATCAGTCCTAAGGACCCAAATAAATATGTTCCTTATTTTAACCATTCCAGTGATAATTTTTTGCCGCAATACTAATTAATTTTGTTGAATATTTCAGACCAAATACATGGAGGTGAAAACAATTCAACCATCTGCTGCAACCAACATGTTCATGAGCAATTACCCAAAGATTGATAAACGGATTGACAGTGAAGAAGACGAAAACAACAGCTTCGATCTTATCCAACCATCAGAAGTCAGTAATCCTCCATGTACAAGTTCCTGCTCATGTAGTAACACTAAAACTGAAGGCTTGCAGACAAAGTACAGTAACCTGGACTACTCTGGATCGTCGACTAAATATGGTGTTAAAACGACTTACGGTGCCACTAAACTAGAATTAAGACCAACGAACAAAGAATCTATGGATAAGAAAACTCAATATGGACCTTATGAATATGAAAGTAATTCTCAATTAGCTCCAACCGATAAAGTGGTCGAGAAATATACTGAAGTAATCAATGATTATTCAGATGAAAAAGATTCAAACTCGGTCGAAGAAAGCGAATTGTTGACTAATGAGCAAGCCCCTGTGCCACCTAAAACGAATAAAGTAAGCACGAAAGTTCCAGAAAAAACAAAACCAGACAAACCACAGAAGCCAAATAAAAACAAGTTTGTCGTTGCCGATCTTTTAAAATTAGGAACTCTTGGAATTAAAGGTTTGACACAATTGGCGCCCGTCATTGAAAAGATGACAGGTGGTTTTATAAAACGACAAGATACCGTCAATAAAACCACTACAACGACTATCAAGCCTGCTGTTAAACTAACGGCTTATACAGCAAATAAAAGAGTGGATAACGATTTAGAAGCAAAGCACAGTAACTTTCCCATTTACATTCCAGTAGATGAATTAGAAACATCTGAATCACAACTAGTTTTTACTAATGCTACATTGCATCAAAACTTAGCGTGGGCAGCGGAACACAAACAGCCTAAAGCCCACATTGTCCCACCTAAAATGGTTCACGAAAGCCCACTTGTCAATGGCGGTATCCCCATTAGTCCTGGTGAAATAATTACGGCTAACTCCGATGTCATTGTTGGTAAACCAGCTGTGGGTGGGCCTTTAACCTTGGCCGCAAGTGGAATTAAATTGCAAAACTCGGTCATTCCCCCGCCTATTGACAGTTTCATAGCAGCGAATGAACAATATTTTGTAAATGAGAAACCTCTTGGTGATCAACCACACAGCGATGATTCTTATGATTTGAGGCCACCAGAACCACCACAGCAAAAGTCTAAACCAAACAGACCGATACCAAGACCAATGCAGTCGTTTAATCATCAAAACTCTGCGCCCAACGACAAGTACCCGTATCGTATGCCAGCAAGCATTCATGACCATTTAATGAAAACTGAGCAAATTAAAAACACTGGACCTATATTAGGTAATCATGGCAGACCAGCATTTTTGGACTACATTCCGTCATTAGCCAAACCTACAAGTGCTTCTACACAGCAACATATCGACTACAAACCTGTGAATGAGGATAATGTAGAGGTAGCTGATAACAGTCCAAGTTCTTCTGAAGTAGTGAACACGCAAATTAGAACTGAAGACGGCTACACGGTGGCAGGCAACACTGAATCAAACAAACCATTTTTAGTGGACATCCAACCTTCAAGGGTTGCAAACGTATTGATTCCCCACGGCAGCTCTACTGCTTTAGTATTTGCTGGTTCTTCAGAACCTCATAAAACTGGAGACTACATCGATGATCCTTTACCATACCCTGAACCAGGCTATTTTGGCAGCTTTAGCATAGATGCTCCGCAAATGACTAACGTGCATAACGTAGCACCTAATAGCAACAAACAGTATGCTGGAAAACCAAACGTTCATCCGCCTCCAGACAATTATAAACCTATACAACTGCCTTACAAAGATCCGTCTCATAGGAACGACTTGAAAATAAAATGGAAGGATAACAAGCGTCCAATCGACTACAACAAGATACCTCCACCAACAAGCAACCAAGAAACTCATGTCCAAGTCGGTCCACAAATAACAGTCTACGATCCAGAAGTTTATAAACCTACGGGTGCAAATGGAGACTTTGATAAATACAACCAAGTTAGAAACAAAGATAAACCAAAAGAGGGAAAAGATGTTATTGACAAAGAGTATGAAAACTTCTTAGCAGTGCCACCACCACCAAAGCAAACACCGCAAAAACCATTTTTCAGTCAAGATGGTATTTATGACAAGAGTAAACCTTATAGTTCTCGTCCTATTGTTCATACCAAACCTGTGCAGGATATGAAAGTATTTTTAAATATTCAGCATCCTGTACCTGAGCAACTGCCGCCTAAAGTAACTTCGGAAATCTACTTTGCTGCTCAAATGCCAAATAGCAATCCAACTCCTACTTATACCATTCGCATTCCACCGGCGTCACCTAACTATAATAACTTTAATCAAGTTCCAAACAATATGCAGCCTTCTAAAGCGAATAATTTGGGTCCTACCCATAATTCTTTCTCTGTTATATCTTCTCCCAATATGGCTAACAAGTCATTCGTACCACAAGTAAGTGAAGACAAAGATAACACCTATACAGTAACTTTAAATACAGCTACTAATGTTGCCAGTAGCAATGAAGCTGGACAAGTGATTGGGTCTAGTGTAGCTGTACCAGTAGGAACATCAACGCATGTAAACCAACTCAACACAGATATACCTATTGGAACAAACTTTGCCATCCGGGTTGAAGATAACACTACACCTTTAGAATCTTATAATTTACAAGGTACTAGAAATCCTTCTATTGTTTTTAATGAACATGGACCAGCTACTCAAGTTTCTGTTGGAGACAACAGATGGAACAAGAGTTCAACGGACATAACCGAATCGACAATAGTTGGTAGTAACTATTATAATCAGAACAGTAACTATGGTGATAAAAAACCAACCTTTGAAGACAAAAATCAAAAGTTTGGAAGCCACGGAAATCAAAATCAGAATTATGGAAATAATCAAAACTCTGAAAATAAACAGCAGAGCTACAACAATCAACAACACACCTATGCAAATAATAATCTGAACCAAGGAACCATAAATCACAACTACGCAAACAAAAATCAGAACCAAGGAATTGTAAACCAGAATTATGCAAACCAAAATCAGAACCAAGGCACGTTATATCAGAACTACGCCAACAAACACCAGAACAAAGAAATATTAGGTCCGAACTACGCAACCAATAATCAAAACCAAGGAATATTAAATCAGAACTACGCAAACAAAAATCAGAACCAAAATAATTTAAACCAGAATTATGCAAATAATAACCAGAACCAAGCTAACATAAACCAAAACTTTGCAAACCAAAATCAAAAGAACCAAGGGATCCTAAGTATAAATCAAGGTATCCTTAATCAAAACCAAGGAATCCTTAATCAGAATCAGGGTATCTTAAATCAAAACCAAGGTATTATAAATCAAAATTACGAGAACAAAAACCAGAACCAAGGAAATATAAACAAAAACTATGCCACTAATAACAAAATCGTTGAAAGCCAAAATCAAAATCATGGAATCATAAATCAGAACCAAGGTAATACAAATCAGAATTACGCAAACAAGAATCAGAACCAAGGTAATACAAATCAGAACTACGCAAACAAGAATCAGAACCAACAACCAACAGTTATAAATTCGAACGACGAGAATAAACAGCCAGTCTACAATAACAAACAGCAGAATTATGATACCAAATACCAAAACTATGGAGACAAAAACGCACAGAACCCTGTGAGCCCATCATTACCACCTTCTCTTAATAGTCACGCGAACTTCCCCATGATGAACGATTATTCGACACCATTAAGTGATGCTGAAAATATAAAACCAGTCACAGAATATCCTGATAATATCAAATCTGGAGATGTAAAAAGACCAGCAAAAGTAATACCAAATATCCCAACAAACTCTCACGGTTGGTATTCTAGTGTATTAAAAGAAAACAATATCAATAATATTAAGGTTGAAGCTACAACCCGTAAGATTATTCCTTTAATACATGATTATAATGAGAAAAACAATTCACCTCAGTTTGGACAGAAAATTATAAGTGCTGGTAAACCACCTACCGGGTTTTGGTCCCAGAATGTACCACCGTCTGGATTCAACATTGGAAAGCCTTTTACAAAACCTCAATCAACTGAAAAGCCTTTCTCTACTAACCCACCGTTTACAACTAAGCCTTTTAATATTAATTATATTCCTTCCAATTTTGGTGGTATGAGACAGCCTGCTTATGATATTCCAATTAGAGATAATAGCGATGAAACTACTACAACTAAATCGCAACAAACAACAGAGAAAATAAAACCAGTTTATGAAAATTCTGATGAGATTTATGATGGCGAAGAGGAACCTGAAAACCCTGGTGAAGTTGATGGAGAAGTCAGTTCCGAATCTATGAAAGTTCCTGTTGTCAGTTCTTCAAGTGAAGTAGACAACGATTCCAAAACATCTACTGAATTAACTCTCCTTCAAGACGAAGTATTAAATCCTTCAAAGAATGTCCAGAACGAAAACAGCAATCAAGTTTTAGTTAATTTTAACCCTGGAACACAAACGGAAAAACCATTTAGTTCTAGTAATAAAACGACCTTCCAATCTAATACTATTAAACCAATATACGAAACCAATCCTTATAATAAACCCAAACCGTTTACTATTAACAGTGCAGTGGTACTTGATCATCAATTGCAGCAACCACACTGGCAAATCAATCAAATGATGGAGAATGCTACCAACGTGTCGTATGAAGACAACATTGATTTGAATATTGGAGAAGAAATGGACAAACCATCAACATTCAAACCTAGTTCTTCTTCAAGGCCTGTGTATGTGACAGAATCAGATATAAGATATAAAAGGCCGCCAAGTAGACCATTTTCTATTCGATTCAATAACACCCACGTGCATAACGAATCGATTATAACATCAACAGTTCATATTCAAGATAAAAAACCATTGATCGTTGAGAAGGCCACGGAAAAAGCAACACTACCAACGTTCACATTATCTAACTTGGAATTGAATCGTTCTTCGAGTGAGATCATTGACCTTTCACCTCCACCGCCAACTATGGATTATAATTTCAAGCCTTCAACTAACGATGAGATGATTATGGGAATGAGTCCTCCTCCGCCAAGGACACCACCAGGTATCAGGCTTCCAACAAGAGTACCTTTGACTCCTCGTCCAGTTCTTCCCATCAGAACTCCACCACCTTATAGAACAAAACCGCCAAGGCCTATCCCACCAAGAGTGACTACTCAGAGACCTGTAAGAAAACCAATAAACAGAGACGAGGTGTCAACTTACAGGCCTGCATTCGACATTTTGAATAATATGAGAAGACCTGCTTACAACCGTGATCAACCATCATCACAGTTACTACCACCTCCAAGGGACCTCCCATCAAGGGTCGTTAATCCTGTTGAATTACCTGCTCCTACTGTTAGTGTTCCGGAAGTACCTAACGTGGTCTTCCCAACTCCGATATCATCGGGCTGGTTGACATCGTCTGGCATAGATTTCTCATCAAGCTTCAGTTTCAATCCGACATCTATACAATTCCCTGAAACACCAGAACCTTCCAGGATACCTGATTCAGCAGAAGTATCGTCTTCTGAAAATTCTTATTCATATGAGACTGAATCGTCGTCTGAACGTGTTGATGACGTAAGTTACGAGAAACCAGTTACAGAAGATAAAGAGGTGGTATCTAAAGAATCTAGCACCGAATCAACTTCAACAACTAAACTTACATCTTTAAGCGAAACAACAGAACAAGAAACAAGTCACGAAGAACCGACAACTGATAAAATGAAGGTTATTCCGCTAGGTAATAAAAACAGAACTCGAAAGCCATATCCAGTACGAATTGATGAGAAAAAACCTACTACTAGCTTATTCAAATTGCCTGCGAAGCCCACGTCTATAATAAAACCAACAAGAACAATATCTCGTCCTGAAATATTGTATCCTACAAGACAGACTTCAATTAGAAAGATTGTTCGACCAATTACTAGAGTTCCTCCTGTAATACCATCAAGTATAATTGAAAGTTCTGAATCATCTTACGAAGAAGATTTTATTAGACCAACAGAAGTTCTTAAAGAAAACATAGTTCCCACAGTATCTGATCTGGAGATCACTAGACCTGTAGAGCAAGAATCATCTACCATTCCTATAATAATTCCTTCTAGCTTGCCAACTCCTAGTATCGAAGAGGTACCAGTAGTACACCCTATTCACCACGCTGGCAATGAAGTTAAAATATCAGACGAGGTAGTACCAACGAAAACTGAATTTAGAACTACTGTGGTAACTCTTACAAAGACTTTATCTGAACCACCAAAAACAGTATCAAGCATCGGATTTGTCAATATTACACACACTTTAACAGTAACACATACTAAGACAAGCTTAGTCAGCCAATCAGAAGGAGCAATTACGCAGACTCTCGTATTAACAAACACGCAGACATCTACAATAGTTGATGTTGTGACGGAAGTACATACGCAAGTACAACCGACTACGATTATAGAGACTGTGACGAAACATATACCAATACAAGTTGAGCCAACTCCTGTCCAAGAGATTGTTCCAAAAACTAAAGTGTCTCTTGACGATATAACTATGTCGTCAGAGGAGCATGACAATCTTATCATGAAGGATTCAGAAACTACAGACAATATCATTCAAAAGATTGAGAATGAGAATGAACCAGAGAATGATAATGATACGTTCTTCGTTGTGATGAATAAGTCTCAAAATGGTGGATCAGCTCCACCTTTGAGCAATGACGTAGAAACAGGAGATTATGATGTTACTAGAAATGAACAAGTGAATAATAATGGAGTATCTCAGGTTCTATTTGGAGAGATATTGTTGGCTGGCACACCTTATTTGGAAACTACGAATGTTAATCCTAATGGTTAGTATTAGTTCAAAAAAGATAATTTTACTCTTGAAAGATTTTTGATAAAATATAAGTTTTAACTTTGCAGGTGTAGCATATGGTAAGGAATGCCAGCCGGACTGCAAAGCCTCCAGAAACGAACGCTGCCAAAGAATCGATGGATTAATGAAATGTGTCTGCAGACCAGGATTTGCTCGAATGTTCCCTGATAGACCTTGTAAACGTAAGTATTGAAGAAAAGATTTGAGATATCAATTCAAAAATTAATTAGTCGTAGCATTACTTTAGCTTTGAAGATTGAGTAAGAAATATAATGTTCGACATATTATATATTCTTTTCACTATTTAATACTGTAATTTTCCTGATAAAGTTTTAATTAATCACAAAATTATAACGTATTCTCCAGCTACGTATACCTACTCAGTCAAGTTAGCCCTCGGCTCCCAAGGAACTGAGCGCCTGGAATTCCAAGAGAATCTATCCGACAACTCAAGCAAGGAGTACCATGCACTCGCAGTGGCCACCCATGAGGGCATCAACAGGATGATCATGCAGTCAGACTTGAGGGATGTGTACCATGGAGTTCACATCACTGGGTTCCACCCGGTTGAGCTGAAGAGTCCTGGTGGAGACTTGTATCAGGGTGTTATGAACGACTTCTATGTGCAGGTAACGGTATCAAAAATGCGGCAAGAGTGAAGTGAAATATTTTTATATTTTATTGTAATACAATAAGAATTTCATATTGTTCGAGGAATTATGGGGTAACGTAAAGACAAAATTACGGATCTATATAATTTGCCAGCTTTTCTGCTATTTGAATATTTTGGCTAATGTGCATTGTATGTTTTTTTTTTGGTACATTAGTTTAAAATGTAGTTAAAGTTGACTTCAACTACTTCAGCCTGACGTAGTCTATAGCTGGTCATAAGCCTTTCTTAAGCCCTGTCGGTACTCCCGGTAATTACATTAAGTTTACGTGGCTAACTACTTTGCCTTTGGCTTAGAAATGATAAATCTTAATATGTGCCGAAAACATCACTGCTCTCAAAACCTTATTCTAAAATTTTCAGCTCTCAGACAATGCTCATGAGAGCAGACTCAAGGAAGTTATTGAAAAGTACCTGAGGAACAACAATTATAGCCTAGGAGGAACCGAGGTGCATGCTGCGAGTGAACTCATGGAGAAACTGGATGTTAGCGGTCAGTATTTGTTTTTCTTTCTAGTTAGTACTATCCTACTGCTAGGCACAGGCCTCCCCTATGTCCTTCCAGATATGATTATCTGTTATTTACATCAGAATTTTAAATATAGTTCGTACTGTAGAACAAAACTCACTTTTGGGAGATTTGAGTTAAAATTGAGTCATAGGTAGGACTTATATTATTTAGTTCTGTATCTTCAAGTAACGTGTGTGATTTTTGAAAATCAGTCAATAAAAAACATTAATCGTAGTAAGGATCAGAGCAACGTTCTTAAAATCGGGATTTGTATGTCCAATAAAATAACATTATCAAAATTAAGACTGCTTCAATTTTCAATGAAACATGTTGACAACAGTAACAAAAAAAAAAAAAACGATAATGTACATTGATTGTATTATAATTGAATTTTTGTTATGCATTTCAGATTTCGACGAGTGTGTAAGTGGTTCGTTCCACGATTGTTCAGAACACGCGCAATGTTTCAACTTACGTGGTACCTACACTTGCAGCTGTCTCGAAGGTTTTGCAGACCTTAGCGTCAATGCGCTGTATCCTGGCAGGATATGTTCTGGTAAGCATAGTTGCTATAATTCATGCTTCATTTTCTGTCAGCAGACGTAACACTTGAACTACGAAAACTACATTTGATGCGTTGCAATACAATCGCTGACAATCTTTATGTAGATATTGCCGTGGGCGTCCGCAGACGCGGGCATGTGGACGGCGAGCAATGGGTAGCTAGCCGTCCGACCGTCCGATAACCAGCCGGACCGAGGCCGGTTAGCGTATTCCATGGTCGACCACATAATGGCTTACTATCATGAGAGATAGTGATCAAATGCAAGCTTATCAAAACTTGAGGGAGAGGCCTATGTTGCAGTTGACGTCTTCCAGCTGCAATGATGATGATGATGGCAATGTGAAAAGATAGGATGAAATCTGACATATTATTACAAATAATGTTTTAGCTGAGCCGGTTGGATGCGAGAGATGCAACTACCACGGTGCCTGCTACTCTCGAGACGACCGTCGAGTGCTGTGTGAGTGCTTCCAGTGGTACGCTGGTAGCTCTTGCCAGATCAACCTGAAGGGTGAGTTAGAATATTGTATTCTATTTTATCATAATTATCTCCAACAGACACCATATTTTAAGCAGCCAGCCAGTTTTTGCGGTGGGAAATTATTCAATATCTTCTCCCATTCTGGGTCTACACCCACAACCATCATGCTCTCGTGAAGGAGATTCAGTTTTCTACTGACTAAAACTCACCGGTATTCTTTTGGTTGCTCTTTGCGTTTCAAGGCCGTGGTCATTCTTTCGAACTACCCTGCTACTGAAAGAGCAGTGGTGACCGAGTGGTAACGGCCCGGACTTACGAGTTGTAGGTTGCGAGTTCAAACCCAGCCAGGCGCATTACTTTGTGTAATTTATTTCATCACCACTGCTCTCAAAACGATGAAGGAAAACATCGTGAGGAAACCGGCCTGTCCTAAAACCAAAAATTCGAAGACATGTGACATCCAACAACCCGCACTGGGCCCGCGTGGTGGATTACGGCCCATACCCTCTCCTAGAGAGTAGGCCTGAGTCCCAGCAATGGGATCATTATAAGGCCGACTATAGACTATGAACCCTACTACTAGAAAAATACTTTTCCTGCATATCAATATTTTGGTGGCTTTCTAGACCCATGAATCCTTTGCATTGTAGTTTTTCTTTTGGTCCATGTTGATTTAACTGATCAAAAACTGATATTCTCAAAGATTGACAATGTTTTTAGACCATTATTCAGATTTTTTAACCTTGTAAAGCATCAAGTCTTTTTTTGAGTAACTTAAAGTCTTTAGTAAAGTCGATATTCATCTTTAAATCTTAGGTTTTGGATTATTGTGAGTTTTATTATTATTTTTATAAAGCTTTATGTGTGTTTGCAGTGGTCCTCATTTCCTTGGTGGTGTGCGGTGCGCTCCTGACGGTTGTATTAGCTGTCTGCGCAGTGCTGGCTTGTTCGCGGCGCGCGCGCAGAGCCCCACGGCCTCAGCGGTCCATTGTCGCGTGTATACAGAGCATGCCTAGTTTACATCAGGTGTGTTAGAGTTTTTATCATCTAGTTTAATAAAAGCAATAATTTATATTGCTTTCACTAAACTAATAATATAATTATAATTTAATTACAAGCTTTCAAGATTTCTTTGACGACGAAACCAATACCAAAGTTCGCCATAACACAATTTTATTTCGAAGTTCGAAGTTTTAGTTGACCCGGCGAACTTTGTACCGCCTAATATTAAGGTTAACGCCATCTATTGGCATTACCAGAACAGCACAATTCATTTTATAATGACATTTTAATTAGAGATGGCGTTGTATTCGGATTTTTTTTCGTGATTTTTTCAATTCTTTTCCTGGACTATCACGATTTTTTCAAGACCAAAATTAGCCAAATCGTTCCAGCTGTTCTCGAGTATTAGTATAGATTGAAAGATTGATAATATACACCATATATTATTCAATAATTTATTATAATTTTGTGATCATTGGAAAGAGTAGAAGGAGGTCTTTGCCCAGCAGAGGAACAATACGGGCTAGCTATAATAATAATAAAAATTGTTTTTTTTATTATACCACAAAATTTTACATACAGGAAAATATGTTAAAAATACTTTCAATTGTAGACCGCCAAGAAAATTTTAATAAGAGTAATTTATAAAAAAATGAAATAAAAAAACTTATTACACGTTTCACCACAGTGCAAATATGACTGAAAATCCTAAATTTTTCATTCTAGGGTGCAATGCCAAAGCAGAGACAAGACCGAAGAGCACTGATCAGCGAGCGAGGAGAATCAGGAGATAACTCTAGTGTACAAAATGCTTCATTACCTTACATTCCTGCTAAGGTAAGCTGTAACTACAAATTTTACAATCTAGAAGAAGCAGGGGCCTTCCTACCATGACGTTTTAAAATGTCAGGCGTGCCAGCGAAAAAGAGGGATGGATCTATACACCCTATCCATTCAGGCGTTAAGACGGTTACTTTCGCATTTATTTGTTTATTTATTACATCTGGGAGTCCTCCAGCTGCTTACAGCTTAAACTAACTAAAAGGAAAAACAATCATAGATGACCGTAAATCACTCACAAACCTTCAGGTCAGGACTAAAATTGAGAAGTACAGAAGACAGAGAAACAGCCAGCTAGCTATACAGTTTCATCCCTTTAATATGTGATTGGCCTGTTGGTCTAGTGCCAAGTGGCCATTTCTACTATGCCGGAGGTCGTGGGTTCGATTCCTATCCAGGACAAATGTTTGTGTGATGAGCAAGATCATTTGTTCTGTGTCTGTATGTATTTAGAAATATATAAGTATGAAATCAGAAACGTTTATTTCAAATAGACCTATTACAGGCACTTTTGAATTGTCAAAATATCGGTCAGTCAAAAAAAAATAAAAACAAGTGAAGCTAAATTGTGTATCAGTTGTCTAGTACTCATAACACAAGCTCTACCTAGCTTGAGACTAGACGGCGTTGTGTGATAGATGTGTGAATATTATTATTATTGTTTAATAGTTAAGGTCGTTAAATGGATCGCGTTAAGAGCTGGTTGGGTCTTTCTACTCTGCAGTCTTAAAGTTACTGAAAAATAATCGTCGTAATTGTCTCATAATCTGTTATTTAAACAAGAACCTGTTTCTGTTATGATCAGAGGTCGGAATTAGGTAGAGGTATTTATGTACTTGACTTGTTCTTTTTGACTGATTTCATACTGCGAAACAATAAAGTGGATATGCCTCAAATACACTGCCAGAAATATAGCAGAAAAAAAATCTTCCAATAAAAAAAAAACAAGAAAAGAAAAATACAGACAAGTGACACTAGTGACAGCGGCTAAACGCGATTATGCGTGCCAAACGTTAAAACGCAATTAGTTCTATTGGTGAATTCCGCCCTAAATGGGAGCAAGGGCCTTAAAATAGAGACTTAACCAACCAACTTTTTTTTTAACCACCATGTTCTTATATCATCCAGAGAGTGTCATCCAGCAAGAAGTGCGTGATGTCAGACCCTCCGGCACACGACCCTCCACCTCCACCCGCACCGGCTGTCATGATCCCAAGGGCTAGGCTGCACCCTCACCATGGAGACAGGTATGTTTCATAGATGTTCTATTTATTGCTCTTACTGGACTGGATTATCTATATTATTATTTATATTAATATATATAAAAGCTTATTGTTTTACCCAACGCAATCTAGCGTAATGTTTGATAAAAAGGTAACGTGAAAAAATAGAGATTACATCTGAACGCACTGTTAACATTTGATTATTCCCTCAGTCACTTGAATATGTCACAAAACTTGTTCTACCTTGTTGATTAAAAACCTTAAAAGTTCTGGGGAAAACATTTTCAATACATTTACTCAAAAAAAGCGGTAGAGTTAAGAGGGGGCTTAACCCTACCGCTTTTAGGCATGCCATTTATTGTTTTCCGAACTAGTGTGGAAAAATGCGCGAGCTTGCCCCCATTTGTCACATTTGATTGTGTTTATCGTATCAGGCTAGGCCCTAAGTTAACTACACGAGCCGCGCGTTAAAGTCTCCGTTTATATCTTCTATTTTCGTAAGTCTATTGAAAAACTGCGTTTGATACACGTAGAAATTTGTCAATGTAGCACTCGGCTCCATAAAACTCTTGCCTACCGCTCGGGCGAATTTCGCCTCGGTCGCAATGACAATTTTCCTCTCTTGTATCAAAATGTACTATTAAGGTTTCTTTTAAACCATGTATCTATCTATTTTATATGTCGAGCGTGACTTAACAATACCATTACACAATGTAGTCACCGTAACATAACATAATATAACAGTCGTATGTAGTAACTTAGAGAGAGCAGTGGTGGCCGAGTGGTAACGGCCCCGACTTATGAGTTGTAGGTCGCGAGTTCAAACCCAACCAGGCGTATTACTTTGTGTAATTTATTTCATCACCACTGCTCTCAAAAAGGTGAAGGAAAACATCGTGAGGAAACCGGCATGTCCTAGAACCTAAAATTCGAAGACATGTGACATCCACCAACCCGCACTGGGCCCGCGTGGTGGATTACGGCCCATACCCTCTCCTAGAGAGGAGGCCTGAGTCCCAACAGTGAGAACATTATAAGGCTGACTATGCTATGTAGTAACTTTGGTGTTACCTTCTAATAGACTCTGTCTTTTGTCTTTTCAGTCGTGAAAATATCGCAAGAAAGAGGAGTTTGGAGCTGAGCAGTGAAGCGAAACTTATCAGCTATTTGGAATCCGGAGCCACCAGCACCAATGATGAGGCAAGATGATAGGATTTTTTTTTCGGGGCTGAAAATCATCTAATAACTTCTCTCGCTCTAGGTGAAGTGAGAGGGAGTATCAGAGTTTTACTGCCTTAAATCCTCCCGTGTCTCTTCAGTTGCCCCTTGCGTGGGCCGCGGTGACTCTCTCGAACCATCCCACCAGCTCTGGAAATAATTTCTTTACTTATTAATTGAGAGTTTTTTTGGTTCATTTCAAAGACGAACTAAAACAATTGGAATATTATGTTTCAGATGAGAAGAAAACATAGTTTGGAATCTTCGTACAGCGCCAACAAAGATAGACATAATAAACAAGGTATATTTTAGTCTTTTTGTAAGAAATTTGACATTTCAAATGCAAAAAAAATAATACTCAGTCAATCTTTGCGAGCAGTAAACATTTCAATATAATTCATATGATCTCCCTAGCCTTGTTCCAATTCCTTTTTCTTCTTCTTGCCCTTAGCCTCATATTACTTAGGGTCAACGCAACACCTTTTTTCTTTCATTCTACCATGTCACCCGTAACGCTATCACTAACTCCCTTTTCTTTCATATCACTCCTCACACAATTCATCCATCTTTTCTTAGGCCTCCTTCTCCCTCCCCATAACTCTTTTAGAACATGCGTTTCATCCCTCCTCTTCACATGACCATACGAGGACAAACAATTCCCTTTTAACTTCAGATAATTTTATAAGAATGTTTTACCTTGTATTCCAGGTGCTCTGGTATCAGCAGGATTCAAGGTCTCAACCACGATCAGACCAGACGAGTCAGCGATGAAGGATGATAGAGATGACATGTCTTCTATCACCAAAGGAGACTTGGAGGCTGAACTAGCAAGATTTAATACGCTAAAGAAGTCTTACAGGTAATGTTTTAATAATAATTATGTATAGTAATCATCATCATCATCATCATCTTCCTGCCCTTATCCCGTATTATTTGGGGTCGGCGCAACACGATTTTTTCTTCCACTTAAAAAAAATATTATCATAATTTTAATAAATAAAAATTTAGTTTAATAAATTAAATAAAAAAATAATTATTACTTTTATTTATTTTTCTCTATATTTGTCTTTAAAACTTATTAAATACCAAAATTATTAAACATTTCTTAAAAAAAAAACATTTAAAAGTACGAAAAATAGTATCCCACCGGTATCGGGAACAAGTTCTGCTACCAGGCGGTCAGGGCTCCAGAGAAAGAATCTTCTTAAAAATTCGAGCCGTGTCCATGAGTACCGCTTTCTGTATCAAGCCCTTGATCCAGTCGCCTAACACGAGCCTCCTAAGCAGTTGGTCGAGGCTCTTGGCTATTAAGCCATTGCCCGAGACGACTATTGGCACAATGATCGCCGAGTCCACATCCCACATGTCGACAACCTCGCGAGCCAAATCAATATACTTAATTTGTCTATCTTTCTCGGCTTTTACGAGGTTCTCATCATGTGGAACACAAATGTCAACAATCATTGCACGCCTCTCGCTTCGGTCCACAATCACTATATATTAATGAGATGACTTTTAATATTTCAGTCAAGAAGATTTGTCAGAATGGACAGATGCTGAGAGGAGACTTGGAGAATTGTAAGTAGACGTTCAAGACCTATTCTTATTTAGAAGTTTTGGCCCTAAGAGAGGAACACACCGACAAAGTTTAACCTAACTAATTAAGAGTAAAAATTTATTTTTGCTCTACTGTCATCTGTAAACGATTACAGCCTTACACAATCTTCCATCACTGTTTTGGTGTGGTTTTGGCATTCTCTGTGAGCTAGTTGTCTATGTTTCAGGACTTTATCTGAGGCTAGATCAGTGGGAGGAACACTGCCAGCCAGTACCGGTAGAGCAGCTTCATCAACACGTCTAACACATCAGGTATATTTATAAATCATAGCTTATTATATGAATATAAGTAGCGCATCTAAACCACCATTCCCAGTAGCTGTAGATACATTTTTGTGATTTTAATGTATTGTAGTTATTTTATTTCAACAGTATATGTACCACTAGTGACCCGTCCCGGCTTCGCACGGGTGCAATGCTGATACTAAATATACTACAGAATCAGACAGAATGTCTTTATATACAACCCCTATGTCCCTGCATTTTAAATCTATAATATTTGTAATATCCATGTTGTAAAGGGTCATATTGACCTATATTAAATGTACAATGTATTTAAGGTACTTAATTGGCTAGAGATTAATGCTGTAATTATTACACTGCTGTACTGTATGTGTGTATGTGTGTGTGTGCTGTGCTGTGTGTGGATGCTGTATTGATTAAAATCGCTTCATAGATAATCCATTATTTCTCGTAAAAAGTTAAGGATAAAGAATGGTTATTGTTTGTTATCCCTAAGAGATAGACATATATCATCACAAACATTTTTGTACACCTTTTAAGGTGTATAATACTGTGGTCCTAACAACTGGCCCTAAATAAATAATACAGGATATATCACGTACAAGGTACAAAAATATGACTGGTGATTACTACTCAATGTGTGTGTCTATTAGGTCCGTGACTATGTTTGTCCGATAACCCTTATTGATCCATTAATCCAACCTCTGTGGTCCAGACATTTAAAAAATTTGTTGATACATATTTCTCAAATATTAGATACACGTAGAATTCCAGCTACCTCCTCCATGGCACTGTATAACCTTTGCACCACCTCCTCAGGAGCACACGATGGCTGAACGAGACCTGGGATCCACCTTCCTCCTGCCACACGTGCACCTCTACAAACCAGATCTAGTGGGTATCCAGCACTGTCTTCTTGATCTTCTTTCTTCTGCTTCGTAGTTTTAGTACCCTTGCACTTAGTACCTTTTCTTAATATTAAATGTTCATAATTTAGTATGTTTTCAACTGAATTGTGTCTTTGAATACACAGGCACAGTTGTTTACCGTTTGACTGTAGCGCTGCGTGTCGCGGATTCGATACCCGCATGGAAAAAGATATTTGTATGACAGACAATTGTTCGAGGTCTGGATGTCTTGTGTTTGTGAGTTTACATGTTTGTGAACGCACAAGTATTGGTTTATATACAAATATTTTCTCGTGTAAGGTAACGGCTGCAGCGCTGCCGCCGCACTATTTTGTTATTCCATATAAATAACACGCGTGGCCGCAGTGCGGATGTAGCGCTGCAGTTTCGTTAGCGTCGCGCGGCCCTTTGCGACTAATTTGAGGACGCCCCAAAGTGTCTAGAATTTTAAAACAAATTGAATATTTTTCTCTATATATTCTGTTTACCACAAAACAGCCATAATAAATATTTTTAATTATTTTTCAGACAAGTGACGTGTCAGAATTCGACTCCCTGTGAACTTCGAGATCCAGTCAGATTGTTTTGAACGAGTATTGCTTTTGTTAATCGCAATAATTGATTCATTTACCTTTTTACAAAACCCTTTTTACTCAAAATTTGTAAATTACAAAAAAATACTAAATCATACGTAAGAAAGACTGAAATTGCTGAAACACTAAAAATAATTGAAGCAAATTTATCTTCCATTAAAGGAAGTAAGTTATTTCTTGAAGATAAAGGTAATTTCTAATAAACTAGTGAGCCTTACCATCAATGATTGCATCTCTGCTTACCATCAGGTGGGATCGCAGTCAAGCAATAGTTTATATTATTAAAAAAAAAATCATGAGGCATACATTTTTTTACCACCAAAGTAAAGACTTAATCTAATTTATTTAACTTATTTATTCTTTTAACTTATTTAAATGTTGATTGCTTATAAATGTTTCAATTTCTAGATTTGTTAAATTTCGTGTGAAACCAACGGAACGATTAAATGAAATTATTATTAAAAATGCCATAGTAAATGTAAGCATTTTTAGATTTTTAAGTTTGACATGAAAATCATTTGAATGAGAAATCATATAATTTTTTAGTTAGGGTATTTTTAAACGACGATTTCTTATTTGAAGAATTTTCACTGGTTACAAAAATTGTGCAAACGAAAGTGCCAATTTGTCAATGTTTTTCTTAATAGAAAAAAAAATGCCATGCTTTTTTGATCAAGCCTGTATAGTATATTTAAAATATTGAGACATTAAGAAACATTTATTTCAAATAGACCAATTACAGGCACTTTTGAATTGTCAAAATGTCGGTCAGTCAAAAAAAAAGTAAAGCGAAATCATATTGTGCTAAACATGACAAATGATTAAAATCAAAATTAATTTTAAAGACAAGAATTACTTGTTACTGTTATAATAAAGTACTACAGAAGCATGGTAATATTTCAGGATGGGTTATTATTATTAAATAATGTAGATACTCATATTACACAATAGTTAATGAATTTGTATTTTTTCGTTAAGGTTTTTATACTTTTTTTTTGTTAATAAACTGTAGTTATTTTAATACGCATTCGTTTTATTTAAAGTATCCCTCATATAATCTAAATTTAACCACTTGTAATCTAAATTTAGCCACTGATATAACACACCGTATTTGCTTTTTTCACACTCGGTAAAAACAGTTTCAATGATAGGATTTTTTGTTATGGAAATTAAACACGAAATATAAATATGAGACATAGCGTTTTTATTTAATATTCAATAATTATTTAATCGATAGAATATTCAGCAATATTACAAATACAACGTGAAACAATTGAACATTGCAACTTAATTTCTTTTTTTTGAAACTTAATATTATAGCATAGCAACTGTTGAGACACTAGCTTAAAATCCTTAACATCGAAGTCTTAAGCACACAGACTTTAAAAAAAAAAAAACTATTATTTATAAATAGTTACATTTAAGCGAACCCTTACGACTAATCATAAAGGGGACTTCCAGAGCTGATATGAAAAACAATTGCTTCGAATCAGCCTCGCGGTGTAAGTAGCTAAGCATGTCGTTTCTAACACATTTTTCTTCTCAGTCTCATCCCATAACATGTCTATCAACGATAGATCTAGATTAATTATTCTATCAATTAGGACTTCTTTTTTACCTTACGACCCCGACCATACGACAATTGGTTAAATTTACGACATTTGATTTAAAGTCATCCGACAACGTTTTTAATGTATTATTCAGTAATACAGTGCCGTATTGTCGTTAAAATACGCTATTCTGTTGCTAATTTCATACAAAACGTGTTACTTTAGGTCCAAAACCTAACATTACCATCACATTAATAAATAATAATTCTTAAGTAGTCGTTAATAATATTTTTTTGGAAGTGAGCAAGCCCCGTCAAATTTTTCTAACTTTGAAGTAATATCGTCTACGACCAACTGAAATGTACAGACATTCTTAATATGAAAACACATTTGAAAAGTATGACGGTCTTTATACATTTACGACAAACGATTATGACTCTATACTACATTTGATTAACAATATGTTTTCATATTATTTGATATACAAATCTTAACTACATACAATACAAATCTTAGTCTAATAAATAATATGGAAATAACAACAACTATACACGGAAGAGATTTCTAAAATAATACCATTAAATCTGAATAAATAAAGATCAAAACAATGTAATAATTATACGACTAGAATATAAAGCTATAGCAACAAATGACTAGACTGGTGAATATATCTTAAAATTAAACGACAGACGAAATGAATATTGCTACATAAGATTAACGATAAAAAAAATATTAACGCACTGTAGTATATTTTACTACAAGGTAAATATGAAAATACAAAACGGACTAAACCCTTCCTTATATCATTCCGATTCCTTTCCATCACATACAAGCCGTTAAAGCTAACAAAATCCAGTTGGCCGCAGAAATAGCAATACTTATCCTACATTGTATCTCTATCTATCTACTTATGTAAGAAATTGTGCAAGAATCGAATATGGAGATCCTATAGTTTGCCTATTTTCATGTGAACGGAATTTCCAAGTTACCAATGCGTTATCAAAATCCACTTCAGATACCTACTTAATTTACTTATAAAATAGTTAATAGTTCTACACTTTTAACACCATGAGTAAGCATAGGGATGTCTAAATGTAAGCTACAGGTTTAGAGGTCAAGTAAGATGGACCGTGTCGTTTCCGACGGTACAGTACAAAAGTTGAGTACCAAAATATTATCCAAAAATGTCCGGTATATATGGCGAATAGTTGGACAAACTTTTGCCATATATACCGATGCTCTTTCCATACATTGAGAAGTCAACTATTAAGATTGGACTTAATTGCGAGTGCTTTAAGTGTCAGTTTAGTAGGAGATATCACATTAGACGCTTTATACAGAGTCATAGATTTGTCTACTTTGAAAGAAGTTATGTAGATTTTAATCAAAATACTTCAAATTGTTTTTTTTTCCGAGTATTAGTATTAATAGAGTATTATGTCAGTTTTTATTTTGTCTTAAAATTTTTTTGAAGATTTTTTCTTCGATATTCGATTATGGGGTCATTTGAGCTGTCGATGTCGGCTCATTAAAAGTTTTTATAATGATAAATCATTACATTGTTTCAATTATTTGTTTCTAGTCTCAGTCAGTAATTTGTCATATTTAGGGTAGGATTAAAAGTCTATCAGACTTGTTTATCATAGTCTTAGGTAATCATTGTTATTTAAAGTTTTTTTTTTTTTAAATCAGTTAGCCTCAAAAGAAACTTCAGTTAGAAAAACTAATAAACGGACTCTAAATTTTGTTAAACTTATGAGCAATCAGTGCATCATTGCCTAAGCAAGAATGGGAGCTTACAAAATGCTAGGAACTGGAAAGAAAAGTAAGTTAGTGTTATGCGTGAATATCTAGACACAGAAATATGTCAGCTTAATCAAGATTACGTTTACTTCTTAGGATCTTCAAGACTGGATGGTGGAGATTTTGAGAGCATTGATAATGACCTGAAAAGAATAAACACAAATGATTGCAGGAACATAAATCTCATGGCTGTTTAAGAAATGCAGAAGATGCTAGTAGAGTTTGAGGTTCTCTATAGCAAATCTACTTACTGTAATCATACAAACTAGAATGAATGATCTATTCCTATACAACAGTGTAATATGTGTCGATGTTTAATTTAGAGGTCGAAAGCAATCGGTACTTCAGAGTTCATAATTAATGATAATATATATTATTGATCGATTATCTAATAACAGTATCAATAAATGATTTCATACTAAAATCTTCAACATTTCATATAAAATACACCCTTCACTACATGCCATAACTGTTCCTAAAAATAAAGCAATGACACACTTAATAAATCTCATTACGGAATGAAGCAAAACAAACCTTGATGCTATGGTTATAAAGGTGATAGTATTAACTGTGAAAAAGCAAATGAAAATAAGAAGCAATACAATAGTAAAGGATAAAGGAGTGTACCTATTTGTGGAGATTATCTTGAGAGTGACTTAAACAATAGCAGCTGCAATGATAATATTTTTATATTTAGTTGGTACAATTTTGAAAACTTTAATTCATATTTTTAAAATGATAATATCGTATAAAATAAAGCACAAATTGACAAAATAAATGATAAAGCTTAAAAGAAAATTAATTGCGATAAAGAAGTAGAGGAATGCTTTGAAAGCAATAGCATGTATGATGTAGTCAAATGCTTATAAAATAAAATAGGTGAAGATAGAGAGAATTTAAATTATAATGCAAAGCCAAGTAATTACAGAATTTTCTATTTACAGAAATAATTATTATTATTTTGTTTGTCGATACTTCTATTATTATTTTTGATAGGAGTAACTTACACACTGATATACCAGAGTATTATTACCTTCTTTGAGCAGGTATGGGCGGTGAAGGTTGTGTGGCAGGAGGTAATGATGCTGGAGCGCTTCCAGATAGAGTTGGCTGACTGTCATCATCTTCTCGTCGATCTCCTGGAAAACAAAATATTAGAATTAAAAAAAAAATTGTGGCTAATCCTCCACAAATTTTCTTGATTCTAAAATCATCTGCCTCATCTGGACGATTGCCCAGATGAGACAGAAAAAGATACTGAAATCTAAAAGGGTATCCTGGACCTGATAAATGGTATTTTTTTTACAAGCTTACATATTTAATTTGTCTTGGAAGTATGGCTGTTAATAGCTGTTTCAAAATTCAAGTGCAATCTTTGTTAGTAAAATATATTTTTTTCATTGTTAATAGGCTCGAGTTTGACCACTATCTTACCTGGTGGAAGGCGACAATGTGGTCGGCGATGGAGCGCACTTTGTAGTTATCAGGAAATAAAGACTCCGCAAAGAATTCCACTATATAGGTGGAATATCCACTATGTACCGGTGGCGTATCGCCGTACGCCTGATGGGCTGATGGTGGAACGGGCTTGGCGGAATTAGGCTATGCAATTTTGACGCACACTCTGATATGATAACTCTTTAAAATGGCCGCTCATTTATTTTCTATGCACTACTATGGTTATTGTTTACAACATACATCATAAAAGATTTTGCTGAGTGGTATACAGGAAAAGCTTATCTTTTTTTAAATAATTCTTCTCATAACATTGAAAACAAAACTTTGTAAGATAGTTTGTGGTTATTGTTTACCTCCTGGCTTTGTATTTTGGATATTAGCACTAATGATATTTGTAATACATTGGATTCCAATAACTAGTATGGCTACTTTTGTGCACTTGTGCTTAAATTTATTTTATTCATATGCTTGCTCCATTCAATTTGCGTAGACCTGCCCTTGCATTATATAACGATATGAATACCTGGAATGGATAGAATTCTATACCTCTTGTAATAGGAGTGTCTCCAATATAGAAGGTGGGTGCTGGTGTTTCAACAGCGGCTTCTTTCACAGACCCGTCACCACTGACAGCGCTGAGCGTGTCAGTGCTGTCAAACATGATGGTGCGCTCCTTAGCACGAGGTGTTCGGTTGTCTAGTTCCTGGAAATAAATGTAGAAGAATGGTAAGTTCATGGTTATTTACTGTGTTATAAATAAATTGACCCGGTGAAGTTTATACTACCTAATAGTCAATGAAAGTATTGACCGATGGAATGATTGAGATTAATGTATTTGACAATTGATGTCATTTTTCGATGAATTGGGACATTGCGTTTTTTTTTTTTATTTTGCATCTGTCCAATATTTTAACCGTTATTTTGCTATTCGATGAGACGATTATAACAAAACAAAGATCATTAAATTGGTCCAGCTGTTCTTGAATTATAAATGGCGTGACTAACACGACTTTGTTTTATGTATATAGATAATAATAAATGGCATATGATGTATAATATACATGAGTATCTACATCATAATATGCCATAGTGGAATCTGTCGATTGTGTTCTGTATGACCATATTTTCAGGATTTATTACTATACAAATCCATGTGAAGTGGGGTTTTAAAAGATATAATGTTGTTTGTCTTTTGTTTTTTTATTTATTGTTATTGGAGGGTCTAAGCTTAACCGGTTATCATGGATTTTGTATTGGTAATTTATTTCTGGTAACTTCGTTATAGGTATAGGATTCGTTGTAGGATATTATGATATAAGTCTGTTTTTTTACTGTTTCTATTCTGTGATTGTTAAATTGTAAAAAGCAAATAACGTTATGAACAGAAAAAAAATCAATCAATCATTATCAGGCAATTCTTCTTCTCCGTTCCCTCATGTGTTAAATATTTGAATTTCTTTTACACTTACCAATCTCTCAGTGTCAGAATCCGGTTCCTGTACTTCATAATCATGAGAATAATGTTCGCTAGTCGACTGGTGTTCTAGGCTCTCCATCTGGACAGTGGTGATCGGATCCAGGGTGTCCAGAGATGATACCATGGTATTTGATCCTGGAGGGGGCACCGCTGTTATCTTTCTGATTAGTATCAAGCTTGGCGGGGTAGCAATATGTAGGTCATAAATAAAAATAATGCAAAAATCTTTTTTCACTCAAAAAATTTTTTGAGAAATGCTTTGAATTAAAAATCGAATACGATATTTTCTGTTTTGCGTTTAAGCATTTTGGTAAACAGAAAATTACGATATTGGAATTTTAAATCGTGATTCTGTAAGAAATTTTTGAGAAAAATAAAGTAATTTTGATAAAAATACTAAATAAATAAATTCATTCAAGATAAAAGCGGGGATGAGGAAGCTTTTCTGTAAAATACAAAGAGATGATTATATGATAGCTCATGCTGTTACTAAAATAAATCAGTTTGGTTATATAGTTTGTTTAGGAAAGAAATATTACAAAAGTAAATTAATAATATGTAAGCATGAGAATCGAATAATAGTAAAATGTCATTCTCAGGGTAAATATATAAATAATTTGGCACCTATCAGTAATGATAAGTTGGTAAGCCAATGGAAAAGCATTGCAGAAGGTTACAGACAGAGTTTTTTTATAAATGTGTAATGGCTAGGTACTATTTTATGATTAGGACTGTTCCGGAATTTGACAGATTACATAATATTGTGTCGGTAAGTTTTGAAATCTATTAAAAGCAGAAAATAACTGACTGACATATCAACGCACAGTGAACTCAGGACGTAGGCAAGCACCAAAGAGTTATTTTGGAAATTCAACCTATAAAAGGATATGAAAAGGGAGAATTTCACTTGTGTGCAAAATCTCATTCCCAGTACTAATATACTAAAAAGTTAGCATAAATAGTAAATAAAAAAGGATGTCATTATTTGTTTTTAGAACTACCCACAATAGAACAATTTAGGGAATTTACATTTTTAATGATTATATTTATTTAATTTATTTATTTGATTATAATGACCCAAGAAACAAGGATCCCCCATCCTTGTTTCTTGGGTCATTAAACTTGAAATTTGGCAGAAATCCTAACCAAAATGAATAATAATGACACTCAAATTGCTGTTTAATGGGTGTACAAGTTTTTTATGAAAACGTTCTCGCGAATGAAGAAGCGAGTGTTAACATAATTTTATAATAACTTGTACAATAATCCGTTGTTAATGCCTCTGAATGCTTCTTTTTTCTTTTATTCATTTTACGTATTAGCCTTGACTTTGAAAACTTTATTAGAATCGTCAAATCCCGTACTAAATCCTAAAACCAAGAAGTCATGAACTATTTCTAAACTCACCTCCAGATGTAAGACTGCCTGTCATAGGGGTGTCAACTTCGTAGTTGTAAGTAGCACGAGTCGCGTTAGAACTGGTTGCCTCGAGGCTATCTGTGCTGCCCAGCATCAGGTCTGCGCGGGCACCCCTAGAGAAAAATTGGAAGTGTTGTTGGTAACAAGGAGGGTTGTTCTAGGTTTCTAATATTTTTATAATGGACAATATGAAATGTATATACCTTTTTTAAGTACTAGCTTTTGCCCGCGGCTTCGCTTCCGTCAACTGACTACTCTATTCTGCTCTACCCAACTCTACCCTACTACTAATTGTTTAATTTTTTGTTTCATAAGAACCTTCTCCTGACAATAAAAAACACAACAACAAAAAAACAAACAAAACAAAAAATGAAATCGGTCCAGCTGTTTACGTGTGATGGCGTGACCAAGGGAAATAGGGATTCATTTTTAATATATGTAGATAATATAATCAGTGTTATAATGATCCCACTGCTAGGACTCAGGCCTCGTCTTTAGGAGACCGTATTGGTTGTAATCCACCATCCGAGTCCAGTG
This sequence comes from Mythimna vitellina, assembly GCA_949316375.1. Lineage (NCBI taxonomy): Eukaryota > Metazoa > Arthropoda > Insecta > Lepidoptera > Noctuidae > Mythimna > Mythimna vitellina. Next base: position 11,071,039 of record OX438709.1, read on the forward strand.
CGGATTGGTGGATGTCATGTCTTGAAAGTTTTGATTCTAGGACAGGAAGGTCACCTCACGATAATTTCCTTCACTGATTTGAGAGTTACTAGAGATTTAAAATACATGTTTTGAAGAAATAAAATATGATTTCTTAAATATTAGAACTCAAAGCATAATATGATTGTCCAATTAAGTGAAATAATACAAAGCTACTTACTGGCCTACGTCTTTTATGTTGAATATTGAAAAGCATTTAGTTACATCGATAGTTGATCTCTATACATGATGTAGTTTAAAAATAAGCTGGGTGAATGATAATACTTATTTAACTTCCCTTTCTTTAACCAACCCTTCTCATGAAATTTTGCATACCCTTGTCAGTGGTACAGAAAACGATATTGTTGGGAAAAAACAACTTTTAACTTGTGGCGATTATAATTGCATTAGGACTAATGTCAAAATCATAAAACCAGTATTGATCTTACCAAAAGTTCTGATAATAGACCTTTCATGATATCGTCGTCCTCAATTAATAAGCATAGATCATAAAATTAATTATCAAATCAGACGAACCTGCTGAAACTTCCTGACGAACTCAGCTCCTCATCTTGCCCACTCCATGAACCACTAGCAGGATCTGTAAATTGTTTACCGGAGAACGAGATTACGCTGTGAGCTATCGACCTCCCCGAGGAGGGCGAGAGCTCACGCACTAGACTCCCCTCCCTTGAGAACTCTAGGTCCTCAGGTTTATCAGTCATTGTTATCGTTTGTCGCGTAACAGTCACTACCTCTCCCCCATCTGTATGCCTTTCCAGTACAGTCATTAAACTGTCCATCTCTGAAGGCTGAGAAGTTATTGATGAAGACATTTCTGAGCCATACGACATAGCACTTTCTTCAAGTTGTCTTGGTCTACCAGGTATGTCAACCGCTCCTTCGCCGTCAGTGCTCGATACAGTCTCCGAAACTTTCTTTCCATCAACAAATCTTTGCTGGATGACTGTTGTTGTTTTAATAACTTCTATTACACCACCATCAGTGAATGTCCTAGTTACTGCTTGGCTTTCCTTTGTTTTCTCTTCCTGGTCTAATAGTTTCATCATTTCTTCGCAATCTCCTGGTATGGATTCAGCAGATCCGTCACTTGGTGCTGCTGCACAAACAAAAGAAGATGATTTTTTGCATTCTTCTGTAACTTCTTCCGATGGTCCTTTGTCTGATGGTCCAGGTTCAGGTTCTGGCACAAAGAATGCTCCTCTATCATCAAATTTCTTCACTGTTATCACTTTTGGCATTACTTGTTGCTGTTGTAGTTTCTGTTCTATTGCCATTTGTTGATCAATTAACTTCCTTATACTAGCAGACTCAGTGAGAATCTTTTGTGTTGGGCTACCATAGCTGCCTACTTTTTGCGATGGACTTCCACTCTTCTGAGAGGGACTACCACTCTTTTGGCTCGGGCTTCCTCCTTTTTGTGGAGGACTACTTTCTGAACTACCACTGTACGATCGTTTTTCTCGTTCTAAGAAACTACCGCTTACTTCTTTAGGATCCGCCATAAGAAGTGCTTCTTTTTGCTTCGCAAGTATTTCTGCTTTTAAGGCTTCTAAACAAGCCGATTCTAGACCCTCAAATTCTTTTAAGCTTGATACGGAAATATCATCTCCTTGACTTCTACTAAGAATGTAGCGTCTTGGTAAAGAACCATTTAGAGATTCTGCGGAAGATGAGGAATGTTGCTGGTACTGCTCCATTAAAGCCCTTTCTAAATTTTCAAACTCTTGCAATGAACTAATTGAAATATCATCATTGTCACCTCGAACTCTAAACCTTATACGTGAGGCCATTTCTGATTCCGATAGGCTTCCATAAGAATTTCTAAAGCTACCGTAACTTCCTATCGACTCTTTTTGCGATGTTAAACTGCCTATTCTACTAGCATCGAAGTCTGTCATTTCTTCTTCCTTGATATCTTCTAGAGGTACTCGTTCATAGTCATATCGTGGATCTCCTTCAAATTGCATTTGTATCCAACGTCTTCCAGCCTCTATTTCTGCTAATTCTTGAGCCTGTAGTTTCTTCTGCTCTAATTCATAAGCCATTAGCTCTTCATCAGATAGAGATCCTGATGCACTACTGGTACTGTCTTGTTTCTTCGAAGTTTTAGATAAATATTCTTCAATCTCTGTGTCATGGCGTTTCTCAAATTTTTGTGTCTTTATTTGTACACTTTTGCCCTCAGTATCAGTTTCCTGAGCTTCCTTAGCTACTTCTTCGATGACGACGAAATCATCCATCTCGCTAGGTTTATCAACCATTTCAAATTCATCGCTTGTAGGTGACTCCTGTTCTTTTTCGTAAGTGTGCACTGATCTTTCTTCAGTTGTTATCATAAGTTCTGATTTGCTGGTCTCAGCAAGATCCGACCTTAGCTCAGGGGTTTCTGATATGTCATACATATCATCTAGAACGTACTCTCTACCATTGTCAGTTGAGAGAGAACTTTGACTTGGCGCTGACAAAGGTGTCTGAGGTGTAGATTGATGATCGTGTGTTTGAAGGCTTGATGTTGAAGTTTGTTTACTGTCTAGTTGAGAATCAGGGGTTTTTACAGATGACTTCTCAACTTTAGTTTTAGGAACTGATGAATCACTTTTTGATTTAAGTATTTCTTCGTACTGTTTTGACCCAACTGGTATAATATCTGCTTCAATATCAACAAATTCTCTTTGACTAGGTGGTACTTCCGTTTTAGGGAACGGAATAACGCTAATTTCTTTCACGATTTTTTTATGACATTCTTCAACAACTTCACATATTTCCTCAGTCGGTTTACTTGCCTCGTCAGGGCCACTTGGTGCACTTTCAGCATCATGAATAGTGGTCTTTGTTATAATAATATCTTCTTTTGAAAGTTTTCTGGGTTCAGGAGTAATACTTCCATATCTCACTATATCCTCGTATTCTGATGATCCTACTGGAATAATGTCGCTTTCAACGTCAACAAATTCTCGTTGAGGTTTTTCTATTTTAGTTATGGAGAATGGTATCGCTTCTTGTAAATGAGTTGTGGTTTTTGTAACTGTTTCTTTAATTTCTATCAGGTCTAGATCTGATGGCGAAGAAGGCATGTCTAGTTTTGAAATAGATGACGACAAGAGCTCGTCTGTTTTTAATTGGCTTGAAATTGTAGTGTCAGAACCATCTTTATCTTTAATAGAATCTTCATCGATCTCTGCACTAATTTCTGAAGCACTTTCAATCGGGAAATGTTCTGGTATCATATCTTTAGGTTGGAATCTCATTTCATGCGATCTTTTCATTTTACCCACAGGTTCGATATCATCAACTTTACCCTCATCTTCATCAGCAGACACTTCCTCATCACTCACGTCTTTTACTTTTTGTTGTTCCTTTTCTACTTCATGAAGAAATTGTTCAACGTAAGTGCTACTTTCCATTAGTTCTTCTTTTAACTCATTAGCAGAAGGTACTAGAGTTTCTGAAGCATCGGAAATATCAATGCTGGCTACGTGGCTTGATCCATCAGAATCTAAGCTCTTCATGCTATCTCGGGAAGCAAGTGAACTGCCAGCTGTGAAATAATCTTTGGATGTTCTCATCGATTGCGATGAAATATCATGACTTGTAAGTGCAGTCTCAAATTCAGTACCACTTTGTGCGGTCATCATTACTTCGACATCAGAAGACAACGGTCTGCTCTCGGAATGTTCAAAGCTATGGTAGTGGCTTTCCCCTGAACTAGACCAACCTTCAACTTCTGATGCAGATCGCCTATCTCCAACACCCAACTTTGATTTAATATGTCTCTGATCCCTAAGTTTTACTTCAAGACTACTTATGGACTTATCTCGGTCGTATAATATAATTTCACTATCAGTTTCAATAATAGAGTGTGGGCCACTGTCTGACCTTATTGAAATGTCGCCACTGTCTAATGGAGGACTGGATTCTTTTATATGAACTGTGTCTTTTTCTTCATCAGACGTCATGGTATCATCTTGTGAACTTATTTTTGGGGAGCTGGTGCTGTCAAGTTTTTGGATATCATGTTTCTTTTCTTCTTTATCAGTCAAAACAATATTTTTATCATGGTCATCATGTTGTTCTTCAGTGATGACTTCAGGTCTATCAGGACTTATCAACAGTTTAAACTGAAATTCGGATGGGGACTGCTTGTATTTGCTGCTCCCATCACTTTTTTCACTAATAATTTCACCTTGTGCTGCTTCAAGTGACTGTTTGACTTCATCTATAGTTTTTTCCAAAACTGACAAGTCTGTAAGTGGCTGAGCAGACATCAGTGAATCGAAATCCACCCTTTCAGACTCGAGTTTCGTCCCGTGAAACTCGGCAGAGGAGAGATCAGTGTCATATCCACTACTGCAAATGTCTTCTAGGCTTTTTTCTTTTATTAGTTTCATTTCCTCTCTTCTGTGATCAGTGCCTGTTAAGTAAGCTGAATCAGCTTCTGTGGAAAATTCGGAGGCATGAAGAGTTTCAGCACTTACAGTAGAATCCATGGATTTCTGTAACACTTCTCCCTCATGTGACTCCAAAGACTTAATCATACATTCGGTATCAACACTTTCACCAGATTTTATCATAATATCTTTGGATGTCGTACTTGTTTCATCTGATAGTTCGAATGTTATCGGGGACATGTCAGTTTTGGATGTTTTAGTTACTTCAGTTCTTGTTTCTACAACAGTTCTAATTTCTAAAATAGTGTCACTGTCTGAGCTTTTGGTAGTAGTACTTGACGTTTCTACACTCGTTGTAACTTTAGGCTTTGGTATCTCATCAGCTACTTCAAAAGAATCCGCTTTCTGTATAGAAACTTCCCAAACTTGATCTTGAATTTGTTGTTGCGGTAATTTTATGGGAGACTTGGAAGGTTTTTCTTTTTTCGGCGTGTCACCAGTTCTATCATCATGAGGTAACTCGGGTGCAGCTTCCGACTCGGAATGTGTGTCTTGACTTCCAGTTCGACTAAATGAACTCTTGACTGGAGAAGTGGTGACTTTGATTTCCTTTATAAAGTTCACTTCATAAGTTTCATCATCTTTTTTGAAAGATTTTGATTTACTCTTTGGACTAGTTTCTGAGGAGTCCCGCTTTTCAGTCGGTTCACTTCTGAAGCTTGGTGCATGTGAAGCATCAGAGCTAAGATCATCATGCTCCTTACTTTCTATTACTGATTCTTCTTTGTGGTGTTCAATTGTCGAACTCACCACCTTACCTTTTTCAGAAAGTTCAACACTAGATACAACTTCGTCTTTTTCGACGATCTTTAAAGTGGAATCCACAAATGCTACTCTAGCCTTACTATCATCATCTTCAACGATATTTTCTAACTCACCAGGTTCGGTGAAATATTCTTTACCCCACTGTTCATGATACAAATCACGTTCAGATATTTTAACTTCATGTTTTTTCTTAATTGTTTCGTCTTTTATGGCAGTCATCTTTTCTTCAGACTTAGTTTGTCGCCCTGTGTAAAGTCCTTGTTCAGAAAACTCCCGTTCCACCTTTACTATGTCATTGTCATCCGTACTTCTAACAGTTTTCGTTTCAGTATCAGATCTTTTTGCCGTTGCTTCATGAGCTTTTTCCAATTTTTTTTGAGATGTTTCCGTTTGATCACCTTCTTTACGAACTACAGTCTTTTCTTTCATTTCATGTTCTTGCCCACGTAGTTCATGTTTTGTTTCAGTTTTAATAACCAATGAATCGTCATCTGAAGATGACACTTGTTTGGTTTCAGAGAAGAATTCTTGTCCAGATATCTTTCTTGTTTCAGTTTCTTTATGAGTCAATATTGTGCTAAATTCATCTTTAGTGCCAAATTTTGCTACCATATCTGACATAACAGCTTCGGGGTCAATAGATTGGAACTTCAATTCTCCACCTTCAAAAGTTTTGTGAACTGACGAAGACGAAGTTTCAACTCTAGACTCACTATAGAACGTGTCAGTTGACGTTGATTTTTGCATGTCTTCCAATTGAACCGCGAGTTGTTCTTGCTTAATTTGATCAATAACGTCCATGCTTTTTTCTATTGTTCGATCAACAAGTTCTATAGCACCGCTGGTAATGGTCGGCTGATCAACATTAACAAACGTTAAGTTATCGGCCACATGTTTAGTTGGAGATTTGGGCCTGGCGGCTTCAGTCAATGCTTTAGACGCCTCCATCAGTACTTCTGTAAAGAAAAATGACAATAATATGAATTGAGGAGCTACATTTCTACTTTGACATTCTTTTGTGTTTTCGCTGTGCTAAACATTAAAGATGTGATAATAATAATTTATCCAATTGTTCATTCGATAAAATTTTGAAGTTACAGTGCATACTGTTCAAAATTTGGAAAAACATTGACAATTTATATCTATGCACTTGAAGCACCTAAAGCGTGTTTATGTTACAAGTTTAATGTCGATGTGATGAAAATATTTAGAAATTAGCGATGGAAGCTCATGATAGTAAAATGGTTAAAATAAATAAAGATTTAGAATCAAAGCGAAACGTTACCCAAATGTGAATGACAGTAGATGAAAAAATGGCGAATTAAATACGAGAAATCAAGTTGTCCGTCAGAAGAAGCGATAATAAAATAATGTGATGTTTCGGTTGCTCGTGGGTCCACTTACCTATAGCAACGTAAGGGCTCCGCAAGAAAGAAAGTAAAATTTACTGTGCTGACAAATATTTGCATACATTATGTGACTGTTGCAACTGAACTAATTTTCTTTTATCTTTTATTTACGATGGGGTCGCTTTTTAATCTATTTTATCTAGCTGTCTTAGTGCATTGTATCTCTCGAGTGCTGTCCGTTCACTGGCTTCATTTCCAATTCTTTAGAAACAAAGTCAAGTCCTTGGTGTGAAAATTAACCACGACACATGCGATAATTGGCGTACAAATAAAGAGTGTGGCAAATAAGGCTGTCTATAATGGTTGTTTACTACAAAATTAAGAGTAAAGTTTCGCTGTGACTCTACTTTGCCACTACATTACTGCAAAAAGCTTGCAATAATTTTGTCACAATCCATTGTAAGGGACTTTATAACAACTTAATATTATAAAAATTCTCAAAATCTCAGAGTCATTAGAACAATTTTAGTTACGGTTATAATAAAAGATTTTGTTAATCAGCTTATGGTTTCATGTACAATTTACTGACCACTCTGATGAGCTTCTGTTTCACTGATGACACTGTCTCCGGCTGAAGAAGCTCGTGGCGACTGACGGCTAGCGTCCAGGAACGAAGAGTCGGAGCCTAGATTGAAGGATGGAGTTAGCTCCTACTTCTAGCAGTTACTAGCTACTAAATGTTTATTTAAGTTGTTCGAGAGGAGTGACAAAGTCTTTGCATTTGGACTATGTAACGGTCGAACACTCAACCCCCTCTGAATTTCTCATACTGTCTCTTTGAGTTTTAGGAGTAATATAAATTTAAGTAAGCCTGCAAGTTAGGTGGCGTTTGAGGGTTCGAAGGCAATTAATTTGTGTTCATGGTATGTTATGACGTGTTTTTGGCGTTGGTTTTACTTTTCAGTGAATCAGTGATTGCTGCAGTCACTAGTGATTTGAATGTAGCAGTTACTAACTACGATGTCACCATTGGAGCAAAATTATTAAAGATCATCACCACAGATAGAACTTTTTCAAGTATGGGCAGAGCAGTAGTACTGTCAACTAGTACTAATTAAAATAACTCATTTAAAATTTAGGTAATTGGCATCAAGATACAATCAATAGCTAATTATTTTAAATCGTATTCTTCCATGTGATCTTTGACAATTTTTTTAGAGTTTTGCTTATACGTGGGGCATACTGAAAGTTTCTGGATCTGGCCACTTACAATAAAATAATGAAAAAAATTATAGAATTCGAAAATTAAACTCTTTGCGAGCATGTTACTTTTTAATTTGCGAGACTCTCATTTGTTTTTTTCATTGCGGTATCCTTTCGAAGATTGTGTGTCGCTATCAAAATAAATTTAACTCGTGAACATTTTCGTTCAATGATCTTTTATGATTTTCGTTGTGTCTTAAGTCAACAAGAGAGTTGCCAGAGACTTCAATTGGCAATTAGTGATGAAGCACCATGTCATAGCTCAGTGTATTCGTGGCTTGGAGAATGCAGACGTGGACGTGATCATCTCTATGATGAGGTACGTGAAGGTCAGCCGGCGACGGCGGTTACAGACTCGAATATTGACACCGTACGACAACTTATTGAAACTGACAAAAAATTACTTGCCAGCTTTGTGCGTTGATAGGCAGTGAAATGAGCCAAGTACAAAACATTTTACATGTGCATCTGAAGTTTTGGAAGCTTTGCACTCGATGGACACCACATGACTTAACGGAGGACCAGAAACGACTGCGTGTCCAGTGGTGCCGTAAAATGATAGAAAAGTTTAATGGTGGAGTAGATTTTTAGTCAGTAAAAGTCAGACACTATCTCTCGCTCCACCCAAGAGCGAGATTTGTCATTAGATGATTTTCCCAACTAAAAAAAAACTAAAAAATGGAGGACAGTCACTGGCTGTCCATAATATCGTGACAGGTGAGGAAACCTGGGTATACTGCTTTGAACCCGAAAGAAAAAGCCAGTCGGCAGAGTTAGTCTTTTCTTTTGAAGATTTGCCGACGAAAGTTAAGAAAAATCGAAGTGTTGGTAAAAAATGGCTGCTTTTTTTTCGACAAATCAGGACATTCCAGTACAGTATCGCTTAAAGATACACTGACTGCAGATTGGTACGTTAACACTTGCTTGCCCAGTCTTAGAAAAAGTTCGCGAAAGGCGTCCTCGAATTAATGTACTCCTCTCCACCACGATAACGCATCGTCATATTCCGCTAAGGTAACAGAAGCCTCTTTGAAGGTTTCAAATGTGGAATTGATGACACATCCACCTTACAGCCCGGACCTCACACCCTGCTTTTATTTGTTTCCAAAAATCAAAGACAAACTTAGAGGCATACGTTTTACGAACTCTGAATCGTCGGTGAATGCGTTCCATAAAGCCATTGAAAAGGTCCCTAAAAAAGACTGGTCCAATTACTTTGTACAGTGGTTTCAGCGAATGCAAAAATGCATTAAATTATCAGAATCCAGAAACTTTCAGTATGTTCTAAGTATTATAGGTATTTATTACATTTTCCGTTTTATTCTTCTATTATATATAAAAAACATTACCTTTGGGTTGTAGCCCGAGAGATTTTTCGCCAGTACCATTGTCCGTTTTGGTTTTCTGGGTTAAATCGACAGGGGATGGCGGTGGAGTTTTGGAGAACTTTGACACAAGATCTATAAATCAATGGAAATTCGAATTATTGATTTTTACGTACATGAAATGAGTGTGAATTAAATAATAATAAAAAATCAAAATCGGAACGGTTGGTTTTTCATCAGGAGCCCACGATAGTTAATAAACTAATGATAAAAAGAAAACCTATATTTAAGCATGCCTATACTTTGTTTTGTATAGACGTAACTTACCATGCGTGACATGCGATGAGTCAATTCTAATAAGAGCTCCTTGTGAAATATCTTCTAGAAGATTTGAACACCTTCTGTTTAATTCTTTCATATCAGGAACTTCATCTTCTGCTTCTTTCAGGATCTCTGCATCGTCAGACTGATCGCTTGTAACTTCTTTCTTGACTTCTCCTTTCAATTCTTCAATAGTGACGCCTTTTTCACCATCAATGACGTATTTTATATCTCTAGAAATGTGTTGTATCGTTTCTGTAATTATTTGTTTTGAACCATCTTCGCCAATAATTTCCCTAGTTGTAACATGCTTCTCAACTTTAACTTCAGGTTCTTTATCAGCCATTTCTTCTTCTTTTCTGAATTCTGACTGTAGTTGCGCAATCTTCTCTTCCATTTCACCAATAAAATCTTGTTCAGTTTTATCAGAGGGCTTTGTTTTTTCATAGGATTTTTCATCATGTTCGCTAAATAATTTGCTTTCTGTTAAAATAGATGTCTCTTGAGAAGAGCTGGTTGAAACTCTAACAACCCTTGATACTGATCTCTCCTCATCAATAAATTCTTTACTAACTGTGATACCCTCAGAGGCATCTGATGCTAATGTCTTTGATACGTCTAACGATGAATGGTCTTCTGAGAAAGTCTTTTCATCGATAGATCTCGATGTTTCCTTAACACTTTCTACGGAAGCTTTAGAAAAGTCTTTTGTCAAGTCTACCGTTGAATCTTTCGACAACTCATTTGTTGCAAAGTCTCTAGAAGTATCTTTACTATCGATTGACGATTTAGAATAGTCCTTTGTTAGATCTATTGATTTCTTGGATAAGTCAGGAGTACCACGGTCTTCTATTTGTTCCTCCATTCTAGAATCTTCCTTTGCTTCCATTGAAGTTTTAGAAGGGTCTTTAACTAAGTCTGCTCCGCTAATTTTCGAGAAGTCAGCGGACGTGCCATCTTCAAGCACCGACTTCTGATCTTCATCTGAGGATTTTGTTAAGGTCGATATGACTGTGGTAACTGATGATTCAGTTGTGGATTTTGAGACTAAGTCAGAGCGCATTAAACTATCCACAAAATGAGTTTTCTTGACGAACTTGTCACTGAACTTGTCATCATCTTCTCCATCGCGGTGGGCACTCGTGCTAGGTCCAGCCATGTCTCCACGTGCTGCATCATCAAATTTAACTCCTTGGAACGGTTCAGGTGCATCTTCCATATATTTTTCATCTTCACCGAAAAACTCAGCCTGAAAAATTTCGTATGCCTTATTTTGGGTCAATTAAAACCTGTGTGGTTTTAATTGACCCAAAATCGTAATATTTATTTAAAACTGAATTCAAAATATTATTTTGATATTAACCTCTTTTTCTGGGAAATCATCAGCATCATCAAGTGAGTCGGTGCGAATTTTCCTCGTATCGAAACTAGATGCAGGAGTTTTTCCATCTAAATCTGAACAAGGTTCGATAATTTCTAGAACTTTTGCTTTGTCCATATCTATAAAAAAATCAGTTAAACGAATCAGAAATTGATATATTTTTACATAGAAAAAACACAAAGTATGAAAAAGTTCTGTCTATAGCTTTACTCACCGGATTCAGAATCAGTGTAAATCTGTTCTTCAACTTCCTCAGGAGAACTTTGAACGGAGAATGTTCTCGGGTGTTTTTTCTTAGGCATAATGATTATTTCACCGCTATCTCGTGACAATGATTTGATTAGCCCTGGTCTGTCCTTTGCAAATTTCTTAGTTTCTTCAAATATCATCTCCTTTTTAGCTTCAATTTCCTGTTCTTTAGCATCTTTGGCATCTTTTTCATCCAGAAATCCTTCTACAGTTGTAACGGCTTCTTCAATAATAGAATCTACAGAGACTCGACCTGCAAAATCTTTGTCATCTTCAACTGGGTGTTCTTCTGATGAAACATCAAAGTCTTCGGATGCCTGTTTTATGATTATTTCAATATTATCGGCCATTTGTTTCATAGCTGAGTCTGATTTCTTCATTTCAGTAGTCATTTCTGTAACTTTATGTGTCTCAGTAGTTAAGCTAGTAATTTTCTTAGGTGGTTCTTCCTCAGTTTCTACTTCAGATTCAGCGATTCTCTCAAGAGAAATAGCTGGACTGATACAGGAGTGTCTCCGTTCTTCTTTATGCGGTACCTTAGCATCGTAGGACCTCTTTTCAGTCTCTACAATATCTTTTGTTATAGTCTTGATGTCTTTATCTAGTATCGGGCTTCTGGCTGCTGCAGCAATAGTGCCTTTATGTAAAATGTCATCAATCATTGGCTTTACTTGTTCTTTTGTGATCTCAGTAGTTTCTACGAGATCTAAGTCTTTGGGTACAAACTTTTTGATTTCATCTATATCTCCGACATCAAAGTGCCCAAGTGTGTCCGTTCTTATTTTCGAAACATCAAATTTGCTTCCAGAGCTAACGATTATTTGTTTTTTCGTCTCAATTATTTCTTCAACGGTTGAGGATGTACCATCTTTAATAATAGTCTTCGTTTCCGATATAATTGCCGGTTCATCTTTAAAAGACGAAGTGGATGTCGTGTATGATGTCTCGGTCTGTCTTGTTGTAAACACAATTTCTCTCGGTTGATAATCATGGTCAGACTGTGTTGTTTCAACGATTCTTACTTCTTTTACTGGTGGTACAGTTTCCGTAACAACAGTTGTTACAATTCGTTCTGGCTGCTCAGACTCAGTTATTGTGCGAGTGATTACTGTTTCTGGTTGTCTAGTTTCAGTTACAATAGTGGTAAAAACTTTACCTGGTTGCACTGTTTCCGTTACCGTACTAGTGACTGTTTTTTCTGGTTGTGTAGATTTAGTTACAATGCTTGTGACCAGTTTTTCCTGTGTCGTAGTTACAACACTAGGGTCTTCCTTTACTGGTTGTACACTTTCAGTAACGATAGTGGTAGTTACGCTTTCAGATTGTGAGAAATCACCAGGTACCACACCAGAGATATCTTTAGGTTCAATAGATTCAATTACAGCTGTGGTGATCTCTTTTACTGGTTGAACCATCCCGGCAATAACACTACCTACCCCTTTTATAGGTTGCACGGTTTTGGTAACAACCGTGGTGTCTTTTTCTAGTTGTGTAGGTTGAGTGGTCGATTTCGTGACAACAGTGACAGTTTCTCGTTTAATTTGTGCTTCTCTTTCTTTGCTTAAGAAATCATGAGTTAAATCTTTCTCCGCCATAGCACTAAAATTAATAATTTGTTTAGTATTTTCTTACAATACTTATAAATATTCCATACAGTTTTAATGAACAAAAATATCTTACCCCATTTCTGCAATATGAGGTAGTTTGTGAACATAATCAGTGACATGATCTTCCGGGAAACCTTCGACGTCATCTAATGAGTCTCCATGAGTTAGTTTAGCAAGTTTTGACATATCAGTTTTACCTGTAACAAGCCATTAGTTTTTACTGAGATAGCCAGGTATATCCAAAAATTAAAACTTATTATATTTACATGTATCACACTAACCTGACGCAGTCTTAGTCTTAGAATCACTTTCATGTTTAACTTCAACGACCTTTTCCTTGGACATATCGACGTGAGTACCTTGTGTTGCAATGTCATCTTCTGACTCCTCGAACGTGTAGTCCCTGGACTCAGTCAAACTGTGAGCGTCTGATAAGCGTTTCTCTTCCAAACGCAGTTCACTGATGGATCCAGAGCCAGCTGATGTTACTGATTGGCGTTTTACTACATCAACTGAAATATATTGTTGTACCAAAATAAAATTGTATATGTTAATTTAACAGCATAAAAACTGTGTTAAAGAAACATTGTGATTTTGGTCCTTACCTGCAACGTCATCTTTCACAACCTGAGTTTTTATTTCAACTGGCTCAGTTTCTTTAACCGTCTCAATTATGGCAACCACTATTTCTTTTCCGTGTTCTAACACAGGATCACGTTCTTTTGTCGCATCTTCTTCAGAAGACGTCTTTTTCTCTGTCACAGCGTCTTCTGAGCTAATTCTGTCTGAAATACCCTCTGAAGATTTCCGGTCGGACATTTCAATTTCCCTACTACTTTCTGAAGATATTTTATCAGACAAATCATCTTTGTCAGAGCGGTCCACTTCTTCAGCTTCCGTTACAATCATTTGGAATTCCGTAACAGGTTTAGCTTTGGGGATATCTAAGTCAAGCTTTAGATCACTTATCTTAGTTATTGAAACCGATTCGCTTCTTGAATGAGATCGTTTTGGCGTCATTTTTTTGAATACTGGTTCTGCTTCTTTGTCAGACCCTGAGTCTTGTTTTTCAAGTTCTACTGATTTGGGATCAATTCTCATTGAAGTGAAACCAACGCTTTCTTCAAATTTCTCGTCGCCAAATCCACTTCCTGAGTCGATTGTTTCTTCATATTCTGCTCGTTCATCAAAATCAGACGATGATACTTTAGCTTTAACATCAGATTGATCTGATTTTAATGATTCGGCTTCTGAGTGTCGCCTTGAGTCTGTATGTTCCGAGTCTTCTAAAGAGTCTGAGTAAATGCGCTTGGAGAAAAAGCATTCTTGTACAGAATCATCCTCTGGTACCGTTTCAATAAATTGGCGTGCTTTTGCGCTTATAACTGGGGATTCCTTCGGTGATATCTAAAAATATAAATAATAATACAAAAAAATAGTTTTTGAAATTGTTAAAGCTACGCAGCTACGCTAGCAGTATTGATGATGTTAATTAATTAGCTCAGCAAGTCTCTTACGCTTATAGTAAGCCTCAAATTACCTTTTCTGCCCCTTTTGCACCCAAAGCAGATTCAAGTACCTGTGAACTGTGTTCACTTTCATACTTTAGGAACTCTAGCGTTTGATCTCTAGTTTCTTTTCTATCTGATATAGTAGTGGTTACAGTCTTAATTTCAGTTTTTGTAACAGTTGGTTCCAAGTCTTTGTCAACATGTGGCTTATGTGCTGGACTTGTGCCGATTTGGTCATCCAAGTCTGAGAACTGTGAAGTCTCGTCTAAAGAGTCACTGCGGTGTTTTGAATCCTTTGAGTACACCTGGTGATGACAAATATCAATTTATAAAATATTTAGTTCAAAAGAATATGTTTTAAAGCCACTATGAAATTTGACTGAGTAAGAAAGCTCTTTAATAACTTTTTTAATATTGTTAAGGTTAAGGTTTGTAACACGTTTATCTATGAAAGAGATAAGTATTTACAAACACTGAATCTCAGTTTGATCAACTTACAATCAAGAAACTACTTAATTACAAAATTTGATACAATGTTGACTGGTCTACACTAATACCTATTAATATTTTAATGTAGAAATATTGTAAAAATCAAGATTCTTTTTAAAGAGTTTTTTTGCCGGTTCTTTTCCATAGTAAACCACTAATTGGAACCACGGCAGAAGTTACTAACTTCTGCCGTTTTAAAATTACCCATTATGTGTAATAAAATAGTTTGGAATTCAATTGAATTGAAATATACCTTTGATTCAGTTTGAGATATAAAGCTGAAATCTTTCTCTGTGCTTTGTTGAATATCAGCCAATGAATCGGCTTTGTCAATAGCTGATTGTATGGGGGACCCTTGTGATGTCATCTTACTGACCATCTCAGAAGTTTCAGAAGCCATGGAATCCGTCTTAGTATATCTACTAAGGTCAGACCTTATACTTGTTACTGACATTTGTGTTTCCATCTGAAAGATTATATATAGTTAATAAGCGGCCTCATCTAGTTTAAAACGACGAAAAAAAAAAATTGACGAGTAAAGGTGTTTTTTTAAACCTATTTGCAAAATAAATATCATTTATCATTATCACTTATTGAAATAATAGGTTTTTGCACAGACGTGATAAATAAAAAATTGCGAATTGTATTTACTTTTTCGTGAGTTAACTTATCGCTCACAGAAACATCTTTTTCTTCCAAAGTTTCTGTTAGTTCTTCTTCACTAATTTTCGCTCGTAATTCTTCAGTCAATTGTTTTTCTAGTTTCTGCTCCTTTATAATCGCAGGTTGATCATCTTTTTTGTCATCATCACCTGGTTTTTTGTCTTGGTCTTCTTTTTTGTCTTTTGTGTCTTTAGGAAAAACTCTCTTCTCAAATACATCTCTATCAATTTTAAATTTACTTTTCTGTTCTAATTTGTCTACTTTAACGGTAGTTTGAGATTCAGTTTCAGTCTCAGAGTCAGTAGATTTCTTCAAAAACTCGCTGTCTTCTTCCGAAGAAACTTGCACTAAAGTAGAGTCAGTCCTCATTGTTTTATGATATGGCTTGGATTTTTCATCTAGTTTAATTTTAGAGTCAAAGTGTTGTATCGTTTCTTTTACAGACTTTACTGTCTCCGCATGTTTCTCTGTTTCAACGGATACTTTATGGATAACGTGAGTTTCCATACTTGATATCTGTTTAGACTGTTCTCTAACAAATTCCTGTGTATACTCAATCCCTTGGTCCTGTTCAAGCGTATGTTTCTTTAACGCTTCTTTCGTTAATTTAACTGTAGTCTTAGGTAACTCAATAGAAGATTCCTTCGACATTTTTGATTCAAATGAACTAATTTTAGCTCTCAACGGAGCCTCAGCTATATCTTTTTCTTCTTCTTCTACTACTAAATCAGGTGATTTATCACCATCCTCTAATTTTTCTTCTACCCTTGATGTCACAATTTCCTTTTGTGAAATGGCTTCTTTGGTAAAGGTATCTTTGGTTTCAGTTACTTTAACTTCACTGGTCTCAGCTGTCACTGACTTTCTCGGAGTGATCGTGACATTAGAGAAGTCGCCTGATGGGAATCTCATTGACTCATTCCTCATATGTCTTTGTAAATGTTTGGGAGTAGGTTTCGCCGGTGACGAAGGGTCAAATTTTCTGAACTGTTCAACAGGTCGTTCTACTGGCTTAGGTTCTTCTTTCGTTGGCTCAATAACTTCTTGAATTTCGGGCTCTTTTTCTTCTTCGACTGTGTCGGGAGAAGTTTTTGACCGTGTTCTTTCTAATTTCGGGTCTTTTTCCAGCACCTACAAAATATAAAAGACAAATTAATATTGAAATCCTGTAAAAAGCGTCTAATGTTTTGTTATTGTCATAACTTAAACAGAAGTTGCTTACCTGTTGTTCAATATCTTGGAACTTCTTAATATCTGGTTTTATTTGAGTCTTAATTTCAATTATTTCCTCTCTTATTTCTTTTTTCTGTTTTGACGCCGGAATCTTGCTCGAACTTAACTTTCTCGTAATTTGTTCTTTTCTTTCTGCTACACTGCGCTTTACGTCTGTCAAGAAAGGAATGATTTAGTATTGGGTTTTAAACTTAATTTAAAGTAAATTATTATACAAGGAGCAGTTTTGAATCTCCACAAAATTTTAGAAGGTTGTCATAAAACTCGTAAATAATTATATAAAAATACAACACCTGGTCAATAATCAATATTATTTGTTATTTTAGTTTCTTTTTAATTTTAAGTGGTATTCAGAATAACTCTTTTAATAAACCTTTTCATAAAACAGAATCACTCGTTAGAGTGTCGCGTGTCATGTCACTGTGTGCGTGAGTATGATAAGTCTGTACGAGGCTCCGCCTACTTACTCTACGAAACGCTTTTACCTATTTCCGGAAATATGAATAAATTAAAATGTTAGTGTTGATTCGGGTTGAGAATAACTAACATATAATTGCCTCCTGAATTTTATTGCAGATTCTAAACTGTACCTTGCATTTTTTTTTTAATGATATAAACTAGTGCTTGGCTGCGATTCCACCTCATGGTAACTATTGGGTTTGCATTAAAATAGCTCATACCTTCATCTTCCTCGCTTTCTTCATGGGAGCTAGGCGTAGGAGTTCTTTCTATTTCACTCTTTTCTACTATTGACTTTTCTTCAGGAGAGTATTTGGCTTCGTCCTGATCATGTTCTGATTCTCTATGTTCAGGAATTTGATCTTCATCGTACATTCTGTCCTTGAGTTTATTGTCTTCTTCTGCTGCAAGAAACGTAATATTATAAAAAAAAAGACAGACAGACGGATAGCGGAGTCTTAGCAATAACGTCCCGTTTTCACCCTTTGGGTTCGGAACCCTAAAAAAACTGAAAGAAAAACTGCTTTGAAGTTGGCTAGTATTAAATAGGAAAAGTAAGAAAAATGAGATATAAAATGAAAAGAATAGGAATAAAATTATATGAAAGAGAAGGGGTAACTAACCAATACCTTTGTAGGCTTCAATTTCCTCAGAAGCTTGTCTTTCTTGGTAGATGTTCCTTTGGATTCGTCGTTCATTGGTCAACTCAGACTGTGGTGCGATGATGTCGTCTCTTCCAATACGACATAACGCGAGTTCTAGTGAGTTATCTGCGCAAGATACCTTGTTTAGTATGGCAAAAGTTTTATCAAAAAAATCTGCTTTTTGAGTATATGTTTATAAAATTCGTTGCGTTTAGAAAATCTGTACGGGCTATTAATAGTGGTAGGCTCCGCAAACTTGTTTTTTCCTAAAGTTTGGAAAGTTTAGTATTAGAGAAACACGCACTAAGACTGACTAGTTAAGTATATTTCAGTAAGTTACAGTATTAAAGTAAGGGCGGAATTCATCAATAAAACTAATCACGTTTTAACGTTTGGCTCGCATAATCGCGTTTAGCCGCTGTCACTAGTGTCACTTGTCTGTATTTTTCTTTTCTTGTATTTTAATAAGTGACACTAGTGAAACGCGATTATGCGAGCCAAACGCCCCTATTTACTTAGTTACTTAGTTGTTGATAGTTACACAAGTATAATAAGATCACTACATTATAAAAAGTTTAAGTCACAATATTTATTACGTAAAATTATAACATCCATAGGCGCTATTGTGATGTAGGACACTTTGTACGTAAAAAAAGTGCGGTTATGAGACTGTACAAGGTTTTTTAATATGCCGATTGTATAGGCACTTAGGACATTGACTGGCCAAATACAACTTCAATCCCTACTAGACTTTATTATAGTGGCTGCCCCCTTAGCCAAATTACAACCGTTTCGTGTAGAATTCTGTTCTCCAGTCGGTAACGCCTTGGTGTCAGCAATTGTAGAAAACGATAAGTTGGTAGCCCTGTTAACGCGTCAGAGTCAACCGCTTGTTCTATAATATTGTTCTACAATAACAAAGAATGTAGCGTTGAACATTGTAGAAATGATAACAATTTATTCTATCATTTTGAACGATGTGAAGTTGGCTACGAATTTTCTATTCGTTTGTTCTGACTACGTGACTTAACGTTGAGATGATATCATTCCCATACATTTTATTAGTTTCGACTAGCGTTAACGATTGCAGATTATCAACTTGGCTAGGGGTACTGTATAGTCATCTGCAGTCACCACTTAGCGAGAGACAGAGCGATATATTATGTTTAGCTTTACGTCGTGTATTAGAGAGGTTCTAGTAACCTCTCTCCAAGACAGCATATGTAAAAATTTAGAGTTTGCGAAAGTATGATTTATTTGCTTTTCTATTTTATCAGGGTAGTTTTTTTTTAAATATTTTGTAATCTTACCTAGAGCTTTAGTTCCAGACTGCGTCTTCCATAGTTTAAGCATGAGCTGTGCCTGCTCAGCCGCGGTGATCCTCTTTGCCTGTATCTGGTTGACGGTGGCCACACTCACGCCAAGCTCATAAGCCAACGCCACCCAGTCTTTGCCGAGAAGGTTGCAAATGTCCTCCAACCTGCGACCATTAAGGATTTTAAAGAATGTTACGAAATGTTAAATACTATAATGTTGTACTTAAATGTTGTCATCTAATTAGCGTAGAATAATATACATTTACCAATCATAGTCGGCCTTATAATGTTCCCGCTGTTGGGACGCAGGCCTCCTCTCTAGGAGAGGGAATGGGCCGTAATCCACCACGTGGGCCCAGTGCGGGTTGGTGGATGTCACATGTCTTCGAATTTTTGGTTCTAGGACATGCCGGTTTCCTCACGATGTTTTCCTTCACCGTTTTAAGAGCAGTGGTGATGAAATAAAAAATAAAAGTAATGGTTGTAGGTCTCGGGTTCAAACCCAGCCAGGCGCATTACATTTACCTATCAGTCAATGTTATTAGTATATTATTAAGGACTGCAAGATGCTGAACATTTTTTGTTTCTAATAGATTTTGTCAACATCTTATAGATTGTTTTTGTTTCATTTATCATCATCATCATCATCATTTCAGCCGAAAGACATTTACTGTTGGACCTCTCCCAAGCGTCGACACAATGAACGGTCCTGTACATCTCGCATCCATCCGATTACCGAGACCTTCACCAAGTTATTGCTCGTCGATGAAATGTTATACACGGCTGTTTTCAATCGCGATTTTGCTGCTATAAACTTTGTGCTATAACCCGGCAGCATAAATACTATTCCGTAAAAGTCCTATTTTATTAAGTAGTACTCAAAGTCACCTTGGATCACTGAGTCTCTGTCGCCATATGAGTTCCTGCTCCTCAGTACGCATCGGCACTGTTTCAGTAGGGATAGGAGACGTTCTCTCTTCATCTGGTACCATGATGTTGAGGACTGCAATCTGTTTTGAAGAAATGTAGGTATTTAGCATATTTATTACTTAGTCAACAAAAGTTATTCCAATACTGGGTTATGGAACAAAGAGACGTAACTCAAAATAAGCTAAAACCTTATTTTTAAAACATATGTTTTTAGATTCAAATACCCTCTTTTTGAGATAAGTCTCTTTATGATTAAGCATGCAGTCATCATACTAGCTTCTGCTCCACTAGCGTAAAAGTAGAAAATTATCATATCAAGGGAACATATTCCAGGATATGTTGTACCCGTTTGCCAAATTTCATTCAAAACCGTTCAGCCGTTTGAGCGTGAAGGAATACCAAACATATACGCACACACACCCACATGAGTACACATACGAGTACAAACAAATGTATAAAGTATGTACTTTTACATATAATATTAGTGTTAATTTCAACATAAACTATATCGTTGTCTTCTGGTTTGAAGGCTAACGATACCAGTGCTATTTCAGCTTTGATTCTGGGTCAGCAAAGCATCTGCAATGTCTCGAGTTTTGCAGATGCATCGCAGTGTTTATAAGCGGCGGCAACCACATGACAAAAGCTGGTAAATCCCACATCAAAAATACAATATAACAACTTACAGGTGTTGGTGAAGGTTCTCCCTTCGGCACTTTAGGATCCCTCATAAACTGGCATCTGCATATCGGCTCCAGGTCCTGCGTCTTGATCATCACTGGGAAAGCCACTCGATTCTCCCGGAAGGCACGGAAGGGTATCGACAGCTGTTCTCCTGACTTCGCCACTGGTACCAAGTTCCCTCCGAATTCTAGGTACACTGGTTTGCCTTCGTGAACCTGTCAAATTTTAATAGTTTTGGAATCTGGTTTATTGCATGAAAATACTTTGACCCTAACGGGACACCCAGCAGTTGTGAAATATCTACGTTAGTATACGCACACACACAAGGAAATTGAGATCGGTGGCATAGTACCAGACAACACGGCATGAAAGCATCATATTGTTTGCCGTCTCGGAATTCCTGTCGCAGCGCTGTGCCTGGCTTCAAAATTGTTTAAGATTTTCCTACCTCTGATTCAAGAGGATGGAGGATCGTAAAAACTAGTCATTCCATTCAAATCTATAGAAAAGTTTATTCTGATTTGTGACTATGAATAAAATGAAAGTAAAAACTTAGTCACATAATGACATCTACTACGATGTGCTAACCGATGCCTCAATAGTCAAAACAAACACAAAGAATTACTAGATTCAACCTACCTCAACATCCCTGCTCTTAGCAACTTGTATGAACCGCTCAATGCGCTCCAAGGTTTTGTCCTCCTTATCGTCAGTCACACAGAACATGCGTAGCTGTGCCTGGCACTCATCAGTGCGCTTGGCATAAACTACGAAGCGAGCCATGAACGGTACGTGGATGGCTTCCCTGAAATTGAGTGAATAGGCTCTTAATAAACTAGTGCGCCTGACCATCATTGATTGCATCTCCGCTTACCATCAGGTGGGATCGCAGTCAAGCACTGGTTTATATCAATTAAAAAAAAAAAAAAAATTAAAGAGATTGATGAATATTTTATAGTCATGTAAATGGATATGGGCCTTCCTATAAAGTCTTTGTGACATAATATAATTACTGCAAATGAAACGATATTCGTTGAAGTAGCACGGCTGTTTAACGATTTACCGGAAGAATTAAAGAAGTGTGATAATATTAAGTTAAAATTTAAATTAAATAAAAACATATAAATACCCTTTGACGTCGACAATACCTGGTGTATTGTCGACGTCAAAGGGTATTAAGATAAATATTATATTGCTCTTTGTTTCTTGTTTTAAGTGAACTGTAACTGTTCTTATGAGAAATAAAATTCTTCAAGCTTAACGTTCATTAAAACTGAACATGAATCGGTTTTGTCAAGATTCAAAAATGAAGAAGAAGAATCAGGCCCAAAAAAAGTTAATCTAATCAAATGTTTTGAAAACAAGTGCTTACCTAAAAACTAGAATAGCCTAAAAATTATTTCTGTCATACCTGTATAATTCTGTCGCCATTTTGGTAGCATCCTCTACGTGTCGACAATCGATCAGCCAATATCTAGCCGACACAGTGGTAGTAAACGACACACAGTCGTTCACAAACGTAAGAGGAGTATTCTCCGTAACATCTTCCCAGTGAGCTCGATTCGTTCCACCTGCCATCATAAACACTTCATTTTATACTCTATAAGCTTTAAGTCAACTAAATACATGCTCTGCAATACTGCATATACTGTATACTGCTACATTTTAAATGCTCTTTTTGTTTGTCTGTTCAGATGAAAGCTATGAGGCAGTATTTTGCGGCTAAAACGCTATTTTCCAACTGCCATGATGATGGGTCTACCCTATAATGCATGCCAAAGCAGGCTTTCAAATATTTATCTACACAGTACATGTATTGTTTTCATCATAATAATATACAGTCTAATTTATTTTGCTACTAATTTGACTAATTTTACTTATTTAAAATTTTTATTGTAGTTATAAATACAGATTTCAGAGAGCTCAAGTTAAGATATTTTTGTTAATTTAACCTAAACATAAGAACACAGAAGTTTTATAAGTAATGTAAGTAACCGATGTAGAAGAAAGATCAGAAATAAGAAAGACAGGTCAATAACAAATCAATAAAAAAACTAAACATAAAATGTTTCCAAAACGGCCTATAACAAACACACAACAAGCAAAGACAACACATCACACAAATAAATAAATAATAAAAATAACGTACCATTTTAATACTTTTTAAAATGAAAAAGTGACTATAATGTGGCACACTGTGAACTGTCACCTGTTTCTTACGAATAGTGCTGTTGTCTCACAAAATGAAAATGAACTCTACTTTATCAAAAACGAATCATCAAAATTGCTGTTCAGGTTTTCGGAAAACAGATCTCTCGAAGGACAATCACTGAAATAAAATCCAAAAATTCAACCGAACTAAACCAAAACATGGAAATAAAAACGTGTCCAGTGAAAAAATGACAAGAAAAAGGAACGAGACAAAATAAGAGAAGATGATGTGAACAGAACTGATAGGCCGTTTTGGAAATAAATCTCTGATTCTTACAAGCAAAGTAATAAAAAGGGAACATTGACGTCGAATGATCATGAGGATGAAGATGGCACCGATTCGAGATATTTTATCTTTACGCTTATACTAAACAAAAACAGGTATTCAACGTGTCTCAATCATATACTATGTGCCAATACCGTTGCAGTTCCTTTGGTTCTAGGTTTGTTTATACATTTCGTTCTACACCGACATGTTTCTGTGAACGTATCGCTGTGCAAACTCTTGATGTCCCAAGATTTATTGAATGGTTATGATACAGAGTGAACGTGACTTAACAAAGCGTAAAAATTTCAGCCCGTGCATAGAGGAAGAATGTATGAGAAGCAAGATATGGAAAAGCATTCAAAAAGTGATAGAGGGAAAAAAACAATGTAACGGATATTTATACTCGAACAGCCACGATGCTGAAGAGCATAAGTATCGTAAAACAATGATATATGAGAAATAAAAACACGATAAGTTTAAGAGTTTTAGACAGATTAACTTTTAAATAAAATAAACGAAACTTAACCGACATTTTGATTTTGTTTTTGTATAATATTTCTAATGTTTTTACCTTCGAGAGATCTTTTGCGAAATACCCCTGATGGTGCGCGCCGATAGGTGGCAGCACATTATTTAGCGCCACACACGGTGAGCGTGCAACACACACAAACACACGAAAACAAAGACAATGTAGACACGCACATAACGGACACACAGGGACGTAGTCCCTCAGCTGCTTGTGTATTTGCTATAAGCGGTTGGCTTGTTTGCACTGTCTTAAATACTTTCTTTTCCCTTCCACTATCATGTATGTTTTGTTTCGAATGAGATGATTTCAAACTACGCTATTTCTCATTAACATGCTCATCCTGCTGTCTATAAAATGGGGAGTCAGACTAAACCCTTAAATCTCTGTTCTACACTAACCAATACGATTTAAGATAAAAAGACTATGAAATTCCGATTTACTATCAATACTCTAGTTAAAAAGTTGAAAATTTCAAAATCTATAGTCTACCGATCTCATGTAGAACTATATTCGTTACCTACAAATCGATTCGTAATGATTTCTGTTTGTCTCTATCCTACGTTACCAATGTGTTGTAATGGAATATTGGTATAAGAATTGTATTTCCTTTTAGTTAAATTTGTTAAGCGAACTTAAAAGCAAAGTCCACAATACCCGCAAATAGACCGTAATCTGTATTTGGTAATTATTGCAATTTATTTTCACCCTCTCACCAAAAATAATCTAGACATCGTAACGATTTTTCTTAACGTGTTTGTCATTGACTCAAGATTTTTTAAATGTTTTTTTTTATTTTTTTAATCTACTACAAAAGCTATAAAATTGAAATAAACATCCAAATTCAGATTCAAGTCCATGTTTGGGTATTGTTTGTAAGCTGAATACCTAACTGTAGGCACACTTACCTTTCCTTGGCAAAGCATATCATCAAGATAGCAAACACAAGCCATACTCCATTGCAACACATGGCGTTAACCTATTTGTTACTGAAACACATTTTCGGCATATTTTTGATCATCCATGTATTGTTTAGATAAATATGGCGAACTATTTGTATATTTTGAAGTAAACAAGTG
Source organism: Mythimna vitellina (assembly GCA_949316375.1). Lineage (NCBI taxonomy): Eukaryota > Metazoa > Arthropoda > Insecta > Lepidoptera > Noctuidae > Mythimna > Mythimna vitellina. The sequence goes on from OX438709.1 coordinate 11,095,802, forward strand.
GTATCAATATTAATGGGAATCTGGTGATACCCTTGAACCAAGTCCAAGCTGTTTTTCAGTAACAAATCAGATTTGCTTTGTTAAATACAAGCAAACTATTTTAATTGTACCTGATATGGAACAGAGTAGCCTTAGTGTTGGAGCTGACGATGTGCTGTACTGGTTCGTCATTCCCTGAGTATGAGGTCGAGGGGCTGGCATACTCAGGGTTATGGCTTTGTGGAATTTTCTTCTTCTTGGTTCTACAGTAACTACTGGTGAAACGGCTACTCCACGACCGAGTAGCTTAGCAGTAAGCTCTGAATCAATAATTTGGGCCTGAAAAGATTAAAGTTTTCATGTTTTTAGTATGTGCTACTTTTGAAGTACGGTATAAAAGTATATATTTTCTTATTGACGCCTGTAGTCACATCTATATTTCCAAAGTTTTTTTAAATTTCTGTATTTTTATAAGTCCTAACAAAAATTAATTCTAAAGACCAAACGTTATCGTCGCCAAAGCTTCATGCTAGTGTTGGTTTAAAAATAGGCAATGTGTGAAAATAATAGATTAAATTCTGTACTTACCTTACTTAAAGCAGAAGATTTTGAAAGTTTTAAATTGTTTTTTACTATTCATGTTGTTTTTTTTTTTGGTGTGGTAGAATTTATATTCTACAAAATATTTACAAAAAAATAGCTATAATCTTACAAACGAAATGATAGGAAGGTGGTGAAGAGCGGTCGGTGCAAAATTAAGCAAATATGAACATTATGAAATCACAGGAAAAGCATATAAAATGAAATTATACATTTATTACAATGTCAACTCAGACTTTCATCTATTTCTCACACATGCGCTTTAAAACAAGATGCAACACACTCTGATAGTAATCAAGCTCAAAATAACACAGCAAAATAAAATATATGTACATCATGCAAGTCTCACGTTTGGTCTTTAGGAAATAAAGTACAAAATCGCATAACAGTCCAAGTAACAATTCAATATAAAAGCATAGAAATACATTACCCAATAAATTTAGCAATCCTTAAAATACTACTTAACTAATTAAAGTACATACGTCACTCCAATTTGATTTAAATACACATCAATAACTTATAACACACACAAATGTATTCAAATAATTATTTAGCACATAGTAATAATAAGTCATAATAATGTTCTGAAATAGTTATAATTTCAATCATGCTTATAATGTCACCTAAAGACCAACTAGAGAAAATCCAACCAGTATTTAATACCGCAGTGTGAGAAAAACTTACGAATTTGGACTCTTTTGTGATTTCATAGAATTCAATTTTGCTTAAATTGAAAACAAAGTTTTTTGTCAATGTCAATGGTTTATTGAAACTCCCTTCTACAATAAATAGTTAAGCGAATTTCTAAATTTATTGGGTATGATATAATCCCTAAAGGAGTAACGTAGAAACTTATTTTAATGGCAGAAGACGTGTCTCATCAAATCTATTGAAATCATTTAAATCTTCACAAACTCTTTCACATATTGAAGCATTCAATTTATATTCTAAGAAGACACTGAAATCTTTCCAAAATATTCAACACCCAGAAATTGATGAAACAAGTCATAGCTAATATTATTGTTAATAATAACGTAGTACATTGTTATTAAAATATAAATGAACTGTATTTATGTCTAAGATATGTGATGATACACCATAATGTAAATTGCTAAACAAAAATACTTCACCAATAAACGGATACAAAATAACTATCGTAAAAAAATTTGGCAATCACATTTGTACTTTTGTTTTAATAATATGGCAATGACTAGACTGTTTGGCAAAATATAATCTGCTTGTTTTACCAGATCCGACATGATTAATTACCTTATTTTAAAATCTCGGTTTCAGCAAAGGATTACTTTTCCATTCCAAGTATACCAAATCACAACGCTTATGTTCTCATAGTTTGGGCTTCCGCCAACACTATACCTCTAAATTCTACTATAACTGTACTACATTTGCATTTACTAAGAACCAGCTCGACACAATCTTAAGATGAATAGTTAAATAAATTATTAACTTTTCATTCAAACTTGTAACTAAAAATATTCTAAATCACAATTTCTTATCAAATATTGAGAATATCAAATCCTAAATAAAAAAATCTGTGTAAAGCTTTTGATTGACTAACACACAAAGACTAGAATTTTTAAATTGCTCAGAAAATATTTTGCCGAACCTATCACTAATGACTAATATTACAGTGAGAACACAATTTATCTTATAAACAATAATAAATAAATGAACACAGTCCTAAATCTAATAGTGAAGAAAATTAAGTGGAACTAGTATCGAAAACATTCGTTATATTTCATAAGTTTGTCTGACTATGTCAGTTTATAAGATTAAATTCATTCGAGTACATTTTAAGGTTTTAATACTACCAAATTAGAGAGAAACGTTTTTTCTTGGAGACGTTATTGACAGTAATCTTTTTGAGGTTTTTATCCTTAACACCTTTTCGCGGTTTGAATAGGTTTACCTGAAGGCCGACTTTGATCTTCTTGGTGAGGGCGCCTTGCGGGAACACGGCTTGTACTTGTGGGACGACGGAGCTGGATACCATGCCACCTGGAGATTAGAAGACATTTTTTTATATTTTCTTTTGCACGAATCTTCAACCTATAATATTTTCGGGAAAATGACACATAACGCCTCTGTGCAAGAAGTGGGCTGTAGTCCAGCAGGCGATCCTAGTGTGGTTTGGTAGATGACAGATGACATATCTTTCGAGTTTTTTAGTTATAGGATATTGCCAGTTTCCTCACTGTGTTTTTCGTCATCGTTTTGAAAGTAGTATGTGAAATAAAATACTTTCGGGTTCGGTCCTACGACCTTGGTACTTACGAATATGTTTCTATTAGATCAAATGTCATTGGATTTTTGCAAAACCTTGATGTTTTTAATGTAATTTTTTTTTTTAATATCAAATATCATTTTTATTTAAATGAGACGGTACGGACTGCTGCGCTGCAGGACCCAGGTTCGGTTCCCTCACGGAAAAAATAATTGTAAGGCCTGCAGATAGTTATTTTGGGTATGAGTGTCTTGTGAATCAAGGAGCTATGAAGTCCCAACCTTATACTAGACTTCCTGGAACCAGGATTTTATCATTTTTAATTCATATGTGGCGTCATAGATGTCGCTACAAGTCAAACAATGTCTAATGATTTTAAGAAATTACATTCTACATTGCCATGATAGGTATTTTCTATGTCTAACCTTCGGGCCCAATAGCGTGGACTTCTTGTCGTATGCGCGATATAACAGCAAAGTACTGCGGGAAGTCGTGCGTAAGGATCCTAGTGACGCGCGGAGCATCCCAGCCTTTCTCATCCGTCTCGTTTGTCTCTGTAGAAGAATATAAATTTCAGTAAGAAAGAAAGCATGAAAGAAAAAAAAAAGAAAGCAAGGATGATGTTTATTTACACATAACTCACACAACTTAAAGTAAACATTAAAAAAAAACAACTTAAATAACAATGTGTCTCACGGCTATGCCAAATAGGTCCAGTTCAGCATAATGTCTGGTTTTCAACTGAACCTTTAAATATAGGTATGGATGAAGATCAGTAGATTGTTGATACTCTTTTGAGCTTGTAAAAGCTTGATATAATGACAGGTTTTATTAAAATTAATGCATCAAGATTTAAAGTGGTTCCTTTATTTACAGTTTTTTGATGACACTTATTAGCGAGTAATAGAATACACTATTCACAATTATTACAATCAAGTCTCAAGTTACGAAATGACATCATTGCGTCTTCAGAAACTGGATGAGTTTTATTGAATTGCCTTGTGTATAACCAATTAGTAAGGTAGTTAATTTAAACTCTTCATTCTTTAATTATCTTTTTTTCTACACATCCCTTTTTAAAACATGTTTGTTATGTTAAATTACTTGCCATCGACATAATCCAACCACTATCTTTAGTCCTCTGTTTTGAGCTGAATTTTCCGAAAGTCAATCAGTCAGGCTTTTAGTCAGTAAAATCCTAACACTTCCATTCGTTCCACTCAGAGCAATACAAGTTATTTGATGATTTTCCATGGCAAGAAAAAGTCCTCTTTTCTGTACCTGCTTATTTACCTAAGCTTGATTTTAATAACAATAACAACATTTATTAAATGACAACAGCAGTTCAATTGTTAGTAACAACTAAAGGGTTAGTAATACATAAAAAGCCTACAACTTCACCTACTCTTGCACCAGCAACTGCTTCCAGTGGTTGAGCACTAGTGTATTATGCTTATCGGTTAAGATTTGAGGAATGCTATTGAAGCTGGTCAGGGATATGGTTAACAACAAGGCTGTCTTCTTCTTTTTTATAGCGTGAAAATCAGCTACTCGCGCTATAGACAACATGTCTGATACACTGCAGTATCTAGACAGGCCCAACAGCACCCTGAACCCACTAGATATTATATTGGACCCGCTCGGCGTCTAGAGTTTTTCGCCTAATGTCTTTATTAAACCCACCTTCAATCTCAAGAGTCTCATGCAGGATATCCTGCACGACGTCATCAGTGGCATCAGCATTGTGTTCCCTCCAGCTCGTTCCGTTGTCTGAGCGAAGGATCACGATCTCACGCTCCTTGCCACGAAGAGAAGCGTAGTGGGGTACTTCGAGTATTACTGGTCTGTTTAGAAAAAATATTTGTTAAAATAATATTCTGCAAGGAATGGTACTAGATAGTTATTATAGATTTGAAAAGCGGCATATGGTTACTCATGGGATCGGGTAGTTATTTTATAGTAGAAGTAACTTTATCAAGCGCAAGTTCGATTGTGCATTTATATTTATCCTCATATATTTTTTGTCAGAAACATTTCTGTCAGAATAATATAAGGTTTGCTGTAAGAAAACTCAATAGCTGTCCTATTTTCATTATTTTTAAAATATATTAAGGACGGATCTCCCAGATACCAGCTTAATGCCATTGAGTTAATTGAGAAACGAGCTAAGAAGATCATCAAGACACCGAGTTGCTAGCCTATCGGTCGGAATTGTATAATTTAATTCTGTCCGTTCTATCATCGGTTCACCAGACGTATATTAGTGCGCCACCGGTAGTACCTACGTTAGATATCCCACCCATACGCACTAAACGTTTCGAGAAATTATAAATTACGCATATATTTGCATTACAACCACATAATCTAAGTAAAGTATGTACTAGATAATGAAAATAAATTTGGATAGTGGTATTAAGATACATAAGTGATTAGTTAGTTTAACTTGAAAGTAAAAGTAAATTAAAACTAAAGTTAACGGGATTGTTAGTGTCATGTTATGACCTTTAGATTACGAGTGGTCACAAACTATATGCGCTAAATGTGAGTGTGTTATTCCCATCACGCCCCCGCTCTTCCTCAAACCAAAATTTGGAATGCTAATTCCTGCTTCGTTTAATAGCCAATTTTGATGCTGTTTTTAGAAAAAGATTGTTTTAAATAGTGTTATTTGTTGTTTTGTAACATTTGAATGACTCGAGCGCATCCTATCATGAAAACCGAACAGCATCATACAAAAACAATGAATCATATACAAAAACAAAAAAAAAAAACTGGCCTTTTGACCTTTTCCAATAAAATTACTTCTAGTCTTTTAGTATAAAATATTTTGTATTGGGTATTTGCCTGTACATAATAAGTAAATACCCAATTATTTTTTCCAGCCTCTGGGTTTCAATTCGAAACCCAGAGGCTAGAGTTTCAGTACCAATCAATATACTAGTTAATATTCTGTAAGTTATCACCATTAAAAAAGATTTTAAAGATTTTGCTGGAGTAGTTACCCTAAAAACTTGGCGGCAACTGGTCCCATCTCGAGGACCCTGGCCGCGAGAGCCTCACCCTCCATGAGGGGTGGCATGTGGTTGATGCGGGATGGCTTCAGGTACCTGGAAAGAGTTATTATTATATTTATTTCTTCGTTTTATGAATACGAAAAGTACATTTGGCAGACAATCGGTAAACAAACTTCATTTAGTATCGTGAGTTATATAACTGGTCACGGTGCTTTCTCAAATCTTTTTAATTACAGATGTTTCATTTTTATAAATTATCTGTTCTTCTCGTTTACTTTCTGTCTTTTATTTAAGTCAGGATTAGAAATTTGATCGTTTTTTTATTATTTTAATGCTTTAATTTGGATGTAAATTCTGGTTTTTAATTCAACATCACTGTCAACGAAAACTTGGATTTATTTTAGATGACTCTAAATATTAAATTTATACAACCACTGTTATTGTCAGTTCTATTTCCCGCATCGAATAAATAAATAAAACTTACCTGCAAGTAATTCTGGTGGGCTGTTGAGCAGAAAGTGGAGGTACAATGACCCGCACCCCACCACCACGGCATCCCCGCATCGCTCCTCCCCGAGCATCCACCAGAAATGATACCAGGAAACTGAAATACACATTTATAATATTAAACTATTGAGTGGTCAATATAGTAGTAGATGATAGACTAATAACACCTGTTATGAGAGTAGCTAGCTTATGTATCAGCTATAAAATAGTGATTATAGGTTACAAGGATTTCTTTATTTGCAGTTAGGTGGCTAAAAATGCTAGAAAGACTGACCAAGAAGAACCAAGAAGTCTATCCAAGAAATATCTGTTGCATAGTAATTAGGTTGTGAAGGTCGGATAGGCATTCGGTCTATAAAAAAATTGTTATTCAGAAATCAGTTTAGACTGGAAGCCGAATCCAAGCTAGTTGTAAAAAGGCTAGGGAGCGACGAAGTGACTAGAAATGGCTAAGATGAATTAGTGAAAAATACATATAATGAGAATCGAACAGTTAACAAACGTGCGTCAAAAATAACCATGAAATAACAAAGTCGGTAAAAGGAAACAGTTTTCATCCTTAACGAAGTCAAAAAAGGGATAAAAGAAAACAAAACAAAACAAGTACAACAGCTCAAAGCATATTTATTATCATAAACACAAAAGTCAATTAACACAACAAAACTGATAAATAAACTAACAAAAATATTAAAGAAAGTAAACACTTACTTCTTCCATTGTAGTTTCTTCCTGTAGATCCCGGAAAGCATGCGCAACAATTTTGTAATAAATGTTTACGTTCTGAAATAAACGTTACAATCATAAACTGTTTCATTGGAAACGATAATAACTTTTATAAAGCATCATTATATTTCGTTTGTTATTTTTAGTTGTTTACATAATTCTGTTTACGTTAACGTTTCCGTGTTATGAATCATTGAATCTTGATACTGTTATTGCAATTTAGTATACTTGTTCACGTCAAATATTGAATTTTGATAGGGCTTTGAGTTCAAATAGACCGTAAATGGAATTTGTGCAAATAAATTCTTCACCCTTGTTAGCTGGCGTGTTCAATATCAGTGTCAGAATTATTAACTACTGGCTTTTGCCCACGACTTCGTCCGCGTAGAAGTCGAAAGGTTTTATTAGGTTTTTTGAGATACGAAAATATGAAATATTATTTATTATCTTCTTCGTGTGTGATAGTCTATTGAATTATATGGCGAGCGATATTGTATCTTAAAATAAAATATTATAGTATTTTAGCCGTGTGCAGCGCCCCTTAGTGAACTCCACTGCGGGTGACGTAACCTACGACAAACTTATTATTTACGGTTGGTACAGTAATCGGGTCTAGGGTTCGAACCGCAAAATTAAGTTTGTTTTTTTATTGTATATACTTTTCCGGGATAAAAAGTACCCAGTTACCAAGTTTCATTGTAATCGAACCGGTAGTTTTTGCGTGATGCCTGAACAAACAGACAGACAATTTTTTTATTTAATCACATTATTTGGTTCAGTGTCGGTCTAGTAACACCCCCTGCCATTTATTTTTTTAATATTTTCAATGTACAGAATTTTCACTTCTACAGATTTATTATAAGTATAGATATCAATTCAAGCCCGAATTACTCATGATTTTATATTTTTTATTAAGTGTGGTTTCACAAGGCACTATGATAAGATCGGATTTTAGATTTTCGAATCTCTAGTAATGTGCAGTAATATTTTTTTTACTATAGGGCTGTATCATTGCATTAGTATTATTAGACCTAGCAGAGTTTCCATAAGACGACATATTTGGACCTCAGTGGTAATTATAATAAGGTATACATTTTTAATGGTTGGTGATACTGACTTGGGTTGCGTAGGATCCACATTGTAGCAGTAACCTTCCGGCGCCTGCGCAGTGCTGTAACGACTGATGCTCTTTACTACTACCTCCTGTTGAGGCTGGTATGGCATGCCGTTTACTGAGCCTGGAGGAAAAAGTTAAAGTATAATGTTACAAAATACTGACGATAGATTTTACACAAATATGTAGAAATATATATTTTTAGGCTGTCGGGTATAATCATCCTTTTTAATGTTCCCACTGCTGGGACTCAGGCCTCCTCTCTAGGAGAGGAAATGGGCCGTAATCCACCACGCGGGCCCAGTGCGGTTTGGTGAATGTCACATGTCTACAAATTTTTGGTTCTAGGACATGCCGGTTTCCTCACGGTGTTTTCCTTCATCGTTTGAGAGCAGTGGTGATCAATTAAATTGCACAAAGTAATGCGCCTGGCTGGATTTGAACCCGCGACCTATAACTCGTAAGTCGAGGCCGTTACCACTTAGCCACCACTGCTCTATCTGCTGTCGGGCTGTCGGGTGTTTGTAGCTTTTAGAACTAATATCTAGACAAGATTTAGTCAAAATATAAGTTTAAGCATTGATAAAATACATAGTAATGAGATGCTAGAATTTGATGATTGTAGACAACGAAAGCCTTGTCGTTGTGGCTTTTATTTGATTAGACATGTGTTGTGTGACAGCAGTCAACATCTTTTGGTTTATGAGGAAAAGTTGTTATAGAAAAACAGTAACTTGTTTGTACGCTTTATGATACACAATGATGTTTAATACAAAACAGAGATAAAATATTGGATAGTTAAATCCGATATGCTTATACAATATGTGTTTTTGAACACTGTTTCGATGCTGTTATTGAATATCCAATTTTAGTCAAATAGTTTTAATTTAGTTTTCTATCGCTTTACAACTATAATCAAAGTTACAACGTGAGTTAATAATAATACTTTATCCCCAAAGCTCACAAGATAAGCTCATCTAAAATGATTGAATCTGTCTTAGACAGGTTGATAGGGAAAAATAACGAAAATTTATGAAATATTGGAATCTTAGATCAAACATGAATTTATTAGTCTAAGATTCAAACATTTCATAAATTTTTGGTAGGCTTACATAAAGAGCCACATCGGAGTCAATACAAAACACTAGAAGGAGAATATTTGTCACTTCAATAGTGGGATACCAAATACTGTACCCAAACATTGGATGAAAAAAAAAACCAAAAAATTATTGCATTTTTAACCAGCACACATGAGAAAATATGTTAGATTTTATTATACATACAATATTACTAAGTTTAAATAATATTATGAAAACAAATCTGGTAATGGTATGAAAATTTGTGTACTTCCGGGTCCGCTACTCTGTATTAATAGAAACCTGTACGGGGTGTTATGATTTATAACTTACCCTGAGACATTTCCATAATATTCTTATGGCTCATGGCAGACTCAGTCCTCTCATCCTTGGTCACGTCAATAGGCAGAGAGTCGTCTCCTAAGGACTTCATGTCATCTGCCGTCAAGTAACGATATGGCTGATCGTTCAGGATCGTGTCTTCACCTAGTGCAGAAAAAAAAAATTACCATTATTGAATTCTTCGATGATTGTTTTTTTTGTTACAAAAGTCAAATTCAGTATCCTACAGTTAATATAATTTAATAGTTGATAGTATGATGACGAAATTGCCATTTTATTGAATTTTACTGATTTCAGACATACATGTCAACAATTTCATGATATTAGTGTCAAGATATCACTGTAATTTATAGCTTATCACGTTCTTTGACTTAACTATCTAATAATTTCGTCTGAACTTGCATTCTTAGTTTGATAATGTTGTGACACAGGCAGAAATCATCCTAAGCTAGTGTAGTCAATTAATCTCATCAAGTTGGTGTCCACTTTTAGTTCCCACCACAAGGACTTGGTAGCTAGAGCCTTAGTATGAGGTGGTTCCAGTGTGAGAGAGAGAGAGATAAAGCTATGTATTCAAGACGAATAACACTATCCTTCTATATCAATACAAGTTTTTATTTAATCTACCTTATCACGTAGCATGTATGAGTCGAATCTTTCAACTGATTTTTTATACAGTTATCTCTATCCGATTTTCCTGAAATTTTGCACACACGTTTGTTTTGAATGACAATAACAGTAGACCAGGGTTCTTACCTCCTTCTTCCTCAGAATCAGACATGAAGGTCTCAAGCATGGTCTCCGGAGCCACGACCTTGTACTTCTCCTGAGAGACGGGTGCGATGGATGGCTCCGACACTTCCTTAAGAGTCTCCATCACGGTCACGTAGCCCAGTTTGGAAGCTATATCCAGAGGGGTTTGGCCATTCTGTTGGTTACAAGTGAAAAAGAATTAAAGAATACCCATTCTAGCATTTCATGGCTGTGTAGTCTTTTTAACACAAAAGAAGTCTTAAAATCAGATTTTTTTAGAAGACAGAATAAATTTTATTTTATAATGGAAACTATACTCTATTACGATCCCAGCAGGGCTAATGCCCATGGGGAATTTCTGAAAAGAAAACCCGTGCTCCTAAAACACAAAGTGTGGTTAAGTCAGTAAAATTCTGACACTCCCTCTCACTTCAACCTAGTCCACGTATTTTAAATTTTAAAAGTAATAGATAAAGCAAGTATTTTGACCTGAGTCTTCGTATTCTTCGTCACAACAACCAAGGTCAACCAAAAATACGTGATATTACTTTGTTTTAATGTCTGAAATGATTTACGTTTGTTTGTAATTGTAAAGTTAAAATTAGTTTCTACAAACAGCATAAAACTCGTGTGTATTTTTTCTTTATTACTATCAAATAGAAGAATAAAAAATTATTTAGGTTAAGATTGTATATATGTCACACCCGAATCGTATAACACGCCTTATTACAAGCGAACGAAGCCACCGTTATTCACTTCGTGTTAGGTTACTTTAATTACACCAAAACTTTTATTTGAATCGGTTCTACCTGATTTTACTGTCGGCGTAGGATGACTGTACCCTACATTGTCAATACAGCTATGTAGAACGTATCGCCACCACAATCCAGCTGAACGTGACGTAGCCGCATTACATTACGACGAGGTCTTTCAATCCGTCGCGCCAACTTGTAATACGGCATGTTATACGATACGGTTGCAACATATACATATAGTTCTTAGTCTTACCGTAGTAGTGGCGTTAGCATCTGACTTGTGTTCCAGTAGGATGTTCACGATGTTGATGTGGCCCTGCTGAGCGGCATGATGTAGTGCTGTATATCTGTGAACATATAGAGATTATCGTAATATTTTAACCTAAATTTTAAAACCTAACCTAATTTTAAAACTGGCCAAGTGCGAGTAGGAATCGCTCACGAAGGATTCCGTACCGTCCCTAGCAAAACAACGACAGAAAAAATCTCGTTTGTTTTATGGGAGCCCCCTTAAATATTTATTTTATTCTGTTTATAGTGTTTTTGTTGTCATAACGGCAACGGAAAATACATCATCTGTGAAAATTTCAACTGTCTAGTTGTCACGATTCATGAGACACAGCCTGGTGACAAAGAGACAGATAGACAGTCGGACAGCGGAGTCTTAGTAATAGGGTCCCGTTATATTATTGTTGAATATTGTGGGTACAGTGAGCAACATAGTTTGTAACTACCGTGGCATATATTATAATATTAATAAAAAGCAAAATTATCACACAAATACACTTGTATATTTTTTTTAGTTTATTAAGGGTTATATTTATATAGGTTTATTTATATGTTGTATTTTATTAACATCATCCGTGCGTCACTGTGGGTTGCCAGCTGAAAATCAGCGCTGGGTGTCTGACGCCCAGCAATTGCTGAGTTGGCGACCCTTTCGGTTCGGGTACGCTCAGCGCACTTTCTGTACTTTTTTTTTGTTTTTGTGTTGTTACCTATTGTTTGCTTGCATCGAATTAATACTATTCTATTCTATTCTTATTCTTTGGGTACGGAATCTTTAATTTTTTTTTACAAAAAAGTAAATAACCGACTTCCCTCGATTTCGCCAAGATTCCATCATCAGATCCCGACTTGGTGACTATGAGACCATTTGGGAAGTATACCCTTTCTAACAAACAAAGAATTTTTCAAATCGGTTGGCAAGCGACGAAGTTATGCGCGAACAAACATAAAAAAAAATTACAAGCATCCGAATTGAGAACCTCCTCCTTTTTTAGAAGTCGGTTAAAAAGTATAGTGAAAAGTAGTTAAACTTGTATCTTACCCGTGTGTAGTCTGAGCTTTGACAGAAGCACCGCTCTCAAGTAGGAACCGCACCATGTTGGCCTGACCATAGTGACTCGCGATGTGCAGCGGAGTGTAGCCGCCCTTCGTGCAGATGTCCACCTGGACAACAAACACAGAGTCAGGATGCTCGGAATGGAGAATATACATGCAATTTTTGTATTTGCCATATTGACTAGCCTGTTGGTCTAGTGGTTAGTGGTCCTGACTGCTATGCCGGAGGTCGTGGGTTCGATTCCCACCCAGGGCAAATGTTTGTGTGATGAGCACGATCATTTTTGTTCTGTGTCTGGGTGTAATTTATCTATAATATGTATGTATTTAGAAATAAATAAGTAGTATGTTTACCAGTTGTCTAGTACTCATAACACAAGCTCTGCTTAGCTTGGGAATTAAAAAAAAAAAACAGTTTTAGCTTGACACTTCGCGTGACCCAAGCTGGGTTATACCTCGGTCATACAACGAGGCAATGCCGCCAGTCTTTTGGGCACACTTCCAGTTGACAGCTATGCGGAGGAATTTTTTGACGCCATATTTTATCTAGGAGTTATCGTTTAGGTAACTGCTACGTAGTTGTCTGGCATTATGGCCATAACATTAATTTCAAGTCGTTTGTGGTGCGGGTGCCGACTGACTATTTGGAGACCTTCTTCAAAGGAGAGTTTTGGCCGAAGAATGTCATGTATTGACGTTTTCGTGGAAGGATACCGATCTCGCAGCGGAACACGACGCCGTCACTTCGTGTACATTAGTAATTGTTATATTTTCTTTTATATATATGTACCTATTAGTCTATTATTTTGTAAAATTATTTGTGCATTTTATCTATGGGACTTAGTTGTCTAATAATAAAGGACTATTATTATTTATTATTATTATACTGAACTGGACCTAAATGGCGTAGCCGTGAGACATATTGTTGTTGTTAATTTTATTTCTCTATTTTTTTTTTAAATGTTTTGTTTTAGTTTGTAAATTAATTACTTACTTGTTGATTCATGAATCATGGTGTGCTAAATAAACATATTTTCTTTCTTTCTATAAAGTAATACGTAGTTTTAATTAGTTAAGTGATTTTTTTTATTTTTCTCGTTCTACCAATGTTAAACGAATAATAAATAATCAGAACATTTTAAGCTTTAATAAACAAATATGAAAGAATTTTTGAAATATCTTCATCAACAACGAACTTATAAAGCTTCAAAGCTGCTAATAAGAAAAAGAAACCCAACGTGGTTTTTGACGTCAAAGTTCACGCCCATCTCGTTTGCTTTTCTACCAATTTTGATATTGTTTTCACTGTTTATAACTAGTACAAAAATAGAATAGTGTTTTTGTACTTATATTAATTTATTGATAAACTGTGTTTAGATAACAATTTTTTTTTCATGCATAATTATAATTGTACCTATAGAGTTACGGAACCCTAAAAAATGCCTTTGCTATCAGCTTCCTAACTGTGCTTGCATTGGTGCAAAAGAGGTCAATGCAGGGTTCACAAATTTTGTTAAAAATACGACTGGCTCACAGAAAAAATGCATTATGTACATGCAGAAGTGATCGCTGACGCAGCCCCATCTGATTTGTGCGTATCGATAATTTTGAGATACGTTCAGAATAGTCAATTTTAAACCAATTACGATATAAATCAATTATCTATATATATAAAAGGAGAAACTGACTGACTGACATATCAACGTACAGCCGAAACTATTGGGACTAGGAACGTGAAATTTCGAATAAGGTTTCCTTTTATGACGTAGGCGAGCACTACGTGAGGATTTTCCAGAATTCACCCCCTAAGGGAATGAAATCGGGGTCTAAAGTTTATATGAGAAACCTACTTTGACGCGAGCATAACCGCGGGCAGAAGCTAGTCACACATAATTAATAATTAAAAGTGATTTCAATATTTTAGTTTATAAATGTTTTGTGGTATTTACCTCTGCTCCATTCTTGACCAGTAGTTGAGCGACCGGCACCCTGTCTTCCTGAGCAGCCAAATGCAGAGCTGCTAACCCGTTCTTAGACTGCTGGTCTACTTCAGCTTCATGCTCCAAGAGCAATGAGCACATTTCAGTATGACCCTGGGAACGAAATATGATCATGTTAAAAATGCTGTCATGATAAGAATCTGACAAGCCAGGTACGGCGAATCCACACTTTCATTGTTAAAACTTCAACGGTCCGGACTAAGCGTCTCGTCGATGTAAGGATAGGAACAATTTAACTGCTGCGGTCATCCCGTCGGATGATTAATATAGGTGTCTTCAAGGCTAGAGGCTATAGGCTCTTAATAAACCAGTGCGATTCACCATCAACGATTGCAGCACTGCTTACCATCAGGCGAGATTGTAGTCAAGCACTGGTTTATATCATTAATAAAAACTGTGTATCGTTTCACTTAACTAGGAATGAAATTTCCTGCCCGAGTTTGTGTTTCCTGATAGCTACAACCTGGCGGTCTTTAAGTCAAGAGTGAATAGGTTACTTCTAGGCAAGCGTGCTCCATCGTCGACCACATCATCGGTTTCCATCAGATTAGTCATAGATTTAAATTAATAATAGATTTATTTGATCCAAAAACATCCAATTCACACACAAGAGCTAAACAATCTCGGGTTACAGGTAACATAGTAAATATAAACTGTGGACAGAATCTTGTGTACAAAATTGTTGTATCTTTTAGTTTAGTCAGTACATATATTTAGTTGAGACCATTTAGACCCCAAACTAGGCAAGAAATGCCTGTATTTTGGAAGGCCATTGATTCCTAAATCATAATGTGTTACTTATTCCAATTTATAACATAAATATATATTTTTACATGTTGGATCTTATACTTTGAAATATCTATCCTTATAGTAGGTATTCTTTGAAAGCGTAAAACAACGATGAAGCTACTTTACAACAGCAAGAAGATCTTCAGTCGCTTCATGAGATATACATTCAGATGAGATAGTAGTCAAGCGTAAGCTTATCAATAATAATAAAAATACAGTAAATAGAAGATTTTACCTGTTGAGCTGCAAGATGCAGCGGCGTGAAGCCCGCCTTGGACTCCGCGTTGGTGAGCGCGCCGTACTCCAGCAGCGTGGCGGCTGTCTCCATCTGGTTCTTGCGAGCTGCTATGTGGAGGGGAGTGTGGCCGTTCTTAGCTACAGCCTGCAATGTCAAGAAATCTATTAATGTGTAATACATCCTTATGTGTTGCCAGTTATGACATATGGCTCCGAAACGTGGTCGCTTACAATGGGCCTCA
Source organism: Mythimna vitellina (assembly GCA_949316375.1). Classification (NCBI taxonomy): domain Eukaryota; kingdom Metazoa; phylum Arthropoda; class Insecta; order Lepidoptera; family Noctuidae; genus Mythimna; species Mythimna vitellina. Next base: position 11,111,519 of record OX438709.1, read on the forward strand.
TCAGAAGGCTTAAAGTTACTCAAAGGGCAAAGGAAAGGGCTATGCTCGGAGTTTTCTTGCGTGATCGCGTCAGAAATGATGATATCCGCAGGAGAACCAAGGTTACGGACATAGCCCGAAGAATCGCCAAACTTAAGTGGCAGTGGGCAGGGCACATTGCTCGTAAACGGATGGTCGATGGGGCCGAAAGGTTCTAGAGTGGCGATCGCGCGCCGGAAGACGCAGCGTTGGAAGGCCTCCCACAAGGTGGACCGATGACCTGGTGAGGGTCGCGGGAATCCGATGGATGCGAGACGCATAGGACCGGTCATAGTGGCGACATTTTGGGGGAAGCCTATGTCCAACAGTAGACGTCTTTCGGCTGAAATGATGATGATGATGATGATGATGACACCTATATCGCTGGCTTAGACAGAATACCTCGTAACTGTGAAATACGTAGCTTTTCTGGAGGCACAAAAAATCAAATTGGACATTTATTATCATGTAATTTTAATGTGCTTCGACATATTTTAATTAAATATTTAAAACTATTGATTTATTTCAATGGCTTGTTTTTCTTGTTTTTAATTATTTTTCCTCAAGTTTGGACGCGTCGTCGCGAGGTGATCACACTAAACTGACTCGAGCAAGGTATGTATTCAACATTCGTTACGAACGTTTCTTTCCAGAAATATAATAAAATAAAATTACCGAAAATTTCATATCCAAAGTTTTCACTCTAAGCCTTCATATATAAATCAATTTCCAAATCGAATCTCAAAGATTTTTAAGAATAGCAAAAAGTTTTTATTTTATTTTGATGTTACTACAAATTTACAGTTTTCAAATTTTTATTTATGCTTATGCTATGAGATCTTGCTTTATGCCAATCTTCTAGATTCTAGGACAAATGGAAGTACGCCATGAATTTTGATTACCTTGAGAGTGTCTAAATATACTTTTTTTGCAACATAAACAGCCGTATATTTTTTTTCTTTACAGCTTCAAAGGACTGCAGACCTGAGTATGTGCTTTTAAATTCAACTCGATACTTCCAAGCGTTCCCGAGATAAATGGTCTTGACCGACAGACAGACGAACAACAAAGTGAACGGAACCCTACAGATGAAGTAACCTACTTTAACGAGAGCGAAGAAAGAAAATTATAAAAAAAAATCCCCACAAAACTTATATCGACGGTGAAGTACCAATAACTCCTAACTGTCGGAAGTCAAAATTATCTGTCCTAAAATTGTTAGGAAGTAATACTATAAATTGATTTCTTTCCACAAATTAATTTGATGCAGATGCAACTAAATATCCGCTTCGGATATTTTACGAAACATGCGGAAACACGCATTTAAAATATAAGCACTTAAAAGTAATTTTATCGAAAAATGTCAGTTAGAAGGTATTGGCACTTCACCGTCGATATGTATTATTAAACTCCGTATATACAAATGAAATTTGATGCTGACTGTATTTGAACTGACCTTAGCATCAGCTCCTTTCTCCAGCAGCGTGGTCGCTACAGCCTGCTGATCATACTGCGCAGCGATGTGCAGTGGAGTCATGCCGTTCTTGCCCGCCTGGTCTGGAGAGGCTCCGTGGGCTAGCAGGAGGTTTGCCACCTGAAGGAGACAGTTCATTAGATATTCACAAACACTTTTTGGGAAAGTTTTGTTTAAAGGAATTGAACCCAGGACACTTCACTCAGCAGTCGCGTTTGATACATTTATAATTATGTAAGTTTTTTATAAAGCTAAATAATCACTTAAAGAATTTTAACAAAACAAAAATAAATAAATCATTACAATCATTATTAGCCTTATAAAGTTCCTACTACTGGGACTCAGGCCTCCTCTCTAGGAGAGAGAATGGGCCGTAATCAGCCACCCGAGTCTCCGATTTTTTTTTTTTATGATATGCCGTATATATTTCCTCACGATGCACGGTTCCCGTCACCATTTTAAGAGCAGTGGTGATTAAATTAAACAAAGTAAAGGTGCGGACCCAGTTCTTTTTTGTTTTTTAGTTGGGAAAATCATCCAATGACATCCCCCGCACACAAGGCCCGTCGCGAGAGATCGTTGCCACCGATCTGCCCCACGAGGACACGGCGGTGATCTGCCCAAGCGGGGCACACCTCTAACGTGTGCTCCACCGTGTCCTCCGGGTGGTCCACACAGTCCACCCCGGGCGTCACTTCCGTACGAATCCGGTGCGGGAACCTCCCAAACTGACCATGTCCGGTGAGGACCTGCGTCATGCGGAAGGTGAGGACTCCGTGAGGTCTTTCCAGCTACGCCTCAAAGAGGGGACTTACCGCCATAATTATGGCGTATCCAAGCTGACCCAGTTGGAATTGTTACTACAGAGTTACCATTGTTTATATATATATTTTTTTTTTTTTTGTTGTCATACCTTCAAGTTGCCATATTTGGCGGCCAGGTGCAGAGCCGTGAATCCTTTCTTGGTAGTTGCTGTTAATGGGGCGTTGTGTTCAATCAGTGCTGCTGCGACCTGTCAATCAATTGTTGTAAAATTATTATCTCCTGAAGATTTTATCTGCAAATTGTTATTATTATTAGAACTTTAGTTTTACTAAAACCTATAACAAATAAAATTAACACTTTGTATTTCTACTCTCTATTCACATTAACATTAGACAAAAGTGATTCATAGAAGCAGGTGTGCACAACATTTATTTTTCGAGATAAATTCCAACAATTTTAACAAATAATGGTTTCGATATAAAATTTTAACATTGCCTACTTAGATAAATTTGATTATTGTAAGGTAAGTACTAACTTTACTACTAACACTATCTCTATCTATAGGTAAATAAAGTGTTTTTTTTTTTATATATACCTAACCTTACTTCAAACAATATAAAAAAAAATGGCGTATCAACAAGTTTCCTCAAAACGCCAGTGGGATAGCGGCCTTAAGCATGCATTGTCATCCAAACTAAAAGTGTAAATAAAATTTCATCTGAATCATTTAAAGACATCTGCTTCAAAATTGAGTTGCAAGATTTCACCCGCATAAACATAGTTACGTACATACATTACAAGCAGTATAATTAAAGTATAAGCAGGCTTTTAAGGTTCCTACTGTTGGGACTCAGGACTCGTTTCTAGGAGAGGGAATGGGCCGTAATCCACCACGCGGGCCCAGTGCGGGTTGGTGGATGTCACATGTCTTCGAATTTTTGGTTTTAGGACATGGCGGTTTCCTCACGATGTTTTCCTTCACCGTTTTGAGAGCAGTGGTGATGAAATAAATTACACAAAGCAATGCGCCTGGCTGGATGTGAACCCGCGATCTACAACTCGTAAGTCAGGGCCGTTACCACTCGGCCACCACTGCTCCACACATACATTACAAGTTTAATAAAAGCATGTAAAATATTGAATTCAACGCCATCTAGTGTGAACATAGCCACCCTCGGGCCCTTTCACTTTAGACCATAAAGAGACCGGGCCATTATTGTTCAAATAATAGCCCCTGTGGCCTAGACATAAAGGTTCTCACAATACTTACATCATGATTATGCTGTTTAGCAGCAATATGCAGCGGGTTATAATGGTCAGCCGTCATAGCCCTGACATCAGCGCCGTGTTGGAGCAGCAGGACTGCGATGTCCACGTTGCCCAGCCGTGAGGCGATGTGCAGGGGAGTCTGACGCTCTCTGGCCTTAGCTTCAACTGCTGCGCCATTGCGGAGGAGGATGCGGATTATATCCGTCTGAAAGATGTGGTAGAGTGAGTTTCTGTTTGTGAAAGTCATTAGTTTCAAGTACCTATGACCCTTCAATCGCTTGCGTCGGATTTTTCTGACAAGTGTTTCGTCTACTCACCAGGTACTCCATCTCGTTAACTGTTTAAGACATTTATTTCTCAAAAATAATACAATCCACTTAATATGAGAAATGGTTCTCATATGATTTGACCATTACATGTATGTTTGCTATATGGACTTTAAAAAAGACTGAGTTTGTTTTGTTGTTTCTTCTCAGGGTAGTCAGCTGGGAAACACCGGCTTCATCTTGTTTAAATTGACAAACAAATTGACGTGTAAATGAGTATATCATTAAATATATATTCATTAAATATATTATTAAATACTAAATACGTTGACATGAGAAATGCAGGTACTCAAATAAACTAGTGAGTAGTAGTTAAACACAAAAACAAAAAAAGGTCAAAAAAGAAATAATTTAGCTCTTTAATCCCCGTAGGTGACAGAAGAGCTAATGAGATGGAGTATTTGGTCGTGGATGTGCGACCCTGACGGAATAAACACGAGAGTGTTGGTCGGATATATCCGACGTAGGCGTTTAAGAGGTTAATATCATCAGCTATAATTTTCCTTGTCATGTTATTGTCCTGCTCTTATCTATGTGGGTTTGGGGCAGTATTATTGTCTTCACTCTTGATTGCTAGATACTGAACGCATAGTGAGCATGCAGGACCAGACACAACACCCGTTTGACCAGAGAAACCTCCTCTTTCTACAGAGGTTAGTGGAACTTTGCATTCCGTTCCACATACCTCTAAAGACACTTCCTCATGCTGCACCAGACAGGTCATCGTATCAAGATTACCTGATTAGCTCTAGCTGCCAGGTGCATCGGTGTCTCTCCCCTAACGGTAGGCACATCAGGGTTCGCCTCATGCTGCAGCAGGTAGATCACGATGTTCATGCAGCCCATGAACGCGGCCACGTGGAGGGGCGTCAGTCCGGATTCTGTTGTGGCTTGTATGCCTGGTGGAAAGGAAACAATATTATGATAATGATAAGCCTTCATTTTAAGCTATGGGGACCGTGATAACCAAGTTTGTGGGTTCATCATCTTCCTGCTCTTGTCCCATCCTATTTGGGGTCGGCGCAACACGTTTTTTTCTCCCATTCTATCTTGTCAACCGTCATACTATCACTAACTTCCTTTTCTTTCATATCAATGTTCACACAAACCATCCACCTTTTCTTTGACCTCCCTCTCCCTTGTTTGTGGGTTGTGTAGGTTAAATAGGCATTTTCTTTATGTAAATTACTCTTACTCAGCAATTTGACTAGAAGCCTAACTCATATGTTTGGGAAAAGGTAAGTAGATGATAAAAAATTGGCACAAATGCTGCGATGCTTACTTTACACCTGGGCCTCAAGTCTGCTATTACAATAGTGTCAGAATGGTCTATCATTGACATCATAATTGTTGATTTTGACTAAGTTTGGTAATCTACTAATATAATGGCGTCATTATGACTTTCCGATGGTCAACCACTGACACTCCATTGAAAGAAATTGCATAGAATGGTAATCTCGTACATATTGACAAATTAATATTAGACGTAAGCGCTGAATTGCCAAAGATTTTGACAGTTCCTTTGATCAGTGACCTACCATTAGAACATCATTGTACAGTTACAGTTACAGTTTGCTTCTAATTTGTTTCGAGACAGCTCGATATTGTCATTCTACCACAAGATCATTGACCGATGAATGATCGACCATTATAAATTATCAGATTACGAACTTTTAGCAAAATGACAATGGGATCGTGTCGGAATGACGAATTTATAAAAATAGCAGACTTGGGCCCCTGGTAGGTAATAATAATACAGTATTCGTGAAGTTTCATGCCTTTTTTCTCCATAGAAAACGACCAATTGGAACCGTGCACTAGCTGACGTTTTATAAGTGGCCATGTCATGTCAAAGTCAGTGGGTTTTCAAAACCTTTTTATTAAAGTTTCTCCTGTTTAGATTAATAGTGGTATTTTATACTCCTTATTCGTCTCGTTAACTTGCTTAAAAAATCAACAACGAATGCTTAAAGCAATACTTACTTGCACCATACTTGAGGAGCAGTTCCACCACCTTGATCCTATTCTTCTTGCATGCGATATGCAAGGGGGTAAATCCGTTCAGGGCGCGGGCATTTGCGTCCGCATTTCTGAAAAAAAGACACCAATATATACCAATAATAGACGATTTCGATTTACTATTCGTCGCTACCTACTTGTTCGAAATAATTTCTTTTTGTTTCGGTTTTTATTTTTCCTTATAGGACATACCAAATCCATTCTTTACATAAATGCGTCAGGATCACTTGTATCGTAACAATTGTAAAAAAAAAAAAACTGGTTAAGTGGGAGTCGGACTAGCTCAAGATTCTTTTTTTTGTATGTGGGAAAATCATCCAGTGACATCCCTCACTCTTGGGCAGAACGAGAGAGTGTGTCAGATTTTACTGACTAAAAACCCACTCCTATTCCTTCTTTGCCTTCGTCCCAGGGTCGAGCTTTCCTTTCAGAAACAAACCCTTGGCCCCAGTAGGCTTCGACCCTGCTGGGCCCCTAGACTCGCTGACGATGGGTTCCGCACCACTCGTACAATATTAAAATTGATAAAAAAAAAATGACAAAATAACGTTCTTGTATGGAGACTCCCATAAATTTTTAACTCTATTATAATTTGTTGTTGTAGTAGCAATAGAAATACACATTCTGTATAAATTTCAAATCTCTATCTCATCTAACTCTTACGATTTATGAGATATAGACGGCTGTCAGAAGGACGGACTGATAGTAGAGGCTTAGTAATAGGATCCCGTTGGAACTCTTCTGAACAGTTTCCATACCGGACGGTACGAAAACCTAACAACGAATAAAATTTTATAGGTACTGTTACTATTAAAAAATGTAATTTTGAAGTATAGTTTGACAGATATATGACGTTCCCTACGTTACGCTACGAACTTTTCAAAAGACCCTAAGGGCTTAGCCAAGCTGGTCGAAAATGCCTAAGGCATTAAGTCCGCCTTTGTACAATGTTTCATTAGTTCATAAAGTTTTAAATAAATAAATAATCTACAATCGTTAATGCTAGTAGAAAACTTCAAATGCATGGGAATGACTCATCTCAACGGTGAGTCACGTGGTCAGAACAAAGGAATCGGAGGCATTATCGACTGTAGAAAGAGATTCGAAACAAAACGGTCGTAACTTGGCTAGGCCTGCAGGTATCTCTTAGTTTTTCTACAACCACTAACCTACAATAAGATGAACTTGTTATAGGTTGAGGGTGAAGGTTGTGGAAATATACGAAACGCACAGGACCGATCAATATGGCGACACTTGAAGGAATCCTATGTCCAGCAGTAGACATAACAGCTGTAGCTTGTTCTTAAAATCTCACCTGTCTAACAGAAGCTTAGCAACTTTAGCGTGTCCGCAGTGCGCGGCGACGTGTAGCGCGGTGAGGTAGTCCACGGTGACGTCATCGACGGGCGCGCGCCGCGACAGCAGCACGCGCGCCGCCTCCGCGTGGTCGCCTTGCGCGGCCATGTGCAGGGGGGCTAGGCCGTTCTACAAGGAAATAGGAAAAGATTTTACAATACACTTACTCGACAACGCATATCCCTACCGCTTTTAGGCACGCAATTTATTGTTATCCGAATTAGTGCGGAAAAGTGCATAAACTTGCCTCCACCCAATTGATTGTATTTATTGTATCAGTATCTTTGTAAGTGTATTGAAAAAAATCCTATATTACGTGAAAATTTGTCACTGCAGTCATCGGTTCCATAACACCCTCGCTTGCGGCTCGGGCGAATTCCGCATCGGCCGTAGTGACAAACTTTCTCCACTTGTATCAAAATTCACTATTAATGCCATCATGTCGACAGCGAAATGTTAATAACTTCAAAATATTCAAGTTACGAATTTACAACATTTTAAGAAAACGTTTAAGTTTGAATTATATGGTAAAAAAGATGTCAGTTCATTTAATGTCAAGCGATCGCTGCCACCTGTAGACATCTCCTACCATTCAGAATAATCGCTGAACTAATTCGAAGTTCTCGATAGCATATTTGAATTTAAAATCTGCTCAATAGATGTTATACAGTTCACAGATGAGTTATTTCATTGATATGTGTAAGTTTGTTACTAACAGATAAACAGAGAGAGAGAGAGAAATACGAAAACAGATTTATGTAGCAAAATAGACTTAATTCCACACACAATGCGAAGTCTTACCTTACTCTTGCTGGTAATAGGAGCACCCCTATCCAGCAAGGCCTCCACGACCCTCTCATGTCCTGAGCGCGCCGCACAGTGAAGAGGAGTCAGTCCATCTCGAGTGCGGGCCTCCACGTTAGCCCCGTTATCACAGAGTAGGGACACCATGTTGTCTTTTCCTGGTGACGGTGAAGGTTTATTAGATTTTGGAATAAACATTGGCGACAGTTAAGTTAAAGGCTATGCTTGAAGTTTCCTTGCGTGATTAAATCAGGAATGAAGATATCCGTAGGAGAGACATATCCCGAAGAATCGCCAAACTTAAATGGCAGTGAACATATTGCTTGTAGGACAGGTAGTCGATGGGACCAAAAGATTCTGGCGTGGCGACCGCGTACCAGAAGATGCAGCGTTAGAAGGCCTCCCAGAAAGTACATCGGTGACCTAGTAAGGGAGAAGGACTGGTGGATGCAAGATACATAAGACCAGGGAAAAGCTTTAAAGTAAATTATTTACTGCCGTATTCCTAAAAGATATGTACACCTGAAAAAATATTCGTTTTGTTTGATCCATGACGAGCTGATGAACTTGAGTTTAAAAAAATATTTGTTAGGGACTTGTTTGATATTATCAACCAAGTAACCAGGTACATACAATCCTTTATTAATGGTAAAATCAGCCATAAGAGGGTTATTTTTACTTCACTTAGTAGCTACGTGCAGCGGGCATTATTATAACCAGTAGCACAGTTGACATCATCATCAGTAGCCGGTAGCAATTTCGCTACTGCCTCGTTGCCATATTATCCTGAATTTACAATAACATTTGTAGTAATTTACCTTACTTAGCAGTGACGTGCAGTGAACATATATTATGTTTAGCAACAAAGTTGACGTCATCAGCTGTAGCCAGTCGCAACCTAGCTACAGCCTTGTTGCCATATTATCTTGAATTTATAGTAACATTTATAGTAACTTACCCTACTGCAGACGTGCTGCTGGCATTAGTATCTACAGTTACTGTTACTACAGTTGACATCAGGTCTTTTGGCTTGCAGAAGTCTGGCTACTGCCTCGTTACCATGACATCCTGAGTAGACAGTAGTACTGATAGTAACTTACCCCACTTAGCAGCGACGTGAAGTGGACATATATTATGTTTAGCAGCACAATTGACATCAGCTCCTTTAGCCAGAAGCAGCCTGGCTACGGCCTCGTTGCCTAAAATCCTGACTAGATAGTAGTACAAGTAGTTACTTACCCCACTTAGCAGCGACGTGAAGTGGACATATATTATGTTTAGCAGCACAATTGACATCAGCTCCTTTAGCCAGGAGCAGCCTGGCTACTGATTCATTGCCATAGTGTGCAGCTATATGCAGCGGTGTGAAGCCTGACTTTGAAGTCACGTCAGGGTTGTGTTCATTCTAGTTGATGAAAGAATATTCATTAGTAAGAGTACATAGTTAGTAAAAATAATGGTAGGATAAGAGAATAAACGTCTTTGATACTATAATTAATGTAACAGTTAAGAACTAAAAAGAAGGAATTGTGAAATGAGACTAATGTTTCATTCTCAAGGAATTAGACACAGGGTTGAATTATAAAGATCTATCAAAAGCATCGTAGAACTATAAAAATACTGGCACATAAGTATGTTTGAAGTATTTTTTCTATCAATTAGAAATGCGCCATTAAAAGCCAGAGTAAAAAATACAAACAATTACTATAGCAGATGAGTAAGACACTGGTGCGTTACTACTAGTTGTCTCCAAGGATTTTTATAATTTTGTATCTAAAAAGTATACCTAAATAGATAAATATTTAAACATTCTATCACCACACAAAGCTATCAATCAATAAACAATTTCTTCTAAATAGTCCTACAAACCTCAAGTAATAAATTAGCAGCTTTGACATCATCCTTCTTAGCAGCGATGTGCAGTGCAGGCAGACGAACTCTGCCACGTGTGTCAGCTTCCAGCAGAACTGCTACCACCTTTTCATGACCTTGTTGCATGGCCACTGCTAATGGAGTGAAACCATCCTGGAAGATGAAAGGGTTTTGAGTGGCTGCCATCAAATAGGTGGTAATGATGTTCGGAAGAGTGAAAATCTTGAATTGACCGCCAGTAAAGCTATTGTTGGGGTAATCTAAATTTGGGGCACATTAAATTAACCACACGATGCTGTACTGAGCGCCTTAGCCACAATGTACAAAACCGCAGCATCGACATCGTCTAAAGACGGAAATAGGCATCAAACCAAATTCATGGTGCTGAAAGTGCTTTTGACTGAGTGCACAACGTATAGATACCGCAAACACCATATCAAAGACGTCGGATTTGGGTCTCTAATTAGTGTCTCTGAGAGCTTGGAGTGAGCCAATTGGAGCACTGAACGTCATCAGTGTGTCGATCGCGTTCACGTAAAGCTAATTTACTCTAGGCTTTAGCTATAACTAACTATTTGAAAGCTATAGCATAAACGTTCTCAGCTTTGCAACAAGTATTTTAAATAATTTATTTATTTTAAATATTATATTCAGCCTCTATACTATTTCGAGACTTTCTTTAAATTTTAAAGAATAAGCTGCTAAAGATTTAAAATTCGAATAATATAGATAAGTTCAACTAATACATTACCTCAGTGGCAAGACTCTGATTAGCTCCATTAGCGAGGAGGAACTTCACGACGCCGTCGTGGTTCTCCTGTGCAGCCATATAAAGTGGGGTAAAGCCATTTTGGGACTGGATGTTGACCTGAGAAAGAAAATTATTGATGAAACAAATGAAGAAGTTACGGTAACAAAAATTGGTCTATAATAGAGCATCATAATCATCATTTCAGCTGAAAGACGTCCACTGTTGGACATAAGCCTCCCCCAAGCGTCACCAGAACGGTCCGGTGCGTCTCGCATTCGTTGGATTCTCGCGACCTTCACCAGTTCATCGGTCCACCTTGTGGGAGGATTTCTAACGCTGCGTCTTCCGGTACGTGGTCGTCACTCTAGAATCTTTCGGCCCCATCGACCTTCCGTTCTACGAGCAATGTGCCCTACTCACTATACCACTTAAGTTTGACGATTCTTCAGGCTATGTCGGTAACTTTAGTTCTTCTGCGGATATCTTCATTTCTGATGCGATCATGCTAGGGAAGTCTAAGCATAGCCCTTTCCATTGCGATTTTGGGTGACTGTAAGCTTTTTGAGTAAGGCCTATTGTGAGCGACCACGTTTCGGAGCACGATTTCGACCACGTTTACATGTCGCGCATGTCAGTAATAAAAAAAAACACTTACTTATTACAAGACCATAGTTTTTTTACTAGATTTAAAACTAACTGTTCAGCTCAAATGACCAGATATACTCATAATATTATAAATATTTTGCAAGAATGTAGAAAATTCCAATCGAGGAAAAAATTAAACGGCCAACACTATAAATCTTTTCATCAGCAGTCTGCTGAAGTGCAGACGATCATAAATTCAAAATCCAAAATTAAAATGAGTGAATTATGACGTTGCACTTAAGCCCAAACGGATGGATTCAAGTATCCACTAATATTTGTGCAACAGATTGTTCATAATATTTTTAAACCTGTCGATCGGCTAAGTGTTTGCAGGGTTAGTTATTGTGGATATCAGTCATTCCTTACAAGACTTCGTACTGACAGATAAATGCAATTCTCCGAATGATTTCATTTTGAGAAATGATAACCAAGTTTACTCCAGTTAATTAAAAGCATCCTTTTCGAAGTGATTATGATATTATTATACATTTTTCTCAAGATATTTTGGATACACAGCTATCTTGTGGATATTATCTAGGCTTCTATAGAAATCCAAACATAAATTTGTGTAAAACTAATCTAGTAAAGACCTATGAAAATCTACTATTTTACGTGAACTTTGGCCCTCCATAATGTACTCATATATTAAAAATATAAAGAAGTACATCAATAGAAGCCTTGCACATTTAATCGAGATTCTGAATGATGTCAATTTTTCTAAAAAACTTTTAAGGGTTTAAAAACAACACGTATTTCCTGGAACAAGTTTTATGAAATATTCGAGTAAATCACGAAAATACCGAATGACAACAGAGTTTTCAGGCGTTCTCTCTTTTTTTGCATTACCTCTTCATCAAACATCGCGTTGGATTGGGTTAGATGAAGCAACAAGCTTTTAAGCCATGCTCGATGTTGAGGATAGGCGAGTGGAAAATGACCATCTTAAAAGTTCTTCTCCTAAATATTGGGATTTTTAAAATATCTATCTCGTTCTTTATCATAAGTATGGTGGTGATCATCATCATCGTCTTGCCTGATGTTGTTTGGGTTCGGGGCAACACATTTTTTTCTCTTTACGGTCCCGTCAACTGTCACACTATCATTGAATCCATTGGCCATTGAATGATATCATGAGTATTTATAAAGAAGCTTTAGCTTTGAAAACCCTGCTAAAGCTAGGATTTCAAATCACTGTAATTAACTTAACAATAGATTTAATCAATGACAAAGCTAAGGTAATCAATGAGCCCATAAATGTAGATAGTTATTTATCACAGCCATTAGCTACAGTAATAAATATACAAGGGGGTGCCCAGATGCCCTTCGGTCGAGACGAAGCAAATTATCACCCTTGTCGCAGATAATTCATTGCCGATGCGTTACTCATTCTTTCTCTGTGAGTACACGTTTAGATCCATTGATATTAATACGACTAATGAAGCAGATAAATGAATATATTGGAAGGTAGAAATATAAATGATAAGTCGGTTATTAAATGGCGATCTAGATCTACGACACTCAACGGCGCTTAGTGTTCCACGCGCGCCTCAAAGAGATGTTAGTAAAACCGTACGTAGGGGCCCAGTAGGTAGAAATACCGTGGTCCGTGAACGTAAAGGGTGAAGGATACAGGTGAGTTTTGGTCATTAAAAGTCTGACACGCCCGTTTCGGTCTACCCTAGAGAAGGAGAAGTTATTGAATGATTTCCCTCCTAAAAAATACCGGCGACACTAGTACAATAAAATAAAAACTATCAATCATTAATCTTTTCCGTGATTTTACCGATATCTAAACCGTATCTAAGATAAAATATTATGAACAGATGTTTTTTGTAAAAAAAATACAGTGTTAATAAAGTTGTCAAAAAATAAAAGGTCCTTTTCGACATCTGTCAAAACGAATACTTAAATACGCAAAAAGAATACTTACAATTATATTCCATCATATTATTTAATGTGCCAAAAAAATGTATTTTTTTTTTTAAACGCTTCATTTTATTAGTTTATTGCTTCTTTTAATTTTGTTCCAAGTTACATTCTAGGATATTTCTCAATTGTCAAAACAGGCCTTTTATTTTTTAACTAGTTTAGTAGCCAAGTAGGTAGCCAAGTGACTCAGTCAGGGAAAACCGGCTCTCAAGCCAGAATTACCCCGTCGACCCTAGTTCATCTAAACAAGTTGAGTCATATCCTTCGCCCAAGTTATTACAACTTCTATCACTTCGAAAAGCAATACCATCTTCTGTAATTGATAGGTCATTTCTGTTGTTCACATGATTCATCATATCCTTTATGAAAGTTTGTTTGGGTCGATCTACAGTCTGACCAGATGCTGCTGACGACCAATATTTCTTTTCTTTTGATTTATTACTTTCGCTTATGTTTCTTGTTCCAGTTTCTTTAATGGTATGTTTATTTATCTTTTCCTTAAATGCTCACCCTTGAAATTTTGCTTCGGTCCTCTTTTTTTGGCAATGTTCATGTTTTCGTTTGCCATTATTAAATTTGTTTGGTCGTTTTGGCGTAATAAAATGTCTTTCATCTTTCGTTTCTCTTGTATATGCTCTTTTATTGGTTCGGGTTACATGTTTTCATGCTATTGTCGTTTTAAGAGAAACTTTTGACAATAAAACATTGTTTAGCTTTCTAAAAGTACACAAAGTGACTACTGCCAAATAGCCTTAGGGACAAACCTACGTCTAAAAACTATAAATTGAACCAGCTAAAAGTTATTACTCTTGGGAAAAAGTTCTGCCAGCTAGGCAAACATACAAAATATTATATTTACTTGCCTACGTGCCCAGTTTTAAACGAGGCAAATAAGGACACATTGCTCAAATATCAAAGTTGAAATAGTTCGTGTCTCCGTTTCTGTCCTAAGACAGAGAAGCCGAAAAGTATAGGATTCGATCAGTACATAACTGGTACGTAACATTGGACACAACTTAAAACTCCTTTCCGTGAGATAAATTATGTCAGTCTGTCTAAATTTGCTGTCTAAAAGTTGTGTAATCTTGTTATCAAGGAATCGATCAGTCCGAAAGATGAAGCTAATTGAATATTCTAAAGCGTAGATCTATAGAGAGTATAACGTGCAAGAACCTCCGTAGATACTCTTTTAAAACCACAATAAAAAAAATGTTGGTCCTTAGCCGCACCCACATTTGTACGGTGACTGATGATCGCCACTCTTAGATGGAACAAGAAGGAGTGCCAGACTTTTACTGACTAAAACCCAAAATTCAGTGGCCCATTGTGTTCACTTTTTCAAACGTTACCACATTCCTAGCAAGCATCGTCCCTAATTGGCCCTTTCAGTTCTGCTGAAACTTTGAGGCGCGCGTGGGACACTACGCGCAGTTGGAGTCCAGCCGGAGTCAGCCTGATCTATAACGGACAGCAGATGTTGCCAGACTGAGAATAAATAGTGCCAGGAAGAGGAGTACCAAGACGTCTTAGACGCGTGCTGGTTAATGAGACTCAGAGAAAGGCTACCTGGAAGGCTTTTGAGTCGTTCCAGCAGTGGGACAGGGTACGTTGAATCAGGAGTTTCTTTGTCATAGTTTACCTGGGCTTGTGTTTGCACAAGCAGTTTCACCACTGCCTCCTGCCCCGCCAAGGATGCGATGTGCAGTGCCGTGTTGCCTTTCTTGGTGGCTGCATCGATGGCAGCTCCTCGGTCCAGCAGCTCACGGACGACCTCCACGTGGCCATCCTTTGAGGCTAGGTGGATAGCGTTTAGACCATTCTGGGGACAAAGGGATATAGTTAGTTAGTTATTATCATTTTTTTGACTGTACCATTCAGTATTTGTAGCTCTGATATTTTTTCGTATATAAAAATTTTTTCTATCGATTTAGGTGGTTATAATTTATTATAGGTTGACATATAATAATAATAATACTTTGAATAATAAAAGACGGCACGGTTGACATCTGTCGGGCATGTCACCGACCGGGTGAATCAATCCGCCACGAAAGCGATACTCCTGGACACGGCTCGTATTGTTAGGAGGTTGCTTTCTCTGGAGACACTATTTTTTATATTTTTAAATGTTTTTAAAAATATATGATGAAATATTTAAAAATATAACTTATATGTGAAACTAACGAATAATACTTTATTGTTTCTAAGTATAGTTTTACTATATGGGATATATGGGACACTAGATCCTGCACTAGGATACCCGGTGTCGCAGGATCCAGTCTCTTTCGACAAAAATAAATAAAAGTTAGGGATAAGTAGGTAACCAGTATGAGTTTCAGCACAATTTACTAAGCCATGCTAAAGACTAAAAGGAAAATAAGTGTACCTATATTTCAAGTTGTGATGAGTGAAGGTGTGCATGTGATTACGAACCGTTTAATAATTAATTAATAATTGATAGCAGGTTTTCCGTATCAGTATAACAATGCTACTACGCAAACTTCTTCAGGGGGAAGATTTTTAACTGTTTATATGGGAAGACAATTTTAAACAAAATGAACTAAGCCACATTTTTAGTGAAACTTTGAAAACTATAAGATAGTCCACTCATTTTAATGCATTTATTTAAATTAAACCACTTTTGAAATGTCAAGGTCAGTCACACAAAAGGTGAAGGTTTTCACGTCCCAAAGCGTAGACCTCTATGGAGAAGTACGTACAGGAAACTCCATGGACACTCTTTTAAAACAATAATTACAAAATAACAGTTACATCGTTAAAATAAAATATTGAAAAACCAAACGTCCTCTGACCTAGCCTTCAAATTTATAAGGAAAATACATCTTACGTACTCACTCATTCTATCGTAGACTTTATCCATTGCTTTCCAAAAGGGAAAATCGACGTTAGAAGCCAGCTTATCATACTAATATTAAAAAGATGAAAATGAGTATAAATGTGTTTGTATACGTAACTGTAACTGAAACGGCTGAACGGATTTGGATGAAAATTGGTACACGGACAGAGCATGTACTGAAATATATAATTTTTGTCTCGAGACTATTTTTTTTATTTTCACGGGAGCGAAGCCACTGGCAGAATTTAGTAGATAATATTGTACAATATAGGGCATGTAATTTATATTTATGACATGTCTGTAAAGTTACTGTTTCTTTGTTCAGTATGGTAATGTGCCTGTTTATCATTCGTGACACGATCAAACATAATCAGATTATGTAAATTACAATATTATTTTCTGAGTAAAAATGGCGAAAAATATCTACAGAGCTTATTACGTTCAGTGCGGGACGAGGTCTAATACGCCTCGTATTGAACGAGGTCTAGACTTCCTTGCGGTGCGGCTAAGAAAAGCATAGTCTTAGAGAAAAATATATATCTAAAATATTCAAACAAAATGCAGTGATGTATATATATATTTCAATACGGGGTCACTTAGACCCACTCGTACCGCACCTAGCAAAAAAGCTTTTAACGGGGTCTAATAAGCCCCTTAACGCCATAATGATCATTTTCAAACGAGGTCTTAAACGACTCGTACAGTAGGGATGGAAATAACACAAAAATGAGTGCCGCTGTTGTGGCGCGATGGCATAATGTCAGATGTAATTTAGGCTCCGAGATAAATGATAATGATAAATGATGTCTATTTTGCAAATAGGTTATAAATAATACTTTTACACGTGAATGTTTTCGTTAATTTTTACCCTGACAAGAAATACCAAAACCAATTCAGAGGTCAAAGTGTCTTTCAAAGTCCATACAGTAAACATAAAATGGTTAAATCATATGAGAAACATGCAGATTAGTGTCTGAGATGGTCTTTTGAGAAAAGAATCGCACAGATTTTGTGAGGACCTGTCCAGTCAGTGCAAGTATTTGTTAGTATTCGTGTAGCTCAACTTAGGACTAGTAAGGAGCTCACAATTCGACGAACAATATCAAAGAAAGGACATTTGGGTACAGAAATTATTTGAATCAATACCCGATGCTATTTCAGAAGAATATGTAAGCATTTCAATTACAAAGGATGATAAGTTACTAATTGTCACGACTAATATTATAAAAAGGAAAGATTTAATTTTTGTTTGTTTGTTACGATTTAACTCAAACTGCTCAATCAATTTTAAAACTTCTCTCACTATCAGAAAGGTGCATTTTTACTGAGTAGGTAACATATTGATATTATATTTTTAAGAATATTTTTGTTATTAATTGGAACAATGTAACCCAATGTATCAAAATGTTGCCTTTAGGTCAGTATTTTGCAACCGCTCCGAAAACATTTTTTTTAGACTAATTATTATTTTTTTATGTTCATAATCGGCAAAACAAATATTGTTTGAAAAAAAAATTGCACTCGAGCGAAGTCGGGGCGGGCAGCTAGATATGATGTATTAGTACCTAACTGAAAAATTCTTCTTTGAGAGTAATCAAAAACACATAAAACTTTATCTTCTTACTGAAGCGTTATGTAAAAAGTTTAGCACGTCTTGGCAAAATTTTTAAAGAAATCGGATTTTTTCTTTAAATTGGAAGCAAGCCAAGGGGACCTCTTTCTTCTTAGCTAAGGTTTGTATGAAAGTGCGACAAAGACAACAAAACATTGCTAGATAACTATTTTGATGTGGACGTCCTTCCCTGCAGTTCAAATGAGATTTTTAAAATTTAATTTGCATAAAAAGATTGGTACTTATCATATCATATTTCGCAATTTATTGGCATATCAATAATCATAATTTACTTTGAATTTGCTATCCATAAACCATTTTCGTCTATCTTTGGCCCTTCCCGGGGCCCAACAAGCTACGCGTGGACATCGAATGAAATAAACTGCCATGAAGTATTTTATCAGTTAAGTCCCTCCATCTTGACATCATAATGGTGGGACCAATATTTTGTTAAAGTAATTATGTAAATAATAACTTTGTACTGGGATCGGCCCATCATCGCTGACAGGACTATTCTAGCCAATAAGCCTGATATAGTGGTGGTGAACCGAAGCGAGAGGCGTGCTGTGATTGTTGACATTTCCGTTTCACATGACGGAAACCTCGTGAAAGCCGAGAACGATAAACAAATTAAGTATCTTGACTTGGCTCGCGATTTTGTCGACATGTGGGATGTAGACTCGGCGATCATTGTAACGATAGTCGTGACGGCAATGACTTAATAGTCAAGAGCCTCGACCAACATCTTAGGAGGCTCGCGTTAGGCGGCTGGATCAAGGGCTTGATTCAGAAAGCGGTACTCCTGGACACGGCTCGCATTGTTAGGAGGTTCTTTTCTCTGACCGCCGATAGCTTGTACCCTATTCCCGATACCGGTGGGGTACTATTTTTTAAATGATTTTTTTTTTAAATATTATTTTGTTATAAAAATATTAAAATTTAATTAATATGTATATTGAATGAATAAAGTGTATAATAAAGTAAATGTAGAGGTAGCTAAATTTTTAGCAAAGGTAGCAAATAGTAGATTAATAAATTAAATTATAAAATTAAATTAGAAATCGCCGAGTGCGATAAGGCATCCAATTGTATGTTTTTTGTTGTATTACAATTCAATTTTTTTTTAAATTTGTAACTTGGTATGCAATAAAGTATACTTATATAAATAAATTAATGGTATTAATTTTTTATATATGTGTGATAGACATCCAAGACTTGATCCCTTCATTTTGACGGTCTCGAAAACTCGATGCGAGGTCAATTTTAAAAGCCTTGAAAGCAACTAAAACACACAGGGAAATGGGTCAGTGGGTTACTTTGCTTACCCTAGAGATGAGTTCAAGGATATACGCAATTGGGTCAAGGGCCTTATCCGAAGAAACTGTAAAGGCACTTCGTAGAGTACTATCAGAAGGGTTCTCTTTGGATTAAAGGGATTCATGAATATAAAAAGAAAGCTTAACTTTGGATTTTTTAAATGACACTTATCGTAATGATGAAAGCGCCAAAGTAGCTCGAGGAATTTTTTTTTTTTGAAAATTCTTCAAGACCTAATTTAGGAGGCTACAAGTATCAACAAGGCAGTCACTGGACAGCTTGCGTATAAATCTGTTACGTTATCAAACATATTGCTGAATATCTACGCCGGTACATGAGACACGGTGCGGAAAAAAGGGAAATTTCTAGACCTGTCATTGCTTTGTCATCGTATTCGTGAACTAGATAGTTTTTGTAATATTATGTTGAAAATAGTAAAATCTGGGTTCCTGTCGATCAACAACGATCCTTTGATGATTGGTAACGTGGCCAAACCACGTTGCCGTACGTCAAAGGTCTAAAACTTCGAGTCCGGACATGTTAAAGAATTAGAAGAGCAAACAGATCAAGACAATCAATCAGTTATAATAAGTGGCAAAATTGTCGCACAGACCAAAATATCCAATATATATGATATTAAAATAACTATAAAGTATTTCCTGAATTATGTAAATCACATATATATCATCTCTATTGTTGATTCTGTTCATGACCACGTCTTTACAGCCTGATTGCAATAGCAATTATTTTTTTTGTTTTATTACAAGTGCAATTTGTAAATCTAAAGAAGGCCTATCTGGTAATTGCAAGCACGTCTTTTTTTAAGGTGTAAAATCATCCAAAGTCAGTCATCACATGTCAGACTTTTACTGACAAAAACCCACTTCTTTGTTCCTTCTTTGCCTTGCGTTCCAGGGCCCCTGGGGTTTCACTTAAACCATTGCCGAAAGGACGGCGTGCTACTCATTGCTCGCCAGAAGAAAAGAAATTAGGATCGGGATCCTGCGCTGCAGGATCCAGAGCTGGGGCGTGAGAGCAGTTCCTTCGCGCGTGAGGCGACCGCCTGCTATTCCTTCTCGGTCCGGACCATGGCCTGTACCAGAACTCAGAAATGCAAGCACGTCTGCGGCTTAATTTATTACATAAATTCCCCGAAAATTACTAAGTCAAAAACTAGCGATACACAACAACGCTTGCTGAAATAAAATTATTTGAGATTATGTTTTTAATATGGACTTAGTTTGTATCGAAAAATAACTACAAAACGTACTTATTTTAACAATAAAATTTTACTAGTTATTTTTAAATACTTTTGAAACTCAACTTACGTATGTTTATTTACTGCATTTATTCATTTATGTCGTTTTTCATATAACCAAGACATGTGAGTACTATTGGTTAGAAAGTAATAAAATTTTATACCAAATGTTTTATGATCATTTTTCTTTGGTGTATTGGATCATCCAAAAATGCAACAATTCATTTTCTCACAATTTAAGTTATTTTTCGCTTTTAAAATATCACATTAAATGTAAAATACAATTAGTAAAAACATGAAATGACAAAATCAAATAAATTGTTGGGGTAAGTAAATGTTTCGGATTTGCGCTACTAGGCGGGAGGTGTTTCGTCGTGCACGTTCCCTATAATTACAGATTGCAATAAAATTAAAGAATAAAAAAGTATTTTTCATTTCGCAGAATTTACTGACTAAAAACCCACTCAACAGGAGTGGGTTTCGTTGTTCCGAGTGGGGTCCTTCATTGCCTTTCGTAACAGGGCCGAGTCATTCTTTCGGAATCAGACCCTTGGCCCCAATAGGCTTCGACCCTGCTGGGCCCCTACAGTTGCTGACATCTCCTTAAGGCGCGTACTGTTCAGTACGCGCCTTCGACCACTTGGGCTCGGTCCGGTTCATTTCGCAGGTTAAAGTCAAGTTATATGTTAATTAAAATATGATTGGCTATCGTAATCTACGTATTTATTAATGGAATTATAATTCTTAGCCATAAATACAACACTCTCAGTTCGCCTTAGCTTAATGATTGGTTATGAAATAGCCACACCCACAAATAACAAGGTTATGAAAATTTTAATTTCGTGGGCTATATTTAAGCATCTTCCGTAAGGTGTATAGTCCCCTTGAACTACACACCCTACTTACACCAACTACTCCTTCGCCTACCCTTCTTCTCTTCTACTTGTCCCTTTTGTCTGCTTGCAACTGCCGCTTAGGCGAAGTTACGATTATCTGCACCCCTAGCCAAGTTGATAATCTGCAATCGTTAACGCTAGTCGAAAACTAATCAAATGTATGGGAATAATATCATCTCAACGTTAAGTCACGTGGTCAGAACAAACGAATAGAAAATTCATAGCCAAGTTTACATCGTTCAAAATGATAGATTGAATTGTTATCGTTTCTACAATGTTCAACGCTACATCCTTTGTTATTGTTGAACGACATTGTAGAGTGAGCGAGCGGCCGACTCAGGCGCGTCAACATGGCTACCAACTTATCGTTTTCTACAATTACTGACATCGAGGCTTACCGTTTGGAGAACGGAATTCGACACGAAACGGTTGTAACTTGGCTACGGGGGCTCTGTGCACTTAATTCCGGCCAGCTGCGCCCGGGTAGAGCCCCGCTGACTTTTAAAACCATTTTCTTTGCGAAATATTGATCGATTTATATTTTGTGAAGAACACTTAAAACTTTTTTTTTGTATAAACATATTTCTACAGATCAAAGCCTGTAAAAAATATCATGTAATATTTCCTTTTTTGCAAAAGTATAGGTTTTGCGAAAAAATCATATGTTCGATAATGGTCTACATGAATTTATAATAAACATATACCGCCGTTACCGAGGAGTAGGCTTCAGAAAGTAACTGTTTTATAGCACTGCTCGGGAGTTAGGGCCTTAAGTCGTGTGGAATTCTGTTTCCCCCGCTAGTTTTTCTTTTTTTTTTCAGTCGCCATGACAGTGAAAAATTCTCAGTCGAGTATTATTGTGATTGTGAGAGCCTGAGTCGAGGATAAGTCGAGTGGAGGAAATAACAAAAACGTAAGTAATTGAAAGCTATAATTGTCTTTGAAGATTTTTCCGTAAGAAGCTTACACCGGGTGACTTTTGAAGGGTTTGCCGAAAAGCTTACAAGTAGGTATGTAATGTAAGATATCATGTTTTCTAGTTATGTGGTGTGCTGCAGCTTGCATTTTGCAATGTTTGATGATTTTAAACCAATTTGAAAAAAAGAGGAAGGTTTTCAATTCGGTTGTATGTTTTTTTGCTTCCAAATTGGTCCCAATTGGGTGATTTTTGCTTTCACATCATTCTATTTTTTTCAAACAACTAGTTGTGATTATGGGATCTATGAAGAATCTAGACATCTACTCAAATATTATAGGCAACTACACCACTATTTTTTAATTGCTACAAAAAAATGGGGCTCTATCTGTACCCATTACTAATCATATTTGTGTAGTCAAAAGTAAAAAAAAAATGAAATCCTAATTTTTTTTTGTCACAATTGGTAAATTCATAATTGAATCAATCATCCATAACAATTGTTACTAGAAAATACTACACGCAGTGTTTTTCCATTTTGATGGCCATGCATTCATTCATAATAGGCCGCTGTAAAAACAATTTGGCCAAATGGGGTTTCCTCGACCCATCTCTGACACAGTGCCAGTGTGGAGCAGCTGTACAGGACATGCGTCATTTGCTATGCTGTCAATCCAGCACAACCACCTGCAGTTTTCAAGATCTATACGAGGCCAATAACAGAGCCGTAGAGGTTGCCAAATACTGGTCAGAAAAAATTTAGTTAGAAGAAGAATAGCCTATACAATATTTTTTTTTTTTTTTATTCTGGATAGGTTCGCGCTTGACCGCCATCTCACCTGATGGAAAGCGATGAGGCGGTCGACGATGGAACGCGCTTACCTAGAAGTAACCTATTCACTCTTGACTTAAAGATTTCCGGGTTGTATATTTCCATAAATTGAGTGATATTTTGGCATATAAACAAACGCTAATAAATTTGCTATTTATGAATATTATTTTTTGAGACTTTACTTAAAAAAGACCTTTTCTACTGTGGCTTAGTATTTCTACTAATTAAAAAATTAATCGTATATATAGACATTTTGATATTTTCATTAAGAATTCAAGCGTCTACAGTCAAATATTTTGAACGTTTTAGCGTTTTTTCTTTTGTAGACAAATCGGCTATTTTTTTTGTAAATAGTTTTTTAACAATAATATTTTTGTAATGTTTCTTTCCGAGAAATATTTATTAATTTTAAAAGTGGCTCACGATAGTTCTGTGTGGGTACGTTATTGTGATGAAATCGCAATAGCTGCAGCTTTTTACCTATTCCAAAACATATCTACCTATAAGGTTTCCGTGGATACACGTTTAAGTCAAGTAGTTATAACTCATGTCACCAATTATAAAATAAAATAATTTATTTATCTACGTACAGACACTAACCATTAGACTTATAAAGAATGATCTGTATAGTTGCTAGGTAACTTGTCTTGTTTGTGTCAATCATTGAAAAATTCATAATTTTACTAAGGAAAGATTGTATTAATTTAAGGGATATTTAGAAATACACATATTATTCTACATTTATCAATAATTCAGGCATCAAAAGCCTAAAATCAGCCTGAAAATAACATAGCCAAGCAGTAACCAAGTATTTTATTAACAAACAGCATAGAATAATCACACTCATATAATAAAATAGGTCCAGTCGGTCTGTCGCATAGAGGACGTCACGCAATCACAGCTGTTGAGGCACGCCACCTCGACTTGGCACGCTAGCTCTATGCAGTGGTTTCCAACTTGTGATCCGCAAGAACTAAAATATTGCTCATCCAATAGAATAATGAAGTAATTGCTGAAAAGTCGAAAGTAAAGGACATACGTACGGCGAGTATCCACCCTTACGTTCTTGAAACTTCAACGGTCCGAACTAAGCGTTTCGCTTTCGTCGTTTATACCGCGTACATCAAAGGACTGTAACAATTTGCCTGCTGCGGTCTTCCCGTCCAAGTATAATTTAGGTGTCTTCAAGGCTAGAGTGATAAGGCTCTTAATAAACTAGTGTGCCTGACCATCAATGATTGCATCTCCGCTTACCATCAGGTGGAATCGCAGTCAAGAACTGGTTTATATCAATTTAAAAAAAAAACATTGCTTTGCGTTCATACATTGTTTGCCCTGGAGCCAAGAGCATCGGAAAATTGTGTATTGTATTCTCTATCATTAGTAAACTCCTATAAGATCTTATTTTTATAGCAGAATAGCTGTAGAATCAACATATATCGAAAAAAGTATCAGATTTTTAGGTTATAATCGAACCACAACAACGATTAATAGGTATGTTTTTCATAGCTCCGAGTGAATTTTAAGAAACTAAAAAACAACTTCTTAATACATTTAGTACCTATCTAGATAATTAGATAGGTACCTATGTTTTTTTTTTCGGTGGGAAAATCATCTTATGACATCCCCCGCTCTTGGGCGGGGCGGGAGATAGTGTCAGACTTTTACTGACTAAAAACCCAGTCCTGTTCCTTCGTTGCCTTTAGTACCAGGGCCGAGTCTTCCTTTCAGAATCAGACCATTGGGGGGCCAAGGGTCCCAGGCCCAGTAGGCTTCAACCCTGATGGACCCTTATAGTTGCTAACATCTCCTTGAGGCGCGCGTGGAACAAACAATACGCGGCGTCGACAACTTGGGCTCAGTCCGGACGGTCGGAGATAGGTACCGATGTAGTTTTTTTTTCTAGCAGAGGTAATTGGCTTAAAGGACTTAGTATTCAGGCCAAAATTATTTAAAAAAAAAGACTGTGACTCTGACGATGACAACCATAGTTACGTCAACATCAACTTTTGTAATACCATTACAAAAGTATGACAATGTCTTATTTTACTGAAAGTAAAACTTTTCTATACATGTTAGTACTAATATACAATAACATCTGTATCCAGTTTCGCAATATTTGTTTATTATTATTAAAATGATTTGTTGTTAAAGGAGGGTTACTATTGTATATTTGTCATAAATAATCTTTTAGTCTACACTAATGTTATAAAGAGGTAAAGTTTGTTTTTGTGTTTTTTTTTTGTTTGTATGAGGTAATCTCTGAAAGTATTGGTCCAGTTGCTAAAATCTTTCAACGATAAAAAGCTGCTTTATTTCTGAGTGACATAGAATATATTTTATGTACGCGGGTGAAGCCACGGGCAAAAGCTAGTTAGTTATAAATAGACCACACACTTTTGTAAACGATCATTAGAAAACCTCGGAAAAAGATCATGATGAAATATTTGATTTTGATACCTTCACCATTATTCTAACTACCTATTTAAAATCGAGTAAGACTGTATCCTCATTTACAAAGTATACTTATTAGGTTTTTTTAAATACACTTTTAGAAAATAAAACACAATTGATCGATTAAAAATTCAATCGTTCGATTACAATTGATTCGGCATCCCTAATGTATTATCGACACGACATGACATTAGGCGTACAAAGCTTCTCCTGAAAAATGTCAACATTTTATTCTTTTGTATGAGCGATGCGGTCTGTGAAATACTTTAAATTTCCAACTTACCACATAAAAGTAAACATTGATGCCAACCATCATTTTCACCATTCGTTACTTTTGATGTTAAAAAAAAGTGTGCTAAAAGATATTTTTAAGGAACCCTTTCTTACCCAAAGTGTAAAAACAGGACCCTATTGCTAAGGCTCCGCTGTCCGTCTGCCTGTCACCAGACTAAATCTCATGAACAGTGATAGCTAAACAGTTGAAATTTACGCAGATGATGTATTTGTTGTTGCTATAACAATAAATATTAAAAATAGAATAAAATAAATATTTAAGTGGGGCTCCAATACAACAAACGTGTTTCGTTCGAGACGGTACGGAACCCTTCGTGCGCGAGTTTGACTCACAGCCCCGGTTTTTACTTCTAAATTTCCAACCCCATAATAACAAAGGAATCAAAGTGGTTCCAGGCAATAAAAAGGTTGGGAGCCACTGTTTTATAGGTAGTAATGAAAAGGAGTTTTTATGGTGTTACTTTAGGTTGTAATCATGGAAATATAAATTGCTCAAGTTAAAGGGTAAACCTAAGTGAAAAACGTGTACGTTAAGTGGTTGGAGGAAGTCGGGTTAGTATTAGATTTGGGAAATGTATTAATAAGCTTCGGAAGGACCTGCACTGGCCATTCGGCGCTGCCGTGGCCGAATATTGAGCCAGCCAAGGAATTTAACTAGTTGTGCCATCGATACGCTAAGAAAAAGAAGCAAGAAGCTAACTTTCCATTCATGAAAATATACATAGTTAAAAAAAAAAACAAAAAAAAATGATATTAGTAACCTCAGTATCATTTTTGTAGACCTATCCATATATACCCCACACGTACGGGTAAAATGAAAAAAAAAAATGTTGAGTTTCAGTTTTAATTATAGGGGACCCCCAAAATTTATTGTTTTTTTTTTAAATGGCTGTGACATAGGAACGGACAGACAGACAGACATGACGAATCCACAAGCGCTTTTGCCATTTGGCAAAGGTTTTTGCCATTTGGCTACGGAACCCTAAAAAGACACAAAAAAATCAGTCGTATAGAGAACCTCCTCCTTTTGTTGAAGTCGGTTAAAAATACACCGAACTGACACATTTTTGCACACATTTGTTCAGTACATTTCATTCGTCAACACAGTATGATATCTGTATTCGTGACAAAATCGCGTGCCTTGCCCAAATGTACGGAAAACGTTCATAAATAAGGTGCACAACAGCGTTTTGTAAAAATAAACTTTATTTGTAAAACTGTAGGGTTGTTTTTCTTTTGGGGAAAAGAGTGTTGACGAGGTAGATTTTTTTTCGCAAATTAATACACGATTATTAGTTATGTCTTTATAGGCGGTCATATCTGAAAGAAAAATGTAATTTCTTTGTTTGAATAATGTGTATTTGTTTACGTATATAAATTGCAAATATAAGTAAAAAAATAAACACATTTTTGCTTTATTTACTAAGGGGATCGTATATTGCGAGATTGTTCGAAAGAGTTACTATACCCCTAGAGTTAGACGGGCCTGTTGGTCCAATGGTTAGTGGCCCTGACTGTGTGTTAGAAGTTATTTATTTATTTTACTTTCACATGAAGCTGTTACAGGTCAAACACAAGTACATTTAGCTGACTGGCCTGTTGGTCTAGTAGTTAGTGGCTCTGACTGCTATGCCGGAGGTCGTGGGTTCGATTCCCACCCAGAACAAATGTTTGTGTGATGAGCACGATCATTTATTCTGTCTAGGTGTAATTTATCTATAATATGTAAGTATTTAGAAATATATAAGTATGTTTATCAGTTGTCTAGTACTCATAACACAAGCTCTGCTTAGCTCGGGACTAGACGGAGTTGTGTGATAGTTGTGAAAAAAAAATTCGTCTATATTTCTAAATACATACGTAAATTATAGATAAATTACACCTAGACATAGAACAAATGATCGTGATGACGAATTTCTCCGAAAGGACTTGATAGTGGTGATGAAATACTCGTACATTACACATAGTAAAAGCGCCCGCCTCGGTTTGAAATATATAAACTGACTGTAAAACGTAATCAGGGACATCGGGTCAAATATTTTTTCCTGCATTTTTCCTTGAATTGCGTGGAAACAAGTGCGAGTCAGACTTGCCCACGAAGCGTTCCGTACCGTCTGTAGCAAAAAACGGCAAAACGTTTGTTGTATGGGAACCCCCCTACATATTTATTCTTCTGATTCTCAGTAGTTGTTGTTATACCGGCAACAGAAATATGTACAACTTAAGTGAAAATTTCAACGGTCTTACTATCACTGTTCATGAGATACAGCCTGGTGACAGCCGGCGGAAAGCGAAGTCTTAGTAATAGGTTCCATTTTACCCTTTTGGATACGGAATCCTAAAAACAGTTAGACTCGTTGAGTAATAGTTTTAAATACAGCCTGGTGAGAGACGGACAGACAGACAGACGGAGCAAAGTCTTAGTAAAAGGGTCCTGTTTTACCTTTTGGATATGGAACTCTAAAAAGGAAATTAGTTACAGCCAAGAAATAAGGTTTTTTACGCAATCTTTCTTATTAGGTATCTTATTTTCGGTTGCTTGTTATCCCTGGAGTGTGTTCCATTTCCAATTTTTACGCGGGCGAATCCGCTGCAAGAAGCTAGTTAAATACAAAACTGATTCCTAAAGGGGATTATTCCTAATAAAAGGGGATCATGCTGCTTTGAAAATTACTAGCGTAACAATTTATGTAACTGTCACTGGAAAATTGCAGACTCCGTATGTAATTTTTAATAGATTATAATTTTTCGATATTTTATGAAAAAAAAAATCGCTTTGTATACGATAAATACATCCGGAAGATCCATCATAACTGTTATTTAGATAAAATAGTTTACAATTTTTCGTAATATTTTACAATTTTATTATTAAGTTGTAAAATATTAGGAAAAAATGCAATTAATATAATAAGATGCTTTATTTGTATTTTAGACCATTTTGCAATCATTATATATTTCTGCTAAACTGCATAGAAGTTTGCTGGCAGACGTATCTCCCGTGATATTAAATTATTTATGTTGCAAACATTGTCATTATTATACAGAGATATCTAATTCAGTTCAGTTCAATTCAATTCAATTCAGTTTAATTCAATTCAATTCAATTCAATTCAATTCAATTCAATTCAATTCAATTCAGTTCAGTTCAATTCAATTCAATAGAAATTCAATTCTTGTGGCGTTTGCAATTTTCCCGAGACATAAATTTACAAGGGAACAAAGTCTACCCATCATCATTGTCCTTTGCACGAAGTAAAGTAAATATAAATACGACGAGCCATCTAATGACGCTGGCGCCCACGTCTCGAGTGCTGCTTATGTCAAATGACGTCACACGACGTCCCTAACGTAGATGTACAATGTACATGGTACGCCACTGGAATTACACAAGCTGTATGCGTGGGCATAAGCGGGTTCATGATCTTTTTAGAGCACTTTACATGTAGGCAAGTGACGAGGTATGTATGCTAAACATAGTGGCAAGGATGTCGAAAAAAACACAATTTTGAATTGTAAGCAGTATCTTACGATTCACAATCTTCCGAAAGTTTATAATCTCGCAAGGTAGGTTATAATCAAACAGTATTTACAATTTAACCTGTCGAATACCGACATTAAAGACACAATAAAAAGACAATGAGAGAGCGAACGCCGCCGGCGTTCATTTGGGGTTTAATGAATTAATGGTAATATTATATATACCACTTTTTTTTAAAATAATAATTGCGACCAAATTGAAAATATTATACAATTCCGCTATACTTTCTTAATTTTTAAACTTTAGATACAAACTAGCTGCTGCCACCGTCTTCGCCCGTGTGATAGTACACTTATCACCTAATGGTACAAAAAAAAATAGCCTACAACCTTAGGTCTACCAAATATACACAAAATATTAAAAAAAAAAAACGGTCAAGCCGTTTCGGAAGAGTTCCATAACACACACTTTGACAGAGATTTTTATATATTAGATTATGAAACAGACAGTTATTGATCCACCGCAATATCGACTTCAATATTATTAAATCTGTTATCTGTGCTAAAATAATGTTTACAGTATAATTTTAGTCTATGGTAAACTTTGCGCTTTTTCACATGTTGCATCTTTATACTCTTTGGATATCATTAGAGCTTACACAATGTACTTACTTTGTTATTTTAATTAAATATAATATAAATAATCTCGTTGCAAATAATTCTTATTCTGAATGAATGATTTCTTATTTATCATAGTATTTGTTAGTTTATTATATTAGCATATATACGTATTTTATTATTATAAGCAACTTAATTTAACGATAATTTTGAAATAGAAATAACATATATTTTTGAAATAGAATGTTTTTAGAAATTCTATTTCAAAAATATCTGTTATTTATTTATTGTGCACACCTACCACAGTGTGTTGTCTTTTTAACCCAATGGTTGACTGGTAGAGAATGGTTTGTGGCATTTAAGCCCGCCTATGTACCACCACTGTACATGAAGTTTAAATAAATAATCTTTTATTGCATTATTATAAAAAATACTGGTAAGTTTCGTAAAAAGTTTATCTTCACCCTCAAATAAATATATTTGCTACTTGAAGGAAACTTCCTCCACTCCACTCGACTCAACCACCATGACGAAGGCGAAACACTTTTGTACCGACCTTAGTGTCATTAAATAAATTATAAAATTGTCAATTTCACTAAGAAAGGTTAAGTCGTGTGGAGGAAATGACTGGTGAAATTTATTTTTACTTTTCTTGAGCTCATCCAATCAACTAAAGAATCAAGACACATACATATGTCATTTCATGTCATTACACGTATATATGTACTTACAGCATTGCTGACGTTGATGTCGACACCCTGCTCCAGAAGGCTTATGATCTTCTCGATCTGACCGGCGCGCGCAGCCCGCAAAAATGCGGTACTCGCGTCCGCCTGGTGACAAAGAAGTTACAACTTTAAACACAAATCGAAAAGGTTTAATTTGGCATTCATGGTTGAAAGTCATGTCTAACAGTGGTTGAGGAAATGACGATCTTAAAATAATGAGATAAGTTACACTGTTGCTTGTCTTACACGAAATATAGTTGAGCAAGAAAGGCTTTGTCTAACTGTTAATGCAAAAATAACAGGCCTTTGTTTGAAGAAGCAAGATAAATAGAAAGTTGGAAAGTATAAAAGGCATAGTAGAACAAAGTACAAAGAGGGGGTAGAAGTTCTTCAGGATGATATAACAGCAAACAAAAAAGGCTTTAATAGTGAAGAAGTTAGGTTCAATGTTAAGGTACTACACGAAAACACTATTTGGAATTGTATGTACCTTCATATAATTTGAAGTTTTTATAGTAAGCAGACATACCAAAACTTTACGCATATGTTACAAACTTTGAACGAATTTTCTTCCATCGCTCTTCAGCAATAAGATCGATCAATATTTACATCAGGATAGTAGTCAACGATAAATTCAAAACTCAATATAACTTCAGAAGACCTAAAAAAACTGATCCGAATTCCAAATTCGATACTGCCAATCCAATTTATTTTGAAAAGAATACATAAAAAGTCACTCCCCACGAGCCTGAAGGTAAAGCTATCGAAGGTACAAAAAAGATCTCTCGAGGGATTAATGGTTTATGTTCACGGTTCCTGACCCTTCTGGCATATGAGAAACTGTATTGATTGGGAGTTAAAGATTTGAAGGTAGAAAAGCTTAAAGTAATGAAAAAGATAGAGAAAAATATGGGGATTAGTCACTAGAACAAGCTGATAGTAATGATAATGCTGACATATAAGGAAATGAAGTAATAACAGAATAAGCACTAAATTTATAAACGTCAACAATATGCGATCTACATAGCTAACTATGACGTTTAAAGCTGTGACTTGTTAGGAGATCAAAAACAGTTAGTAAGGAAAACTTATACTGACGGATGATAATAAAATTATTATTCTGGTTAGAGAAAAGGTAGATGTAGCTACCAAAGCAGACAGACGCAAAAAGCAGTGAATTGTGTGCAAAACCTATCTTTCACATAGAGGTTTGCTGTAAGAAAACCCAAATCTGGTTTGAACTCGTCTTTGCGCACTAACTATTATGTTGTATTTATATGTTTTTGTGAGTAAGTTATCGCGTGGTGGTAGGTAAATCACCAGCAAAATAATTGCCAAGGAGACTTAATGTCAGGCTGGCTGCGACTGCAAAATAGTTGCCAAATCTTTTACAACGTGTTTGGTCTTAATTGACAGGACAGAATGGAAGAAAAAAAAAATGTTTCGTCGACTCCAAACTATACGGGACAGGGGTAGGAGTGTTAATGACGTTTTTGTGAGTATTAAAGAATAAAAATAGCAGTCCTCGTAAATCAAGTTTAGTTTTACATTTTGAAATAGCAATAATGTTATATCAATGGATGGATATCTTGAGATAATTTCTAACAAGTCATCAGTTCTATCGAGTCGATAAAAAACAAGATGTTTGTGCACGTTATTGTCTTGTTTTTACCTAGAGGAGTATCAATCGGCCGTAAAGACCGCACTATTTCTACTCAACGGAATCCGAAAATTCTTTCAAAGTTTATATTCACCTGTCGCATTATGATACAGACGAAAAATATCATATACATATAGAAACGATTTTCGTGGTAGAATATGGATACTTCTCTTTCGCACCAATTATTTTAAATTGGATAGAAAATCGTAAAAAAAAGAACACAAGCAATATGCTATTTTGATATCCATAAGCACTCCAGTACAAAAGGGAAGATCCTCCAACCAAACGGGTGTTTTATCTGGTCAAGCTTCCCGATGGTTGTTTGTAGGCTGTTATATATGTTCTAACTCTAATACTGCAATTCAGGATTTCAAATTTTAGTTTCTAAGTTGCGTCATAGATGTCACTACATAATAACATAAAACAAAAGAAAACAAAACTAAATATAGGAAACTTTACTCACAGTCAGTGAGCAAAAGATAAACAGCTAGTAGCTAAGCAAGGTATAAACCTATCTTACATAACCTGAAGAAGGTATATAAGATTTTAACTGCTGTTATAAACTACGCTAAAGGTCAGCCTGTACAGCGTCGGCCTTGTCTAAAAGCGTCTGGTATAAGCCTGGATCGATCCGGGGCTAGAGGTCAAAAGTATAAAGTCAAACAGTAAGCCAGACGAGTTATAGGACCAAAAAAATTGGAAGGTCTCGAATTTTTTGTGGACTATATAAACAAAGACGATTTATGAAGACTTTTAAATTTTTAGATTGGAGAATACACAGTGACTCAACAAACGGGACAAGGACAGGAAGATGATGATAAGAATACACAATAACTATTTGGGTGTTGAACAAAGTAGAATAGTATCAACACAATTGATATTCGAAAACTT
Source organism: Mythimna vitellina (assembly GCA_949316375.1). Taxonomy (NCBI): domain Eukaryota; kingdom Metazoa; phylum Arthropoda; class Insecta; order Lepidoptera; family Noctuidae; genus Mythimna; species Mythimna vitellina. The sequence continues at coordinate 11,144,554 of OX438709.1, forward strand.
CAAAATATTTGGGATGGATCACATGATGATGATATACCATACCACTGATAAATCCAAATAATCTAAGTACATTATTATTGAACTTTTTTCGCCATCGCTTATTAGAATATTATTAAAAGTATTGTCCAAAAAAAAGGTCAAAAAAAACATCTTGAGGAAACCGACATGTCGTAGAACCAAAAACTCTAAGGGCCGATTTCATCAGTCCCTATAAAAACTTAGTTTAACAAAACGGAGCTCAGCGTAATCTAGTTTACAGATCGGTGTTAATCGGGATTCACGTCAAACCGATTTCAACAGCACCATGTCAACCGTGTTTAAGGAGCTAAAATGCCGTAACCGCGTTTTGTGCTTAAAACATGTATCAGCGAATTCAACGACCCACCGCGGTTTCAAATGTATTTTTCGAAGTAAAACCGTAATGTGCTTTGCTTCATTTACAGTGTTTCAAGTTCAGAAAGTATTCTTCTACAAAATGGGTAATATAATGATAAAATAATTTGAAAAATATTATATGTATGCAATGATGTTGTAATTATTTTAAAATATATTATTTAAATTATAATTTAATAGACTATATACCCAAAAAAAAAAAAATAGTTGATCTGACATTAATGTAAACAAATTCTTTTTAGACTATTGTGTGTGATAGCTGCGACGACCATGACTTGCCTAAGGACTGAATTTCTGCCTTTACGTAACCACAGCTGCAGGCCGCCGAACTATAATAATTATTTTCTTCTTCATCATATATTTTGTCAAAACCTAGTATTATCGCCCTGTTCGTCTTTATTTATTAACGAAATATTACAAATCGTAATAAAAATTAACCAAACAATGTTTCTTATTATTATGACATTGACAAGAGACAGTGGGTAAACGCGATTAAGCGAGCTAAACGTCAAAAACATGGGCGTTCAAAATTATAACTGAGTTTAGCGTAAACTATAATCTCGATTAGACGCTCAAACTGAGTTTTGTTTGAAATAATCGCGATTAGTTTTATTGGTGAATTCTGCCCTAAGACTTATTGTAACATCCATAAACACGCACTGGGCCTGCGTAGTAGATAACAGCTCATTCCTTCTCCTAGAGACCAGCGGGATTATTAAAAGGATGATAATTAGCTATTGTCAGCATCACAGTGCATAAGCATTATCAGCTTTATAAGAAACTTTACATTTTCTACAATAGAATTTGATATAATTAAAAAAATAGATTTTTTAAAAGAAATGAGCAGTTATATTGCTCTCATATATTTATAATCAGAATCTATGACTACAAATAAAGCAAATAGTTAAACAGTAAGTTGGTTTCAAGTAAATGAATCACAAAACTAAAACTTACCCAAGAAAATATAATATTATAAACCCGGTAAGTAACTCAAACTTCCCATATCAGAGAATCATCAGTGATTTATTCCCAAAATAAAAACCAATTTAAAAGCAGAATTAAATATATCCGTTTTAAAAATAAATCACAACAGGAAATTGAACGGAAGGAAATTCGACAGGATTCGATTGAACGCCGACGGGCGGTATCTAAATCCGTCTGGGATAAATCTAGACTTGTATTGATCTGTCTTCAGACGTGAAACAGGAGGCGCTGCATTGTTAATAGTCCTCCATTTCAAGCTTTGTTGTAGTTGGTTGAAATATCAGTATCTAGATAGAAGACTATAATATTTTTTATAATTTCTTTCCTTTTCTTCTTAATTTTGTACTAGGTTTTGTATTGGTTATATGGAGCAGTGGTGGCTGAGTGGCAACGGCTCCGACTTACAAGTTGTAAGTCGCGGGTTCAAACCCAGTCAGGCGCATTACTTTGTATAATTTATTTCATCATCACTCTCAAAACGGTGAAGGAAAACAGCGTGAGGAAACCGGCATGTACTAGAACCAAAAATTCGAAAACATGTGACATCCACCAACCCGCACTGGACCCGCGTGGTGGATTACGGGACATTCCCTCTCCTAGAGAGGAGGCCTGAGTCCCAACTTTGGGAACATTATAAGGCCTGATATGCTATGCTATATGGCCAAACCCTCAAAAAAAAAACCGCGGAGAAGATGGTATGGCGATCTGATCATGTTCGCAGGGCAAATTTGGCCAGAGATTGACCTAGACAGAGACGTTTAGAAGGAGAAGGGCCTTTGCCCAGCCGTGGGATACAATTCAGACTAATAAAAAAATTAACTACCTACCTGTCAGTGAAAAATTTTGTGTAATTGAATTAGTACTTCCAGATTTATTTTACCTCTATATATTCTGTGTTATTTGTATAGTTTTTTTTTAAGCAGTCATTTTACATATTTTATCTTTTATCACTGTTTGTTTTCTTTATAAATTTAATCATATGCATGTGGATTTTTTTAGGTGGGATATCATCTAATGGCTTCTCCTGCTCTAGAGTGGAGTTGGAGAGCGTGTCAGACTTTTACTGACTAATATCCACTCCCATGTCCCTTGGTTGCTTTGCTTTGCGTTCCAGGACCCCAAGTTTCCCTCTCGGACAACTCATGATGTGGGTAATATTGGTATTTATTCTAAAATCTAAACGAACCATTAATGGAAATAAAAGTTTTCGCAGTATTGTTTTATTCGCATTTCTGTAATGCTTTAATTTATTCATGGGGATTCCCCGAAGCGAATGACATTATAAATCGTTTAAGCTTTCCGAGAAATCCACGAGTTAGGGTAACAACAGTGGTATGACATGGTTTAACTTTGTAGAAGTTCAATAACTCGTGGCTTGACAACCGACTTCAATGAAAAAAAAACACAAAAAGTGCAAAGTAACTCTACTTTCGGAAGCCGTTGTTTATATAGCTGACACTCCCTCTCGGTCCACCCAGGGCGGTACAAGTTATTTGATGATTTCCTACTTTCAAAAAGAAAAAAAAATATCATACTCATTCAAATAAAAGATTTTCTAATAATGATTATGATTACTTTTGTGCAAATAGTTCATGACGTAAAGTACTTCTAAGAATATTTTTTATCTATAGTGTATTAGATCATCTAAAATTAGGTCCTTTAGCTAAAGATTTTTATGGCAAAAAGACTTAGTAAATAACATTAATATTAAGTCTTGTAACAAAGTTACCTACATAAACGTTTTATCGGTAAGTTAATTGCAAAGTAGACTTATTTAGATTGAGACTAAAATAGAAACAAAATATAGCGTTTTATTCAATCTAACGTAACATAGATGAAATATGAATAGTTAAGTAAGTTGATTTTTGTAGTTATACCTAATCTTGTGGAGTTTTTTACTAAGGGCAATTTTGGCGCCCAACATGTTAACCATGCAAAGTTTTGGCGCCCAACAAGTTTACTAAGTACAATTTTGGCGCCCAACATGGGACCATAAAAATAAAGAAAAATACCTTTAAAATGAAAATGTGAGTTTACCCATGATACAAAAAATATTACTAATGCGTAGTAAAGTTCTTTTTTTAAATATAATCATTTTTGAGATAGGCACTTATAAAGCAAACATATTTATCGTCATACCTAATAATATTTATGACAACATAACACAGACAAGGCCACGCAAATAAAATAGAACCCCATGGAGACGTGACGTCATGGGCACCTAGAAACTGTTTTATTATGATTATCGCTCCTTGTAATGGTACCTTATAATATTTATTACAACATTATGTAAGATGAGGAAAACGGTAAACAAAGTTTTTTTCAGTGAGGTAAATAAAAAAATCTATATTGCATGTAATAAAAAAGTAATAATGTAGAGCGATGTTTTCAATTGACGTAAAAACTACTAAACCTAATCCATTCAAATTTTGCATAAACAATCCTTACAGGCCTGGTCACCATTTAAGCTATAAATTATCACGCTCTTGGCTGTGGGGGTGAGCAACAATATATTAAGTCTGAACTTTACCTATACTTTTCCGCGAGTTAAATCCCTAGCTACAGTTATTACTTTTGTGATTATTTTATCTTTTTTATGGACATAATTTACGACGATATTTTAAAAACAATAATGAAATGACGAACTAGTGCAGACACAAGAATGCTTTGTTGAAACCATCACCTTGATGGTCGCAAGTTCACAGTCTACACTTGACCACCAATATACGAGCTTGGTTCGACAAAAACGCAGAAGTTGTTTCAAAAGTTTGTGAAGACACTGAAACAGAGACTCGGTAACTCTACCGAGACTGTAGTGAGGACAAATCATTTTCTACTATAGAAGAACTGATGTACGAGGACATTAACTAAATACCACATCCACATAATCCTTGGATGTGTGACCGGGTCTAAAATCTGATCAAGCTGCAGCATTCAACGATAGTATCCTCTCAGAAATTGAAGGCAATGAAATGTTTAAGACCTTATAAACTTTTCTTCAACAAGTGACGCTACACATTTCCCCGTAGTGTATTTGAAGTCGAAGTCGCTGACAACAAGTGCACGTCACTCAGCTAAAAATCAATAAATGCTTTATTGTGTAACAGTTCCCGGGCCAGGCACTGCAGATAAATATCACAGAGAAGACAATTCTTACAGATTTTGCGATTGACGAAACCTTTTTTTACCAGTTTTGTCACTAATTATCTACAATTATCCTTTCCAATTCTAGCATATGCACTTCTCTATGAGTGCATGCTTCGCAAAGACCATAAACACGTCCCAGACGCTGAAGATTGAGGTTGTCGACCCCTAGACCAATTGCTTCTCACACGAGATACAAAAATTCCTTTACAGCTACCCAGAAAAACCTAGGAAGCTTGATCTGTTTTTGGAGAGAGGTGGGTTGAATGGAATAAGTTCGCTTAAAGATGCCCTTCACTAATCTTGACTCTGTTCATTTTAGCTTTTGAAAGCATAGCTTATAGAAGACTTTTGTAAATATCTAATGTTATTACTTGGTCCAGTTTTAAATACTTCATCTGCTTCTTTGACTTTCATACATTTGAAACAAATATATGAAAGAAAAAAAAAATGAAATGAATTGAAATGTTTTTAATATAATATTCAAACCACTATCACACAAGTCCAAGTCCCAAGTTAAGCAGAGCTTCTGTTATGAATACTAGACAACTGATAAACATACTTAAATATTTTTAAATACATACATATTATAGATAAATTACACCCAGACACAGAACAAATGATTGTGCTCATCACACAAGGCCTGGGTGGGAATCGAACCCACGACCTCCGGCATAGCAGTCAGAGCCACTAACTACTAGACCAACAGGCCAGTCAGCTAAATGTACTTGTGTTTGACCTGTAACAGCTTCATGTGAAAGTAAAATAAATAAATAACTTCTAACAAAATCATTCATTCGTAATGGCTTTTGTGCAATTTTGCAGTTTTACGCTGGCCAAAACTAGAACAGAATATACGCAAAACAGATTAAGAAGACATGTATTTAATACTCCATTCATTCAAAATGAAAGAAAGAAGAAAGTACAAGGATCAGCTGAAGGAAAAGCAAATCAAAAGATACAGCGGATGAAAGAATTGACATTGGACATTTAAGTACAACACTTAAGTAAGATATAATTTAAGACAACAATAATATTGTTCATTGGGGCATAGAAGAACGCTGCTGCCTACCTTCTTAACAAAATCACTAAGTCGCAATATTCAACACCCACACAAGGGCCAATGACCTGTATCTTCGCGAAAGCCAATTTTGGACGCCATATTGATCCAGAAACCAATTTGGAAGTAACGATGAATCTAGCTTGCGACATCTCCAAATAAATCAAATTAGAAAGGATATTGAGCAGTTTTGCTCCATCCCCCAAAAGTTGTACATACTTGGGAATGTAGCGTGGATTGGTGCAGTGAGTTTAGGTACCGGAGGCATTCCGTACTCTCCGGCAGGAGCCATACGACTGCGTCGCTTGGCAGCTGCAGTTGTCCTAGCGCGTCTATTGTCTCTCTACGACGGCCGTATAAGCCTGTCGTGCTGCTTTGACTGACTTCGGTTGATAGCCAGCTACCATGCTGAGCAGAAGTATGAATATGGGTTATGTGCAATAAAGGACAATAGTCATAATCGTACACAAAAGTTTTAGGTGCCGGAAGGAAAGAATATCTACTGGTTTCTTATGTGAAATAGCGTCTTGAGTACTTTTTTAATGCTAACCAAAAAACATTAATATTTTGACATATTCAAACTGACCATTTTATTCCCCGTAAGAAATCAATAGGCATTATCGAATTCTAGCACTTTTAGTTATAGGTACAAAGTGCTCGACACCTCAATGATTTTGTTTCAGAAATTAGAGTAAGATCATCTTGCTTTATTATCTTGCTTACATGTAACAGTAATTGGCCAATACTTTAAGAAAAATAAAGAAATCTTATTACTTTGACTTCTCAAAATTCTTCATAATTCGTAAAAAAATCTGATAGATAGAAAGAAATAAAGCTAGGAAAACAGTTACTTAGCAAATTACAATAATTGCCAACTTAAATATCTTGTAAATTCAAGACAAAAAATAATTTAAGAATCACGTATTGAATGAGAGCAAATTGATCTGCTAAACAAATATTTTCCTTACTTTAAATCCATATTCCTTGCGAGCGCAACACGTGGACAGTAAATACCCAGAGTAAGGGTAGGCCATAGTTTATATTGAAGAATTATATTTGTGTAATTTCAGACACATGTTAAATCTGGGCAGGCGCCTTTATGTATTTAAGGTTGCTTGTGAAGTAAACAATAAACCAGAATGCGAATCGATACGTGTTCCTTACGGCTTCACCATAACGAACACTTCTTCAAATGCCTAACAAAAAAAGTAGTGTAAACGAATGGTTACAGAGTAGCAGAGCCGCTGACGTAGATAACTGTTCTGTCCGGTGCAGAGTAATTTTTTTTAAAATATAGGTGCTCATTTGCCTTTGCTCATTTGCAGAATAAAGGATTGTAAGACGTGCTTGTGTAGGTAAAATTTATTAAAAGTAAATTCAACACCTTTCAAAACTTAAATGCATACTTAGACATAATAATTATCACGACTATATCCCCCTAATGATTTATACGCAGAGCTCTTTTAACACCCCCATTTCGACAGTAGTATTAAAAAGTACCTTCATGTTACAAGCAGGATTAAAAATCTTGCACCCTTCTCCACGTCTTTATTTCCACAAGAATTAACAAGTACAAAATATCTCCTAAAAATCTTAACCACAGTAATTTCTCTCCCTTTAATCAGACTTCAAGCCACTGCCTGACACTCAATATTTCAAGTATTCCGACTTGAAATGCTGCCTACCCCACGAAATTAACAGCCGAATGGTTTCTCATACCGAACCCAACGAGCTGTAAAAAGGGGGGGTTTCAAAACCACAACCAATTATTTTAACCACCAAAACGAATGGCTTAATATTTTTAATTACTATGTAAAATATAGGGAGGGTCAGACGTCTTTGAAGTGGACAAAATAAAGGACTAAGAAATGGCGTGGGGTACTTCTTCATGCTATGAATATATAAAAAGTACTTCGGAATATATTTCATTTTGAAATAACACAAAGCATAAAAACATGGTAGATACCTTTTAATACAACAAAACGCTGTGGGCCCTTTTTGGCTAGAAGTTAAAATGTGTAATTAAAAATTAAAAGGGTTTTAATTGAATACATTAAAAATTTAATTAATAAATACTGGGCAAGTGCGAGACATATTCTCAAACGAATAATTCCGTACATGATTGTAGGTTAACAATGCCCTAAGGCTATAGATAATAGTGATGTAATGAATGTTAGATTTCTCACATTCGCTAATACCAATGCGAATATTCAAATTTAGAATACGAATGTTGACTTTCAAACAATGTGCGCACAAAAGTCATAGAGGTTTGACATTTCGTGTTAGCCAAGTTTAAACCGAACATAACAGAGCCATTACAGACTGATTGAACGAAGGTAATCACATTAAGTTCATTCGAAAAGATTTGTTAAGAGACACTGAAAATGTAAAATTCAGGTTGTGTGATAGAAAAACATTAAAGTAAATATAAAATTGTAAAATCATATTAGTTGTATTGTCATTCTTTAACACTAGAAGGGCCGGGCATCATACTATACCTTCAAAGACCGCAGCCGTCAATTTGACGGGACTAGAGATTAAGTTAGAATACCCTTGAACTTATTACGTATTTTGGTATAAAATTACATAAAAATAATATCAATTAATATTTACTACTAATAAACAATTTTAGTACTTAAACTGGGGAAAAAAATAGTAGTTTTTTAAATCTTTTATAAATTTTCCACAAACAGCTTTTTTACAGATTATGCAGTTTTTACACTGTCTCAGGCAGCTTTTTTTATTAATACCGTTGCGGTATTCAAAATAATAAAAAAAAAACTGGTTTTTCTTGATCAAAAATTAAGGATTATACAGTTAGTGATAGTATGACGGTTGACAGGATAGAATGGAAGAAAAAAACGTGTTGCGCCGACCCCAAATAAGATGGTACAAGGGCAGGAAGATGGTGATGATGATGATGACATAGGATTCTATTTTCATTATAAACGTTTCATATCTTGTAGTATGTATAGCTCTACAAATCGGTGGCACTTCCCGTCTTGCATGCCGCATTGTTCCAACAATATTTCATTAAACCCCGAGCGAACGCCGGCGTTGGCTCGGTCATTGTCTTTCTATTGTGTCTCTAATTACGCTACTCAAAAGGATATTATTCTTTTCAACAATTAGATTTTTAGACAAATTTAGAGACGTGAAAAAATAGTCAGTTGGAACCTTTCGGCCATTTTTGGAATAGGGTTGTACCAATTTCAAAACCACATATTCCAGTTGTGAAATATCGTTGAAACGGTAATGTATACTTACAACCTAGACTATAACAACTTACTCAGAATTCTAAATAAATGTAACAAAAGTTTCACGTGTAAAAGTGTGCGGCGATCTCTCGCGCCGGGCCTTGGTTGGCCATGGTCCGGAGCGAGGAGGAGTGGCAGGCGGTCGCCTCCTTCTGCGAAGCAAAGGAGGCGGCCGATCGCGTGAGGCAACGGTCCTTACGCTCCAACCGCCGCCGGGATTCCGATCCCGATTTCCGGCCACCGTAGGCGCGGGCTTGCGGACGGTGAGCAATGGGTGGCTCGCCGTCCGACCGTCCGGTAACCGTCCGGACCGAGCCCAAGTCGTCGACGGCGCGTACTGTTCCACGCGCGCCTCAAGGAGATGTCAGCAAATCGTAGGTGCCTAGCAGGGTCGAAGCCTACTGGGGCCACGTCAGTAAAAGTCTGACACTAACTTGTCATAAGATGATTTAACCACCCAATAAAAAAAAAACGTGTAAAAGTGTTTTTTTAAACCTATTTGCAAAATAATTATCATTTATCACACTACGGGTCCAAAACCATAAAAAACGCATACAAAAATTAAAAAAATACCTATTTATTTTTAACAATAACAGAAGATATATTAAATTTTATTGTTCGTACACACCCTGTCATACATGATGTTATCACATTATTCAGTTAGAAGGTGCATGACAAACACCCATTAAAACGTGAATTTTATATTAGTGTTAGAAAAAGCTTATTGATAACAGTTTTACCGAGTAACAAACTAGCCTACTGGATAACATATGGTACTATCAAGCTATAAATTTCCAGTTAAAAACTACCCTTATAATGTTTTGCTAGCAAAGGAGGCGGCCGATCGCGTGAGGCAATGGTCCTTATGCCCTGTCCGCCGCCGGGATTCCGATCCCGATTTCCGGCCACCGCAGGCGCGGGCTTGCGGACGGCGAGCAATGGGTAGCCCGCCGTCGGACCGTCCGGTAACCGTCCGGACCGAGCCCAAGTCGTCGACGGCGCGTATTGTTCCACGCGCGCCTCAGGGAGATGTCAGCAAATCGTAGGGGCCCAGCAGGGTCGAAGCCTACTGGGGCCACGGGTAGTGTGAATACGAAACCCGGGACCCTGGGACGAAAGCAACGAAGGAACAGGAGTGGGTTTTTAGTCAGTAAAAGTCTGACACTATCTCCCGCTCCGCCCAAGAGTGGATTTGTCATAAGATGATTTTCCCACCTAATAAAAAAAACCCTTATATGTATAAGGTTTCCGTAGAATAACAGATTGTGCTTATATTATTATTAAACAACATGTAACTAAAATAATTCACAACCTTACACACACCCATTTTATTTTAATTGGCTGGGAAAATCATCTCAAGACCAATCCCGATTTTTGGGCCGAGCGGGAGATAGTGTCAGACTTTAACTGACTAAAAACCCACTCCTGGTTCTTCTTTGCCTTCGTCCCAGGGCCCCGGGTTTTACTTTCAGACTACCCGTGGCCTCAGTAGGCTTCGACACTTCTGGGCCCCTACGATATGCTGACATCTCCCTGAGGCGCGCGTGGAACAGTACGCGCCGTCGACGACTTGGGTTCGGTCCGGGCGGTTACCGGCAAGTCCGCGCCTACTACACACCCCCATTAGAAAATTAAGTAATGAAATTTTACTTAAATGCACTTAAATAGTATTTTTTTAAGAAACTCAGCAATCCTAATTATAGGAAAACTATAAGATAATCGACCCACTACATTGATAGCGCATCAATATTGATATCTACGCACGCAAACACAAACAATCCAGTGACGCAATCAATATTAATCGACTTAGGTATTTTTTTTTAACCCCAAATAATCAAGAGACCTAATAATCGAGGCGTTCGACGCAAACGAAACCATCGTAACTTGGCTAGGGGGGTAGAGAACCGGGACTTGTCGCGCAACTTGGCAAAGAGGCTGATTTGATCGATCGAAGGTTGTTGCTTCTCCTTAGAAAATAATATTACTGTTTAAGAAAGATGGATGGATGATGTTAAAGATCCTGGTACAGAATGATGAAAAAGGGATAAAAGAGACTGTATCAAAAATAAAGAAATACTACGGTAAAGTAGATGACTGGCCACTATAGACTTGATGCCGCGTTTACACGTGAGCCCAGCTTCGGCCAATCGCCATTATATAAACAGGTTTCTCAGTTAACACAATGCCTGGGGATGGCGATTGGCCGAGGCTGGGCCCACGTGTAAACGTGGTATTAGCATTTAAAGTTGACTATTTTTCAAACACTACAAAAACAATGCATATAGTTATTAAAATCCTGCAGCATTCCAATAAAAACGTACCTAAACTTACCAAAGTTATTTTATTATTCGTATACTTTTATTACATTTAAAATACATAAATCATCGATTTGTCATCGACTTTCTACTGGCGAAATTGCACCCCTATTTAGAGGGGTGCAAAATACAAAGAAAAGTTTTATATTTTCATTCATATTAATAGCTATTGTATAGCTATATTGGGCTTTAAAGGTCTTACTGTGCATTTAGTTAGGGTCATGTAAAATTAAAAAATAGTTTTTTGTTGTCAAAAATTGGTTTAAAAATTGGAAAAATAAACTGGACATAATAAGATAAAAAAAAACTTTTTGAATTACCAAAACTTAAGCCTGGAAGTTTTAGAGTAGAAATTATTTAAATACTCTCGATTGTTGATTTAAAAAGTTGTCAAACTTATCCTTTGATAAAATATTGGAGTTTAAGACCCAATTCATTTGAACTTCCAAAAAAAAAACTCAACGGTACGATCCACATTTTAGAAATGAAAAAGAAATGGACTAGTACCAACAACAAATCTTCTGACATTGAAATATATTGAATACCTAATGCTTTTTCTATTAAATGGATTGATAGTACTTTTTGCATTTTATAATTTTTTTAATTATTCCACAAAAACATTAAATATATATATGATTATAACAAAACAAGGCTAGAACAAGGGCTATGCTCGGAGTTTCCTTGCGTGATCGAATCAGGAATGAAGATATCCGCAGGAGAACCAAGGTTGCCGACATAGCACGGAGAATCGCCAAACTTAAGTGGCAATGAGCAGGGCACATTGCTCGCAGAACGGATGACCATTGGGGCCGAAAGGTTCTGGAGTGGCGACCGCGTAGCGGAAGACGCTGTGTTGGAAGGCCCCCTATAAGGTGGACCGATGACCTGGTGAGGGTTGCGGGAATCCGATGGATGCGGGAAGCACAGGACCGTTCTTTGTGGCGACATTTGGGGGAGGCCTATGTCCAGCAGTGGACGTCTATCGGCTGAAATGATGATGATGATGATGATGATGATGATTATAAAAAAACAAGTGAAAACAACCATCAAAGAAGCTGCGAACAAAACACTTGCACCATACAAAGAATTTCACACAAAAATATTCAAACTTAGTTTAATTTGAAACTCCAAATTATTTAATGAGATACATTTAGTAATTAAGTTTTACATGAAAAGCAATTTGCGTCATAGACTTCAAAATTACTTTGATCAGAGTGGTGTAAAAGTCTATGAATATTCATTGTGTGAGTTCATCTTATAATTTACTGAGCCAGAGAATTTACCTTAAAATTAGAAAATTACCAAAAGGAAACATACTCCCATGATAAAATTATCCTTTATATCTGCAAAGACATGGCTCAGTTTCGGAAGGATTTTTTGCATCAGCTCATAGATCAATGACATTACATTAAATTACTCACCTATTAAATTTAATTTCGTGTAATTACTGCCATTTAATGTAATTTATTGCAGAGCAGTGGTGGCTGAGTGGTAACGGCCCCGACTTACGAGTTTTAGGTCGTGGGTTCAAACCTAGCCAGGAGCATTACTTTGTGTAATTTATTTCATCACTACTGCTCTCAAAACGGTGAAGGAATACATCGTGAGGAAACCGGCATGTTCTAGAACCAAAAATTCGAAGACATGTGACATCCACCAACCCGCACTGGGCCCGCGTGGTGGATTACGGCCCATTCCCTCTCCTAGAGAGGAGGCATGAGTCCCAACAGTGGGAAAATTAGAAGGCCGACGATGAATGTAATTTACTGTATTTTAATGTATTCTAATATAATTTAATTTAATCTGACATTTTTTATTTAGTGGATTCTTATGTAATGTGATTGAATTCAATCTGACATAATTTATTTAATTTATTGATTTATAATAATTCCTTATTTTATTGATTCTATTGTCTTTGTTTTGTACATTGTTATTATTTATTAAATGTGAATGAAAAATTTATTCAAAATATAAATAATAATATTAGTTTACTAAATTCTCCGAAAAAAAAAATGATAAATTAATTAATAAAAAAATTAATAAATTAATTATTAATTCCGATGGATGCGAGACGCGCAGGACCGTTCTTTGTGGCGACATTTGGGGGAGGCCTATGTCCAGCAGTGGACGTCTATCGGCTGAAATGATGATGATGATGATGACTAAATTCTGTAAGTGCTGTGCACACCTTTAAGTGAAGAATTCGTTGTGATAATTGTTTATTGTGCATGAAAGGAGCCTCCACGAGTGGCGTTAAATATATCGTTCTGCGATTCCAAACGCCCGGCGCACCCTGGACAGCTAGCACTCGATAACGCAGAGTCTAGCTGACTAATCCTTTCACCACGATGGTAAACTCTAACGGTTCTTCAGGACCACGACCAACCGTCATTCATAAGGCATTGTTTATTGTTAAGATTATTCTTTTGTAATTTTTTTTGCGAACTTTTCATTGAAGTGCCGTAACAAACAAATAAATAAAAGACATTTTCTACCCCTGGGTCAAATTGGAACCAAACCGTTTTACTCAACCGTTTGAGTGAGGAGGTGGAAGTGAACAAACTTATACACACACGTATTTACATACCTACATACAACCTTTCGCCTTTAAAATATTAGTGTAATTAAACTATCGTCCTAGCTTGTTATATTCATAGTAGATGTGCGTATCCTTTTTATGTAATTTGCCTGCTGCGGTCTTCCCGTCCAACTATAATTTAGATGTCTTCAAGGTTAGAGTGAATAGGCTCTTAATAAACTAGTGCGCCTGACCATCAATGATTGTATCTCTGCATACCATCAGGTGAGATCGCAGTCAAGCACTGGTTTAGATCAATAAAAAAATAAAATAGTTTTGTCTGTGTAAATATTTTGTTTTATACTGAAATATGCTGATGAAGATTTTAGTACTTAAAAGTTTTCTTCAGAAGTGATCTAACTTGATTATATTCAAGTGATGTTTGATTATTCATTTAAAGAATAATAAAGCATCACTCGAATGAAATAAAGTTTGAATCAGATTAATTATTTTGATTTGGACCCTTCTATTTATCATCATTCTGTTACCATTATACAAATTTATTTGAGATAAGCGCAATCTTTCTCCTGTGCAGTCAGTGTCCTTGCAATAATTTATTTAACAAAACTTCATGCAACACAAAAGTACAAAGGTGGACTTAATGCCTTATTCTAATTCTTATTTCTCTATCAGTCAACCAAAGGTGTTGAAGAGAACACATGGCAGGTGCATAAAAAAATAAAAGATAAACATAGATAAAAAGATATAGACAGATAAATCAATCATAAATATTTTGTTGAATAGTTAACAAAATATTTAAGTGTAGAAACATTTGCTCTAATCACTGTGCTCCTATTATATCTATACACACACATTGTACCTCAAATTTACCTTTTTACGAAGTCACTTGCATAAACCGCATTCAAAATATACACAAAAATACTCATCAAAACATCCATTAGTCTATCCAAGGAGTATTGTGTTGCCCAGTAACTGGGTTGTGGAAGTCTGATAGGCAGTCGCTCCATGTAAAACACGATTATAAGCTGCATTCGATTAGACTGGAAGCCGACCCGAAGCTAGCTGGGAAAAGGCTAGAGAGATGTAGATTATGCATTACATTGATTCACGCCCATTTTTAAAAGATACAACCTGTAGACTATGCATTTATTACATTGCTCCACGCCCATTCTTAAAAGATTCAACTTGTAGATTATGCATTCATTACATTGCTCCAGGACCATTCTTAAAAGATTCAACCTAAAGATTATGCATTCATTACATTGATCCGCACCCATTCCTAAAAGATTCAACTTTTTGATTATGCATTCATTACATTGATCCACGCCCATACTTAAAAAAATCAACCTGTAGACTATGCATTCATTACATTGATTCACACCCATTCCTAAAAGATTCACCTTGTAGATTATGCATTCATTACATTGATCCACGCCCATTCTTAAAAGATTCAACCTGTAGATTATGCATTCATTACATTGATCCACGCCCATACTTAAAAAAATCAACCTGTAGACTATTCATTCATTACATTGATTCACACCCATTCCTAAAAGATTCACCTTGTAGATTATGCATTCATTACATTGATTCACGCCCATTCTTAAAATATTCAAACTGTAGATTATGCATTCATTACATTCGGTTAGACTGGAACCCGACCCCAAGCTAGCTGGGGAAAGGCTAGAGAGATGATGACCCATCAAAAAATATCTCTTATTATTTTAAGTAACGGACACTCAGTTTCGGTTTGTACGCAGAACAGATGGTCGATTGGGACGAAAGGTTTTGGAGTGGCGATCACGTACCGGAAGACGCAGCGTTGAAAGGCCTCCCACAAGGTGGACCGATGACCTGGTGAGGATCACGGGAATCTGATGGATGTGAGACGCACAGGACCGGTCATTATGGCGACGCTTGGGGGAGGCCTATGTCGAACAGTGGACGTCTTTCAGTTGAAATGATGATTATGTGAAAATCAGCAACCCTATATGCCTTCAGAGTACAGATTGTGTGTCTTCAAGACTTCAAAAAAAAAGTACCTAAGAAACTCACACCTCCACTTCAATTGAGACTGAACAAAGTCACGTGCAAAAGTCATTAATTGCATTGCATACAAAGAATTCAAAAACACCCATCAAAAAAATATCACAAATTAATTCAAAAAAAAAAAAACAAAAAGTCAGCAACCCTATTTGCTTGGAGAGTACAGAATGCACGCGAGCAATTATAACACACCCCTAGTCAGGGGTGCCACCCTCTGTATGCAAGAGGGTTCCCTTCGTGATTTGTGAATCAATAGACGTGTTTGCTTAGATTACAGACTGCTTGGGTTGTGTCGATATTTTTTTTTTGGTTGGGTGATTCGGCTATATTTATGTTCCGTTTCAGTATTTAGGGATCTCTACTGCTGATTATTTTGAAATACTAAGAAAATACAATGGCAATGATACACTCGTTGAGTCGAGGCTTCAAAGTCTTGAGCATCGACGCCGAGTTGCTAGCCTGTCGGTTTTCTACCGGTTGTATTTCGGGGAGTGTGTGTCGGAATTGCATAACCTAATTCCGCCTAACCCCTTCCATCATCGGACCACCAGGCGTATGGCAATGCGCTACCGGTACATGGTGGACATCCCACCTATACGCACGCGGAAAACATTCATTGTGCGTACAGCTAAGGATTGGAATTCCTTGCCGGAATCTGTTTCCTGATGGCTACTACTCGGGAATCTTTAAGTCAAGAGTAAATAGGTTACTTCTA
Organism: Mythimna vitellina; assembly: GCA_949316375.1. Taxonomy (NCBI): domain Eukaryota; kingdom Metazoa; phylum Arthropoda; class Insecta; order Lepidoptera; family Noctuidae; genus Mythimna; species Mythimna vitellina. The sequence goes on from OX438709.1 coordinate 11,161,007, forward strand.
GGTAAGCGCGCTCCATCGTCGACCGCATCGTCGCTTTCCATCAGGTGAGATAGCGGTCAAGCACGAACCTATCAAGAATAAAAAACAATTGAGAACCCGATTGTGTCACCATCGAACTTCCTCTTTCTTCAAACTTTCTCTAATGCGTGTATCAGAGGAAGTTTTAAAGTGTGTTTATATGCATAGCATCACTCCTACTAAAACACAAGCTGACTCGACGAACTTCGTACCGTACCTAATAATGTGATAAATGAAGAACCGTTGGACCGATTTTGTGCAAACTTCATATAAACCAGCAAATAGTCCGAACAAAGCCTAAACATTTGGTTTGGATAGGTGAGCCCGTTCTTGAGTTAAAAAATTACAACGTGGAATTGATGAAATGAGAAAAGTGGCATTGATTTTTATATATATAGATGTCTAAAATACACAAACGTATATAGCAACAACTGAAAAGCCCAAATACGAGAGCTATACAAACACAATATTTGTTACGAATACATTCGTTTATTTGCACGACAAACAGAAATCGATAATGTCAGCGGGGGCCATAAATGTCAATGTGAGTGCTCTTGATAACTGTTTTATTTAGGGCTTTTTCTGTGCCCACTTCTTAGGGAATATAAGGATATAATATACGGATAGTAATAAACCTATCCCATTCTACTAATATGCAGATATTTATGAGAAAATATGAATTCATAATAATATTATAAATGTAAAAGTAATTCTGTCTGTCTATTACGCTTTTACGGTTACACTACTGAATCGATTTTAATAAATTCGGATTGCAGTTTCAAGAACGCAGTTTCGAATTCAAGCTTGAAACTTGAGCGGAACCCGGGGCCCTGGGACGAAGGCAACGAAGGAACAGGAGTGGGTTTTTAGTCAGTAAGAGTCTGACACTATCTCCCGTTCCGCCCAAGATCGGGGATTGTCATAAGGATGATTTTCCCACCAAATAAAAAAAAAAAAAAAAAAACCCCAAGGAAGGACATAAGCTAAATGATAAATGATATTTAGCAAATAGGTTTTAAACAAAAAAAAAAACACTTTAACGTCAAGTTACATTTTATCTGGTCACGCGAACGTAGTCGTGTAATTAATCACTCCTCAACAACTAAATGGATTTGGATGAAACTTGGCACACAGTACTTGGATCCGAGCAGAGTATTTTTTTTGTAGTACAGACAGCAGTATCAATTGGGTCCCCTCATATTGAAATACCTTACAAAAAGAAATTACCAGTTGATGACGATTCCGTGGAATGATTATCGATTTTGCGAAAGCTGGTAATTATGTTGATTATAAAAACTGTTTAATAACATCAGATTTTACCTTACTAATTCTAAAAGGACTTTGCAAAGTGCAGCAGAAGGACACAAGTGTGGTTTTAGTCAGTAAAAATCTGACACGCCCTCGAACTCCACCCTAGAGCGCAAAAGGTCATTAGATGATTTCCCACTTCAAAAATGGCCAGATTAGTCTAAATCACTTTGATTTTCGACAAAAGAATATAGTTTTGTCTTGAGCCTAAGGTTCATAAACACCACGACAACTGAAACAATTCTATTCGTGACCACCCCGAGTGGTTATTACCCAAATAGATCTGTAAGAGCTCTATAACAGCAATCGATATCGCCACTAGGGGTCGTAAATGTCATTGTAAGTGCCTCCTAGGCGATATCGCATACGCCAGTGGTTGCCAACCTGTGGTTCGCGAATATCTGTGTCTTACAGAACGTTATTGGTCATATTTACCCTACGTTGTCAAAACACCGTAATGGATCCGTTGTGTGGCAATTGACGTACAAATGGATGTCGACTCATCGGTATTTCCGCAAGAGCTAAAATATAGTCTACGAAAGGTAAAAAATAAAAATTTCCAAGTATAAAGTACCTAACATTGATGAAAACTAGCTTTGTCTTATTCTAAACTCTGCTCCCTATTAACAACACAAAACCCAGAGTAACCACTTTCAAAACTTGTAGCACACCTAAGTAGTTAGTCATTGTCATAGAAAAAACAATACTGATGATAGAAACTTAAACCTAACAATCATCATCATTTAAGCAGGACGGCCTTTGTTATTCAGGCTTCCCCAAAGTGTCGCCACAATTACCAGTCCTGTGCATCTCGCGTCCATCGGATTCCCACGACCTGGTCGTAAGCCCACCTTGTTGGAGGCCTTCTAACGCGGCGTCTTCCGGTTCGTAGACGGCGCTCCAGGACATTTCGGCCCAAACATAAATCTATTCTGCGAGCAAACTTAGACGTCAACCCCAGATCAGAAAAAAGGTTGAGGGCCACTGGCCTACGTCATGGCTCTGTAAGTGCCTCCTAGACGATATCGCCTACGTCATATCGTGACGTCACGATAAGGGGTGGTTCGTGATTGATGGGAAAAAAGGGACTTTTATTTAAAGTTAGTGGTGTTGTCACTGAACGATCGTTGATCAAAGTTTCTACGCTTTTTTTTAGTTTTATAGTTGTGTTTAAGTGTGTAGAGGGTGGATATAACTTATTCAAAGTCGCATAATATGATTCGTGGTAGACGACAACCAATAAATTGTGTAACATTTTTTGAGGAAGGAATTCATCAATTATGGGAGAAGGAATTGATGGGATTATTTTAACTGATGGCAACGTTTGCTCATACTTATGTTGGCGATCTACAAAATACAAAGAGTTTTCTATGGTATGATCAGTTTTCTAATTTACTGCGCGGTATCTTCTTATCCAACATACCACAGTGTCTCAAGACGAAAGTCCAGTCCACCAGTGCGTGTTGCCAGTGATGACATATGGCTCTAAAACGTGGTCGCTCACAATGGGCCTCATCAAAAGGTTTAAAGTCACCCAAAGGGCAATGGAAAGGACTATGCTAGGAGTTTCTTTGCGTGATCGAATCATTAATGAGAATATCCGCAGGAGAACCAAGGTTACTGAAATAGCACGAAGAATCGTCAAACTTAAGTGGCAATGGGCAGGGCACATTGCTCGCAAAACGGATGACTGTTGGGGCCGAAAGGTTCTGGAATAGCGAACACGTACCGGAAGACGTAGCGTTGGAAGACCTCCTACTTACAAGGTGGGCCGATAACCTCGTGTGGGTTGCGGGAATCCGATGGATGCGAGACGCACAGGACCGTTCATCGTGGCGACGCCTGGAGGAGGCCTATGTCCAACAGTGGACGTCTTTCAGCTGAAATGATGACGATAAATGATGAGTCCTTTTGAGAAACCGATCCCGGCTTCGCAAAAGCTTGAAAGTTCCATCAGAATGTGTTTAGGGCCGTTTAAAGGGCTTTCAAATACACTTTTATCGTTTTTTTAACTGCATTGTTCTCATATGATTTGACCATTACGTGTTCGCTGTATGAACTTCAAAAGAGATTTTGATCCTTGAGTTTGTTTCGGTGTTTCTTCTCAGGGTCAGTCTGCTAGAAAACATCGGCCTCATCTAGTTTAAATTGACGAACAAATTGACGTGTAAAAGTATTTCTTAAAACCTATCTGCAAAATAAATATTATTTATCATTTAAGGTATATGTAAATCATGTTGTGGCTTTGTCGACAAAATCACCACGGCCTTTAAATCTAAAGGCCAACTGAAGGAACACGGGTGGGTTTAGTAAAAATCTGACAATCCCTCTCACCCCACCCAGAGCAAGTAGAAGGAGGTATTTCATGATTTCCTAACTCAAAAACAAATAGGCATTTTCCAAATACATTGTCGAAGTCAGATTCCAATGACGTTAAGCTGGTATAGATTTTGCATCATATCGTTGACATTTGACCTATAAAACCCAATTACTGAGGGATCTGTGGTCTTAGCTTAGACTGACTGTCGGATTTATAGACGTAACACCGGATTTTTCAAGGTAAAAAATGTCGGCTATGTGCCTTATAATCCGTCTATGTTAAGTCCTTCTTACTTCAAAAGGTCAAACAAGCTTCATGATGTTGGTGTGAATAAAAGATACAGTATCACTAGCTTCTGCCAGTGGCTTCACCCATGTGCAAGTAGAAAAGTATCCCAATGGAACATAATCCCGGGACAAAAAAGTATCCTAACTTCGCCCGTATCTCAAGGGAACATAGTAACGGGATAAAAAAGTATTCTAACTTAGCCCGTGTGTTAGTAGAAAGGTATCCTAAGGGAACATAGTAATCGGATAAAAAAGTATAATAACTTCGCCCGTGTGCAAGTAGAAAATTATCCGAAGAGAACATACTCGTGGGATAAAAAGTATTCTATGTGCTACTTTAGAACATGGTTTACCCGTATGCTAAATTTTATTGAAATCCGTTCGGTCGCTCAGGCGTAAATAAGTAACAACTACACTCAGAAACTTTTGCCTCTATATTAGTGTGAAAATTTCAGCCACTTTGGTGGATTTGTTCGAAAGTTCAAGTCACTGCGGACCTGGAGCGTAAATGACAACTGAAGGAATACTGGATAGGTTTTCGTCAGTAAACATCTGACCTGACACTCCCTCTCGCTGCCGCCGGAGCCGGAGATGTAATTTGATGATTTTCCTCCTCAAAAAAAACCACCTCTTTTCTAACCATATCATCTATCACACAGTGCATGTCCATCAAACGTTCCTTTGATTTCACCCTCCTATCGTAGCCATCCACATTCATAGACAAAACAATACAATTCGATAACTACCCTTAACTAGGGGTAAACTATTCTAACAAAATTGAACCGCAGTCTGTGTTTCGTCAAGGGTTCGGCGTTCAATATACTGTCGAAGGGTCGAAAATGTCCCTGGGTTTTATCAACTTCTACGGACACACGTATAGGTACAGTCAGCAACAACAAGCGAGTCACTCTGTTACTTTTATACATCACCTATTCTTAATACTTACAAGTATTATATATGTGAAAATAACTCTGCTTGTCTGTTATGCTTTTACGCTACGCTTTGGAAGGAAATAAGCTTGAAGTCTAAGGGGTCGTAGTAAGCCTTTTTAGACAAGGACCGAGGTTCCAACTTCCACCTACATGTATATATTTTTTTAAAGTGTTTTGGGACCACAAATAAAATAGATACAGTTTCTTTAGTAACTATACTTAAATGCCTTTTTTCTTGTGGTCCTAAAATACTACTCAAGAAAGAAAAATTATAGGTGGAAGTTAAGACCGCGGAATCGGTCCTTGAACCGCTTTTGATGAAATTTAGAACGAAATAAACTAGGAGCCCAAGAAAGGACATATATAGGTTAATTTTTATCTGGCTTCCTTTTCATGTCCGCAATAACTGATATTCAATTGGACGAAATCGCCAAAGGGCAAAAGATAGTTTTGAAATAAAGCAGTTTCACAGTGGCTTGAAATTTTTTATCAATATGTTAAACTTTAACCTGGCTATTTTGATACAGGCGTAAAGTGGAAAAGAAATACTCAGGTCAGCAATAGCCGCTCGACCATAGAATAACTGTCATCTATATATATATATAAAAGGAGAAACTGACTGACATATCAACCCATAGCCGAAACTACTGCGACTAGGAGCATGAAATTTTGCACCAAGCTTCCTTTCATAACGTAAGTGAGCACTAAGAGGGTTTCCCAAAATTCACCCCCTAAGAGGATGAAACGGCGCCGCGGCGGTTCTAAGTTTGTCTGGAGAAACCTGCTTTGACGTGGGCGAAGCCGCTGGCAAAAGCTAGTTTCCTTATAAACAACAAGGAGCGACGTTTAAATTCGAAATTATAGTTATTAACTATAATTTCGTGGGGCAAACTTGGCTAGAGATCGCTTTAGATTGAGAGGTTTGGAAAGAGAAAGGGGAGGCCTTGCCCAGCAATGGAACTCAAAATAGGCTGATAAAAAAAACAATCATTTACTTTTAATAGTTTCATTAGACAGTTTACATTTAATTTACTTCCGTTCCAATTTATATGATACTTTAAAACCTCAATATCTGAATACCTTAAATTCAACCATACCTTTAAATACCTTTATTTTATACCTTTAATTCTTTATTCCGAAGATCAACTAAATGGTTCGTCTACTTTTTTGGTAACTGTACTGTACCGGAGCAAAGTAATCAGAACTTAGCTACGTAGAAGTTAGAACTTGGATTAGATTAGTAAAATTGTTTATTTTATGAAGCGTAAGACAGGAATTGTCACAGGTAAAGAATTGTACATTGTTGTCTCATAGAAGAAAAAAAGAGGTTATTTAATATATAAAATTCTCGTGTCACAGTTTTCGTTGCCATACTCCTCCGAAACGGCTTGACCGATTTTGATGAAATTTTTTGTGCTTATCCGGTATCTATGAGAATCGGACAACATCTATTTTTTTTTTTAATTTTAGATATTTTTTTTTTTATATACATAGCAAAACAACGTTTGCCGGGTCAGTTAGTATTATATAGAAAAGGAATTGATTTTAAATGGTCCGGTAGAAGTAGCGGCGACTTTTGAGACCGGCCTATGTCACAAAGGACGTCCTTTGGCTGAAATTATCATGATGGTTAATTCGATGGTCACGAAAGATGATATGTATTGAGAAGCAAGAGAAGAAATAGATAAGAGCAGTGTTGGCCGAGTGATAACGGCCCCGACTTATAAGTTGTAGGTTGCGGGTTCAAACCCAGCAAGGCGCATTACTTTGTGTTATTTATTTTCATCATCACTGCACTCAAAACGGTGAAGGAAAACATCGTGAGGAAAGCGGCATGTCCTAGAATCAAAAATTCGAAGACATGTGACATCCACTAACCCGCACTGAGCCCGCATTGTGGATTACGGCTCATTCCCTCTCCTAGAGAAGAGACTTGAGTACCAACAGTGGGAATATTATAAGGCTGATTGTGTGAGAAAATAGATCTTTTAAAAGTCCCAGTCAATGCCTTAATAGGTAAAAAATTGCCTAGCAATAGGTAGAAAGTAAAGAGAAAGGTAATGTGTTTAAAATTGAAGGTGACAATGTTGAAGAACGAGGGAGAGATAGAACTTAATTCATATTCCAGTAATATTTTAGATTAACGGCTATCCATCATGAGTCAATCAATCAATCTTGCATAATAATGTCAATCCAACAAAATTAAAGACAAACAAAACAGGAAGGGACTGTAGGAAATCAATCAAAAAGTCTCTCCTTTTGGAATATGCTTTAGTTTGTAATGTTGACGGATGGTATTTGATATCTCAAATTTATTTTGTAACTTGAACAAGGGATTACGGTGTCTTTAAGAAATACAATGTTTGAATCTTGTCGCTCTAATACTGATGCAGAGTGTGTGTCGAACTAAGGTCTATTCTTCTATTCAAATAGTCAATATTTTTATTTTTTCCACGAGTAGCATTGCAAATGCTGAAAGCTAGAATCAACGGTGAAGAAGGAATAGAAAAGAGAGCGCAGAAAAACGAGAAGTCAATGAAGCGAGACGAGTCCTAGATAAATTATTTAACTGTTTTGGATAAGACAGGATATTGTATTTGCATAAAACATGGTAAACAAGATGTTACTAAATAAATATATTAGATTGAATATGTTTTACTCAAAACTAAAGCAGGCAAACATAATGGAGAACATGGAGCAGTAAGAAATAATATAGACGAAATAAAAGGTTTTGTAGAAATGATCATAAGTTAGAATATAACAAACTTGATTGTTGACTAAAAAAGTTACGTAACTTTTACAGAAATGAAGAATATAATTTAAAAGCGTTTTATGTAGTGTGCGGTGTACTGCTAGTTAATATTATGTATATGAACCATTAAATTTTACATACGTAGACATAAAATATTAAAGACAACACTTAAGCTCATCATTTTATTCACAGATATATAAAATATAGTTTATTATATGTACATATTATATAAGAGCAATTATGGCCGAGTAGTAACGGCTCCGACTTACCCAGCCAGGCGCATTACTTTGTGTAATTTATTTCATCACCGCTGCTCTCAAAATGGTGAAGGAAAACATCGTGAGGAAACCGGCATGTACTAGAACCAAAAGTTCGAAGACAAGTGACATCCACCAACCCACACTAGGCCCGCGTGGTGGATTACGGCCCATTCACTCTCCTAGAGAGGAGGCCTGAGTTCCAGCAGTGGGAAAATCAAAAAAGGTTGATTATGCTGTTATGCTACATAATATATTTTACACAATTTCTTAGAAGGAAGTAAAATAAAGGAAAAGAATACATGCGAATTAATGATGGAAACTAAAAAGAATAATGAAGTGACCTTGGAGATAACCTTTGAAATAATATTGCTAACAGAAGCAGACACAAGCTAATTATAGTAAATAAGAACTGACTTGAAAAGAATGTCCTACCCAAATATATTTTGATACTACAAATTAATATCAACAACAAAACTATTGTGTCTCCTACGCTTTTGCTTACAAAGGAAGCTCTCACAATTCACAAAAAAGTTTCCAAAAGAAGAAGTTTTAAAAATAAAACTTTCAATAAAACAGCCTCAACTGAAATGACTACACCTAAATTCAGCTCTTATAAGACATTTGAATGTACAAAATTATTTTTAGTATATGCGAAACCTGATAAAGTCATTTATAATATCAGTAACTGAAACAGGTCACGGCAGGTCATAGCGGGCATTAGGCGCCAGCGCACTACTGGGTGCAGGAGCAAAACAACCCATCAGTCGCCCGGGTGGCCCGGTGACCATGTATTTGTGCGGACAACCAGGTAGCATAACAAGCTTATAACTCTATGATTTTTCTTGATATAGTTATGAAATTTTGTACATAGGTTCTTTACATAAAAATACTATGCACGTGTTTCGGGTTTCGCATATACTAAAACTAATTTTGTATGCTAACTTTTGTAAAGGAGAAGCAACACAACTCAGTCGACAAGACAAATGACTCCTTTACCATTGAAAACTTCGACGACAGTGATTGCCAACAAATTGTTCATGCTTTACAAATGGGGGACGAAGCTTTCTTTTGTAGGTAGATTAACTTCCTCATACCCTTTTTCAGCGATACTATAAGTAATATTGGTAAGAAATCTGATATTGAAGAACTAAAATAAGGAAGATTATACTGGATGGTTTTCGCCGGGATGCCGATCCCGATTGTTAGAAAGATTCACCGCGGTCTTAGAAATTGGAACGCAAAGGGCAATTGAAGAAACACGGGTAGGTTTTAGCCAGTGAAAGTTTGAAACTCCCTCTCGCTCCACCCCTGAGTGGCAGAAGTTATTTAAGCTAAGCATAAGCCAGCATAGAAGTATGTTTAACCATAAACCTACCAACCAAATGCCATTAAAACCGTCATAAATATTTATAACCAGCCAGACAAGAATAAAAAGCCCAAGTACTACATAGGTACAGCCAGCAAAACAAATGAGTGGTAGCATAAACAAAACTCCCTGTTTCACGAACCACAGACTTTACAAACAGTTGACGCTTGACAAATAGCGTACTTGTCTATGGTATAGCAATGGCGGCTGGCGCGGGTTTGTAAAGGATTCCTTTTTTAAATGTGTTTTTTTTTTAAACGGCGAAAGTATTGTGTGGTTTTGGACTTTGTTTTCTTTGTGTTTTATTTTGGGAAGGCTTCCTTTTTTTATTTTGGAATTACGTTTGGTGACATCCATACACAATTGTGAAACAAGAATATTATCGCTTCTTTTCGGCAATACAGTTATCCCTCTCTCGCCACAATTTAAAGGCAAATATATTGACGATAAGTTAAGCTGAAATAAGCATATGGTTTAGTTTAGCCAGAGAGTCACCTTCACGCTGCGATCTTTCTATAGATTCAAGAATTTCCTTCCATCAAGCACTAAAACCACTTTGGTCCAATCACTTGTTTTACTGATAATTGACTATGCTGATGTTTTTCTTTTTTTTTAATTGATATAAACCAGTGCTTGACTGTGGTCCCATCTGATGGTAAGCAGAGATGCAATCAGTGATGGTGAGGCGCACTAGTTTATTAAGAGCCTATTCACTCTAGACTTGAAGACACCTAAATTATAGTTGGACGGAAAGACCGCAGCAGGCAAATTGTTCCAGTCCTTCGATGTTTGTTACATTATTTTCGTTCTCAGCTTAAATGGCTGCATATCCGACACAGGAGATCCCTCAGATTCCTTTATACGCTCTTCACTATAATGAACGATCCGTATGCTGATTATTTAAAACAATATTTTAAAGTATTGGGCAGTTCTCCTAATTTCAACCTTCGAAGCATCCAAAAACATGATTCTTAAGAAAGAAAGAAAGAAAGAAAATATGTTTATTTGGCACACCATGATATTCTTACTATTCTTCATATTCTTACTCACTGTACTGGGTTTATGGCTAATTCTTACGTTGTCTCTGCCATAAAACTCTGGAATGTGCCCCTTGACATCAAAAAAGCCGAAAGTAAATTTTACTTCAAGCGTAAAATTCGGAACTACTACTTGAAGTCCTCTCAACCTTAATTCGGTCTTCATCATAATTGTTATATTTTAAGATCTCCTATTTATAATGATTTGATATTTATGAAACTATTTATTAGTTTATAATATTAGCTTATATATTAGGTATTTTATTATTTTATGTAACTTAATTTAATGATACTACATTCTACTTGATATATCTGTTATTTATTTATTGTGCACACCTACCACAGTGTTGTCTTTTTAACCCAAAGGTTGACTGGAAGAGAATGCCGTCCGCCTATGTACCTCTACCGTACATGGAGCTTAAAAAAAATGATTAGGTAATCCGGTAAGGTGTGGTTTTAGTAAGTAAAAGCCTGACACGCCCTCCCGATCCGCCATAGAGTGGAAGAGGTGATTAGACACTTACCTACCTAGAAAAAAAAAACAATATATGTAATTATGAAAAAATACCCACGAGTTGGCCAACCTGTATAGACTTCAATATGTTAAAATAAAAAACACAGTAACCAGTAACGAATATCAAACATAGTACTATGTCAAAGCCAAAACCAAGTTTCCAGAACCTTCCTAACCAAGTACTAAATGAAATACAGCTCTAAACCACACGGTTATTTCTTATCAACCCACGAAACAAAGTTAGCTGAACTGGGTCACGTGTGTATGACGTATGTACATGTATACCGGACGCTCTCAGGATATCGATCTTCAGCCCACAGCCTCCGGGCATCCTTTATCGAGATCTTGCGAACAAATAGGGTTTGGAAAGGATGTCAAGAAGTGTTGATGTTAATTGGTGGCGGGGTTTACTTGTATTGTACCTTGACGATCTCTAAAAGGCAACGAGTTATGTTTGTTTCACCTATGAAATTGGTTTTTTGTTTTTAAAACGGGTTATTTTGAGTTAGGGTATCTTTGAAATTACTCAGAATTATAAGTTCAAAGTTAAGTGGAAAAATATAACGGTAATAACCTATTTTATCTATTTTATCAAAAAAAAAACTCAAAATATTACGTATTATATTTCCATTTAATTATAATGAAAATAGGTAACGCCTGTCAAAAATATACTAGCAATGCTTCTATACGTATCTTCGCTTGGTTACGGTTTAAAGACCTGGTTCTTTTTGCTATTGATTCCTCGTATTAGCATCTAACATATAACCTAGGTTTAATTACTGGCAAAACAAAAAAAGTAAAATATGCTAATAGTTTGCATTGGCCTTACTTATACATTACATATTTAAAAATTGATCTACTCGACAACGTAAAGCACGGAATGAATACTGTTGAATTGACAAACTGAAAATCATCTGCTGTAACCCATCTCTTACGTCGCGCCTTATCAAAAATCCCTTGTCACAAAATATGATTAGGTTCAGGGTATAATTTTGTTCAAAAAGATAGTAATTTACATACATATTTGAAGCTATTTTAATAAAATTTAAATACATCGGTCATGTCATAGCATTTTCATTATGCACCCCAAAAGGGACTGACTGACAAGGTACGTCAACCGAATTTTAATAGAGGGTAGTTTTGATTAAAATTTGGTAAGGAAAATGTTTCGTTTATTTTTGACAGAATACAAAGTTTTAAACCTATGATATGACATTTAATAAAAAAATATATTATAATTCCCTTAGATAATTATTTCTTCCTAAAGATAATTGTTATGTAGGTAATTTATTTGTAATAATTTATTGACTATAAAGTAATATTCTGTTTGACATGTAACAATTCCTTACCAATAAACTACTATGGCTATGACTATTATCGAACTGTATTGCTGACTGTACCAAATGTTGGTAATTTTTTATGATAAAATAATACCTAATGAGACTATTGTGGAAAAAAACTGGGCAAGTGCGAGTCGGACTCGCGCACTGAGGTTTTCGTACAAACTTACCTATGAAAATAGTTCAATTCTCGAATTGGGTTACGAAGATTTTTGCGAATCGCAAAAACAAGTTTCTTTTTGTGACGTAGCTATTTTACAGTTTTCATATATCTAAATATATTTTTTTCCTATACTTGTGCTATGAGACCTTGCTTCATGCCAAATTTCAGGATTCTAGGTCAACAGGTAGAAGTACCCTATGAATTGTAATTCCCTTGAGAGTGTCGAAATACATACAGACAGACAGACAGACGGACAACAAAGTGATCCAATAATGGTTCCGTTTTTTCCTTTTGAGTTACGAAACCCTATAAATAAACCCTATAATTGCCAGCTTGTGACTTTTATTGATTGTGTATCCGCTGAATCAAAAAAGCTGTCTTTTCCCCCCACAATTTTTTTTTCTACTATTCCTATTCTTGACCCCTTTTTTTGGGTTAAAAAAAATCATCTGTAAGTCCTCCAAGCTGTAATAAATAAATAATCATCTCAGCTGCCACTGTTGTCTGTCCTGTCGTCCTTCTGTCTTCCTCTGGGCTATATATATCTGTCTCGAGTTGAACTCGCACCACAAGGGTTCGCAATGCTACTATATTTCGACCTTCGTAAAACCTATAAGGTCCTTTTGCAAGATTCTAGATTAACAACTTCTCTATAGGTATCTCACTAAGGCACTAGGATCGGCGTAACCAGTCGCTTTATCAACCACATGTATGTTTTCCCGCTGTAGGAGGAGCCAGTGGGAGTGTCAGACTTTTACTGACTAAAACGCATCTGTGATGTTTCAGTTGCTCTTTGTATTCCAGGGTTGCGGTGGCTCTTACGAAAATTTTGATTCTGGCGGTGTTAAAATACACTCCAAAAAAAAAATAATTTCACCACAATGATTCATTATATAAAAATAATAACATTCTACAACTATCACACAAACATTTAGCCCAAAACTAAGCAGAGCTTGTGCAATGAGTTCTAGTTAATTGATAAACATATTTATATATTTCTAAATACATAAAATAGATAAATTACACCCAGACACAGAACAAATGATTGTGCTCATCAGACAAACATTTGTCCCGGGTAGGAATCGAACCCACAACCGGCTTAGAAGTCAAGGCCACTAACCACTAGACCAACAGGCCAGTCAAACCAATAATAGACAATAAATAATAGTTACTCCAATATCCTTATTATGAAACCTCGTTGTGAACTAACAAACGTGTTGCTAATAAATGCTTTGTGGTATTGTGGTTGTATAAGTAATCAAATGCTTGATGGTTTCAGTAAATTGTATGATTTCTATTGCAGTCGTAGAGAGCGAGTGAAATTAATGTTGGAATCTGTATTTATTTTATTAATAAAACTAGTAAAAAAAAATAAGTGATAAACGAATTGAAAAGATACACGTTAGTGTTATGATAGTGATTGGCACTATTTAATGCGTTCTCACCATAAAAACCTAAACTAAAACCATATTTAACAATGGGAAACGTAAAATATTAAACATACAGTATAAATATTAAATAAAAATAATATCTGATAACAAACTATAACAATATACTAAATAGTCTCTAACTTCGTTTTGTTGCGGTTGTTAGACATAATTCTTTATGTCATATTTATTGGTATCAAAAATTAGCCAATCATCGAGCATGCTAGCAGCAACCGAGAAACCATTACCGCTCAGAATTTGCCGAAACAGCAGTTGTCTTTTATGCGGTTTAGTATTTTTATCGCAAGAAACAGTGTTAAATCCGAGAAAACTGGCTTAAAATAATTAAAACGTGTGTCTGTGTAAAAATATGGCTTAATCCTGCACAATAATATTTATATTCAAAAGTTTTTTTTTTTATACTAGACTATTATAATTAAAAAAAAAACATTTTAAATAATTTCACGTAAAATTAGACGGCAAGAGGGTTAACCAAATCTCACGACGTTACACTTGCGGAGAGAGGGGTCAAATCATCCCAAATTTGTCTCACTTAGGTCATTAATGAAGGCCCCCAATGTAGACACAATGTATATTTTAATTCAGAAGACATCACAAATAATAACAACTTTGCCCTAATGCTCAACAATAACAATAAAACATCCGACGTATTACAAAGGAAACTTGTGCCATTGTGTTACAATCGAGGACAATGCGACATATATCATCCCTTGATGACGTCACGGGGCGGGCAGCGAAGTAAAAGTAGAGCACAAGGCATATTGACACTTATTGCCATATTATTTGATGGAAATAGAAATGATATTGGTGTCACAGGTGATACAATCAGACAGCGCAATCGATACAGAAGATTAAGGTTAGGCCTACAATCCACGGACGCGTAGCTTCATAGACGCGTATTCGTCATTATATACTTTTTTTTCGATGGGAAAATCACCCAATGACATCCCCCGCTCTTGGGCGGAGCGGGAGATAGTGTCTTTTACTGACTAAAAACCCACTCCTGTTCCTTTGTTGCCTTTCATAACAGGGCCGAGTCTTCCTTTCAGAAGCAGTCCCTTGGCACCAGTAGGTTTCGACCCTGCTAGACCTGCTGACTATCTCCTTGAGGCGCGCGTGGAACAGTACGCGCTGTCGACGACTAGGGCCCGGTCCAGACGGTTACCGGACGATCGGACGGCGAGCTACCCATTGCTCGCCGTCCGCAAGCCCGCGCCTACGGTGACCGGAAATCGGGATCGCCACGCCCTCGCGCGTACACGTGCAGCCTCCTCCTTTGCTAACATTATTGCTTCGCAGAAGGAAGCGATCGCCTGCCACTCCTCCTAGCTTCGGACTATGGCTTGTAATTGTAACAAGGCCCGCTTGCTCACAGCTTACATACCAAACTATGAAACTGTCGAAGAAGCAGCAACGTCGTGCCGTCATGTCTAGAAGCAGGCGTACACCATGCAAGCGTATAATGACGAATACGCGTTTAGGAAGCTATGCGTCCGTGGATAGATCCTTACACTACAGAATATTTGTAAGGCTTTTATGTCGTGTTCCCTCAAGAATATTGAAAACTGACCCTTTAATTTAAAACTTCGTTTGAAATTGTCTAAATGCTATTTTTTCTTCTTATCACTTACCGTACATGCTACGAGTACAATTAATAACGCGTCGAGATCGGCGAGATTTTGATCTTTATGATTAATTACAGTAGACTTTTAATTTGAGTGAAATTATTTTTCTGGTAATGAAGTAACTGAATTTGGAATCAAGGGCAACTTAGGACTTGTAAGCATTTCTTTAAACACGCGTAGGTACTCGAAAAACTGCTTCTATCTCTACACTTCTATCCCTTAAGCTTACAATGTTATGTATTTCGCACTAGTTCGCAAAAAGTGTCGCCAGCCCCTGCCACGATTAAATGCGTCGGATTGATCACGCGTCTGTCCCCACTGGTTGCCAGGCAGTCTCCAGCAAGGCATATGAAAAACAATTTTTAAATATATTATGTTCATCAAGTTTTACATAATACTTTCGAATATGTTAAAAAACATCATTAGATTTATGTTCGTGGACTACTGTCATTGCAGTTTCTCGCCTCCAAAACGACCTCATAGCATAATCAGCCTTTCAATGTTCCCACTGCTGGGACTCAGACCTCCTCTCTAGGAGAGGGAATTGGCCGTAATCCACCACGCGGGCCCAGTGCGGGTTGGTAAATGTCACAAGTCTTCGAATTTTTGATTCTAGGACATGCCGGTTTCCTCACGATGTTTTCCTTCACCGTTTTGAGCGCATTGGTGATGAAATAAATTACACAAAGTAATGCGCCTGGCTGGGTTTGAACCCGCGTCCTATAACTCGTAAGTTGGAGCCGTTAACACTCGGTCACCACTGCTCAAAACAACCTCGCATGGCTTTCAATCATGATTAAAAGCCAAATTATATCGCAAAATCAATATTCACAGCCCGAGACTAATATCCCGTCGAATGAACGGACTCACCCCATTTCACTTTGGACATAAATCCGCCGTAGCTAAACAATAGTATACTTATCTAAGGGGATAAAGTCCTGACGACTAATCTGATATGCTCATACCACATACAGACTGTCTAACCAAAATGAGAGACTAGCGGGATTACCATGACGTTCAAAGTAAGATTGTTTCATTCTTATTTCAGTGTGGGTGAGAGACAGAGCTATACAGGTTGTCTAGCGCCATCTCTTACCCACACTGGAAATAAAAATGAAACAATCCTACTTTAAACGTCATGATACAGGTCTAGAGCGCTAGACTAATATTATAAAAGCGAAAGTTCGTATGTATGCGAGTGATATGTACCGTACATTATCTGTGAGTGATATGTACTCATATATATTACATGTACGTTATTTTGACTGGCCTGTTGGTCTAGTGGCCCTAACTCATTTGATCCCAACAAATGTTTGTGTGATGAGCACGATCATTTGTTTTGTATCTTGGTACAATTTATTTATAATATGTATGTATTTAGAAATATATAAGTATATTTATCAGTTGTCTAGTACTCCCAAACGCCATTGTGCTATACAAGCTGTGCTTAGTTTGGGACTAGTTGGCGTTCTGTGATAGCTGTGGAATATTATTATTATTACTTCTTCAGATTTAAACAGCGATCAGCTTTGTATGAGATTTGGCACACGGATAGACTATTCCTTGGAATAGAACTATCAAATCGAAGAATTATTATGGTGAATAAAACCAGAAATATTAAAAATTTAATTTATTTACGAACAGTAAACGAAAAAAGTTTAATCAGAATCCAGTTCTTAAATTTTTTCTCATCTCTGAGTTCTTCAATTTTGCCCAATTTCTTGCCATTTGACTGTATGACGTGACGTCACAACATGGCAATCAATCCTATTTTTATTTGGAACGCATTGTAAAACACTTTTTATTCCGAGATTCTGTTCTCTTTGGATAATTTTCTATTATCACGCGAGCGAAGCCACTAACAAAAGCTAGTTACCTACTAATATGGCTAGTTACCCCAACAATGGTAGAAATAAATAGAGTAATTTTTATGAAAAACTGACAAAGTAGTAAACGCATGAAACTTCATCGAGATGTACCTCGTCCGCCATATTGAATTTTACGTGACGTCATCGAGTCTGTGACAGAGCCGGTATTAAGTGTAATCCAATGACACTGCCTTTGATTAAATCTGTGTATTCTATATAATCTGCCAGACGGGATTCCGGTCACAGCGGGGACCAATCTTAACGAGGACTGGCCATTGGCGCGGAAGATAGATATTCTATACACCATTTATACATGTAAACAAAATTGATGTATCTGTTTGTAACATCTAAATTGTATGAAAGTATAAATGTGATACCTACAACATCTATGCAATTTTTTGTCGGTCTGTCTGTTTGTCCCGGCTAATCTCCGAAACGGCTGAACCGAATTTGACGGGACTTTCACTGGTAGATAGTTGATGTTATAAGGTGTCACTAAGGTTAATTTTATTTTTAAAAAATAATTAGGGCTCCGCAAAAATAAAACTTCTTGAAATTGTTACCAAATAGCATTGTGTTGTTTTACGAATCTGACGCGGGGAAAGTCGCGGGCACTAACTAGTAATACATATGTGCGTATTCTGCGTTCCCTCACTGTTGTAGTCCGTTGGGACGATAATATGACCTAAGCCGAGAAATATCAAGGGTTGGGCTGTTTAAGGCGTATAGTCCCTTGACCATCTGGCCGGAGACAAATGCACACATATTCGTATTGCAGCCTGTGCCCATATAGAGGTCCGCTGACCTTTAAAACCATTTTCTTTGTGAAATATTGATTAATTTTTGTCTCAATGCAACATAGATACAATAAATAGGATTTATTTTATATCGGACACAAAAAAACCCATACAGTGTTAGTAACTTAATCGTGGGGAAAGCTGCACGGTATCTTTTTGTCCAATATACCACAGTGTCTCAAGATGAAAGTCAGCCAGAAGCCAGTACGTGTTGCCAGGGATGACATATGGCTCCGAAACGTGGTCGCTTACAATGGGCCTCAAAAGAAGACTTAAAGTCACAAAAAGGGAAAGGGCTGTGCTCAGAGTTTCCTTGCATGATCACATAAGAAATGAAGATATCCACAGGAGAACCAAGGTTACCGACATAGCTCGAAGAATAGCCAAACTTAAAGGCAATGGGCAGGGCACATTGCAAGCAGAACAGATGGTCGATGGGGACGAAATGTTCTGAAGTGGCGACCACGTACCGGAACAAGCAGCGTTGGAAGGCCTACCACAAGGTGGACCGATGACCAGGTGAGAGTCGCGGGAATCCGATGGATGCGAAACGCACAGGCAAGCGCAAAAGCTTGCAACAAGCAGGAAGCTTGGGGGAGGACTATGTCCAACAGTGGACGTCTTTCGGCTGAAATGTTGATCAATATTTCATGAGTTTATTTTTTAATAAACTCACTGAGAAAATTTGTACCTACAAGTACCAATGAAGCAAAAACTATTATTCAGAAAATATACATAAATGTAAATTATGAGAAAGATGTATAAAAAAATATAAATATCCCAAGTACACTGACTCTTGTACGATCTTAAAACCGATAACCAATTCCCCCTCCGTTATTACCAAGATTGCGTTTCTAAATAACAGGGTTGCCAACATCTAGTTAAAGGGAAAACTCTATGGTTTATGCATGAGAAGTGCGGTTTTTTCGAGAGTTTCTTTTTTAAATTGACTTTTATTGTTATAGCATGTAAGTAAGGGTCGCCGTACACGAGCAACCGGCCACAACTACAAAACACCGCCACCGGCATATTTCCTGTATGTTTTATACATTTTATATGGGTTTGCCGCACTCGATTGGTACCGGTGGCCGTCACACGCTACAAATCGCCGCCGCTCGCTTCTTGTGGCCCGAACTGGCCACTAAACGCTGATACAAAATGCCGTCAGACGCCACTCGCGAATTTAAACCTTCTTCGTCAAAGTCCATAATGATACTGCACGTATGGGTTAAAAAAATAGCAGCCACTGGCCAGAAGTGGCTTTCGCGTGCTTCAGCTTCCTTTGTGGCCGCTTCTAGCTTCTCGTGGCGGCGTTTGTGACTGTGGCATGTGGCCCATGTGCGGCGACACCTAGTGCGTCAAGGGTTCATTAGAATAGCTTACACGAGTGAAACATTTATGTCTGTGTGTATAGGATGGCTAATACGGATGTCATTATCATCATCATTTCAGCCGAAAGACATCCATATCTACTAGCCATAGGTATCATCATCCAAGTATCGCCACAATGACAGGTCCCCGTGCGTCTCGCATCCATCGAATTCATGAGATCATGCGACCCTCACAATGTCATTGGTCCACCTTATGGAAGGTCTTACAGCATCTTTTAACCAGTGAGCAAAGTGCCCTGCTCACTGGCATATAAGTTGGGTGATTATTCTGGCTCTGACGGTAACTTTGATTCTCTTGCGAATGTCATCTTTTCAGATTCGATCACATAAAAAAAATCCGAGTATAGTCCTCTCTATTGCCCACTGGGTGGCCTTAAGCCTGCTCATGAGGTCCATTGTGATATGTATAGTATGTGTATGTAGATAACTTTCAATTATACTAGCGCACGATTCAAATTGGTCGATTCCTTTGCAAAAGAACCGGCAAAAAACTCTACGGTTACTCTATGAACTAAATTATTTTATTTATTTAAACTTCATGTACAGTAGTGGTACATAGGCGGACTTAATGCAACAAGGCATTCTCTACCAGTCAACCTTTGGGTTAAAAAGACAACATTGTGGTAGGCTTGCACAATAAACAAATAACAGATACTTGAAACAGAAAAAATAAAATAATAAATAAGTTATTTATAATAATAAAATACATATATATGCTAAAATTATAATATATATATAATTATAATATATTTTAAACATCATATTACAATATTGATAGATATGAGGGGAGGACAGTGTACCAGTCAATATACATACCAATTAGGTAGGTACAATAAAAAGTCTGTATGATCCAGTCCTTTCTAGAAATGACTCATGTTTCCATAATATTGTAATTAGAGTAATGTGGTAAATAAAGACCTATTAAGGCTAGGTCAAGCCCGATATTTACCTAATTAATTGCCTAGATCGCTCCCAATATTTTCCTAGCTAATTGCCTAATTCTACATTTTCAGTCGAGGAAAATTCAACCTATAATTAGTAGAGCTAAGTTACCTAACAATTGTCTAAGCTATCACTTAACTCTGTTTAGAGAACTTAAGTTTAATTGTACACCTTTAAGTAGCTTTTAAAAGAGAAGCCATTTGAACCAATTAGCAGATTCTCCTTCTTAAATGGTATCAAGCTCGCAAACTTCGAGAAAACTTGTAAACAGTCTGTAATTTATCTTCGAGTTAATGATTGGTTCCATAATTGAACGAAGATTGAAATATCAACAAACTTTAACGTTTAAAACGATCTGGCCAGTTTTGCTTGGCCATTTCATGAAATGATCGATTTCATGAAATGGCGGTGGTGGTGGCGATATTTTTTTTTTCATAAAATGGTGTTGAAAATTGATGCAGAATAATATGGACCCTGTTGAGCACAGCAAAATTAGGAAAGAGTAAGGGTGCTAAGTACCAATTCACGGAATTCAATAGTATTGTAGATCTAATGTGATACGTTTAATTAGGTTTATATTTATGTATGTGTATAATTAAAGTTAGTATAATACATACAAACTCACTCTGAACAAGTTTTCAATGAAAATATTTTTTTTTATAGAAAGTATTTATAGCGCGGTATACACCTATATAATTAATACTCAACAAGACCATTCCAAAAAGCTTAAACACGATAGGGTTATCCGAGTTCCCATGGCCACCTTCCAGTTCCATCATCAGATCAGCTCCATCTCATAATAATTTTGCATTGTCATCTGATTTACACATGCATGCAAAATTTCAGCTCAATAGGTAACCGGGAAGTGGATCAAATTTAATTTGCAAGATTTGATTACAGACAAACATCGGGACAGGGGAAACTAAAAAGCTTGTAAAAATATCAACCCTATCACAAAAATCCTAAATCACCATCGATTTAGGGTTTTTAGTCAAAACTATCTAATTAGCGATTAATATCATGTTGACAGATCGTTAACTCGCTGAACCTTGACAACACCTCGATGACGCCCGGTTATGAGTTCATATTTAACATTCATTTAATTAAAACGCGCGTTAGCGGCCATATTTGGCCGCCTACTTTACGTTAAGGCTCTAACTGCCGAGCAGTGCTACGAAACAGTGACTTTCTGAAGCCTACTCCGCAGTAACGGCTAGGTCAATAAGTTTGAAAAAAATATAAGTTTATTATAGATTCATGTACAACATTATAAATATATATTTTTTTCGTAAGACTAATTGTATTGCCAAAAAAAAATATATCAAGATATTTTTTCGCTTGTTTTCCTTATTCTGTTCAAACGGCTTTGATCTTAGAAATACACAAAAAAAATTGCTGGTTAAGTGTTCTTCAGAATATAGGCACATAGCATATGGTTTACATGTTTATTTATTAAACTTCATGTACAGTGGTATATAGGCGAACTTAATGCAACAAAGCATTCTCTACCAGTCAACCTTTGGGTTAAAAAGACAACACTGTGGCGTAGGCCACACAGTGTTACCTAAAACATGTTATTGATTTACAATCAATATTTCGCAATGAAAATGGTTTTAAAGTTCCGCCGGGGCACTATGCGGGCAACAGTACCTACGTGTATGTGTGCATTTAACTCCAGCTAGATGTTCAAGGGACTATACGCCTTAACGGTCGGTTAATAAGGGATTGGTTTTAAGGGTTAGTTTTCCCCGGGTTTTTTTTTTGGTGTTATCACTTGTCAAGGTTGGGTCGTGTTACGTAATTTGTTTGGTCTGTGTTCTAGAATGTCTAGGAATGATCCTAATAGAGTATTAATAAGGGCAATGTAACTAACTGACACCTGTAAAACATTACTCAACATGTACTGTTTCAGTTTTTTTTGCGTGAATTCTCTCATTTTACAAGCTTTTATTTATACACCAAGATCCCAGAGCTGTCTGAGATTATTTATTTTTACATGGATGACCATAGGTTCTCAATAGCGTTTCATGTACTTTGAATACCTGTGTGCTTGTGGAGCTCCTCTTTGGAGCCCCTGGGCAGATACCAGGCGAGAAAGGGAACTAAAAATAAGAGTAACTTAACTTAAATTTTTATTGGCTGATTTTTATATATGTTTTGTAGAATATTCCATGGACTATTCCACTTTCCATGGACCAAAACTTCTGCTAGACACTTTAAAGTTCAAAAAAATAAATGAACTATACTTATTTTTACATGTCTGAATTTTAAATATGTTAATGAAGTAACTATTACGAAGTTATATTTCAGTAGTCAGACTAATTGTAGTGACTAAACATCCCCTAAACACAAAAATTATTCAGCCGAGAGTATGAGCGCGAGAGCACGCATGTGTTTCAGAGCGAGTGAGACGATTTCATGTTTGGTCACTACAATTTGCTTTTTAGAATGGTCTTGATGAGTATTAATAATATATTTTGTACGTTGTTTGACTACGTGACTGAGCGTTAAAATAACGTCAGAACAAAGGAATTGGAGGCGTGGCCTACGCGAGGCGTTCGACGCAAGAAAATCGAAACGAAATGGTCGTAACTTGGCTAGGGGGCCAGAACCTTTCGGGCCAACAACAATCAGAACTACAGTCACTCCGCAATTGGAGCCTCAGGAAAGATGACAAGACTATTTCGATGATGAAAGCAACAAAACGTATGCTATGCTGGCAAAAATAGTTACGAAATGCTGCTATGCTCGCAACAATAGGTACGAAATGAAACTGTTTAATGATTTCCAAACATCAAAAAAAGTAGAACACTGAAAGCAACCATTTCCTAATTACATAAGTACTCGTAAGATTACCTACAATACCGACATCAACTTATGTGATTTTACAGAGGCCGTAGTTTTCACTTGTCATCAAATCAAATGACTTCTTTCGCTCTAGTCTGGAGTGAAAGGGCGGGTTAGGCTTTTACTGACTTAAACCAAACCTTTAAAAAATTCCCTGTGGCCATCGGTCTTACCAGGCCTCTACGATTTTGCTTCATCTCTTTGAGACGCGAATGGAACACTAAACGCTGTCAACGACTCGGGCTCGGTCCTCACCGGACGGCCAGACGGCGAGCTACTCATTGCTCGTCGTCCACAGACCTTCGCTTACGGTGGCCGCGAATTGCCCTGTGACGCTCAAATCTATATACAGGGTGTTTGGCAGAACGTTGAACATACGAAAATGGTGGATAGGTGGAGTCATATGATGATATTAAAAAAAAAAGTTTTTTTTCTTTCTTCTTGTTTCACCACTTTCTTAACTTTAAAGTGTAATTTTAATTAAAAATGGGTAAAACAGGCAATATTTAGTATTTTTTTAAAATCTTTTATGTTGGCAGATTCTTATAAAATTATTGCTTTATTCAGATGTTAGCTAGAAAAAAAGTTATGACTTCTCAAACTTACAGACAGGTGTAAAAAATACTTAAATCTTAATTCCAACTTGCATTAAAAAAAAAAAACAAAAAACGATTGAAGAGTTCCAATTCTAGCAAAACATCCCTAGTGTGTGAGCTTTCTAATGGTATGTAATTTGCTTTTATAAAAAAAAAAAACTTTAAGAGTTATTTCATAATTTTATCAAGTAGGACATTTTTGACGAAACTCTACCTTTACGGAAAGTGAAATGTTTTGCGAAATTTAATACTGCAAGGTTAGTAAAAATTAAAAGATTGATTGAAATTATGCTGTACCAATTAGGTGCGTTAATGAAACAATTAAATAATTTATTGCCTGTTTTACCCATTTTTAATTAAAATCACACTTTAAAGTTAAGAAAGTGGTGAAACAAGAAAAAAGAAAAAAACATTTTTTTTTTAAATATCCAGTTGACCAGGTGGTCCTGGTCCTGGCATAAATTAGGGCTGAGTAAGTAGCAGATGACCCCACCTATCCATCATTTTCGTATGTTCAACGTTCTGCCAAACACCCTGTATATAAAAGGGGAACTGACTGACATATCAACGCACAGCCGAAACTACTGGGAATAGGAGCGTGAAATTTTGCAAAAAGTTTCCTTTTATGACGTAGGTGAGTACTAAGAGAGGATTTTCCAAAATTCACTTCCTAAGGGGATGAAGCGGGGGTCCAAAGTTTGTTGGAGAAACCTTCATTAACGCGAGTGAAGCCGCGGGCAGTAGCTAGTGACTAGATATAGCTGTTGTACCTACTTTTCTCTACCAGTAGAGATTAAAAAATCTCTTCAAAACCATACAACTGTCTGCCTCTCTATACATAACAACAACCTCATGCAGTTTTATATCCAATCAAATCCCTTCTAACAGTAAAGTATTGTATAGAAGTACTTTACTGAAGCCATACTTGCGCGGGGCTACCGATGGAGTCAAGGCCGAACTTAATGGCTTGACAAATTGTTTCAACGCACACGCCGCACCCCTAATCAGGTTACAGTACCTTCAGGACCAGATTTATTACGGGCTATTATTATTTTATCGGTAAATTGTTGTGCTTGTTTAGCTGGCACGAGAATTTGGTGCAGGGAAATTTTGTGTTCTGAAACCGTAATCAAAATGGTGTATCCGAAATAAAAAAAATCCGCAAAATTTTCGGTTAATTTTGGATAGAGGCGTAGTCTAAATGACAGATTCCGACAGGTTTTCTGTGCCCCAAGAATCGCCAAACTTAAGTACCAGTGGGCAGGACATATGTTCGCCGAACAGATGATCGAAGGGTCCGACAGGTTCTGTAGTGGCAATCGCACACTGGAAGACGCAGCGTTGGAAGGCCTCCTACAAGGTGAACCGATGACGTGGTGAGAGTCGCGGGACTGCGATGAATGCGAGACGCCGAAGACCTTACGATGTGGCGACACTTGGCAGGCCTATGTCCAAAAGTGGACATCTTTCGGCTAAAACGATGATGAGGATTATATCCGTAACCGTATCCGAAACTGATATAATATTATTCCTAGTCCAATCTCTAAAGCCTTGAACACAGGCGTAGGGTAGCCAGTCTTTTGGTGTTTTACAGGTTGCATTTTGGAGACTGTGCGCGGGAATTGCATGGCTTGATTCCGCCATCTCATTTCTACCATCGGACAACCCGACGTACGGTGAGTATCCACCCTTACGTTGTTGAAACCTCTACGGTCTGGACTAAGCGTTTCGCTTTGTTGTTTATACCGCGTACATCGAAGGACTGGAACAATTTGCCTTCTACGGTCTTCTCATCCGATTATAATTTGGGAGTCTTCAAGGCTAGAGTGAACAGGCTCTTAATAAACTAGTGCGCCTCACCATTAACGATTGCATCAGTGCTTACCATCAGGTGGGATGATCAAGCACTAGTTTATATTAAATAAAAAATAACCATATATCCGCAGGAGTACCAAGGTTGCCGACATAGCATAGCATAGCATAGTCGGCCTTATAATGTTCCCACTGCTGGGACGCAGGCCTCCTCTCTAGAAGAGGGAATGGGCCGTAATCCACCACGCGGGCCCAGTGCGGCTTGGTGAATGTCACATGTCTTCGAATTTTTTTGGTTCTAGGACATGCCGGTTTCCTCACGATGTTTTCCTTCACCGTTTTAAGAGCAGTGGCGATGAAATAAATTACACAAAGTAATGCGCCTGGCTGGGTTTGAACCCACGACCTACAACTCGTAAGTCAGGGCCATTACCACTCGGCCACCACTGCTCTCGGTGGTTGCCGACATAGTACGAAGAATCGCTAAACTTAAGTGGCAATGGGCAGGGCACATTGCTCACAGAACAGATTCGCCGAAAGGTTCTGGGGTGACGACCATGTACCAGAAAACGCAGCGTCAGAAGGTCCCCTACAAGGTGGAGCGAAAACCTGGTGAGGGTCGCGGGAATCCGATGGATGACGACGCACAGGACCGTTCATTGTGACGAAATTTGGGGCTGGCTTATGTCCAGCAGTGGACGTCTATCGGCTGAAATGATGATGATGAAGAAAAAGATAAAAAAATCCAAATCAAATCCGTATCCAGAACCGAAATTTGATATCCTTCATCCCTGCCCCCCTAGCCAAGTTGCAATTGTTTCGTTTCTATTCTCTATTCGTCGACCGCCTCGAGTCGGCCACGCCTATAATTCCTTTGTTCTGACGTCATCTCAACGCTCAGTCACGTAGTCAGAAGAAAGGAATAGGAGGCATGTCCGACTCGAGGCGATCAACGAAAAGAGAATCGAAACGAAACCGTTGTAACTTGGCTAGGGGGCTGATTTGGTGATCGACGAACGAAACGACGTCAAAGAAACATTCAGTAGCTACAACCCTTCTGTGTCTCTTTAGTTGTCGTCCACGACATACAACCCGGCTCTCGGAACCGCTACTAGGAGGCCACTACTCTTTTCTCTTAATCAAACTATGTCAAATGGAAACGTCCGTTTAGGAATTTAACTCATATTCACGAGTTAGTTTAATGGATCTCAACTCGACACAATCGCCATGACAACGGAGAAAACCCGTCGATTTGGTAATGTTAGAAAATAACAAGCTATATTTGTCAATATATACCGCCGCGACGGCTAGTTCGAGGTGGCTCCAGGAAACGATACCTGGAGAGAATTGGGTCGGTACTTTTTATTTTAAAGGTATCTTCTTTAAAAAAAAAGTAACAATTTAATGATTCGAAGTGAAGCGACTGCTTAAGTCGGTCATGTTTTCTTTTTTTGGTCAAAAATCATCAAAGAGCGTGTCAGAGTTTTCCTGACTAAAACCCACTCCTAGTTCCTTCGTTACCTTTCATTCCAGGGCCAGGTTTTCCTTTCAGAAGCGACCCGATGGCCCCAGTAGGCTTCGACCCTGTTGGGTCCCTACGGTTTGCTGACATCTCCTTGAGGCGCGCGTGGAACACTACGCGCTGTCGACGACTTGGGTTCGATCGGACGGCGAGCTACCCATTGCTCGACGTAATGTTAAGCGACGAATCATAATGGTAAGCGACGATGTGGTCGCAACCACAGTCGCTGTCTCGTTTCAAATTTATGAAAGAAAAAGATCTCGCTGATGTGCCTTCGCCCATACCTAAATTGGTCCTCGCTACGTCTCTGGTCCCGGTCCAAAGAGCCCCACGACCCTAAATGACAAAGAATGCTGACTTGTAAAGTGTTAAGGGTTAAGTATGTACTTAATCCAATACGCACTTAAAAGAATTTTCTTCAAGCCTCGAGAAAATGTTTTTAAAATGGCTCCCAAATTAATTTAGCTAAGCTTTGGCTTCAGACAATAGAATCCTTCAAAATTAAAAACTGTTGAACCGCCGTTATTAAGGGTCTTTCTCTTGATTTTATTTTTTGAGTAATCTAAAAAAAAATTAGACCTGGCTGCGGTATTGTTTGAGAGAGTTACCGTTGCCCCGGAACACAAAGGGCAACTAAAGGACGCTACAAAAACAAATAGGTTTTAGTCAGTAAAAGTCTTGCTTTCCCTCACGCTCCACCCAGTCTGGGAGAAGGTATTTAATGACAATCCACCCCAAAAAAAAGCCATCACCTACATCTAAACAAAATTAGACGAGTATTTTTATATATATAATTCTTCTGTACGTGTGTTTGTCACCTTACTCCTCCTAAACGGCTTGACCGATTTGGATGAAATTTTGTGTATAGAGTCTCTGGATGGTTTGAAAATACAATTGGAACCGGTAGGTGCTACTGCAATCGGATTCTCTTTTAAACCGACTTCAAAAGGAGAAGGCTCTATGTTCGGCTGAATGTATTTTTATTTTCGGTCGAAAAACCAGTTTTCAGACAGTGCAACGTCTGTCGGGACCGCTAGTGTACCTAATTTGAATTCAGAATTCAAGATATTTCAAATTCTGGAACAACCAACTCTTTGCCGTAAAAGACAAAGTCCAAAATCTATTGCCCCCATATTTAGATAAAGTAAGAAATTATAGGCAACTAGCTTCTGCCAGCGGCTTCGTCCGCGTGAAAGTAGGCTTCTCCATACAAACTTTGGACCGCCGTTTCATCCCCTTAGGCCCGGCGCCCATTATCGGCATCGGCAAGGAAAAGGATCCTTCGGCATTACTTCATGCATGCCAAGCCATTGTTTCCGACAGTGTGCGCTTCCATGTAGGGATGCCGAAGGATCCTTTTACTTGCCGATGCCGATAATGGGTGCTGGGCCTTAGAGTGTGCATTTCGGATAATCCTCTCTTAGTGGTCGCCCACGTCATAAAAGGAAACCTTGTGCAAATTTTCACGCTCCTAGTCCTAGTAGTTTCGGCTGTGCGTTGATATGTCAGTCAGTCATTTTCTCCTTTTGTATATAGATAGATAGATAGATATAGATAGATAACGTGACCTTTGACAGGAGAGAATGCAAGATGAAATCGTGTTCTGCCGACCCCGAAAATAATAAACAGCATAATCAACCATAAAATGTCCCCACTACTGGGAGTCAGGCTTCCTCAATCAGAAATGAGAGAAAAACGAGACAAGGGCCTGTAATACACGATGCGGGCCCAAGGTAGATTGATATTGACTTTAACTAGGACCTGTACCATGACGTTTAAAGTAAGATTGTTTCATTCTTATTTCCGGTGTGGGTAAGGGGCGAGGGCGCTAGACGACCTGTATAGCTCTGTCTCTTACCCACACTGAAATATGAATGAAACAATCTTACTTTGAACGTCATGGTAACCCCGTAGGTTTATTCCTCAAAACAAGCTTAGGATTATTTTATCAGCCAAGTTTGATGAATTAGGTAAGTGCCTTTGTAAATGACCAATAACCATTTTGTTCTCAATTTGTTAGTTTAAAGTTGCCATTAGGTATATATAGTACGGGTGTAGTAGTAGAGTTGTAGGTCGCAGGTTCAAACCCAGGCGCATTACTTTGTGTAATTTATTTCATCACCACTGCTCTCAAAACGGTGAAGGAAAACATCGTGAGGAAACCGGCATGTCTTAGAACCAAAACTTCGAAGACATATGACATCCACCAAACCGCACTGGGCCCGCGTGGTGGATTACGGCCCATTCCTTCTCCTAGAGAGAGGAGGCCTGAGTCCCTACAGTGGGAACATTAGAAGGCCGACTATGCTATGCTATATATTTAGATGGCAATTTGCCACAGACCCTTAAAGTTGGAATGATTCTGGAATGGCAACCGCGTACCAGAAGACAAAGCGTTGGTAGGCCTCTTATATGCTGGACTGGTGAGGGTCGCAGGAATCCGATAGTTGCGAGACGCATAAGATCGGTTGTTGTGGTGATACTTGGGAGAGGCCTATATCAAGCAGTGGGTGTCTTTCGGGTGAAATGATGGTGATGACTTAAAGTCTGCCTTATATGGAACCACCGCTTCTCATAGGTAGTTACTGAAGGTAGTTAAAAGATTTTATAAAACCGGTACCACCTTCTACTAGTGGTTTCGTCCGATCAACGAAACTATCTATGTCCATATACTTTACCTAGGTGCCAGGTCTGATCAACTGAAGAAAAAGCATCATAGACTTTTAAAATGTTCATCATCATCATCATCATCATCTTCCTGCCATTATCCCGTATTATTTGGGGTCGGCGCAACACGTTTTTTTCTTCCACTCTGCCCTGTTACTCGTCATGCTATCACTAACTTCCTTTTCTTTCATATCACTCTTCACACAATCCATCAAATGTTAATAACAGAAATATTAATAAATTAAATTACTCATTATTAAAACTGGCTAAAATAAATCTGTTAATATATATAATAGAATAAATTTTTAAAAAAAAAAACAGGGTCAATTTAACGAAAATGTAGCTTCGATTTCATGAAATTTAATCTGCCATTTTATTTTTAAAAACAATACAGTTTCTCCGTTGGTAAGTACTAAACCGACAAAAAAAGGCAAATAGTTAATTTATATAAAATTATGTTCAGCTAAACAGTAAACAATTGAATATTTAAACAGCTGCTTGAAATATCATTTACTTTGATTTGCCACATTATGTGTAAAATTCGAATAAAAAAGGAATTTTAAATAATTATCGATTACCAAAAATTTTAATAGCCACAAAATAAAAAGTAAAATAAATTCACGAATGTAGTTAACACCCATGAATTTATTT
This sequence comes from Mythimna vitellina, assembly GCA_949316375.1. Classification (NCBI taxonomy): domain Eukaryota; kingdom Metazoa; phylum Arthropoda; class Insecta; order Lepidoptera; family Noctuidae; genus Mythimna; species Mythimna vitellina. The sequence goes on from OX438709.1 coordinate 11,191,470, forward strand.
TACGCCGCTCAGAAAAAAGAACTGCTATTGAATTACAAAAGCAGCTGAGAATATTAACACAAATTAAGAAAAGACCCGTTTTATAAACTAAAAAGAAACTAAAATAGTGGACTGTTATATAACCCCCAGGTGGCCAAATTCTGGAGGCCAATGTCCTTGACACGACGCACTAAAGCCAGCGCCTGCCGCGACATTGCGGCAAAATCACACCAAGACAACTTACCTGGTTCGGCGTCGCTGTTTCCGTCGTCATGTCGACCTCCACCGACGCCAATCTACTCCTCTTCTTTCTTTTGTGACATGTACAACAGTCTACGAATGAGGACAGCGTAAAACTACCCTTGACTCAAACCGGCATCGCCGAAATATCGATTTTTCAACGTCCCACCACACGCTTATTAAATTGTCAATTCAAAGTCCTCACTAGCATTCTCGCTCCAGAAAAGATTTAAAAAAAGAATTATGATTAAGATATCGATTGAGTTCTATATTCGAAATGAAATGCGCGGATCGCGCTCCGCCATTTTCCTTCCGTATTCAAATTCCGTGATTGGACGCTTCACTGTTGATTTTTTTGGAAAATGGGCGCTAATACTACGAAACACTAAGCGACAATTAAAGCTGAAACTATACACTGCTTTATAGATATAAATAGAAACGTTTAAAACGGTTAAAATAAATGTTTTTCGTACAAGTTGTTGCGTTTGGTTGTTCACCACGGGGGTGTACAAGAATTTTGCCGGTTCGAGCAAGTGAGTTGGGTGGGGTGGTACGATTCTACTGCGACTGCGCGGGGGAGTGTCTATGTGTGCGTGATTTGCGTGTATCATTACCACGCTAACGTGACCCCTACCTCCCCCTCACTTACAGGACAAGAGGATGTTATTAGGGGTTTCGATTCTCGGTACTGGATGTCTAAGTAAACTAGTTTAGTTCTATGTATTAATACAATCGATATTGTAGACTCAGTTGGTAGGAAATATCAGACAGAGAGGGGCCTACAAAGCTTACTACAGAATCGCAAAGCAGACAATGGCGTTTATAGGCGAAAGGCTATGCTAAAAAAGGTGAAAAAATAATTCAGATTACAGACTTAGTAGGTAAGCTCGGACTTATACGAACAAAACGATATGATAAAGGATTTGCATTAAAACTATTCTGATATGTCGCGACGTCATGTCTGTGATTTAATGATACTGTCTGCATTGATATATGAAACGCTTATTATATGATATCAGGGGATATGAACACCGACATTGTCCTGTGTTAATCTTTTCCTTCATTGTTTTATTATAGATCCTGAGAAGACTTTTTTATCCTATTAGGCCTATGCTATTATTCATTCTTGTAATAAAACTGTCAATCAATCAATCAATCAAAGTATTTATTTCAAATAAAACGTTTACAGGCACTTTTGAATTGTCAAGAAGTCAATAAGTCAAAGAAATGATGCTAATTGCACATTCCAAAGCGTAGATCTCTGCGGAGAAGAATGTGCAAGAAACTCCATGGGTACTCATTTTACAATTCTGGTTACTTACATACTTTTTGTCGCTTTTGACTTATGAGAATATAAAAAGGTTTGGCTTAGCTTGTAAGATGGATAGCCACGATTGAAAAAAGAGTACCTTTTTTGAGTTTTTTTTTTTATTGGGTGGGAAAATCAACTTATGACAAATCGCGCTCTTGGGCGGAGTGAGAGATAGTGTCAGACTTTTACTGTCTAAAAACCCACTCCTGTTCCTTCTTTCCCTTCGTCCCAGGGCCCCGGGTTTCGCTTTCACACTACCCGTGGCCCCAGTAACCTTTTTTGGGTTGGGAAATCAGCAAATAACTTCTTTCGCTCTGGGTAGAGCGAGAGAGGGTGTTAGACTTTTACTGACTAAAACTTATCTGCGTTCATTCATGGCCAAGGTAACTCTTCCGGTTAATCTTGCAGCCTAACGAGTAGCTTTACCTAAGTTTGATATTATTGTTATTATTATTATATATGAGTTGTTATATCTCAGAACCTTGGGGGGCTAGACCTTTGAAAGGCGTACGAGGAGTCGAAACCAACTCGCAGAGGCCCCTTAGACGCTTTTAAAGGAACGTGATACTAACCGGCGATTATCCCTGTACGTGGTATGCTAGTGCATCCAAGGACAACCCCCGGTTGGTGGAAAACTATTGCGACATGTGGAAAACTATAAAGGCTATGGTTTTTGGAGTCTTAACTGGACTGGTTACCAGGAACTATGTTAAGGCTATGGCCCCTGCCTGAACAATGTTATTATATATTATTATTACTTATTTATTATATCTCGATATATTGCTAAAGTTTTTCTATAGTCTACCTTTTTTATGCTATCAAAATTGAAACCCTTTCTTAGCATAAATCGCACGAAACCATACAACACTAAAGTACGAAACTCAATTTTAAATTGCATATTGCATAGGTTTCATACTATCTTTATCTTTTCTTTTAGAGTGGCAAACATTTTTGAGGGGTTTTTCGAAACTGAGTCGCAATAGACCACGACGGTTAGACTAACCGGATAGGTTACGTCCATAGTGATTAGAAAACATGCAGTTTTTTCATCATGTAAGACTGGATTCGTAAATGAGATTATTTTGACTGAGGTATCGCAAGTTTTAACAGAAAATGAGTTTATTTATTGGATTATTTTAGAATAGAATTGGTCAAGCTTTTAATTTGATCTTATGTAGAGAATGCTATCGAAGTGAGCTATAAAATTAAAATATTCTATCAGATAGTCATCACTTCATTATTCGTCCAGTTACGTCCATACCAATTAGAAAACATGCGTGTTTACGAAAAATAGAAGTTTTTTCTTGTATCATTTAAGATCAAGTTCGTAGATGGGATTACTACGACTGGTATATCGCAGGTTTTGACAGAAAATGACCTCATTTATTAGAACATTTTGGACTAGGGTAGGTTGAGAGTTTTATTGTAATCTTATGCAGAGAATGCTAGAACTGCTAGTAATGCTAGCTATAAAATTGTAGCTATAATATCCTATCATGACCTCCTAATCAATTTGAAAATTTAAAATTGTGGATAACATGTTCCGAATTTTTGCACACGTCGAGGCTCTTGTAGCCCGGGGGGGCTGTATTATTTGTACAGCTAATACGGCGGTCGCTACGCCCCTGTCTAAATACGTTTCTCGTAATTAAAACATACTTTGCTTATTTGTTACCCCTTTTTATCATAAATAAATAGTATAGAGCGTCAGACGATAAATTTGGCCAAAATCTGCCGAAATGTATTGAAGCGGCCCAAATAATAAATGAGTAAGGTCTGGATTTAGAATTATTCATTTATCACTACATAGTATAAAACAAAGTCGCTTTTCTGTCTGTCTGTCCCTATGTATGCTTAGATCTTTAAAACTACGCAACGGATTTTGATGCGGTTTTTTTTATTAGATAGAGTGATTCAAGAGGAAGTTTTATATGTTTATTACGTGCACAATATAGTAGAGGAAAACTGATGATTTTAGAAGTTTTTAATGTGATGTCGTAAATAAACACATTTTTTGCGATTACATTGCAAAAGCTGGCTGAACTCTAAGAGATAGATCAAAATAAGGTACTACAGTATTTATTGTACACCTTAAAAAGGTCATACTTTGACGTGATCAGCATTGCACCCGTGCGAAGCCGGGGCGGGTCGCTAGTTAAGTATAAATTATAACATTGCCTTCGACGTGCCTGTAAGGGTGGTATAGTATAATGTAGTAAATATACAGGGAGTTTGGTGCAATCTGTGCCAAATTAAAATGGAGAGTTTACGCCTTACATATTTTTAAAATTTGTATTTGAATGAAAAATTTGGGTCTTCTTTTCATAAAACAATAAAAAGTCGATGAAAAAAAAGTCACAGGGCATGAGAAGAGTTTAGGGGTCTGAAAGGATAGCAGATGACCCCTCCCGTCGATCATTTCAATTTGGCACACGATGCACCGAACACTGTATTTATTATTTATTTTTGTAGGTAAGGTAAGTAAACACAAACACTTAAAACTAGAAACAACAAATAAGTACAGATAGAAGAACACAACACAAAGGTGCTATTTATTTCAAATGAAATGCTAGTTTTTTTCTTTTACAAATATTTTTAGTTTTTTTCTTTCGGTACCTCGGGTCGCTTATCCAAGGTGATGGCGAGGTAGACCGAGACGTATCACATCGGATCAATACAGGATGGATGAAATGGCGACAGGTCACTGGAACAATTTGTGACCCACGGATGCCCCCCAAGTTGAAGGGTAAAATCTACAAGTCCGTGATAAGACCTGTCATACTGTATGGATCAGAATGTTGGGCTGTGAAAAAGACGGATGAAAAAAGATTGCATGTAGCGGAGATGAGAATGTTGAGATGGATGTGTGGTGTGACGAGAATGGATAAGGTGAGAAATGAATATTTTGAAAGAGAGAAGTTTGAAAGTGGCGTCAGTGACTGAAAAGTTGAAGGGGAATCGTTTGTCTTGGTATGGTCATGTAAAGAGGAGAGATGAAACGCATGTTACTAAAAGAGTTATGAGTATACATGTGGATGGGTGGAGAGGGAGAGGGAGGCCAAAGAAAAGATGGATGGATTGTGTGAACAGTGATATGAAAGAAAAGGAAGTTAGTGATAGTATGACGGTGGTCAGGATAGAATGGAAGTAAAAAAACATGTTGCGCCGACCCCAAATAACATGGGACAAGGGCAGGAAGATGATGATGAAATATTTTTTAAAAAGATAATAAATCCTCTCTTTAGGTATTGTTCCCCTTTCAATTTTACACCTGAAACTATGAACTAAATTGAATACAACAGTACTACGGAAAACAACAGCGCATATAAAGTGAAACATGACAGTAGACAGTTACTGGCGCGAGTAGTGGAAGACAAGTTATGACTGTCCGCACTCCTTCCTCACTGAATATTCAAGAGCGGTGTCTGCACCGGACATAGGTGCTGGAACCCGGGCAAGAATGCAGTAGAAATAGTCCAGTATAAGAATTTTATAAGCTTTTATTTCATTTACTGTGTTATCCAATATATATTGGTCAATGACTCTTAGTAGTGAATTTTAAAAGGAATATTTTTAACTGTGCATCAGAAATATTATTCTTCACTAAAAACATTAATGGACTTTTTACAATTATTAAGAGATTTGGAGCACCCTAACTCGGACAGGTTAGGTTAGAAGAGGATGACGGGGTCTTTTGAGAGAGCGAAACGAGCGAACACAGACCTAGCCTTTACCTTCGAGGTTATTATTTTAAAATCACCCAGAAGAGCATATTTTAGTGTGTAATTAATAATTTTGATAGAACAAAGACATATTTTGTGTTAGAAAACAGGGATAAATTGGGTTACAGTTAAAATATTGTTTTCAACTAATTTGTATTTTGCATACAACGATTAGTTATCAATGCACGTGTAAGTGACATTACGCTAAATCAAATATGGCGGACTCCCAAAGATAGGGACTAATTATTATTTTTGATGCAGTACCATCATATTGATATCTTTTTTTATTATTATTCTTGGTAGGTTCGCGCTTGACCGCTATCTCACCTGATGGAAAGCGACGATGCAGTCGACGATGAAGCGCGCTTACCTAGAAGTAACCTATTCACTCTTGGCTTAAAGATTCCCGGGTCATAGCCATCAGGAAACACAGATTCCGGCAAGGAATTCCACTCCTTAGCTCCATATCAAATGAACAGGTTTGGCAAGAGGAATATGATGAAACTTTTTTTGTGTTGTGAAGCAATAAAAACTCCTAAGGCTTCATGGAAGGCCTCCCACAAGGTGGACCGATGACCTGGTGAGGGTCGCGGGAATTCGATGGATGCGAGACGCACAAGACCGGTCATTGTGGCGGCATTTGGGGGAGGCCTATGTCCAACAGTGGACGTCTTTCGGCTGAAATGATGATGATGATGATGAAGGCTTCATATCTTGTACGACAGACGAGAGTAAAACCAAATGTTTGTTACAGAAATTTTATCCTGAATAATAATCCTATCGATTAGTATAATAAAATAGCGAATGTTTAATTTTTTAAATTTTAGTTGGTTTGAGTCCCGGGCGAGGCAAGTGATTTTTGGAAAAGCTTTGAATGCAGTTTTGTTTCTTTTTTAAAATAAAGGAATGTCTTCTTTAAGTAAAATGAGCCAACTTAAGGATTTAAGGTAGTTCCCCTCCAGGGCCTGACTTATTTTTCCACATTTCATAAAAGGAGAAACTGACTGACATATCAACGCACAGCCGAAACTACTAAGACTAGGAGCGTGAAATTTTGCACAAGGTTTACTTTTATGAGGTAGGCGAGCACTAGGAGAAGATGAAGAATGGTCCTGTCAGTGACGATAGATCGATGTCGATCCCAATATAATGTGATATTGCCATTGTCGAGAACTAGGTTGGGCAATCTGGGGACGCAAGGTAATATTTTTTTTATAATAACTCTTGATTATTTTAGGAAAAAAAATACATATACATATAAAAACCGCTGAAATCGATTCAGTAACCGATTTTGAACATACAACTTTCTAAATGAGTGTTACTAGCGTCTGCCCGCGGCGTCACTTCCGTGGAAAATCCTCTCTTAGTGCTCGCCTACATCATAAAAGGAATCCTTGTGGAAAATTTCACGCACCTAGTACCAGCAGTTTTGGCTGTGCGTTGATATGTCAGTGAGTTAGTTTCTCCTTTTATATAATATAGATTTTACACGCAATGGCGAATTTACAAATTTTCAAAGCATAGGCTATACAGTTTTTGCCGCCCTTGCCTCTACAATTGTCATCTCCTGCATTATTTTTACAATCCAAAAATTTCATAGAGCACACGTAAAATATTTTTTTAGAATTCTAATGGTATTTTTCTACTCTCGGAATGTGCAATGACAAGTGAGAGAGGAAAGTCATCAGCAAAATTTGTAGCAGACTTCTATCTATGAGACATCAGAAAACAGTCATGCAAAAATCTTTTTGATTTCTATGAGGTAGCAAAGAAAAAAAAAACTTTGGTGCTCTAATTTGCCGCCCTAGGCCAACTCAGCCTGCTGGTAAATACGCCACTGGTTACATGTTGTTGTATCCTAAGGATAGGATACAACAAAACCCCTAATAACGTTGTAACCTAAAACCGATAAAATTAAACCCGCTACCTACAATTAATACCTTTCTATCTATCTATAGGCCCTGCCACTTGAAGCGAAAGGGTTAAAGTGGTACTTAGAGCCCTTCGATAAAGATTGAAGATATCCATGGACTATAAACAGGCATTGTTACGCTTTTAAACACCCTCGTTAATTTATTTTAGAGAGGGATTGTTTTTCTGCTTAATTATTTACTAAGGTTTTTTTTTAATTAATGTTTTAGGCTTTTTCCCGCGCTCTTGGGCGGAGCGGGAGATAGTGTCAGACTCTTACTGACTAAAAACCCACTTCTGTTCCTTCGTTGACTTCGTCCCAGGGCCCCGGGTTTCGCTTTCACACTACCCGTGGCCCCAGTAGGCTTCGACCCTGCTGGGCCCCTACGATTTGCTGACATCTCCTTGAGGCGCGCGTGGAACAGTACGCGCCGTCGACGATTTGGGCTCGGCCCAGTTACCGGACGGTCGGACGGCGAGCCACCCAATGCTCGCCGTCCGCAAGCCCGCGCCTACGGTGGCCGGAAATCGGGATCGGAATCCTGGCGGCGGCAGTCGGACCGTAGCCTCATGCGATCGGCCGCCTCCTTTGCTAGCATTACTGCTTCACAGAAGGAGGCGACCGCCTGCCACTCCTCCTCGCTCCGGACCATGGCCTGAACCAAGGCCCGGCGCGAGAGATCACCGCCGCCGATTGCCCCCCCGAGGACACGGCGATGCTCTGCCCAAGCTGGGCACACCTCCACCGTGTGCTCCACCGTGTACTCCGGGCGGTCCACACAGTGGCTATTTGTTGTGGCGTCGTTTCCGCACGAATCCGGTGCAGAAACTTCCCGAACTTACCGTTTTAGGCTTGGATTCTAAGTCATTTAAGCCATGTCTTCATATAAATAGTTAATTTGTTTACCATGGATGTTACAGATTCTAATGCTTTTGTAGTATTTGGCAGCAAATTTGTATTAAGAGTGTTCTTTTTCACACGCCTATATCGTCAACATCGAGCATGGTTTAATTCATTAAACCATTCGGGAATTGAACTATTTTCATAGGTAAGTTTGTACGGAACCCTCAGTGCGCGAGTCCAACTCGCACTTGCCTGGTTTTTTTTTCGGTATTACTCACAAACGCCGTGTCTAGCCTGAAACGTGCAATAAAGACCTTTGTTCTTTTATTGTACAGACCTATGATGATGTTATCGATCAATCATCGTTCTACGTTGGAAAAAAGATGACTTTCACATATCATGCTATTCACAAAAATAAAATTGGAAACATGTACGGCCGTAAAAACTAGAAAGTCACAAAATATTAGGCATGCAAAATGTTTATGCTCTTGTTTTGAAAACGAACAGCAAAACAAATCCCGGCTGTTATCTGAAAAAAACGTAGGGATACGCAAAAATAAATTATATTTACGTATTCTGGCAGTACTCCATAATCACTGGGCTTTACTTATTTTCATGAATGAAACAAAAATAGAACTTAATAGTACTTATAGCCATATATTATTATACTGAGAATTTTATTCTGGTACTCGGAAAATTCCATGCAATAAGTATTTATGATTCGTATTCTTTGAAATAAGAACAACGGAACATAACAGCTGAATGTTTTCCCACGCATATAAATGTCAATTTAGGGTTACTCTATGGTATTTTGTAAGGGATCTCTTGACAGGGTATCGGTGTCGGATAGAAATACGATATTCGAGTCGAGAATGACAGGGATGCGTCAATTGTTTATTTATTTTTGGGGGAAGATTTGTAATTAGCTGCAAACAGTGAAATTGAAGAGAAAGTAAACGCCTTCACCACTCATAGCAGCGTCAGGCAACTGCTACATAGTGGCCTGGCATTATGCTGAATTGAACCTATTTGGCGCAGCCGTGAGACACACAATGTTGATGTATTTTTTATGTTTTAGTATTTAAGTTTCTATATTGTAATTGTTATCTCATTGTGTGTACCTGTGTGCCAAATAAACGTGTTTTCTTTCTTTCTTTCCTTATTTTAGAGTTTGTTGGATTTGGCTAACATTGAAGATGTAAAAACAACAACAATGAGGATACGAATACCAAATGAGGAAACATCATTAGTCCAGAAAGATGTCAAAAAATGATTTAGTTTAGTCAAAAGCCTGACCTCGGAGACTTTGTAAGTTCGGGCGCCACTAAAGAATTCCCACAAACCTATTTTGTTCAATTTCTTTAAATCTTTTAAATTTTTTTATGTTCATTTTGTTTTAAATCAACAACTGATAAAATTAGATATACGTAGGCATAGTGGTAAATCCTTCATTTTTATTTCGCTAAAAATATATTTGCTTCGGATAGCAATCATCAAGATCTTGACTAAACAAAAAGATTTTTAGGTAGGAATTTATCTATTAACACTACCTAACCAGCATCAGAATTGCTCGCAGAACAGATGGTCGATGGGCTCGAAAGGTTCTGGAATGGCGACCACGTACCGGAAGACGCAGCGTTGCAAGGCCTCCCACAAGGAGGACCGATGACCTGGTGAGGGTCGCGGGAATCCGATGGATGCGAGACGCACAGGACCGGTCATTGTAGCGACATTTGTGGGAGGCCTATGTCCAACACTCCAACAGTGGACGTCTTTCGGCTGAAATGATGATGATAATGATGACTACCTAACCTATTGCTAACAATTACTAGACGAACATGAGAGTCCGAATTCAATTCTCATACATCCATTCTATTTCCGAAGTTCTAGAAATACCAAATACACCTTATCTTTCTCAATAAGCATACGTACTGAATAAATTATTATTCAATCCAATCCTATCTATCGACAAACAGAATAATAAATTTATTCGTAAATAGTCAACGTACTATTGCTGTGCATATATTTAAGGGCCTTTTACACTACTCGATATTCAGACAGTCTTAGTCGATGTCGCGTAGTGTAATAAGGGTTAGACCGGTCTTACTCGGAACAAAAAATAAGACTGAATATCGTGTAGTGTAATAGGGCCTTTAGGCCGAAAGCCCAAACCTAATTAGGGAAAAAGCTGCCTACCACTATGCCTTCGGCTACATTTTCTTTACTTAAACAACAGCCTTTTGGACACTTTTCTATTTTATAGCTTTGATTGGCCTGTTGGTCTAGTGGTTAGTGGCCCTGACTGCTATGCTGGAGGTCGTGGGTTCGATTCCCACCCAGGACAAATGTTTGTGTGATGAGCACGATCATTTGTTCTGTGTCTGGGTGTAATTTATATATAATATGTATGCATTTAGAAATATACATGTATGTTTATCAGTTGTCTAGTACTCATAACACAAGCTCTGCTTAGCTTGAGACTAGACGGCGTTGTGTGATAGTTATGGAATATTATTATTATTATATTATAGCTATGTGAACGAATTTTTTGATGGCTTATTAGCACTTTCCCTTTTTTTTACTTCTACATATTTTTAAGTAAGGCAAAGTTGGGTTACTTTGGCCCTAGGGTATAATTTTAGCCCAAGTTTATTAACCCGTCAGAACACGAGGCATTGTTTCTATTGTTAAACGAGCTTGGGCCAGAGTTGTATCTCAAAGCCAAAGTAGGTAACCCGACTTTACGGTATATTTTTTATCTTTGCCCACACTAGGAATTACTCCTGTGTCGTGGGTTTTTTTTGTTGGGAAAACATTCAATAACTTCTCCCACTCTAGGGTGGAGTGAGTAAAAGTCTGACACGCCCCCCCGGTAGCACGCCATAATTATGGCGGTAGGTCCCCTCTTTGAGGCGTAGCCGGAAAGATCTCACGCGTCCTTCCCTTCCGCATGACGCAGGTCCTCACCGGACATGATAAGTTCGGATTCGTGCGGAAGAAAAAACGCCCAGGTGTCACTACTGTATGGACCGCTTGGAGGACGCGGTGGAGCACACGGTGGAGGTGTGCCCCGCTTTGGAAGAGCAACGCCGTGTCCTCATGGGGCCAATCTCTCGCGCCGGGCTTTGGTACAGGCTATGGTCCGGAGCGAGGAGGAGCGATCCCGATTTCCGGCCACCGTAGGCGCGAGCTGGCGGATGGCGAGCTACCCATTGCTCGCCGTCCACCAGCCCGCGACCGTCCGGTAACCGTCCGGACTGAGCCCAAGTCGTCGACGGCGCGTACTGTTCCACGCGCGCCTCAAGGAGATGTTTAGGTTAGGTTAGCAACTTTAGGGGCCCAGCGGGGTCGAAGCCTACTGGGGCCAAGATTCTAATTCTGAAAGGAAGACTCGGCCCTGGTACAAAAGGCAACGAACGATCAGGAGTGTGTTTTTAGTCAATAAACGTCTGACACTATCTCTCGCTCCCCCCAAGAGCGGGGGATGTCATAAGATGATTTTCCCAACGAAAAAAAAAAATTCCCTCCGTCTCAGACTTTTTCTGACTAAAACCCACTCCTATGTTCCTTCTTCACCTTGGTTCCAGGGCCCCGGGGTTTCTTTTCGCACAACCCATAACCCCAGTAGGCTTCAACCCTGCTCCGGGAATCAGTCAATCGGTCAACGACTGCGCCAATTGCGCCGTCCTCCAGATATTGGCGACCCACCTGGTTTTGCCCTCTGCATTAACATAAACTTGGCACACAGGTAGACCATATCCTTGAATAGGAAATTTGTGATCTTCTTAACTTCTTGACTTACTCATACTTATCTCTTTGACTGGCCTGTTGGTCTAGCGGTTAGTGGTCCTGGCTGCTATGCCGGAGGTCGTGGGTTCAGTTCCCATCCAGGACAAATATTTGTGTGATGAGCACGATCATTTTTCTGTGTCTGGGTGTAATTTATCTATAATATGTATGTATTTAGAAATGTATAAGAATGTTTATCAGTTGTCTAGTACTCATAGCACATGCTCTGCTTAGCTTGGGACTAGACGGCGTTGTGTGATAGTTAAAAAAAAAAACCAAAATAAATTTTGCCTTAAATAATTAATGTACTTTTGTATTTTCTCAAATTGTTCAATTAATTTCAATTATTTTTAATTCTAATGATAAATAATATAATTTTAATGTATTAACCCATAATTTTAAAACCATATTTTAAAACATACTTCTTCTTATTCCTTCTCACCGTACTGGGTTTATGGCTAATTCTTACACCGTCTCTACCATAAAACTGGAATGTGCTTCCCCTTGACATCAAAAAAGCTGAAAGTAAATTTTCCTTCAAGCGTAAAATTCGGAACTACTACTTGAAGTCCTCTCAATCTTAGTTCGGTCTTCGTCATAATTGTTATATTTTAAGTTCTCCTAATTAGAATGATTTCTTATTTATCATAGTATTTATTAGTTTATTATTTTAGCATATTTTATTATTATAAGCCACTTAATTCAACGATACTACATTCTATTTCAAAAATATCTGTTATTTATTTATTTTGCACACCTACCACAGTGTTGTCTTTTTAACCCAATGGTTGACTGGTAGAAAATGCTTTGTGGCATTAAGTCCGCCTATGTACCACCACTGTACATGAAGTTTAAATAAATAAATATTTGTACGCTGTAAACGGCAGAATATTATGATCATAATATATAAGGTCCGATTAAAATAGTGGGACAAATTTTAACACAGCGTTCAGTACGTCTAACCAAACATATTTAAGAAAAAAAATCAGTGATTAAAGTATTTTTATTTTGACCTATATAAAATAATAAATGGCACTCAAGAATAAACACATCCAATAAGGGTAGGTACTTAAACTCGCGCCTCGCACCGCGCGTCGCGCGCTTAGTTCAATGAACCCCGAGCGAACGTCTAATTACCTACGCTACTCAATCGTAATAGTTACTTTCAGTTGTCTACACACCGCATTTTTAGGATAGTGTTGCTAGTCTGGGTAAGTAGAAGATAGTAAGTACGCGCAACTCAAGAACAGGCTACCATCGAGTGTGTATAAACTTTCCTCGAACACACATGATTATGAACCGGTGCCTCTAGGTGCCTAAGAAAAGATTCTAATTTCCCAACACACTTTACCAGGCTTTGGACTGTCTAATTGCGTGCTGAACTGTTATCAAGGTATCAAAGCTATTGCAGTATGTAAGTTGTAAATAAACAAGCGCGCAGTGGAAACAATGTACTGATATGAATCATTTTTGATTATTTTAAAGTTCGATAACAGTTAAACACTGATTCAGGCGTGTTTAAAAATCAGAATCAGCCCTATTTACAGTAATTAATTGAAATACTACTTACTCTACGCCGGTAGGTTTAGATTAATTGTTGAACATGCCTACTCTTTTGTTCAATGCACTTGCGGGCGCGTTTAATTATGTGTCTTTTCACTTTTAAAAGAGTGTCTTCACTTTTAGTTCCTGCACACGAGTGTAATGATAGCACACGAGTGTAATGATACGGGTGGAGGCCTTCATCACGAAGGAGTTTCCACACGTAAAAATCACTGACATTGAATACACTACCAGCATCGGCCGTGCTCGCCGTGGGGTGTCGTCTAAAGTCTAAAATGTCTTCTTCAAGATGCACTGCATAGCGCGGTCTTCCTGCGTCAACCGCTGGTGGCATGAAGGTGTTTTAATCACGATGGCGCTGTACTGCTCCCAGGATTGTCTCAAGGCTCGGCCGCCTTCCAAATCTTTCATGGTAAAGGATTTGGGCTTGTCTTATGCTATTTCCAAGTATTCTTGATTGGTGTACGCGTAATAAGGCATTGTTGTCGATTGTGATAACTATCTAGGTACGTAATAACACTCACACACTTACATTCGACGTTCGCGAAACATGTTACCGTCTCGGTAGCACGACGAAAACTGAAATTGCGTCATCATTGTCATTTACGGCAAGCGCGCGACGCGGGCGCCTGCGAAAGGCTATGTTAGACTGAGAAGGCACGAATTGATCAATGAACGCGGCGGCCGGTGACGTCGCGTAGGTATTTTGTAGTATTATGAGATGTGTTTATGCATCGGGAAACCAACATTTTTAGTAAATTTTCGTTAGCTGTTTTTTTTTTCATTGTAAGTATGTAGTTTATTTTTTTTTTACGATTGTCTTTATTTTGGTGGTCTGAATGATTTCTAAAAGTTTGTTCATCTATTTTAATGGGACCTATATAGGTCAAAATAAAAATACTTTAATCACTATTTTTTTCTCTTGAATATCTTTGGTTAGACGTACTGAACGCTGTGTTAAAATTTGTCCCACTATTTTAATGGGACCTTATATAATGCACATAACAACAACTTTGTACAACATTCTGACAAATAAATGCATTCTATTCTATTCTATGAATACGTTTCCTCGAGATAATTTTCAATGTTTACGCAGCGAAAGCCACTGGGAGAAGCTATTACACAAAATATGATTTATTTGTAAATAAAAACTCCCACACAGATAAACTGAATCAGAGGTATTTCTGAGGACAATGACCGCAAAATTGTCTGACATATATATTATATGAACGTCAGAATGAAAATTTATAAAACTTTGCTTGACAAATAACAGTCTGTCATGACTTTCGCCGACGTCAAGTGAACTTTCATATTGTCTGAATGTACGAATATAATATCTCACCGGGAAATTGTAGACTCCGTTTGATTGTGATGTAATCTTTATTAGATTATATTTTTAAGTATTATTATTTTTTACATTTTTGCATTATTCTCTATGTTGTTATACACTGACAACCCGAAATCATTTCCTTTCATTCAGTCTATCCAAAGGTTGTCTGTTAGGAATTGCCCTGTGCAATAAGACCGCCTATTGTACACTAATTTATATAAATGTTTGTCCTGTATTATGTTAAGGTGTGCAATATAGTTACATAATAATAATTATTATAATTTCTCAATATGTTATGAAAAAATCGATTTATAATACGTCGTTATATAATAAATCACATTCAAATTCATTAAGTAGTTTCTAACATAACCATGTCTTGTTTAGAAAAAATAGTTTACAATTTCTCGCGATATTTTACAGTCTAAGGGCCTGTCCACACAACGATATTTCACCGCGAGGTTTTTATTCTTGCGTATTATATTTTGCGTTCAATATACCACAGTGTCTCAAGACGAAAATCTATGACCAGTGCGTGTTGCCAGTGATGACATATGGCTCCGAAACGTGGTCGCTTACAATGGGCCTCATCGGAAGACTTAAAGTCACTCAAAGAACAATGGAAAGGGCTTTGCTCGGAGTTTCCTTGCATGATCGCCTCAGAAATGAAGATATCCGCAGGAAAACCAAGGTTACAGACATAGCCCGAAGAATCGCCAAACTTAAGTGGCAGTGGGCAGGGCACATTGGTCGCAGAACAGATCGTCGATGGGGACGAAAGGTTCTGGAATAGCGACCACGTACCGAAAGACGCAGCGTCTGAAGGTGGACCGATGACCTGGTGAGGGTCGTGGGAATCCGATGGATGCGAGACGCACAAGACCGGTCATTGTGGCGACATTTGGAGGAGGCCTATGTTCAACAGTGGACGTCTTTCGGCTGAAATGATGATGATATTTTGCGATCAGAATTACACTAGTACGCACTGCGAATAAAATTTCGTACGATTATGTCAGTTCAATGCTGTTCCTGGCTGAGACGCACGTCTTGAATGGACAAAGGAACAAAAATTTTACATAGCGCCGCCGTTGCAGAACTGAGCAAAACGCGCGAATTTTATTTCGCAGTGCGGACATAAACATACATACCTCTATACTGCACAAAACATTCGCGCTGATTTATTTCCGTACCGCATCGCGTCAAATCTGCATGAAATCTCAGATATTTTTTATTGCGCGATTTTTTTATCGCCTGTGATGTGTTTTCACACATCGCGCATCGTCGCGGTGAAATACCACTGTGCGGACAGACCCTTACGCCACTGGTAATTTTCCGATGACATATACACATACATCATATTCAGACGTTGCCACGGTTGAATGATTGTATTAATTTGTCCTAAAAAAAATATTTCATGATTGGCAGACGAATAATACGAATATAATGACGATAGAAAATCTGACCATCAGTCTTCCCAGTAACTGGGTTGAGGAAGCCTGATAGACAGTCGCTGGTGAAACACGGGTATTCAGTCGCATGTCGCATCTGACTAGACTAGAAGCCAATCCCAAGCTAGTTGGGAAAAGGTATCGGAGATGGTACAAATATGTGATTATAAATGAATACTCCTTTGTTTAAGGGTCCTTCCTCTAGATTTTTCTGAACGAAGTTGGCACAGTAACGTAGGAATTGGCATGAGAAAATTCTTTTTTCTCATGCTCTCTCGGCATGTCTATGCTCTGCAGTGAGCAAGGTGTAACTTTTTTTTTTAGGTGAGAAATCATCTAATGACATCTCGCGCCCTTTTCGTATCAGACTTTTACTGACTAAAACCCACTCCTGTTCCTTCGTTCCAGGGTCCCGGGATTCTCTTTCGTATCACCCCATGGCCCCAGTAGGCTTCGACCCGGCTCGGTCCAGACGGTTACCGGAAGGTCGGACTGCGAGCTACCCATTGCTCGCTGTCCGCCAGCAGTGCCATCGCCTACGGTGGCCGGAAATCGGGATCGGAATCCCGATGGCTGGGGTTCCGAGCGCCCCCACAAGAACACGGCGGTACTCTGCCCAGGTGGGGAACACCTCTACCGTATGCTCCACCGTGTCCTCCAGGCGGTCCACACAATGGTGATACACGGCCTTATCTTCCGCACGAATCAAGGGCAGGAATCTCCCGAACTGACCATGACCGGTGAGGACCTGCGTCATGCGGAAGGTGAGGACGCAGTGTTGTCTTTCCAGCGACTCCTCAAAGAGGGGACTTACTGCCATAATTGTGGCGTGCCCAGAGCACGGTCTAGGTGTGGATGATAATAATAAAATTAGATACTTCAGCAGTAGCATCGCACAAGGGTCAATCAAGCAAGCAATTCGCGATGAACGCAAAGAGTAAACAGAGGTGGGTTTTATTCAGTATAAATCTGACACTTTCTCTCACTGCACCCAGAGCGCGAAGAATAATTTGATTGATGACATCCTACCCCAAAAAAAAAAAATTGTTAGAACACATTGACACATCCTTTTGAAGGCATTATAAACATCTGAGCACTGTCTTTCGATTCACACACGTTTTCATTCCGACAATAAATAAAGCTATATAGTTTAAACAGAGTTTATCAAGATCCAAAGTTAAGTACCTACTAAGGGCGGAGTTCACCAATAAAACTAATCGCGCTTTAACGTTTGGCTCGCATAATCACGTTTAGCCGCTGTCACTAGTGTCACTTGTAAAAATACAACAAAAGAAAAATACAGACAAGTGACACTAGTGACAGCGGCTAAACGCGATTATGCGAGCCAAACGTTAAACCGCGATTAGTTTTGTTGGTGAATTCCGCCCTTAGTTCTCATCACAAAAAAAAAGGAAAACGGAGTGTGACATTTAAATAATAGCCGATAGGTCGACATCAATCTTCGCGAGCTAGATAGTTAGCTTTTTATAAAGACTTAACTTCTTTTTGACTTCTTTACTTAAATAAAGAATATGCATTACTGTTTATTTTAAAAATTTTAGGTTCAATATTATGATCAAGTTTCATCTACTATTATCTTATATAGATAACTTTTTATTTTACACCTAAATATGTCAATATGAAAAAATTTGTCATATTTGTGATATCACATTTTAACGGCACCTCAATATATTTTTTTTAATTTCTTATGACTGTGTTCCCCAAAAGTGAGCCCATATTCCAAATTCACGTCAAGCGTCTATGTTTGGACAAAGTATATGAAGTTCCTATGTATATAAAATTAAAACTGAATTAGTCCAGCATATTCAGATTAATTAAGCTGTGACAAACAAACTGGAAGACTGACAGACAGACAAGAGTAATCCTATAAGAGTTTTTTTTTAGGTGGGAAAATCATCTAATCACAAATCGCGTTCTTGGGCGGAGTGGGAGATATTATCAGACTTTTACTGACTAAAAACCCACTCCTGTTCCTCCTTTGCCTTCGTCTCAGGGCCTCGGATTTCACTTTCACACTACCCGTGGCCCATTTTTTCATTCGGACTTACTACTAACCCTAAAAACATTACAAAAATTTACTGCTTCAATCTCTTCAGATTGTAGCAGCAAATTGATGTAACAAACAAGAAGGATGCTATATATCTCAAATTAATTCCCGTTACTCAACACTCGACGTTCAATCACAAGACACGCATCAAAACAAATAAACAGTGAATCATTCTCACCCACAATCAAAAATATAATAAAAAACACAGTGCTCTAATCTAAATACTATTTGCGTACAATCACCTAATTAAAATGCCATAGACATTTTATGTTTATCAATCATAATTCAGTTCTCATCTCATGGTGCAACGCTACGCTCGCATTAATTCAAGGAGATCCGCATTCCTGGGTTAAAATTAAAAACCCATAAGACTGAAGAAAGGAGTCCGTATATTTTTGTCGTATTAATAGATTTTGTAAATAGTAAATTGCCTAACAAATACATATTGCCCCATTTGTAAACATAACGTCAGAAAGAGCAGCAATCCGTCATTGTTATGTCAAAATTACCTACGACATAATTTGCTAGTACGGACCAGAGATATTTGTCATTGTCTATGATCACTGGGAGCCATCAATAACAATGGCAGCTCTCGAAACTGTAATTTGTCTTTATTTGTGTTTAACACCGGCTAAGCTTCCATTATATCTTACTAGAAAATCATAACATTAAAAAATAAAATTGCTCTACTATCTCATCAAAAATGTTCACGCCCATTATTTTCTTACAAATCAAGATTTTCGCTGATCGACGCTTTACAACGCAAATTCTTCTCCAACACAACATATGACTAAAAACAATTAACGTCTCAAAACTTATTGCATACGGAACCCTAAAAAAACATCTGCACAATATCGATCTCTGGATCCATCGATCGATCGACGGCGCATCACCGACCGAAGCCGGCAACGGCCGAACGCGATGCACCAACGCGTTAATTTTAGCCAGTCGTACACGCGATGTCAAAGATATCGTACGATAAACGCGTACAAAAATCTCAACTAGGCTCAACGAAAAAATTACCTTGAGAAAAAAAAAGTGATAGTGATTTGCGCGCGCATTTGTCATGTGCTGATGACAGATTTAAAAAAAGAAAATGGGCGCGCGTGAAAACTTAGTAATTTTTAATCTGTGCTTAGTGATGTATATTGCTCCTAATTAACGTTGAAATGATAGCTATAATTAAATTAAAAATACACGAAAAAAAAAAGGTGCGTAAATTGGGTATGAACGTAAAGTGTCGAGTGATCGTTTTTAACGCACGTTGATAAGCTTAACACGGAAAAGCGATGTTTTTCATCAACGTTTAGGTACTCTGAGTTATTTTTATGAGTGAAAATCCAACGTATTCTGTTGTACACGCTGTGAGTTGGTTCAGTAACGCTGCGGTCGCGGTTTCGAAAGTTTATTCTATCGGTTTTCATTCGGTCTTTAAAACGATGTCTCCGACTTCCAATCCTCGTTTTATATCGTCGTCTGTTTAGTGATATCTGTGGTGGATTTTATTGTTGTTTCTAAAAGTGTTTTTTTTTTTGTTTCCTTGGATTTTCTTCGGCTGTTTTTCGCCGAGTTTTTTTAAGATTCAGGTATGTATAATTTAATTTTTTTGTTTACACTTTTTTAGTCATCTTTTTACGATTGTTTACGTTTTTTGTGTGTTTATAATACGGATGGTGAATTACGGTACATAGGTTGTGACGTGTGGAAAATCGGGGATAAAAAATCCTATATGAGTAGAATCTTTGTTGACAATAACAATCAGCTATTCGAAATTCGAATGAATGAATACGCGTCACACGATTGAATTATTTTTTTTATTTTTTTTTCATCCGAAAAAGGCCGATTCGATTTTTAAATATTATAAACCTGAGTTCGTTTTTTAAACCAATTTGAAATCAGCAAAATCTAAAGCCACATCTTATTGTTTCCAAAACAACATAAAATGTTGATATTAAAAATTAATAGACTCTTTAAATTATTACAGTAATTAAAACACAAGCCTGATTACCAAATGTTATTATACAACATTAAAATGCTACGTTATCTTTACCAAAAGATACCTATTACCCTAGTGTCCTGAACATAAAATTCATACCAGATTTTAACGTGCCAGTTCTACGTCTTTACGAAGTATCAATATTTAAGTATCATTGCTTTCCCATAACATTAGTAACAGCGGAACGAGACGGAGCAATTAAATCCTTATTACTAGCACTTAGAACTTTAGGTAGAGCATAAAGAGAACGAAACGATTCCTACTTCCAATAATTAATTTTCATCTAGTTAAACATGTTACATTGGGGCTACATGTTTTTTACTTGGATACTAAGTCCTTTAAGTCATATAGTCACATTGTTTTTGATTAATATGCGTATGTGTTTGGGGTTAGAAAGTTTTAGTTTCTAGATTTCCAAAATCTGTACGTTGCCTTTTATTCATACTATTTAAATTAAGTGCGAATATAACTAACTCTGAATATTTCTTTACGACTTAACGGCTGAAAGGTTTTGGATGAAAATTGGCACACGGATAGACCAAGTCCTGATCTAGGTCTTAGGACATAGGATACTTTTCATACTGGGAGTTGGTTTTCTTGGGGGCATTTTTACGCAGACATATCCACACGCAAAAGCTAGTGTAGGTTAAAATTAAACGTCACAGTCTAACGGTTTTTTTTAGGCGAGAAAATCATTTAATGTCAAATCTCGCTCTTGGGCGGAGCAGGAGATAGTGTCAGACATTTACTGACTAAAAACCCACTCCTGTTCCTTCGTTGCCTTTCGTACTAGGGCCGAGACTTCCTTTCAGAATCAGACCCTTGGCCTCATTAGGCTTCGACCCTACTGGGCTCCTACGGTCACTGTCTAATGGTGTAAATCCGTAGTAAAGTTTAGGGAAACCACGACTAAATACTTGCACACCTAGTTTTAATGCTTAGGAGCCATGATCATTAATTTTCATTACTGCAAATGGACTTGGCATTTCTTGTAGCTTTACGACTAAGTGATAAAAAATACGTTTTTTCTTTCTTTATTTACTGACTATGACAGAAAACCATTCTTGAAATATAAAACGTAAAATAACAAGGGCTTTTCTTTTTCTTTCTTACTCTGAAGGCGAGAAAGTATTGACTCTAAACTAAAACGTTAGTAAAGAATTCCGCTACTTATACTTACTATTTCAAAAACTCCATGAACTCTGTGCCAGTAAATAAAAAATCAATCGAAAGACTCTAAATGAAAAAACTGCATGTGAAGATGTGGCCTAAAGGACTTGGTACCTAAGCCAAAAATTTTGTAAAAAAATATAGCTCTACACTGCCATTGGAAGAAATTGACCATTTCATTCTCTTTTTAAAATGTACTCTAAATTTGGATGATATGTACATACTTCAATAGCAGCCAGAAGTATCTTCTCCAGTATGTAACCTTCACAGTTATCAATGTACGCCTTATACGTGACTGGTTAATATTTTCACCACTTCATAACAAATTCTCATGAGCTAACCGACATAAAGGAACCAGAAGTATCTAGCAAAGATACTCCATTTTATTTATTCAAAGAGTTTTAACTGTTTCTACAGAAAACGTTTCTTTTACTGCGTGTATATGTTAAAAGTGTAGGAAACTGAATAGTTTGCGGTGTTTGAATTACATTTGTAAACATGAGAAACGTGTCGGGTTAGAATGTTCGGCGCGTGCGTCACTCAGATTTGTAGTTTTGCTGTCTTCCTGTTTAATTTGCTTTTTTTACTAAGATCCGATTGGGCAGCTCGGTAGACAACCTACAAGATCTTATCAGTAAGCTTATGTTGTCTGTCAAATCAGAAGGTATCTAGTAAACACTTTTTTTTAAAGTGGGAAAATCATCTTATAACAAATCTCGCTTTTGGGCGGAACGGGAGATAGTGTCATACTTTTACTGACTAAAGAAGAAACAGGAGTGGGTTACTCCTGTTTCTTCGTTGCCTTTTCCCAGGGCCCCGGGTTTCACTTTCACACTAGCAGCATTCTTAGAGCGGTTGATATTTCATAAATGAAAATTGGCTTTATAACTACTTAAAATACTTACTTTTCACACAGTTTCCCTCCCTTTTTTCATCTGGGAAAAACTATAAATAGCTCACGACTTTCGGCGATAAATTAGCCTTCTAAAACCGAAAGATTATTTTTAATCGGATCTTTCAGAGATGTCCTGCTATAAACAAACCTTATTTGTATTTATAAGCCTTATTTTTTGCACTTATGACACAATAAAGAAAATTGGCCATATGTGAAATTCGATTTTTATAGCAAGTTTCTGTGATTTTATTAGTTAATCGCAAAATTGCAGTAAATTTTTTGAACCACTCAATTTATCCGTACATAGATCAATTTGATTTGCGCCTATCTTTTTAGGGTTCCGTACCTCAAAAGGAAAAAATGGAACCCTTATAGGATCACTTTGTTGTGCGTCCGTCTGTCTGTCAGTCTGTTAAGACCCTTTATCTCGGAAACGCGTAAAGGTATCGAGTTGAAATTAAAACCATATATTCGGGTCTGTGGTAGGCTGAATATGCTATTAAAGAAAAATTTGCAATTATGTTGATTTCGATATTTTTATTAAGTTGCTGTAATCTTATCAGTAAATCGCAAAATTGCAATTATTATTATTATTAACTAGCATTGCTGATAGTTTTTTTATTACATACTTCTCTGGTTGACCTTCTAAACTCAATCAGTGCTATTGTCCTACCTCTAAATGGATATAATTAAGGAAGTATTTTATTTCTATAAGAGCGTACTTATATGTTAAATTAGCTCCGCCTACGATACTGGTATTTTATTGCGTCGTTTAAAACTGTCTGCCGCGCCGTTTTCGTTGTACCTACTAGTAATTTTGCTCGGTTTCCTACAGATACAAATTATATATCATCATCATCATCATCTTCTTCCTGCCCTTGTCCCATCTTATTTGGGGTCGGCGCAACACGTTTTTTTCTTCCATTCTATCCTGTCAACCGTCATACTATCTATATATATAGATAGAAATTTTCCCCGTTTATCGCTCTTTATACTAGTGAACATCGTTTTAAAATCCGTTCCGCGGTATAAAGAAAAAAAAAAATATTTCGGATAAACTCCATAGTTGGTTAGTATACACGGAACAAAAGAAATAAAAATAAGTTAATAACTTTATTTTCTACTATATGGGATCAGTCATTCAAACGGTAATGGAGAGAGCTTTGCTCGAAGTTTCCTAGCGTTATCCGATCACGCACGGAAACTCCAAGGAGTAATGGGCTATCATCACATCTATGAGGAGTAGCGTAGCAGTACTTAACTATTTTTTAGTAATAAATACTTATTAAAAATAACTTTATCCAAAATCGCTAATAATTAATAAGAAGAAACCTTTCAAAACTGGTGTAAGGGGAAACTGAAAAGTAATAAAAAAAGGATGCACAAACTGCAATGGGACGTTACCGTGGATTATTCCCTGAGGGCCCAGATCCCTGACAGTCCCTTACTGGAGGCACCAGAATGCGATACTTAGATATGATTACATTTACTCCGCCATTTTTAGAGTTATTTATTATTTGTTAATAAATATTGTACAAAGGCAAACACAAGCAGTTACTGAATTGTTATTTTCAGTGTGGAAATTCTTAGTAAAAGTCTTAGTTAGCATAATAGCGTAATCAGCCTTTTAATGTTCCCACTGCTGGGACTCAAGCCTCTCTAGGAGAGGAAATGGGCCGTTACCCACTACGCGGGGACAGTGCGGATTGGTGAATGTCACATGTCTTCAAATTTTTGGTTCTAGGACATGCCGGTTTCCTCACGATGTTTTCCTTTACCGTTTGGAGAGCAGTGGTGATGAAATAAATTACACAAAGTAATACGCCTGACTGGGTTTTAATCCATGACCTACAAATCGTCACCACTGGTCTCAATTACCAATATGAAAAGTAAATTAAAGAAATGAGAACCTTACCTATGCTTATTCCTTCAGGGATCACAGGTGTGGCATTTATTTGGTCAAAATATAGCTTTTACTAAACTAGGTTCACTGCAAATAAACATAATATATACGTTAAACCTACATTTTCAGTCATAAAGTTCACCATGGGGTTGCTAACCTAATGAAACCGTTTCATAGCCGTGAACGTAATTTTTATAACATCGCTTTAAAACGATAAATGGAGTTATACTAGCACTCGTTTTGTGATTTTCTTTTTTTAGTATACATGTGGATGGGTGGAGAGGGAGAGGGAGGCCAAAGGAAAGATGGATGGATTGTGTGAACAGTGATATGAAAGAAAAAGAAGTTAGTGATAGCATGACGGTTGACAGGATAGAATGGAAGAAAAAAACGTGTTGCGCCGACCCCAAATAAGATAGGACAAGGGCAGGAAGATGATGATGATGCTTTAATTAAGGTTCACCAACAGTTGTAACACATATATTGCAGATAGGAAAAATAAGTAATTGTGTCTCAAATCTAACTACACAACCCATTACAGGCAAACACCACGGGCAAAATGCTCTTTGTTTTTAATTATAATTATTTAAACTTAAATGTAATAATAATAATAATTTTTATTTTTATTTAAACTTACCTACTTGTACTTAAATTCTAGATAATTTGAATAATATAAAAATAATAATAATAACTATGCTGAAGTAATGAATAAACGAATAATAATAATAAACATAATTTGACTTGGCTCGCGAGGTTGTCGACATGTGGGATGTGGACTCAGCGATCATTGTACCGATAGTCGTGTCAGCCAATGGCTTAATAGCCAAGAGCCTCGACCAACATCTCAGGAGGCTCACGTTAGGCGGCTGGATCAAGGGCTTGATTCAGAGGGTGGTACTCCTGGACACGGCTCGTATAGTTAGGAGGTTCCTCTCTCTGGAGCCCTGACCGCCGGTAGCTTGGACTCTGTTCCCGATACCGGTGGGCTACTATTTTTTATATTTTTTATATTTTTAAATGTTTTTATTTTTATAGTGGAATATTTAAAAATATAATTTATATGTTTTGTAAAAGGAATAAACGAAACATAATTTTAAATACTAATATATAAATTAAACTAATTAAATTATAATTAGTTTAATTTATAAAAAGATATGCAATTATTCAGTAGGTATATCCTTTAGAT
The DNA here is from genome assembly GCA_949316375.1 of Mythimna vitellina. Taxonomy (NCBI): domain Eukaryota; kingdom Metazoa; phylum Arthropoda; class Insecta; order Lepidoptera; family Noctuidae; genus Mythimna; species Mythimna vitellina. The sequence goes on from OX438709.1 coordinate 11,216,823, forward strand.
TAGAGAGCAGGGGTACCGAATACGAATTTGTAGGTCGTGGGTTAAAACCTAGCCGGGCGCATTACTTTGAGTAATCAATTCATCACCACTGCTCTTAAAACGGTGAATGAGTACTTTAAATACATAAATATTTCTAAATACATAAATATTATAGATAAATTACACCCAGACACAGAACAAATGATCAAGCTCATCACATAAACATTGTCCTGGGTGGGAATCGAACCCACGACCTCCAGCATAGCAGTCAGGGCCACTGACCACTAGACCAACAGGCCAAATTAAAACCTCAAACTAAAAAAATACAATTTTCTTTTTTGCATTCCGCGATTTCCTTCAGGTAACCTCAAAACATGACCAATAATGCAAAATACAGAGATATTTTTACAACCACTAACTACTTAAACCTACTTATCTTCCAACTCATTTTAGTTTAGCTATTATGTTTATATTATCTCGTAACCACACTTTTCACAAGAAGCATCAACGACTTTCTAATTGAATTCAAACGACCCTTTTGCCTTCTAAGCAAACAGAACAGTGTCCCAACCACGAGCTTTTAATGCGATACATTTTAGGTCCTAAACTGAACTGTTAAAGGGATGGAGTTATACAACATTATTTTTGGTATAAGCGAAACCCGAATATAGTTTGTTCAGAATCAGTAACTGAAACAATTCCAATAATTTTTACATCATATTAAATTTTTTCCCAAAAATATTTAAAAAAAAGGTCACAAGTTGGACACTAGCGACACTAAGTACAACACAGGTCACGGCAGGTCATAACGGGCATTAGGTAAAGAGAGAGCAAAGCTATCCCTTAGTCGCCCGGATGGCCCGGTGACCATGTATTTGTACAGACAACCAGGTAACATAACAAGCTTATAGCTTTGTGATTTTTCATAATACAGTTATGAAATTTTGTACATAGATTCTCTACATAAAAATACTAGACACGTGTTTCGGGTTTCGCATATACTAAAACTAATGTTGTATAAGGTGTATAGCTTCATCCCTCTTCCTCGCTCGCTTGACATTTTAACTCCTCATGGTAAGGCTCCAGTACCCGTAGTAATAAAATTATAGGTACGAACGTATTCAACCCGTGAAGGTTTTGTATGATTTCTAAAATCAACACCACCTTCAAACACCGCCGAAATTTCATAATAAGTCCTTCGTATAATATTAGTCCTAATTAGGAAAGTCATGGTAGACCTCTGTCCTACTTTCATATACATCAGCTGTACCCGTACGTAAGTACAGTCATATGCATAAATGTCATTCACTTATTGTGTTTGTGTTGGTGCCCTTGTGCGTATTTTGTCAAATTCATCTAATTGTACGAACACAATAAAAAATGGATTCGAATTTATCTATACAAGTAAACATGAAAGCAAATGATAGTACCTACTTCTTCATAGCGTGGCGATGGAAAAATTGTTTTTTTTTTTTTATTAAATTCCTTGCCTAGCCTAGTATTCGGCCACGGCAATGCCGTCCACTGACGTTATCATTAGATCCCTACGTGAACAAGTAACAGGGCACGTGACGCTGGTTGGAAGGTAGGACATGGTCTGCAGAGCGACGCCGCACAAACAGTGAAGATTGGCACCGTCCGAGACCTTTGCTGCTCCCAACCTGGGTGCGGAGTCTGTTTAGAGTTTTCTAGGTTGGCTATGGCAACTCGTGTGCAGGCGAGAGGCTCTCCAATGGCTCGATAAAATCATCACAAGGTTAAGCTTCTCTCGCCAAAGGTCGCATCTCACCTCGGAGAGATGATCGTATTAGGAACGTTTCAAGCACGGAAAGAAACACGATACGGTACACTATGCCTAGTAGAATGTATTAACAGTGTATCATACCTGTATAACTTATAGTGACCGTGGCGATTCGCGTATCATCCGCATATTTATAATCTCCGTATCT